>CM050448.1:25820450-27020450 GCA_027563935.2 Costus lasius
ATTTGTATTCTTGAAGACTTAGAGTTGAGACTACTAAAAAGTATCAACGATGTGTTCTTTTTTCCCTTTGTATTCTCTCGGACTTAAAACATTAATTCTTGATGTAGATAATAATGCATAGCAGATGCCAAAGAAAATTTCTAATTACCTGTACGGGTATGAATCCCACCACATTTTGTGAACCGAGGTGTCATTGACGGGAAGCAACTGTACAAGATGAAAACCACATTCTACAGCCCAATCAACAAGCAACTTCAGATCTAGGAATTCTCCAACTCCAAGATCATCATCAGATCTCACTGAGAACATGGGTATGGCAACACCAGCACCCCTCCATGGAACTGCCTGCTAAAGTATACGTTAACTAGTAATTGCACATACATGGTAATTAGTTCAGCTTTTGACATAAAAACGAATTTGAAACATGTTAATTATAAATTGTGTTTTACGTGACAGTAACAAAAGACTGAATCCAGCTCAATACTTTACCCGAAAGGGACCATCAGCAAGTAAAACGTAGTCTGGGGGATGGACTGATTGGAAATCAACAACCAACTCCCTGTTGGGGCCAAACTCCATTACGGGTTTTTCCGATTCTTGAACTTGGCAATATTTGTATGTTTGACTATAATTAAGGATGAAAGTATGAAACTGGAAGTAGTCCGGAAACACATGATAGTAACATGGAAAGATCAACTAAAAAAGAGCTTAAAAACAAATGTTGCGATGAAAGGTCAAAGAAAAGGATATGTAAGGGGAAACTCATATTTTTTCAAAGCACATTCTGCTTTCCATGTATATTCTCCAGCATATTTTAGCTTCAGTCCATCCTGCGGCATCCATTTGCCCAATTGGGAAGCGCTTCCAATAACCTTAACCTGAAAAGCTATCACTTTTCAGAAACGAGCTTTCCAGACAAGTCTGACAAAAGTTGGTAAAATTTAGAAAACAGAAAAAAGGTAGTGTGTATTTACTGATGCTCTTTCCTCTACGTTTGGGCATTTAATCATGAACTGAACAATAATACAATCTGCGGAAAGCAACTGAAGTGTCAGAAATGAGTTGTCAAAATGTAACTTTTCCAAACGGCACGAGAGGAAATGAAGAACACCTTGTGGGTCCAAACTTTTCTCCAAATCGCTAGGATGCTCTTCCACAGATTCCAAGCTTTGCTCCCCACCAAAAATGACGTCTTTGAATGCGCTGCGGAGGAACAGAGTCTCGGAAGCGTCCTGCATCCAGATAAAAGCGGATTAAAATAACAATTCGCAACTTCACACAACAAGGGATGAATCACATCGAGGCGGAACACGACCTGCCAAAGATCGCGGATTTCCACGAAGGCCCCTTCGGGGACGCCATCCGGCAGCGCGAGCGTCCGCTTCTTCCCCGCCTCCGCCCTCAGCACATTGCGACTGTCGTCGACCACGTAGTAGCCGTACTCGCAAGTGAAGCCGGCGGGGACGGCGACCTTTCCGGACCAGATCAGCTGGTCGCCTTCGTGCAAGGGGGCGAGCGGCAGGCCCTGCTTTACGTTCCCGGATCCGAGGGCGGGCGCGGAGCCGCAGATGAGGAGGCTCTGGCCCCACTGCGTGTAGTAGGGCAAGCGGAAGGCGAGAGTGACGGTGGCGCGGGATTTGATGCCGGGGAAGGGTCGAAGGTTCGCCATGGCTTCGGGTGGGAGATGTAGATCGGGGAGTGGGATCTGGGTGAGCTTATTTTAATCGAGGTCGAAGGGGAGGAGCGATGAGGGTGGGGGCTGATGATATGACGGTACCGGCTTATTTTTAGTTCCCGTGATGCGGAGCGAATCAAGAACATTGTGCTGAGATCATGCGAGGGAGGGAAGGGAGTGAGCGAGGGATTTTGTCTTTTTTCTCCCTCTGTTTACGGATTCTTGCGTGGCCGCTTGCGACCGCGACGTGTTTGTTTAATACCGTGAAATATCTCTGGAAGAATAGCGGAGCATCGTTGCTGTTTCTGCATATGGACCGTGTCAATACAGACGCGTCGGTGGGGGATGCCATTGATGGTGGAGATCGGAGGAGGAGGAGGCGGAGGCGCCATTGATGGTGGAGATCGGCGGAGGAGGAGGAGGACAGGATCTGCTGTCGTCTGCGTATCCTCCGCCTTCCATTTCCGAAATGAAATCTTGGGTTTTAAAATATTTTTTAATATATTATTCAAAAAAATAAACAAAAATTGCAAATATTTGCCCTTCATGTGAAAATTGAATTATATATTACCGGGAAAATTCATTCACATGGAATCCGTTATATCTTTTGCACGTGAGTGTGCCGGTTCTTCCTTTCCTTTCCCGTTCGTGCGACGGGCCGCACTGCCCGGTCCAATTCCCGATGTCGACGCTTGCCGAACCCGAGGAACGTGGCGTGCTCAAGGGCACTTAATTCTGAGCGCGTTTTCTCCGGGGGGGGGCCGCGGAAAAATTTTTCCGCGGTTGTCTTAATTTTTATGTTAAAAATTATTTTTTTTTTAATTTTTTTTTAGAAATACTCTACTCCTTATAATCTATCCAATGGTATTAAATTTAGGGTATTTTAGATTATATACATGTATGAAATATCCTATACAAACTCTATACAAATTTATATATAAAATATTTTTTTGTCTTATATGTAATTTTGCATAGGACATTCCATACATGTATATAATCTAAAATACCCTAAATTTAATACCATTGGATAGATTATAAGGAGTAGAGTATTTCTAAAAAAAAAATTAAAAAAATAATAATTTTTAATATGAAAATTAAACCAACCGTTTACAAAGTTTTCCGCGGCCCCCTCCGCGGAGAAATTTTCTCCCTTAATTCTGGACGCGTTTTCTCCGCGGACGGTCCGCTTAAAACCATCCGAACGGATGGCTTAATTTTTATATTAAAAAATATTTTTTTTTAATTTTTTTTTTTAGAAATACTCTATTCTTTATAATCTATCCAATGGTATTAAATTTAGGGTATTCTAGATTATATACATGTATGAAATATCCTATGTAAAATTGCATATAAGACAAAAAAATATTTTATATATAAATTTGTATAGAGTTTGTATATGATATTTTATACATGTATATAATCTAGAATACCCTAAATTTAATACCATTGGATAGATTATAAGAAATAAAGTATTTCTAAAAAAAAAATTAAAAAAAAAATATTTTTTATTATGAAAATGAAACCACCCGTTCGGATGGTTTTAAGCGGACCGTCCGCGGAGAAAATTTCTCCCTTAATTCTGTGCTAAATCGGGTTAATTGGCGGCTTCATTTCGGTTAGGTCTATGTTGGCACGCCCGAAAGATCCATTCCTTTAAAGGAAGGGTTAGCAACTTAACTATGATTAATTATATTTTCAGATCCGACTTTTTTTTTTCAGAATCGACTTCTTACTTCGAGCGCCTTTGGCAGGGCTTTCCGCCCTGCTTCGCTGCCCAGCAAAATTGTCTATTATATAGCTTTTTTTAATCAACTTCTTACTTCGAAAAGCTAGGGTTTAGCTGCTTTTTGCCTCCTGAAGCTGCTTTCAATCTGGAAGGTGAGTGAGTGGGGGTTCAAACTCGAAAAAAATGGCCTAAGTTGGGTACCCAACTTATAATTTTTAGCCTGAGTGCCTTAATCAGCCAGCTTATAATTTTTAGCCTGAGTGTCTTAATCAGCCATCCACGAATCTCAACTAGCTCGCTATTGTGCATATGCTGATACCCAAAATTGCCGTTTCAACCATGTTCTCAGTTGTTACCGTCGCCCGTCCACCGCCCATTACCTCTTCCCCTTAACCCTAGTGAACATGTTAGGGGTTTACCGCTTTCGAAACCAAAAACCCGAGCCCGCACTATTTCGTCTTCCAAAACATCTCGAGCCCGCGCCATTTCTTTGTCTCTGCCATTGTCTACGGCCAAGTCTCCCCCGTTCGTGCCCCATTCTCTTCGGTAAAGGCTCCTCGAACCTCCTTACTCTCGTCCGAACGGCAAGGCTTTCGTCTTCTGATTATTAGGTATATTTTATTCATCATTTCTTCTTCTCTCTTCCTTGCAATCTGAGTACTATCGTCTATAGCTTAGATTTTTCGTTACTAACAACTATCATCATATTCTAACGATTTCTCCGGTCAAGGCTCCTCCGTTCAACTATATTTTATAGGTGACATGGGATGTTTTATAGTTAATATTTCATAGTTGACAAACACTTTTATACCATCTCAGACACTTTTAGTACAATTTTCCATTCTCAAAACACTTTTAGTATAATCTATTTGCATTTTTTGAGCTAAGGGGCTCGTCCCATCAATTCCATAACATCTCGCCCGGAATAACAGACCATACTATATAGTTTACAGATGAAATTTTTTAGTTGACAAACCTATTTACGATAACTTCTCAGACACTATGCTAAATCATTGTCTATTCACATGTTTTGAGCTTAGGCCGATAAATTTTATACCATTTCTCCGGTACCCTCACGGGTTGGGATGGAATTGATCGGATGAGCCCCTATACCACACTACTGACATGCCTACAAAAATTCTCGTGACATGCCTCCGATGCATCACTATAAAACACGACCCCATGCGCTTCTCATTCATACCCTGCACTCAGTGAAGGTTCCGATGCCAAATTAGCTCAAACTTTTAGTAAAGATTAATCCACTAAAAGTCTATGCATTATGGCATATGGTTGGACTTACAAGCAAGTTCTTGCAAAAAGGGACGGCAAGCTTACAATCTAAATATTGTGACAACACATCCAGGGATATGACAATAAATTCTCATTATAAGCTTGTCATCCCTAGAAGCAGGATTCTTCTGCAGTACGCAGGGACTTAGACTCTAGAAGAAATATTGTGCTCAAGGACAGACTAAGCTTGTTTGTTGACACTTGAGGTCCTAGATCAAAGCTCCAAACAAAAGTCTACGCATTATGGAATACTAGAGATCTTACAGCCAAGTTTTCTAAGGAAATGGAAAGCTATGAAAAACTTATGATGTAAATATGGCCACAACGCATCCAAAGATATAACAATATTTAGATTATAAGCTTGCCATAGCGTGTCTGTTTTCTCAAAAAAAAAAAACTTGGCTATAAGCCCTCTAGTATCACATAATGCGTAGACTTTTATTTGGAGCAATTTTGTGAAACTTGGATGTAAGTCTTTTGTAATCGAACTATTTTGTGAAATACCATGTATCAATTATTTTGTAAAATAATATTAGAAGTTTGAGAAAGTTTTAGAAATACCATGTATCAACCAGGGGCGGAGCCACATAGTGGCAAGTGAGGGCAATTGCCCCCACTAACCTGAGACAAACAGGTTATATATCTATATAAAGTTTTATAATATTATATTTTTATAGTAACATTGCCCCCACTATTTATTAAAAATTTATAAAGAAAAGATTGATTGCCTCCTTTTGATTAGTCTCTATTTTTTACGGTAAACAATAAATAATTAACTGCATTAAGATTTGATATGAAATAAATAATTTTTTTTTATAAAACTACCATTGGTTGGCTATTGTTTTCACCACACGCAAATGTGTATTATCACATCAAATCACATCTTACCTCTTACAGTAATATTAGTTGTTTTCGAATTTCAATGCTCCAAATTGCAATCTCCTCCGCTGCTAGCTTGCTACACTGTTCAGCCATCAAGCTTAATTGTAATCTCCTCTATTCATCTGCTGCTACACAGTTTCTTCAAGCTTCTCCTCCGCTCATCCGCTGCTAGATAGTTCAGCCTTCCGGCTTCTATTTGGTTTCAACTTTCAAGCTTTCACTTGACAATCAACAAGGGCAATAGTTGTAGTTACCCACCACGGCAATGGCAAGTCGGTAACACTTGTGTCACTGACTCACTATGTGGGTTGTGCAGCAACCAACAGGCGCCGGCCGCTAGGCAATAGCTCCCCAAGTCTCATTTGCAGCAATTTCAAGTCTTCCAAGCTCTAACAGCTTACCACAGCTAGAGATAGTGGCGGTGGGCATTGATAGTCGGCATGCGGCAACAGGCAACTCCCCTGTGCAGCTGTGCCACCACGGCGGCTTGCATCACAGTTCAATCATTCATCACCTGCCTTTCTCGCAGCTTGTTAGCTCATTTTATAGTAGCAGGCTTCGATTTGGTTTCAAGCCTTGGTAGAGCCACGTAGTGGTCATCATAGGCAAATCAACTTTGTATATTTATACTCATTTTGCAGTAGCAAGCTCCAATTATATATTTTTATATGTAAATTTAAATATAGGGTCTTGGCTCCGCCATTGGTATCAACTATAAATTACCATGTATCAACTATAAATTCTCGTTTGTCAACTATAAAATATAATACATCAACTTTAAATTCTCATCTGTCAACTATAAATTACCATCTATCAATTATAAATTCTCGTTAAATTCTTGTCTATCAACAATAAAATACCATGTATTAACTATAAATTCTTGTCTATCAACTTTAAATCACCATATATCATATATAAATTCTTGTCTGTCAACTATAAAATATCGCGTATCAACTATAAATTATCGTCTGTCAACTACAAATTACCACCTATCAACTATAAATTACATAAATGAATACAAATATCGTCTGTCAACTATATATTACCATGTATCAACTATAAAATATATATACACAAATAGGCATAATTACATAAATGAGTACAAATGTCGTCTATCAACTATACATTACCATGTATCAACTATAAAATATACATACATAAATAGGCATAATTATAGAAATAAATACAAATCAATCTCATTACCCACTAACTGGCCTCTAAACAACTCCAGGCCTATGATAGCCCTATTCATTGGCATATCATTTTGACTAAAACCCATTGGTTTATTACAAATTAGACAATCCATATATTTTATTACAAAAATACCACAATTAATAGAATTATGTTGTGAAGGACAGTTTGGAGGCCATGTTATTGTGTACTTAGATAAATCTCAATCTAGAGCACACTTCAGATGTCTTATCTGGTGTAGTATATGTGAACTGTATAAATTAATCTTCATTAATAAATAATTAAACCATAATTAGCTGTGAAAAATTAGAATAAACTCATTCAATGAAATAAAAACTTACCATACTATGTAGGACAAAAATGTCAATTCTCCTTATGGTCAGTAAAAAAATATGAATGGTTATTATTTTATTTTCCCTTTGTATATACAAGAGCCACCAATGGTCACTGTTGCATATTGGGACCATAATGTTGTATATGGTCTTCAGAGTATCCTTATTTAAATGTTTCACATATTGATAGCCGGCCCCAAATTGCCCATAATCATATAAATTAAAAAACAAGGGAAAAATGTAAGCAAAACTTAGATATAACTTTTTCCTAATGTATTTTTTACTTCTCTCAACGAGAAGGTAGACATAGGAATCAAGAACCTGGAAAAGAAAATAAGCAAAGGAGAACAACTATAAGGTATAAACTATTATGAATTCATTCATATTACACTTACATCTTCTCCTACTCACTCCCCCAAACAATACATTATATATGTGTGTTTTCTTTAGGGCGAAGGGCTCGCCCGAATGGAACTCCTCTAATGGGATCTCCATATAGCCCTTTATTTCATTGCATTTGTCGATGCTTATTTTGTCATATCCATAATAAACAATTCTATCTATAAACTATAAAAAAAATTGTTCATGAAATAGCTGACAGACTAATAATAAGCCATGCTATCGAGTAATACCTTATCTAAATAGGGTTTATCTGGGGCATTTTTATCAATTACAATGGCCTCTATCGGTTGTACAAGCTTCTTCCTCTGAGTCACTTGGGAATAAGGTGATGCAAGTGCCCATGACAAAAATCGTTGCCTCTTCCCTTTTCCCTTGGACTCAACTTTTTAGAATTCTTCTCCTTCAGTAGCAGCAGCACCATCATCATCATCTTCTTTTTCTTCTTCTTTTTCTCGATTCTCAGCTGAATCTTTCTCATGTTCTTTTTTTAGCCTATTATATGAAGTTGTAAGCTCCTACAACTTCTTTTCATATTCAACTCTCATTTTCTAAATTTTAGTTTTATACTCTTGAAATTGAGCTTCTGAGGCTACTTTGAGACTTTGCTTTACTCATCGTTCAGGCATTTTATTATAGACTCAAATTCAGAAGCCTGAGAGTTGAAGGCTTGTTGTGTATTCATGTTTTCTTGAACAAGTGTGTTTATTTTGCTCACGGAATCATCCAGACCAGCTTTCAACTAGTTATTTTTTTTAGCCAAATCAAAATTAAAGAATCTACTAAGAACCTCATCTCTCTCTCTCTCTGCAGTTACCATGGCTAAATCATATTTTAGCCTATCTATTTCTATAATTGTACATATATCTTGTATAAATTCTATTACAACCCGGTTTTCTAGATGCGGAAAAACTGAAATTTTATAAATATTCCACAGGTACATTTGCTTAAAGTTTGAAATATAAAAGAAGTCACATCATTCTTTCTGAATTTATTACAAGAATTAAACATAATGTTTTCACTCCAACTCTAAACTTCATTATTACATGAAATTTTTAAGTAAATCAAACTATCTAACTAGAAGATCTACAAGCATGGAACTGGACCACCTCTTGAATCAAACGTACGAGCGTTTCTCGGGATTAGCTGAAGATCCGGTGTTACCTCGAAAAGTATCTGCAACACAAAGCCCTCGCGGGTTAGCATAAGCTAAGCAAGCCTCTCTCCAAGAGAAAGGGGAAATCCCTTTAAGAAGAGTATGTATGATAAATTTAGGAAGCTGATAAAGAAAGCTGTTAAACACTATCATGATATGTAAGGATTACAGTAAACAAATAATAACACATATTCAGATATGATCAATTTCTTGAACAGTAAAGCTGAACTACTGTAGTTCATATGTATAATTCATAAATCTTAACAGGTATAACTGAGTGGACTAATTAATAAGAAGGAGTCTTAATATAATATTGAAATCTGATCTAACTAAATAAGTAACAAACTGTATATCTGAATAAACTGATAAAACTGAAGAAACAGTAAGCTGTATAAGGAATCAAATACATATCATAACAAGTTAAGCATACAACTAGTTTTCTAGTTTACTGGTTCACTGGTTTAGCCTGTGGTTCGTCACCCTAAACCGCACCCGTGGGTGGTGAACACACCTGCCACAGTGTGCCACGAGTTCAAAGCATGCACTAATTGAACCCGGAAATAAACTGGTATGCACATGTTCATGATAGAAAATAGCATGTCTTAACAGAAATTCTTTCAAAGTTGTATACAAGTAGATGTTTATGATCATACTGTTTTTAACTTGAAACAATTGAAAGGAAACATACAAAAATAGAATTTGGTTTGAGAACTTACAAACTTAAGAATGTCTAACAATAACGCCAAATAATCTGAGGTTCAATGCAATCAGAAAGTCTGTGATTAACAAGTAAAACCAAATAAATACTAACCCAATGCTCAAAAAAACCATTTAAACCCCTAATTAACCTTTAAAAACTCCTAATCAGAATTTGGTTCTAAGAATCAAGCCATAAACCTACTGAACCGGTCAGAACTTCACTGAACCGATTGAAATTAAGCCTGAACCAACTGATTTTCACTGAACAAAACACTTTGACCTTAAATTACTCCTAATATATAAATCAACAACAAACAAAACCTATACCATTGGATAGGCAATTGAAAGAGCTTTCCAACGCCTACCTGAACCGGCCGAGATTCCAAGGCAATCTCACTGAACCGGTCCGAATTCTAATACTGGGTCGAACTAGAAATTGAACCGATCAAACTGTTGACCCAGCTTAAATTGAATTTCGACTCAGCCCACCGAAATCTGTTCGGTTTAATCAAAATTAAACCAGTCAAATTCTGATTTTCGCTAATAACCTAAACAACGACGGCGCTGCTGATTTCCACCGCCGGAGCCGAAGCTCGCGACGTTGCCGGTGAAAAATTCAACGCACACCGGACCTCCAATCACCTCCATACCTTCCAGATCTGAAATTCGGAGGAAATCGAAGATCCCCAGCCATTCGCGGCGAGCTTTGGTCACTGTCCAAAGTTTTCCGGCGAATCGCGGATAGATCACGCGGCGCCGCCGCTTCCGCCCGAAACCAAAACACGTTAAACTCGATAAAAATCGTCCAGAACAAAGGAATACCTGGAGCAGTGTTGGGCAGATGCCGTGAGCAAAGAATCGAAGCTTTGCTGGCTTCAGTCGACGATGAAAACTCAGGCAGCGGCTTCTCCTCTGGCGATCTCTTCCACAGCTTCCAACAGCGCTCCGCAAGACCAAATCTCCCTCTGGAAGTTCCGGAAGCACGATGGGAAGGAGGCGTAACTTCCCGTGCTTAAAAACCTACGTTTTACCCCTCAAAACTACAAACAAACCGACAACTCGATCACCGCCGGAAGAAGCGGAGGCGAACGAGTTTTTGCCACAAAATAAACTAATGTTGGGTTTTCTTTAAGAAACCCGTTTCCTTTAGCAACTTGCCTGATAGTGCGGCAGTTGCGACACTTACGCATCGAACAGCGCATTGCGTGTTCGAGACTCCGCGTGTCCGTTGTTTTCGGCATTAAAAAAATTTTGTTTTTTTAAAAATATTAAAAATACCGAAATATTAAAAAATACTGAAAATACTGTATTAATTCCAGAAAAATACATAAAAATTCTAGAAAAATTCTAAAATCAAATTACAAAATAATAAAAATGCTCTAGGGTATAATAAATTCTCGTCTATCTGTAGGCTTACTATATCCAACTAACTATGTATCTACATTTGGTATATCTTTCTTCTTCTTTGTCTAACAATTTATTGCGTGATAATCCTTGCTCATCAGCTTCTAAATAAATCTCAAAAATAATCTGTACACACGATACTGAACCTTAATTATATATTTGAATAAGGGTCTCAATGAGAAGGACATAAGCTATAGTACATACCTATGGTTATTCACATCTTTGAATAAATTAAAAAATGTGTTTCTTCTTCTAAACTTGACATTGAGCCACCAAAATAGGTGAGGATGAGCACATTCAACCTTCACATCAGAAAATAATTAGCAGTCCTCATATAATCACACATGAAAATAAATAAGTTATTAGCTAGATATATATTATGACATTCATTATACATAGTAGGATCTCAGAGATACTTACATTAAGTAGGATGTCACACCCTAAAAATTGCAGACTTTTTCTTCTTTAGGCTTCTTAACAGATCTTTTATAAGGTATCTATGAATAGCCTTAGCCCAATTGTCTGTGTGGAGCTTTGTTAAGTCTTCCACATAATTAATGAATAAAAAATCTAGGGTGTAGCTAACACCACAGAATAAGAATGTGCAAAATATATACAAAATATTATATTTCATAATTTTTTCTTCATCCAAAATTTCACCATTCTCACGTACCAAGCCCTTAAGCTTTCTCTCAAATACTCGCCTTATTATTAATAAGTCATTGAGTTTCTCATTGTAGAATATTACACCTGAGCTTTTATTATCAAATTTAACAAGCTCTTCAATACTAGATAGCTCTAGGATGACTGTCACATCCTTAACGGTGAATTCTATGAATATTCTATTAATGATGAATTATTTCCTTTACTCATCCCAATTTTTTCTCAAATGCTCGATGACTAATAAATCCAAAGCTATGGTCGGGCCTTGTAAAAAATGGCCAAAGGGGGTCCGAGCTAATCTTTCAATCAAATTATTGCCCTCTGATATTTCTTTCATATAGCTATGGAGTCTTGACATGGAGCACCTATTAAAGTTCGATCGTGTGATTCTCTTTACCTTCTTCTTCCCTTTTATTGGGTTGCGTGGTAGCAACATATATTTATCATTATTGGCTGAACTAGAGCTGCTCATTTTTATAATTCTTCAATGATTATAGGTATGTCAAAAGAAATAGGAGAAGACCAGAACAAACTGTCAATCAACATTAATATAGTTGATATCAACTATAAAATATCATATATCAACTATAAAATGTCATCTGTCAACTATAAAGTATGATCAACTATAAAAAACCATATATCAATTGTAAAAGGTCGTCTATCAACAATAAATATAGTTGATATCAGTTATAATATGGTTGACATATATGGTTGATATCAACTATAAAATGTTGTCTGTCAATTATAAAATATGATCAATTATGAAATATAGTTGATATCAACTATAAAAAAAACCCTATATCAACTGTAAAAATCCGTTTGTCATCTATAAATATAGTTGATATAAGCTATAATATGATTGATATCAACTATAATATGGTTGATATTAACTATAAAATATCATATATCGATGATAAACTATCGTCTGTCAACTATAAAATATGGTTGATATAAACTATAAAAAAACTTATATCAACTATAAAAGGTTATCTGTCAACTATAAATATAGTTGATATTAGCTATAATATGGTTGATATCAAATATAAAATACCATATATCAACGATAAAATGTCATCTATCAACTATAAAATATGATCAAATATAAATATGATTAATATCAACTATAAAATATCATTTGTCAATTATAAATATAGTTAATATAAGCTATAATATGGTTGATATCAACTATTAAATATCATATATCAACGATAAAATATCGTTTGTCAACTATAAAATATGATCAACTATGAAATATAGTTGATATCAATTATAAAAACCCTATATCAACTATAAAAGGTCACCTGTCAACTATAAATATAGTTGATATCAACTATGATATGGTCGATATCAACTATAAAATACCATATATCAACGATAAAATATCATCTGTCAACTATGAAAAATACTTAAAATCAATGATAAAATATCTTTTGTCAACTATGAAATATAATTGATATCCACTTACATACCATATCTTTAAATATCAACTATAATGGATATCAACTAAAATCTAAGCTACGGATATTAGTTGATATCAACTATAAGCTGTGAAATATAGTTGATATCAACTATACATCTTCTATCAATTATGAAATATGGTTGATATCAACTACATTTCATAGCTTAAGTCAACTATGAAATATAGTTGATATCAACTATAAAACATCCTCTGTCAACTATAAAATATAGTTGAATAGGGGAGCCTTGATTGGAGACAAGGAATTGCCGGATACACAATAGTCGCTGTCAGTAATAAAAAATCTAAGCTACAAACGATAGTGCTTAGAGTGCAAGGAAGAGAAAAGAAGAAATGATAAATAAAGTATACCTGTTGCTATAGAAATAATTAGAAGAAGAAAGTCTTGTAGGTCAGAAGAGAGTAGGCAGGTTCGAGGAGCGTTTGTTGGAGAGAATGAGGCATGAACGGGGGAGACTTGGCCGTAGACAAGGACGGAGATAAATAATCGTCGGAGCTAAGGCACGAAGATGAAACAGCGTAGGCTCTGGATACACGACAGTAGTTGTCAGTAAAGAAAAATCTAAGCTACAGATGATAGTACCTAGATTGCAATGAAGAGAGAAGAAGAAATGATGAATAAAGTATACCTAATAATCGGAAGACGAAAGCTTTGCAGGTTGGATGAGCGTATGGAGGTTTGAGGAGCGTTCGCTGGAGAGAATGAGGCACGAATGGGGGAGACTTGGTCGTAGATAAGGACGGAGACAAAGGATTGCCAAAGCTAGGGCACAAAGACAAAGCGATGCGGGCTCGGGATGTTTTGGAAGACGAAATGGCATGGGCTCAAGTTTTTAGTTTCAAAAGCGGTAAAACTCTAACGTGTTAACCAGGGTTAAGGGCAGAGAGGTAACGAGTGGTGGACAGGCAATGGTAACAGCTAGGAACAAGGCCGAAATGGCAATTTCGGTATCAGAATATGCGTAGTGGCCATTTGGCTTTGAGATTCGTGGACGGTAGATTAAGGCACCCAAACTAAAAATCATAAGCTAAGTATCCAGCTTAGGCCCTTTTTTCTTAGAACCCCTTCCCTTTTATTTTTTTCATCATACCACATTAAATAAAGTTTTTATAAAGTAAACTCTTTAGAATATTTATAAAATAAAATTTTTATAAAATAATAATTTTTATTAATAAAATATTTTTAAAATAATAATGTTTATAAAATAATTTTTTATAAAATAATAATTTTTATAAATTAAATCTTTAGAAAATTAAATCTTTATAAATAAAATATTTATAAAATAATAATCTAGTCTTTATAAATAATAATATTTGCAAAATAAAATTATTATGGCAAAACTGATAATATTTCTGATCAAATTATAATTAGTTTTATAGAATCTAATAGGTGTGAACTGTATTTTTTATATATTTTTATAATGTATATTTAACTATTTGTGTTTACATTTATATAATTATATAAATGGGGTTATATAAATATAAAGGGGGGGGGGGGTACATTTATATAATTATATAAATGGGGTTATATAAATATAACTATTTGTGTTTACATTTTTATATTATTAAATCTTTATATAATATAATATATAGTTTTCTGCGACAGCAATATATAGTAAAGTTTTTTAGCTAAATGTATTATCGAGACAACAATTATTATTTCAATTGAAGTCAAACAATATTTCTCATCTCAGCTCCACTAAACGGAGTCTTTATCTCATTTGTTTTATTAATTAAATAAATTTATTTTATTTCTATTTTAGAATATGTTTTATATATTTTCGTTTCTTAAATTGTATTATTTACAATTGAATTTTTTGATCGATCAATTTTCAACTAGAAGCTAAACACCAAAAAGGTCTGAAAACGATTTTGTGAAAAGTAATTTAAGAGACATAAATGGAACATTTTGACCCGACACGCTCAACAATTAAGGTGTTTACTAATTTATTTATTGTTGTTTTCATAATTATTGCTTGATGTGGCACGTGGATTTTCAAAAGTCAAAATTGCAACGTTTGAATGTTATGTTTGACTATAACTGAAGTCCATGTCATTTAATTAATGAACAGAGGAATTTAATTTTTTTAGAAAAAAAATGAAAGGCCATCTTTTCTGTTTTATTCATAGCCGCTATTAGTGGAATAGATCTCAATGGTTCACCGGATTTCACATCTTGGCTTTGTTGACTTTCCTTTTCCAAATATAACAAATGAAAAAAAAGAAAAAAAAAGTCAAAGTAAACGGTTATGATTAATGTTATTTCATTGACTTTTCTCGTGTGAGACAATCAAACATAATATCTAGTGATGTATAACTTAAAGCGATTTTAGGAGTGGAACATGAAATGAAAATAATTAAAAATATTTTTGATTTTTTTTAATACTCAGGAAAGAAAATGATGAAAAGTCAGCTTTGGATATGAATATTTGGATTAATATCTAATGGGCAATGAAAAATATAATTAAAATCATTATGTTACCAAAATTATCTACTATTTAATTATGAATTAATTATTATATATATTATTATATTAAATAATTAAATTAAAATATTTTTAATTAAATTAATATCTGATTAAATATTTTGGAAGGGTTCAAAATAAAATGAGCAATTTATGTTTTACGTCGGATCATGTCATACTTGATATGTGATATGATTATGCTTGACACAAAGATAACCTGTTTATATATACTGATCAATATAAAAAAAAATAAACACGACTCAGATATTTTATAAGTGACATGACATGATATAGATAATATAATTAATAAATAAATTATGTCATGTGACACGATATAATACGCTATAATACAAATTATATTACATAATATAATATAAAATTTTGTATATCGTAAACAAGTTATATATATATATATATAATATTATATATTGTATAGGTTATACGGGTTTGGCCTGAATACGATATGATACAAAATTTTATGTCATAAATAGATTAACATATTTATGGTATAAAATATGATTAATCTAATTCAGATGTACGAAATCTCATATAGTGTCGTGTTTGACGAATAGTGTCATATTTTATTAGCCCATGCAATAGAATTTAAGTCAAAATTGAGATCTGAGTATTAAATTTGTGAAATGTAGAAACAAGAAAAAACTGGTACCCAGGCACTGCCCTATATTCGCGTTGGTCCTCAAGGCGGGGCCGCACACCGCGGAAGAAAAGCGTGGCGCTCTCCAACGGGCGGAATGATCGCAGCTGCATAATAAACGGAGATTGAGAGCGGCAGAGGGAGGCAGAAAGGGCGAGGGATCGGGAGATGGAGACGATGGAGAGCTTCCTCAAGAGGAACTTCGAGGTAGCGGCAAAGCACCCGTCGGAGGACGCGCAGCGGCGGTGGCGGAGTGCGGTTGGGGCCGTCGTTAAGAACCGCCGCCGTCGGTTCCGCATGGTTCCCGATCTTGACAAGAGGTCCGCCGTGGAGGCAACGAAGCGAAAAATCCAGGTAACAAGTTCCATTCCTCGATCGTTTCTCATCGTTTACATTATTTGAATGAAATTTCTTGGATCGGAGATGATTCTTGGAGCATTGTTTCCGATGGTTATTTCGGTTCCGCATTGGCTGATGGCATAATGAGTGACGTCGTGTCCTGTTTTCCATTGGTCCGAGTCGTACATATTAGCGTTTGGCCGTTACGATTTCTCCTGCGTGCTCCATCCTCCCAGCACAATATGGGTCAAATCCTTAACGAGGTCGTTTGACAATTGGACTAAACCGTAGAGTTCTGAAAGCTTGGAAAGTAACTTCCATCACATTTCTTGCACGACCCGAGCAAATATAAAAATCAATCTGATCTCGCTGGACGATTTTTTAGAATTTCCTTGCTTGTCAGCCATGCATTTTAGTTGACTCGATCTAGTTTTGTCTTTTCTTTGAAATAACCAAATGTTTGTCTGGATTAGAGAGAATTCAATTACCGATACTCATTTCATTGGTAGATGGAAGTAGCGTGAAAAAAGGGTCGTGACAAAGCGATAGGCTTGGTGATGGTGCCAAGCACTTGGCAGGCTTTGACATTGATGCCCATAACTGCACCAACGAATAATCCTATGCAAAGTTGCACATATGTCTCTCCAAGATTTGGAATGAAAAAAAAAAAAGTGATTTGGAATTGTCTTTCCAGTGTTGATAAATTCAGGCTGATTTTAATCACAGTTATGAATGGTGAAGATGCGTCCTTTTCAGAAAGTTGGCAAATCTGTAGGATCTTGGATGATGGGGCAAAATATGCTAATTTCAAACTGCCTAAGGATACACGTGCAAGTAGTTTTATAAAGCAGCAAATAATGTTTCTGTTCCCACTATTAAGTACATTGAAGAACACTAATTTGTGGCCATACTCTACAATGGTTGACGTATTACTTTAGGGATTATCTCTCGGGTTGTTCTATATTTTATTTTTTCCATCTCTTCAATGGTTGTGGTAGTATCCTCATAATGGTGTTATCTTTTGGTGGGGTCATTATGCTAGGCAAAGAGTCATTCCATGCGTCATCGAAGGGCTCATCCTATCCAATTGTGCAAGTGGGCCTCAAAACTCAACTTGTTGTCAGGTTTCATTATCTTATCCAGAATTAGGGAGTCACACGTGTTAGATTTAGCAATGAAAACATATTTTTCTTGTTGCCTGTTCAAAAAATTGGGTTTATAATTTTAACGTCCTGTGTTCTGGTCTATCCTTGTTAACGTGGTCTATCCTTGATTTAGGCTGTATTTCTTTAAATAGAAAATTGGAAGAAAAGAATAGAAAATATATCAAATTTAGTAGCATTTTGCTATTATTATTATTAGATTCAATGTGTTTTTTATTTTTTTTCTTTTAATTTTTCGTTCAAGGAGACAGAGTAAAGATTTTTTTTTTTTTGAGTAAATAGGAGCAGGTATGCCATAAAGCATTAGTTTTAGTGACGTCAGTTTTTTTGGTTAGGTGCACAAGATATATTCGTGAGTCTAAATGCACAAACTTTATCAAGTAGGTTAATTGAGCGACTTTTCTCCATCTTGTCTTTTTGGCAAAAAAATCCATCGAGTATGGAATCCTTGATTCTTCGTCTTCATTATGTTAAATTGCCTTCTTTAACAACTTCACTTAATTCGAAACCTTATTAGACCAATAATGTTCTTTATCTCCCAGTGCTTGTACTTTTAACCTATTATTGCACATTATTATTGTCGGCATGCCTCAAAATTATAAAAATAAATAAAGATTAAAGAGTAACATTTTGATAACGAAATAAATATAAAAGTCATTCATGCATCAAAGAAAATTATTTTCAGCATTATTCTACTTTTGGACGATTCGGATAGTAGTTTCCTGTTTTTCTCTGCGGTAATATCTCAATGTTTCGACCTTTTATACAAAGTGTTCTTGAATAAATCATTGAATATTTGTTATCATTGATCTCAAACAACTTTGTACTCGAAAGCTTTAAGAAATTCAGAAGCAGGAGGAGTTCACAGGCTATAAACAATATTTGTAGTATAATTAGGCTGCTCTGATTTTCCAATAGTGTGGAATGGCTGTATCTTATATTATTATTTTCTGAACTATTTAAATTCAGAATAGCTTTTCGGTTTGTTAGTCCAAGATCAGAGTTCAATATTTCTAACAGAGCTGCACTAGTCGTAGCTTGACCTAACCAATATCACGTGATATAGATACATCGATTCCTTTGATCTTGTTGGAAAAGCTAGTATTATGAAGCTTTCACGTTATCAAGGTGCTAATCTTTTCTGTTATTATCAGGAGTACCAGATCTACCTAGTGTTATGTAGCTCTTTGAATGGATAACAAGGTTTGAGGTCTTAGTTCATACCAGTCCAACCATGAACTAGTATAGAGACTATGTATTTTGGGTCCAGTGAATATTGGATGAATAATACGCGCAGCATGCCTTGCGTTAGTATATCTGGTATTCCTTGATGTACTAGTATGACTGATACTGCAAACTATGTGAATAAGATCAGGATTTCTTTATTTTAGCTCCTCACATGTGATATATTGTATTGGAAGAACCATCAAAAGTGTAAGAAAAATGATTCATTATTAATCAGTCTTCCGGATTAATTTGCATATTTATGCAAATGCTAGCAAGCCACTCCACTTCACTTGTGACACAATGTTTTGTATTAACAACGAGGTGACTAAATACACCTAAAGAAGCTAATCATTTTTCCGAGATAAAGTTGCTATGGTCTTTAATTTGGACTCTACCCACTTGCTACATTGCAGGAATTCTGCTTAACTGGAAACCCTGTGGCATACTCATTTGTTGATGTTAAAACTAATTTTCTGATAATACAGTTCTCTAACTTCCATGCAACATTTCTTAATCAAGTGAAACCTAGTAGCAATTGGGCTACGTAGGTTCTAAGATTCTGCAAGCTGGTTGTTTTGCTTAAGTCAAGATACCTGCTTTGTTGTTAGTTGTATGTAATCTTAAATAGCTTTTTTACTTTATTATTATTGTTGGCACTTGGAAGTTGCAACACAGTCACGTGGCTTAACATCCTATTGATTTTTGTAATCTGAACAGGAGAAAATTCGTGTTGCTCTTTATGTACAAAAAGCTGCTCTACAATTTATTGATGGTACGAACTCCGTCAATTTATTGGATTCATTTTAGTCAACTATTTCTGATTTTTAGTCATTTGACTTACTGCAGCTGGTGCAAAAACTGAATTCCAGCTTCCAGAAGAGGTAAGAGAAGCTGGTTTTTTTATTAGCCCTGATGAGTTGGCATCCATTGCACGTGGACATGACAAAAAAATTCTGAAGAAACATGGTGGACTTAATGGAATAGCTAGAGAAATCCGTGTTCCACTTGATTATGGCATCAAAGATGAGGAGTTGTCCATCAGACAGGGCATCTATGGTGTCAATAAATATGTTGAAAAGCCTCCACGAAGCTTCTGGATGTTTGTGTGGGATGCATTACATGATCTAACATTAATCATTCTCATGGTCTGTGCGGTAGTATCTGTAGTCGTGGGGCTTGCTACTGAAGGGTGGCCGAAGGGTATGTATGATGGCTTTGGAGTTCTTCTCAGTATTTTCCTGGTAGTCTCTGTGACTTCAGTCAGTGACTACAAGCAATCATTGCAATTCAGAGATTTAGATAAAGAAAAGAAGAAGATCTTCGTTCAAGTAACTAGAGATGGCTATCGACAGAAGGTATCTATTTACGATCTAGTCGTTGGAGATATTGTTCATCTCTCAATTGGAGATCGAGTTCCAGCTGATGGTTTATATATTTCTGGATATTCTTTGATGATAGATGCATCAAGCTTGTCGGGAGAAAGTGAGCCGGTTTATGTTTCTCATGACAAACCCTTTCTTCTGGCAGGAACGAAAGTGCAAGATGGTTCTGCCCAAATGTTGGTTACTTCTGTTGGAATGAGGACTGAGTGGGGAAAACTAATGGAGACATTGATCCAGGGTGGGGAGGATGAAACACCACTGCAGGTTAAGCTCAATGGTGTGGCGACAATAATTGGGAAGATTGGTCTAGCATTTGCAACAGTGACATTTTGTGTCCTTTTAGGAAGGTTTTTAGTTGACAAGGCATACAATATGGGCTTCAAATGGGTCCCGGATGATGCTTTGACAATACTCAATTACTTTGCTATTGCTGTCACTATTATAGTTGTTGCGGTTCCTGAAGGGCTACCTTTGGCTGTAACACTGAGTCTTTCTTTTGCAATGAAAAAGCTTATGGAAGAGAAGGCACTTGTGCGTCATTTATCAGCATGTGAGACCATGGGATCTGCTAATTGTATTTGTACTGATAAAACTGGCACACTAACAACTAACCACATGGTTGTCGATAAGATTTGGATCTGCGAAGTATCCACATCATTTAGGGGCAATGATACTGCAACCCATCTGAAGTCCATACTTTCTGAAAACGTTTTAGTAGTCCTTTTGCAATGCATATTTGAGAATAGTAGCTCGGAGGTGGTGAAAGGCAAAGATGGCAAAAGCACCGTATTGGGTACTCCAACGGAAACAGCATTGTTAGAGTTTGGTATGGAGTTGGAAGGCCTTGTAAATTCATTGCATTGTGGTTGCAAGAAATTAAAAGTTGAGCCTTTCAATTCTGTGAAGAAGATGATGTCTGTGCTCATCAAATTACCTGGTGGAGAAATTCGTGCCTTCTGCAAAGGTGCATCTGAAATTATCTTAGATATGTGTGACCATATGATTGATAAAGACGGACATACCATCTCCTTATCCAATAAGAAGAAGTTGGAGATTTTGAATGTGATCAATAGTTTTGCTTGTGATGCACTGAGAACACTTTGCTTGGCTTTCAAGGATATGAGCGAAAATCTAGGTGCAGAAGAAATTCCCGCTACTGGTTACACACTAATAGCTGTTTTTGGCATCAAAGATCCAGTGCGCCCAGGAGTCAAGGAAGCTGTGCAGACTTGTATAGCTGCTGGTATCAAAGTGCGGATGGTAACAGGTGATAATATAAATACTGCTAAAGCTATAGCTAAAGAGTGTGGCATACTAACGGAGGATGGTTTAGCCATAGAAGGACCAGAATTTCGAAACAAGAGCCCCGAAGAGATGGAAGATTTAATACCAAAAATCCAGGTTTCTTTTTAACTCTTCTTCAATGAAACTGAAATTTCAAAAGAAAATACTCAAAAGTTAGCTTTATTTATGAATATCTACAATGACAATTTTTTTTACACACAGTCCACCATTATTCGGTGATGCACAATTTGTACTTTAGAGTATGCAACTCATATTTTTTTAACTTCCATTAGTTTAATTATGATTAGGTCTAGTCAACCAACACAATTGTATTTATATGTATTTACAGGTGATGGCCCGGTCTTTGCCTTTAGACAAGCATTCTCTAGTCACGAAATTGAGGAAAATGTTTAATGAAGTTGTGGCTGTAACGGGTGATGGCACTAATGATGCTCCAGCACTCCATGAGGCAGATATTGGTTTTGCAATGGGCATTGCTGGCACAGAGGTATACTGTTTGCCATGCTCAAGTTCCTATACTACATGATATCATGGCTGGAAATAGTTACTGAAAGAATAGGCAAATTTTCATGTTGTATTCTGTTAATGTTTAAGGATAATTCACAATCCTTGAAGATATTACTATCCAAGACTTCTAACCACATGCTCCTCACAAAGAAATATACTATTTAGTGAAAATTAGCCTTACTACAAGAATTAAGTGAAACTAACCTAAAGTTCAAATAGAGTAATATATTGCTATGAAATTTGTATTTAATGTTTCTTCAAATGAACTATGGCTATTTCGAGCTTTAAGAAATCATATTTAGTATGTATGATGTAATGATTACTCTTTCAATGAAGCCTGCACCTCTTTTAGGGTATAAAGAGTTTTGGAAATACCATGTGGTATCATACCTAGTCATCCTTGAACTCTCTTTTGGGCAATTGTCATCCTTGAAATTGCAAGCAAACACTTTGCACACCCTAAGCGAAGCATTTGGCTGAAATAGGTATTGTCTTTATTGGGGTTTCAATCTCAGTTTGTACCGTCTCAAACTAATACAGTTTGGTATGCTCTAACGCATAGGTCAATCGCTCTAACACATAGATCAATTGGTACTTCTTGGACTGATAGTTTATATAATATGTATATACATATCTATTTGACCTGTACATACCATCCATATCAAACAGTAGGAAATGGTTTTTAAATTTTTTGTTCTTATGTTATTATTTTTTACATTTTAGTCCTTGTTGTAGATGTAGATGGCATATATTTCCTCATGTACGTTGACTTATGGCCAATATATTTTCTCCGGACCTGACTTATGAGCACCTCCTTTCTCATTGTCCATGCATCGTGCATTGTCAAATTCTATCTATTGTGTCTTCATACTTTTATTCATGCATTGTGTTCTTAACTTTGCCATCAAAATAGTTATAGACAATCTCATAAGGTGTCTGTGGTTGGATCTTGGTCCACACTCTTATATCTTGAACACTATTTCACAATACTAAGCATCACTTGTCGTATGAGGAGGCATGCGATTAAAGTGAAACACTTGGATATAGTTGACCAATATTTGTCATTTTGATTTTTGTATGGGAGCCAATAATGCATGTTTGATTATTTACATGGGAGGGAGGGGGGTATGTTTTCTGCCCAAGAATGGTGATGTTCAAGTCTCTCATCCTCCACCTATATTCAAAAAATCTCTAATGTCATTGTGCCCCTAGGAAGAAGCTGGTTAGCTTGTTGAGTTTTCATGCACACTAGCACTTCAACTCATTATGTGTACGATTAAGGTGGATTCTTTTGCATGCTCACTCCCTTTGTTGTTTTTGTCCGAGGAGATCATTTAGCATAACACAAAGAGTAAGTTTGATAATCTCCTTTGGAGGTGTATTGCACCCTCAAAGCATGTATCTCCGTAACTCTCATTTTTATTGTATGTGGATTGCTTTGATGCTCTTTATGCTTCTTGACATTGTTTATTGATTTTGTAAGTGTCTAGCTTTTTCTTACTAACCATTAGACTTTTATGGAATGTTAGTACATTTGGAAATGTCAAGATAGATATCATGGTTGTCCACACGAGTAAGCCTCAGCCCTTGAAAATAATCACAATGAACACATTGACTATAGTGATGCTTGATCAGCATTTTGCAATTGTTTGTCAATCAAGTTCATTTATCAATTGGACATTGAGTTACTGGCTGGTGGCCATAAATTTCAGGAAACTCTTTGATGATAGATGCATTAACCTTGTACAAAAAAAAGTGAACTAGTATGTCTCAAAAGGAAAACCCTTGCATCTAGCAGGGACAACACAGTCAACTTCTTCATTGAAACCCTAAATATACAGATTTTTCTGATGCATTCAATTAAAGACATTTCTCACACAAATGTACTCGTATCTTTTTAATATTGTCAAATTTTTGAACTTGTTGCTAGAATCTTTTACAAAGTTGATGTCTCGTTTATCTAAATTATTTTTTGTTGCTATGTTCAGGTAGCTAAAGAGAGTGCTGATGTTATTGTGTTGGATGACAACTTTACATCTATAATTAATGTAGCCAAATGGGGTCGTGCAGTATACATCAACATCCAAAAGTTTGTGCAATTCCAACTGACCGTTAATGTGGTTGCTCTGATCGTCAATTTTGTTTCTGCATCCATCACTGGTACCCCTTTTCCTCTTTTTTTTTCATATTAAAAATATTCTTCTCAAGGAGAAGATACACAAAGTTACTAATTTATCATTTTGTGCGACTTGTAGGGACTGCTCCACTCACTGCCGTCCAATTATTATGGGTTAACATGATTATGGACACACTAGGCGCCCTGGCATTAGCAACAGAGCCCCCAAATGATGATATGATGAAAAAACCACCTGTTGGTCGCGATCAGGACTTCATCACCAAAGTTATGTGGAGAAATATAATTGGCCAGAGTGCATTTCAATTCATTGTACTAGGAGTTCTAATGTTTGATGGCAAAAATTTGCTAAGCATTGAAGGTCCGGATTCAGACATTGTTCTCTGTACAGTCATATTCAACACATTTGTGTTTCTCCAGGTAATAATTGCTTATCTATTTTCTAGTAGATACATTTTGCAAAAATATTGGTAGAAAAAATCATGGAGTTTTTTGTCTGTTATTTGCTGCTAATCATATTTTTCTTTAATTTCTCTATAGATACATATTTCTCATGCTTGCAATGTGTTCTATGTAAGTAATCTTTAAATTCTGAATGAGCTTGCTACTATCTAAATTCAAATAAGAAATCTATAACCAGGTTGGTATTTTCAATTAACGAAACGCATAGCATAATATTGTTTTAGCAACATTAGATAATATGTATGAACAATGTTTGAAATAATAATAATAATAAAAACTAAAATAACCTCTTCACCCTTCATATTGCTGTATTTCAATTGTATTTGACTTAATATTTTGTATCAGGTCTTCAATGAAATAAATAGCCGTGAAATGGAGAAGATAAATGTGCTGCGAGGAATATTTGGCAACTGGATCTTTCTAGCTGTCGTAACATTGACAGTTGTGTTCCAAGTTATCATAGTTGAATTCCTTGGTGCCTTTGCTAGCACAGTGCCTCTAAGTTGGCAGTTGTGGTTGTTTAGCATAATAGTTGGCTCTATCACCATGATCGTTGGAGTGATCTTAAAGTGCATCCCAGTTGAATCTAACAAGGTGAAAGTTGTTCAGCACAATGGTTATGAAGCACTCCCAAATGGTCCAGATGCAGTATGAGCACCAAACAACACCCATTAATCAGTTTACGATTAAGAGTTATATATTTTTTGTGCATATTAAATCATTTTAACTATTTTTTGTCGAGTGTGGCATCCTATTGCACTCACCCACCTTGACAGTGTATGCATCCAGATTTATCCCATGTGTGGCAGGCTCCGTCTCCAATAGTAGTGTCTTTGTAAGTTGTATGCTCATTCATGCAAAAGAGAAGAGCATTATACTGCAAGGGAGGTTCAGCCAACCCTCTCGCAAAATTCCGGAGGAAGCTACTTCGTACCAGGACACAGACTATCCCTGGTGGGCTCTCTTGGTATTTGTTTGCAATTCAAGGCTCTGAGCTAACATCATTTTGATTCTTTCATTCAAGAAGATATTGTTATATAGTTTACTGTGTGTGGTTGATAATTTGAATGGTTAATTGTACATATTCACCTTGATTGGAGGTGGATTTAGATTTTTGCTCTCTGCGTCGTCTTCGACAATATCTCTTCCATGTTAGAGACCAACATAAATTCTGAATTGGAAAGTGCAATCCTTGATTGATCATAGTTCTCATTGACTGATTTTTTTTTCAGTGTAATCCTTGCCAATATGTTCTGATTATTTTGAAGCACAAACAAGTTCTAATTTAATCTTAACACTCAAATGTTGTTATTGTTTAGAACAGCAAGAGAGCAGCCTTCACTGATCCTGTATTTGTTACTGTTTAGACACTACAGCGATTTGTGTCAATGTGCGCCTGTAATTAGTCTAATGAAAATTTTACATAAACGATACACAGGCAACAAATAGTGAAGGCAAATCATTACATCAGATGTAGGGAAGACCTTAAATTTTATCCTCGCGTAGGCGGCTACCACCCCTTATCTTTCCTTCTACATATTATAAATTTTAATCATACTTAATTTTGGTAGTGTCCCTCCAAATTCTAGTAACTTGCTTCCACGACAAGCATACCGGTTGAAGTCAAACTACAGTGAGCTTCTTGGACAAGTATACCCGCCAAAGTCAACCTTGACTTTTCGCCCTCAGTGGAAAAAGGCCAAACTACAGTGAGCTTCTTGGACAGGTATACCCGCCAAGGTCAACCTTGAGATTTTCGCTCTCAGTGGAAAACGGCCGTGCCACAAATTAATAGAAGAAAGAGTTATACAGATTAAATTGGACACATGATCAAGCTTTATTCCCCCATCAAATACTAGTCCAACTCATCTTCATAGTTTTAAAATAAATGTCTATAGTTTTACTACATATTTGTGCATAAATGTCTATAGTTTTACTATAGATTTTTTTAAAAAAAAAATTTGAAAACCAGTTTACTTAAAAATGGTACTCACATCCTCCCAATAAATTTTAAATTATTTTTATCAAACAATTTTAAACTAATAAAATATTAAATTATTTTTATTAAACAATTTTAAACTAATAAATGTGTGATAATATGATCCGAATCGAAAGAGTATGTGAGAGCAAAATTATATATTTTTTATTTAAGTGGAGCAAAAATATATCTTTTAGATGTTTATAATAAATAGAATAGGAAACTTTTATATAATATATGATATAAGAAACAGCTGGCGGGGCAGTATGGATCTGCATATGCCCTACATATCTTATGTTAAAAAGACACCGACTATGATTTCTAAACGAGAAGTTACGGGTCGGAGATGAGATGATTATTGAACAGTTGGCATAGATTGCATGATCACATCAAAATTAATTAATACTAACACAGTAACACGTTTACAAAGTGTTTTTTTATGACCATGACTCGCCTACATACATGTGCATCACAGCAACGCCTGTTTGACTTGACTCCAGTTTAGGTCAAAGGTTTAGGTCCAAGAACGTTGACCGCAGTTTTGGAAGTTTCTAATGACCGACAAATCGAATACTTTAGGAGCAAACAAAAGGGTAAACTTTTCAAATATCTTGTATTATTATGCAATGGAAAAAAGAAGGAAGCAATTTAGCATTTAGTGAATCGTGAAAAAAAAAGAAAATAGTAATGATCACACGATTAATTGCATTTCCCAAAAAAAAAAAAGCAAATCAGTTGCTACAAATAATTTACGTCTGTTGTAGATCAATTTCAAAGTCTCTGGTTCTTCTGGAATAAGTTATTGTAGGTAGTGGACACTGCTATCACATAATGCTTGATGATAGATCTGATGCTTGTTTGACTAAAAACTCTCAAAGAAAGCTTAATGATAGATCTCCTGCTTGTTGACTTGTAACTCTATGAAAGCATAAAAGGAAACTAAGGGATTCCTTCTTCTTTGGAAGACATTTTGTTTTCTTCCTATAGTGGCTGGAGGAGGACTAGCATTCAACGACAAAATCATCAGTTTAATTTCATTTATATGAGTTTATTTTCACTTAAGTAAGATGCATTAGCCAATTACTTTTTAAGTATGAAATGTGTGGTGAGAGCAAAAAGTATCATTTTTGACTTTGACGCTTAAAAGTCAAAAAAATTATTGTATCCAAAAAAATGTCACAAAGCAAGACCAAATACAACCTAAATATTAAAATAACTATTTTTTTAACTTAAATCTTGACCTACTCATAAATGTTATTAAGTGAAGTCATAACTCCATTTTCAATCATCTATATTCAGTGTCGGATGAGGTCAATCCAACTAGTCTTTGAAGTCAACTAGCGGATGTTGACTTGGCTCTGAGTCTGTCTGTGGGAGAGGAACCCAAATCTTTCCAGCACAGGGATATAGATTTCGAGTTTAATTTCTCACCCAAACTCATCAGCCGACTCGAATTTTTCTCTGCAACCAGACAAGAAGAAGAAAAAGTAGAAGAAATCTATATAAATTGTTGGAATACATGCCGTATCTATCTATACAAATTCTTCGTATATTTGCCGTATCTATCTATACAGATTCAGAATCTAATATCCCCTGTTCTTCCTTGTCCCCTTTTGGATCTCTACCTTCCATTGCACTAATTTAAGCTCCCTTCTGGAGCTCGTATACTGTACGAGATTACTATATTAGGTGCATGCTGGCACTTGCAGCTGTTGTCGTGGCGGTTATTGTACTGCCGCCGCCACTGCCGCCGCCACCGCCGCCTTGCGGAAGATTCTCTGCCCCGGAGCAAGGATAGCCAGGGGATCATACAGGTGCTTCCTTTGTGCAAACCTCTCCCACCTTGCGCCGAAGTGGGCTCTCCACTCCTCCTGCGTCGTGTAGTGCGGCAGGTACTGCTTCATTTTGATGCCGGCCTTGTCGCAGAATTCCAGCACCTTGCTGTTCTGCTCCAGCGCCCGCTCTAGACTGTGCTGCCCCGTGGATGGCGGCGCCGCCGAAGACAGGAAGGCGACCACGTAGAAGATTTCCTCATCTGGAATCACCGCCGACGTTCTGTTGTCCCACCTGCACCCCGAAAGTACACGATTGAGATCGATATCATCAACTACTCTGTTGGGATAAAATTCACCACTAGATTCGAGTGTACGTACTTGGATCGGTTCAGGGGGTACAGAAGAATGGGGCCGTTCGTGCTGTCGGTGAGGATTTTGCCGAAGACTTGCTCGGCGAAATCTCGGATTCTTGTTCTTGGGATGAAAATGTTGAGCCAAGGATGGGGGACGTCCCACAAGCCCTTTGACCGCAGCTTCAGCTCGGAGGCGTGGACTCTGTCCAAAAACTCCACATAGGAGACCTCCGATTGGAAGAGCGTGGACGGTATGTACCTCAGCTTTGACAGAAGCTGTTCGACTTGCTGCAGCGGCAGTCGCAGAGATGAATCAGATAAAGCTGCACCGATTTCAATGATCCGGTTTGTTGGGAGGAATGGTGGTCGTTACCTGGTCGATGGAGTCGGCTTCGTCTGGGTTGAAGTTTTTGGTCATCTCGAGGCAGAACAAGATCCTCCCGTCGGAGTCAAACTGGTTCGCGCGAGCAGGGTCCTGCGGATTGAAGGAGGATCTCCAGTTGTTTAGGAGCCCAGTCCTGTTTATGATCACGAAGCCTTCGATGTAGTCGAAGGTCTCCGCCGCCGATATCAGCATCTCCTGGTCTTCCGAGAAGATGGCGAAGTCAGAGTACAAAACTCTGATCCACCTTACCATCTTTGGAGCTGGCTCAAGCGCGATCCTTGCTCTGGTGATGATCCCGAACTGGCCGAGGCCGCCGAGGGCGGCATGGAATAGATCGGCATTCTCTTCGTCGGAGCAGTTCATCACCTCGCCTTTGCCTGCACTCAACGTTCGGGTCTGTAGTGTTAGGGTCGGACGAACAATTGCACCGAAGCGGCTATGGTGGAGGAGAAGAGCTCGGTCGAATCGAATTACCTGTGACGATCTCGAGCTGGTGGACATTACTGATCTGCGGGCCGTGGCGGAACGCCTGCCCGCTTATGCCGGCGTTCGACAGCGTTCCGCCGACGGTGAGGTGGAGGTAATCCGTCCACGACTTGGGCGCCAGCCCGTGCTTCAAGCACTCAGTCAGGACGTTAATCCATAGCTCCCCGGCTGGCGCGTCCACGTAAGGCCGCTCTCCGCCGTGCACACTCATGCCGCCGCGGTGGAGCGATTCCATGTGCACGACGAGACCGCCTTCAGCCTGCGCCTGGCCCTGGAGCGAGTGCCCGTGGCCGCGGGCGGCGACGGTGAGCCCGGAGGCGGGTCCCAGGCCGTACACGTGCTTGACGGCGGAGGCAATGTCGGAGATCGAGCCGGGGCGGAGGATCGCCGACGGCAGGAAGCGGAAGCGGTTCCCGAAGTCCTTCGCACCAAGGGAGACGTCGTGGAAGCTCAGGTTCCCGTCGAGGCTGGCCGAAAGAGTTTCGAGGGAAGAGGAGGGGGCGCCGGGGTAAGAGACGTGGGCGGCGATGCCGCCGAGGAGGAGGAGGGCGACGAGCACGAGCAAGTAATGCATTGCTTCGGATAGAACGCGGGAGTGTGGAGAGAGAGGGGAGGGAGGAGGGAGGAGGAGGAGGGGGAAGAGCACAGGAAGTGGGCGGGGGGCGGGGCGGAGATATATAGAGCGCGGGAAGCGTGGTGGCAGGGTGGGAAAGTTATGCGGTTGGTGGCGCGGTCAAACAGCGTCAGATTCGGTGTTGTGGTGGGATCCGTGAGAGGACTGGCGACTTGGTTGGACGCGAGCGAGTGTGTCGTCCGAGCTGGTTCCTTTCGGGGGCTCGAAGTGGCGTAGCTTCGCCCACACAAACTTCCGCCTTGCTTCCTTAATGCTCGGGCAATGCCCAATGGCCATCGCTTTCTCGGGCCAACAACAACAGTCACGTTCTAGAAGACCCACTGTTTTGCCCATCGAATTGACTCGCGGCCGCCTCTCGACTTGGGAAATATTCTGCTTAATTTTGTAAGTAGCTTCGATAATTTTTAATTAAAAAAAATTTTAAAAAAATTATAAAAAAATAATCTACTTATTTTAAGCTATTCAATGATACAAATATCATGATAAAAAAATTTATCTAAGATAAGAAATTAATATTTTAAATATAATAGAAAAATTAGTAAATTTTTACTACCATATTTAAAATATTAATTTCTCATCGTGAACGAATTTTTCTATCATGATATTAGTACTATTGAATAGCTTAAAATACATATATTATTTCTTCATATTTTTTTGTTAAAAAATTATTCTTAATTAAAAATTATCAAAACTTCTTAAGTTTTTTAATTAAAAATTATCAAAACTTCTTAAGCAGCCAGCGGCTGCATAGAAAATTTGCTCCTCGACTGAGCTGACCGCAGCCTGGAAAATATTAGTCAATTCTTATTTCATATGAGGGGAGCCGCATATTTCTTCTCTTGAAGGACATATGCAGACAAAATTGGATGAGCCATGTTGATTGTTTCGTAGTGAGATTTCGAGTATAGGAGAAAATGAAAGGGCTGCCATGTTGATTGGTTTGTTCTGATCGGGCATGGACCAAATTTGATTTGGTCGAGTCTGGTCCCCAATAATTGGCTAAAAATAACCTCAAATGTTGATTTTCAGATCATGTTAAATTGTTATAAAATGATTACTGATTTGGATTGCATAAATGATGCTTACCATTACCTATGAGAGAGGAGATTTGGAGTTCGATCTAACATTTGTCCTTTAATGCTTAATCTAGAAGGATACAATAGACATATGTGAATGCAAAATTCTAATGTCTAATATTTTTGTCACTTTATCAAATAAATATCAATTCTTGATCACATAATTGCTTAAATAAATTGATATAGTCGTCTCTCTATAACTAAGGTTGTTTGCGTTACGTGTTTAACGCAATATTTATGCATATACTTCAAAAATATCTACCCAATTTTACTTCACATAGGGGATAAAAAAATAATTTTGAGCGGGTTTAAATTTGTGTTATGCAAGTGAGAAGACTTATAATCAACTAATTTCCTAGCTAAGATGAATACATGAGTATTACTAAACTTATTTTATCGCTTTAGAGTTTCAAATCTATAATAGTATACTAAATGTGTCATTTATATAGGATTGTAGTTGTTTTGCCACCAAAGACATGAATGTGATGGGATTGCTCCAAACGAATTCACTTGAAAGATTGAGAAGTCAGACTTGGTTCTAGTTCATTAGGTGTGAACTCGACTGGCTCAAACATTCAAAGATTGTAAGCTTAATAATGTGATCAGCGTACCATGCATTTCCATAAGCGCGTCAGCCGACCTTACCTAACGCGACAACTTCCTCTGCATGCATTCACGCCGAATAAAGGAGCATTTCCCCTACAGGAAGCAAAAAAAGCAACAAGATCTAGCAGCAGGCCACAGCGCACACGCCGGATCGACACGTACTCCAGTTCCCGCGCCCACCCCCGCTTCTGCGACCGAGCAACCGCCAATCAAGAACAGACACGCGGCGACAGCTTCTTTTGACAGAATCTATCTATCAATCTATTCATCCCTCGAGCAGGAAGCAGGACCACCCTACTAGGCGCTAAAAATGAGTCGAGGCCCTCAGGACCCTTCCCCCACAAATCACAATCCGTGTCCCCGCCAGCTCACTGCGCTCCACTCGCGCATCTCGTCCCTCTGTCGGCCTTTCCTGCCCCTTCCCCATTCCCGCGCATTTCACGCCTCCGGCGATCCACTCTATCCTGCGTTCTTGGATCTCGAGTCAACGCTTCCTCGCCGGTTCTTTGGAACATTTTTAATCTGACGGCGCGTGTATATTGAGCTGAACAAAATTAATTTTTTTTTTTTTTTAAAAAATTATATATAGCTTTTGGTCTCCTCCTTTACTTTCCTCTGCATCAAGTGTGGGCACGTCCCACGCGCAAAAGATAAGAACTAGTTCTTTTTGTGCGAGACAACAATATGCACTCGGGACCTTGTTCTTCTTTATTAAAATAATAGTAATAATAATAGTCTACCAAACATAGTATGAATTAGATATATGCATAAATGATTTCCACGTGAGGAGTCAGATCAGTTAAAGAGAGAGAGCCATGCATTAAGAATTATACTCAGAGTACACATGCTCTAATATTGCAATCTTCCCCCTTTCTCTTTTCTATTTTACTTCAAAAACTAATAGATTTTGAGACATAAAACAATAAGATGAAGGGAACCAAATCATGCAAGTAGACAAGATGTAATTGGTTTGATGAACGTTTTGACTTAGCATTGATGAATCAATAGGACAAGAATTTCGTAAAGAAGGTTTCTAACGGGTTAATCAATTTCCACATATGATGAATCAGCGGTGCGGCTAAAGTGGTCAACGTGATGCGGCATTATAGCGACAGGCTAGCTTGTGTGTGCGTAGACGAGAGTTGGCCTTGGATTTTTGTCGATGTGGGATGGAATACTTGGGCGGCATAGGACAAACTTGACATCCCTCTCACATGCCAAACATCATACATGAATCGCTTGTGGACCTTCATCTTCGCACTAATTAATTTTCAATTTTTTTAAATAAATTTTATGTTAGGGTTTTTGCACTTCCTCCTTCATAACGAAGGATGCTTCTTGGAGCGCCAATTGAATGGTTGGAGGGAGGCTATGTGGCCTTTTAATAAGCTTCTAATTGACATCCTAGCAAACAATACAATTCTATAATTTTCATTCATGAATTTATTGATCAGATTATAACTTTTTTGTGGCCATTGTTCTCCTTACGTGATTTACAATTCTTAATGATTAATGGGGGTTGACTATAAGGCAAGTCTTGCCACTAGATCCAAATTACTCTACAATTTTTAAGAACATATGCTCAGTAAATGGATGCTAATTGATCATTGACCGACTTGCTCAAATTGAGTGAGACCAACCTGCCTCACATTTCTTCGAGAGAAATCAAATTTAATCCTGATATTTTTTTTTTTTGAAATTAGGTTGGTTAAAGACTTAGAAAGCTACACTTGTGGAGGCGGAGAGGAAGCAGGTACGCTTAGATTTTGTTGTTCCAAGGTTATTGTCACTTAGATTTTTTCCCCCACGTGAAACTATTTTTTCTCCATATTCATATGTGCTTCCAATTTTCCACTCATCTTCCGCTGATTTGCCAACATTAGGTAGATTAATATATGAAAATGATGTTTCCAAGCAACTAAAGTTGAGCATTCTTAATCATTCAGATTTTTTTTTAACAAATATATATAATTTGATTCTTAAATCTTAAAAAGCCATTTCTCACCTTTTCTTTTCATGATCTTGTTAAAGATGGTAGATAGATTTAGATTCGTTTGAGAGCTTTTGAGTGATCACAATAGGTTCGCAAAGAAAGATGCCCAAAAAGATTTATTGACTTTGTTGTCTCGTATCTGTCATGTGAGATCGATAGAGTGGATATAAACACTTGTAAGATGCTTCAATCTAGTAAGAATATGTGAAAAGAGGCTTCAATGTTATCCGTTGCACCATCTAATTACTGATTGAACAGTGCATGAGTTGGAAGATATTCTTCTTATAATATTTGCTAGCGAGTGTGATAGATCTTGCTGTCTCCTATTCCTTCTTATCGTCTCCCGTATGTCTCCTTCACTTGCGGCAGAGAGGATCCAACAGCAACGGAATGCAGATCTTTAGGGAGCTGCTCTCTCCCGTAAATGTGGAATCCAGCAGGGGATTAGACTCGCTAGATTTCGAGCAAATCTATCAGGCAAGTTGGAAAAGTATCGCCTCAAGTTCTTGGATTTGTTGTATAATTGTAAGGTGAATACTTGTGAGCCCAAAAGGCCCAATCGAGCGGGCAGGCCGAGCGAGCTTCCTCCCAAGGCCAACCCAACACGGTGGCGTAGCAAACTTGCAATAGACAAGGGAGACGAGAAAACTCCAGTGGGACCACCACTAACATCCATCATGGTCAGCTGGGCCCCAGATTCACGTGCAGGTCTCATGACGAGCACATGTGAAATCAAAGCGAACACCGCAGGGGAGCCTGGCTGGCTCCTGTACAAGTTCGACCGAATACTTCCCTTGTAATTACGGTGCTGCCACGTGTGCCACCCTGGCACGATCCCATTATTTGATTGGAGGACAAAAAAATTATTTTATTTTATTTTTGGACGGCTTGGCCGGGTTATATATGAGGAATAAATTGAAACGTTGTCTATGTCACTTGGTAACGATTTATATGAATGGAAAATTATTAACTCAACCCCATAAAAACATTCAAATATAAGAATAATCACAAAGGCACCTTAATCTAAAACTATTTAGATTGTGATCCTCGGAGGAATTAGATCCGCATAAGCACTAACTTCATTGTTACTAATAATGAGATTGTATTCTAATTCAAAGTCATTGCCATATTAGGAAGGTCTTAAAACACTTCCCAATAATTAAATAATAAATAATTATGAATACTTTAACTTTTTAGCGGCTATACTCATATGGTAGAAATCAACTGTGCATTTATGCTGAATCCAAAAATAAAATTAAATCCAATCCAATGAAAATTAAATAAATATTTTTCATGCATAATTAGTTAACAAAAAAGATAATTTATTTCTCTATTATATTAATTATAAATATAATAAACAAACTTGATTGAAGGATTGGGTCCGGTTGGTGCTTAGAGTGGGTGAGGCCCAAGTTGATGTGATAGTTTAGACCGGTCCAAAATGACAACTACTGCCTCCTACAATTGAGAGTAGCCGAAATATGAAAGAAAAAAAATGTTTCTTGAAATTTTTACTTCCGGAAACAAGAAAACAAGCAACCTAACCTACCCTTCTTGCAACAGTTTTTTTTTAATTAAAAACAAGAAAGATAATAATTCTCATGATACCAATGATGAAGTGCTGCGCCTTCGTCTTCCTCCGGTCTTAACAAGAAAATAATAATTTATATTATTAAAGCGCCACCACCACCAACTAGGACGAGGAGGAGGTGGAGCGACCAAATCTTGAAGTCCACAGGGGAAGAAAGAGAGAGAGAGAGATCTTCGGTGGCGGAAATGGCGGAGGGAGAGAAGGTAGGGGGCGGTGGGGAAAGGGGAGACGAGAGCGTGAAGCTCTTCGTGGGGCAGGTGCCGAAGCACATGACGGAGGAGGAGCTCCTGGACTTGTTCAAGGAAGTAGCGCTCGTCGACGAGGTCAGCATCATTAAGGACAAGGTCACCAAGGCGTCCCGAGGTCTTCCTCCCGAGATCCCTTCTCGCTTCTTCTTCGAATCGCCCACTCGCTTTGGATCCTTGTGCATTGCTTACGGTCTCAAGGTTGAAATTCTTTTGATTTAGGCTTTGGTCAATCTGTTCGGTTCTGGGTGCAGGCTGCTGTTTCTTGATCTGCCCGTCGAGGCTGGAGGCTGACAAGGCGGTTGCCGCGTGCCATAACAAGCGGACGCTCCCTGGCGTATGGCATTCCCCTACCTGATCTCTTTCTCGCTCTTATTTCTTTTTAAAGTGCGGGGTAAACATGTTCTGGATCTGCATTACTGCTTTTATTTACAATGTAAAATTTCGCCACCGTATGCTTGTCTATTTTGGGTTAAAATCTTTCTCGAGATCTTGCTCTGAGACTGGGTAATGCGGCGGAATTCCGTCATGATCTGCTAGATATATTACTAGGAGAGAAAGAATGTTTAATCGACTGATACCCTTTATGGAATTTGATGAGTAAAGGAGCTTGATTTAAGCCACTAGCGATAAATAGATGAGTTCTGTTATATTGGGCATTCGAACGCACGACATTAGTTCCTTGACCACTTCCTGACATCCTTAACGGTCTTGTCAGTTCCTTTAACTTCCAAGTATGGTGGAAATCAAATTTGCAGCATTTTGCGCGAATACATGACTCAAAATTTTGTCTTAAAGAAGCCACCCACAACTTTGATCGTAAGTTCTTGATCGAATTAGTAAAATAGCAATAGTATTTAATTAAAATTTAGTTTAATATAATAGTTCATTTACTTCAATTATGAGAATGAAAATTATTTTATTTTCTTCTTTGAACATGAACCAATAGTCACCTTGGAAAGATGTCAAACCGACTAACCTTGACCGGATTTTGGTACACTAAATTGTATCAGAAAATAGTTATTAAGCCACATTTCTTATTCGGGATGCAGCATATGGTTATTAATATTGTTAGACGCTGGGTGATGACTAATGATCTAACCCCTGGTAAATTTAATTCTTAATCTTCTCTTGTAATTCTCAATGTTTTGGGTATTGGTGAGCTTCAGGCTAGTCCTTGTATAACTTCTATTGTATTTGATCGAAACTTTTATGAGAAAACTACCCAAGTGCATCAAACACCTCATTCAAAAAATATCACTTCCCTCATTTTGGTGCTTAGCTACTAGCGTTTGCTAGAATGCTAGGTTGTTATTTTTCTTATACAGAGGAAACAGACTGCCGCAGTAGCTTAGCTTGACTTTGTATAGTGAGAAAATCTTGGGGAAAGATGATTAAGGAAACACGGAAAAGGTGTATTGCCAAGCCTTCCTTTTTCTTCTTACTTGTAGGAATACAAAGTTGTTGGTTGTTGTAGGGAAATATCATTCAAAGTATGTTACCCAATCTTTCTACTTTCTAGGCCATAAGTGCTCTGGCATTTATGATTACAGTGATTCAGTGGTTTACGAGTTTGAACTTAAACCAACAGAGGTTCTAGAACCTGTATCCTAGATCATCTGGTAAAAGAAATTATTTACGTATAATCTCAAACATCCAAATATCTATGATAATTTGACAATTAATTCAAGATCATTTTTGTGAACAAAATATGTGCTAGATATATGAAACACTGATTGTCAGCTTTTGTTTCGTTAAATGCTTGTTTGACTTCTTAATATTGATAATAACCAATATCTGAATGCTAAAGAACAACAAATTTGAGTGTCGGTGTTTATTAACTGTTTACTTCCTACCTTGTAGGATTAGGCAAGTTCTTCTATTGCATTCTCTCGCACAAATTATAACTGAAGTGAAGTACGATCCTCGAGACTCCTAGGCATTTAAATCATGTGTATTGTGACACTCTCTTTCAGTGTAATGTGCATTTCCTGAAACCAATAGGAAAATAATTTAAACCTTTTCAGGGCTCGTGATAACTTGATTCAGGAGGTGTAAATGACAAAAAGCATATAAATCTTATGTTTTCTACTTCATCAACTACAAATGTATTTCCCATTTCCTGCTGTAAACATATTTTAGATATCATTTAGAATTTCTGCTTCTGTTTCATTTATCAGATATCAATTCCCAGTGCTGGTAAGTGGGCTTTGCACCTACTTTTTCAGTTTTTCTACATCCTTATACCTTGCGTCATACAAAATTTGCAGTGCACATTTATTTACCTTCTCTTTCCTACTAAACTGCAAATTTTTTTAGACAGCTGACTATCTTCAAGCGTTTTCAGAGTCTGGAGGCAGGGATTTGTCTGAGTTTTTCTTTGAACTGATTGTGGTGCTTTTCTGTGCATCTTAGGCTTCTAGTCCAATGCAAGTAAAGTATGCTGATGGTGAGCTTGAAAGACTAGGTAAATAACACTGATGAATTGACACAGATCTTGATGTGAAATATAACATTTATTTTTCATTCTTTTTAAAAAATTTTGTTGTCTGTACATTTGCTATTTTAGTTAAATACAATCTTCTGTTCTAACTTCTAACATCTGAACAACTCAGTAGTAACTTCATATAGTGAATCTAGATGGTTTGAATTATTTTGCTATTTCTCTTACAGAACATAAGCTTTTTGTTGGAATGCTTCCAAAGAGCATATCTGATACTGAAGTTGCAGCTTTGTTTTCCAAATATGGTACTATTAGAGACTTACAGATCCTGAGAGGGTCTCAACAAACGAGTAAATGTACGATTGTTCTTAACATATCGAATCCAATTATTTTGTCTTCTTGCATTCTCCACAGAGCAAATTGTACTGTGGTTTACCGTTCTCAAAATCAAGTTACTTTCTCCTTGTTTTATAGCAGGCTGTGCATTTTTGAAGTATGAAACAAAAGAACAAGCGTTGGCAGCCCTTGAAGCTCTAAATGGGAAACATAGAATGGAGGTTTGTGTTAGTACTTTTTGTAACTAAAAGATTCTTCAAATTTCTTGCCTTTCAAATATGCCTAAGTGAAGATGATTATGTACAAATGGAAGGGATAGTTTGTTTGAAACTAGAGGTGCTACGAGGGGAAGAGTGAAACTAATGAATTTCTTTTATGTAGAGACACGTCAACTTCTGATCATTTAGCCATTGTTCTTTGGTAGGATCTTTTCTCTTGGTGGTTCTTTTCAATTGGTGAGGTATAATCAGTATTGTGGAACCATCATTGTGCATTTATCTTAGCACAATGAACCTTTTGTTGGATAAATGAATTACTGATATGCATTTGAACCAGAATTTGAGGATAACGTCAAGATACCTGAATACTTTTAGAACAAAATATTTTGTTTTGCCATTAGCATGGAATGTTGTCCTCTCTATATTTTGACCATCACTATTAAATGTGATGGTGAAGAGAAAATATTCTAGAAACTATAGGCATTATGATTGAAAAAGCAAAACAAAGTCGGTCCTTATTGAAAATGGTAAACAAAAATAAGCTAACTTTCTAAATCATGGTGGTATATAAATTGTTTCACCTGCCATGATGTGGAAGATGAACCATTGGTTTGTGTCTCTATTTTCTTCTTCTTGAATTGATACCATTCTTATTTCTATGCAGGGTTCAAATGTACCTCTAGTTGTTAAGTGGGCTGATACAGAGAAGGAAAGACAAGCCCGGAGGGCACAAAAAGCTCAATCTCAAGCCACCAATATTCCCCATGCCAATTCAATGCAGCAACCATCAATATTTGGAGCTTTACCAATGGGGTACATGCCGTCATATAATGGATATGGGTATCAAGTGAGTTCTTTGCCTATTTATTTATCATAGTCTTTCAACTAGTGAAGCATAAAATCTTCAAATTTGTTCTCTTGAATGCTCCCTGCTTTGAATTGTTATTTTGCTCTATCTGCATATCATTTCCCTATAACCTAGCGGGCCCTTTCTATTGAATGTAAATGAAAAGACACAATCTTGTTTCCGATGTTGCTACCAGTAAATCTGTTCGGATGTCACAATAAATTGTTCAATTTGTAGTAAACCATATCACTAACCTTTCTTTTTTTGCAAAGCAATTTACTTGGAGGAAAATAACCCACATAAATTTATTAGCTGAAGGGACTTGACCCTTTATAGTACGGATCCCTTCTTACAAATATCTGGTGTGGAGCTAATGTACAAGAGTACAGTAAATGTACAAGTAATTATGTACCATTCTAACACTCCTTAAGCAGGAGAGAATCATGCCTAGCTTGGTACAATCTTTACAATCAAACATCATGTAATCCCATTAATTGCGTCTGAAAACAAACTCAGCCAAACTGAAATTACTTAGCAACAAACTAAGAATTACGGTTCAAATATTAGAGGACAAGACTTGTTTCGAATACCAACACATAGGTCTATTGTGTACAAGATAAACTAGAGGTCTTGCTCAAGAAATCCAAATTCCACTATGAAATCAAAGGATGAAGTGCGTTAGAATCCTACCTCCAAACACTTTCAAATTCTACTTGTCTTTTTAGTTGTTGGAGATTCCCTTTAGATTTCCTTCTTGTTGATTAAATCACCATCTGCACGTCCTTCCTCATTTTCCTCTCCTTTTTGCCTTAGCCTAATTGCTCAGGAAGAAAAGAGGATAGCGGCAATCATTTGCAACAGGAAAGAGGACAAGGAAGATAAAAAGGGGGAGGATGTTAAACATCCTCTTCTAACTTCACTTCCCCACTAAACTAACCCAAATCATGATCTTAACTCATATTAAATTCTGCCCAATTAAAATGTACCACTGCTGTTCCATAATTGGTTTACAACATAAGCATATTGCAATGAAGCCCTCTATTTCATCAAATTTGCTAATGTTTTTAATCCTAAAAATAATCCCTACTTCTTTTACTACCTACATTATTAAGAATAAAACAATAACGTCCATCAATCATAGTTGTAGTTTTACCACATAAAAGTCTAGGACATAGCATATTAGGCGTAACATCTTATTCAAGAAACTCAACAATTTTAGGTTCATTATTGGTTTACTAGTTTTCTAAAAATGTGCAAATATTTGACAACTAGGTAAACTATTATCATGCCTACTGTAGGCTAGGTAATTTGTAGGCAATCATGAGTCATGTTTTTGCCAAACTCATCAATTTATATATATATATATACATATATATATATACATATATATACATATACATATATACATATATATACATATACATATATACATATATATACATATACATATATACATATATATACATATACATATATACATATATATATATGGTACTACCAACCTTGTACCGGTATAAATCAGCCATGTTGCAGTGTGGATGGTTTATTAAACACTATTTAAATCATGCTTAGAACTCTTTTATTTGATATGTGATACAGGATAATTGCTGTTATTATATCCTAATGAGCTGGACATCTTAATATTCCTTTTTGTTGTGCAGCCACCAGGAACTTATGGGCTTATGCAGTATCCTTTAGCTCCAATACAAAATCAAACTACATTCCATAATATGGTTCCATCTGTTAATCAAGGGAATTCACTACAGGGAGTCAGTCCTGATATTTCTCCTGGCACAGCACCTAGAAGTTTTAATACAACACAATCTGCTGGGTTTATAGGTTCCCCGTTTCCCACCTTACCAGGTCTTCAATATCCATTATCATACCCAATGAATAGTAGGCAATTAGGCAACTCACATGGCTCAGGCCAGCCTGTTAATATAAAGATTTATCCATCAACATCTTCTAGCCATAGCACAACTTCTGGTGGTCAGATAGAAGGTTAATCTGCTTACCCTCTCTCTATCCATTAATTATTTCTTTATGGTTTTACAGTTCCAATTGCATGCCTATGAGTGTTGTTGGTATTCAGAATTCCCCGATTCTTATAGGCTAATATCATTCATTCTGATTTCTTATACTGATTGGTTGTCAGTTGGTTTAGGTCCTCCTGGAGCTAATTTATTTATATATCATATTCCACAAGACTACGGTGATCAAGAGCTCTCAAATGCCTTTCAAGGATTTGGCAGGGTTTTAAGTGCGAAAGTTTTTGTAGACAAAGCAACTGGTGTTAGTAAATGCTTTGGTAAACCATCCTCGGTCCGCTCTATTTGTCTTTGACAAAATTTGTCATGCAAGTTTAAAATTAATTGGCTTGTTTCTTCTGCAGGTTTTGTAAGTTATGATTCACCTGCTGCTGCACTGGCTGCCATCAAGGTGATGAATGGTTTCCAATTAGGTGGTAAGAAGTTGAAGGTACAACTTAAGAAAGAAAACAAAGTAAACCTTATTAATGGTGACATTCATTTATGAAGAGGTAGGATATCGTATATCATGTGGACCCTGGCATATCTGAAAGCTGTGCCCTTCATTGGCTGTAATTGGAATACAAGGCGAATGGAAGATAATTAAATCTTTTAATTTTTTTTCCATTCTATCATGTTTTAAAGGTGGAAACTGGTAGCCTCTTTACCAGATTAATTATTGAATTAGTTACAAATGTTGTCCTACAATTCTTTTTGTAATTTATGTATGATGGGAGTTCAAATAGACAAATAACAATTTAATTCATTCAATTGTTTGTTGCTATCAGAAATGGATAGTATCATATTGTTGATTATGGTCAAATCGACTCATTAATGGAAACATGTTCCAAGTATATATATCAATAACTTGCCTAGTGACTTCGGTCATCGGTCCGTCGTTCCTCTTTGACAGGGCACCTAGAGTTTAACATTGGAGACTTTTTTTTGTGTACATATTCCTGTTTTTGAAATGCCGTAGAACTTCCACAGTTGAAAGGTTTGTCTATGAGACATCATATATGTATAATTTGACATCATATATGTATAATTTGTTATGAGTAATTACGAGTAATTATTTCTTTGCTTCGACGTCGTTCCTCCATTTCCGATTATATCTACATAATCTTTTAGCTTCAACATCACCATTCTGGATTTTTTTAAAAAAATTCCGTGTGATTTGCTAGTGTATCTAAGATACGCCTTTGCATTTCTTTCAATACATGCATCTTCCATATATTTCTTTTTCTTCTTTAATATGTCGCGTTTTTATGTTTTTATCGTGAACTAAGTGTTGCAGTCAAGAGGCCTCCATGCTAGGTGTCAGGGCCCGGTCTACCCGGTTCGGCCCAAGCCCAGTGCCCAGCCCAAATAATGGTCAAAATCGAGGTCCGTGGAAAGATTCGGCGAATTGCGCGTGCGGAACGCGTTCGACGACCTCGCGTTCGGCGGAGGAGACTGCGTCGTCCCCGAAATCCTCGGCTGCAAGCGGAAGCTCAGGCGGACAACTCGGGCGCCGACACTCGGAATAGCAGCGAAGAGGCGGCGTCTCGCTTCCCATATAAGACTGCGGACGAGGGCAGCAGGGGGGGCGATCACCATCACCTGGGAGTGACGAACTCGAGAGGGCTTTGGGTGAAGAAAAGAGGGAAAATAACGAGCGATTGTAATCGGCGATTGGTTCGCTGGTGAGGGAGGGGAAGCGGGGCACCGGCGACGAGGGTCGTCGGAGACTATAAGTGGAGGTTTGTAAGCTTTTTTGGGTATTAATCAAGCTTTACTTCTTCTTCCGTTTTCCCCTGTTCCGAGGAGTTGTCTGGTGAAATTCGGCATCGTCTCTCGTCGGCGGAAACGACGGTGCTCGGGTCGACAACGAGGAGACACAGGCGACGTTTTCTTCTTCTCCGGCGACGGCTGTGGACGCGAGACGCAGGCGGCGTCGATCGCGTTCGTCTGAGGCGCGGCGAAGACGAAGACGCGTGATTGGCGTTCGTTTCGAGGCGAAACGAGGCGGAGTCAACGCGTCGAGCAGTCAACGACGCGAAATCGCGATTCGGCGAAGAAATCGAATTCAGATTTCGAATTCGAACGGCTGACGCAAGCGGGCGTCAGCACAGCGGAAATTTCACGCGCGGCGGAAATCGATTTCAGGCGCTGACGTCAGGCGGACGTCAGCGAGTCGATTTAATCCGGCGAACGGCGAAATTCGGTGGTCAAAATCAATTTTGACCGAGAGGTAAATTTGGATTTAGGTTCCGATCGGTTTTCTCTAAATTAGGGTTAGGGTTTTCCGTGCGAACTGTAAATTGGGGATAAAAATTAATCGGGGAGATTAGGGTTTCGATTTTGGGTCGGAAACCCTAGGGCGAGTTACGTTCTGGTGTTCCGCCGGATTGCTCTAGGAAGCGGATAAGCGCTCATTCTAGGCCGATCCGACCGGGGCGTGACAACAGGTATCAGAGGAGGCTAACGTGTTCCAGCAAACACGGCACGTTCAATCTCACCCTCGAAGGTGAGGAAAGGTCTGAAGTTTCAGAAGATCACCCATACTGCTAGGGGAGCGTCAGAGGACGCCCGACCCAGGCAGGATAAAGGAAAAGCCAAGGAGACGGCTGATCCTGTGGAGATGGTGAATCAGGGTGATCGCATTGCTCACATCGAGCAAATGCTCGGTATGACTAGTGGTGGAGATACTGGGATGATTCCACAGGTGGAAAACCTTCAGAAGACTGTGGGGGATCAGGAATTACTGATCGAACAGCAGAGGTTGCAAATCGAGCAACAAGGGTTGCAGATTGAGCAACAGAGGTTGCAGATCGAGGTCATGCGACAGACCATGGAGGGTTTGATCCATCTGCCAGGGGAGATGGTTCGCATGAAGGAGGACATGCACGCTGAAGTTAAGATACTGCGCCTAGCCCTAGCGCAAGTATCAACAGCGGCACCGGTGGAGCAGGAGGCTCCCAAACCGAGGATACGGGTGCCCGACCCAGCGACGTTCGGGGGGGCTCGATCGTCCAGAGAGGTCGAGAATTTTATCTGGGATATGGAGCAACTGTTTTCAGCTAACCATATTTCTGCAGGAGATCGGGTGCAGGTGTGCATCGCCTATCTTACAGGCGACGCAAAGCTTTGGTGGCGAACCAAAGTTGGCTCTACCTCAGGGACGACTGGCTGGACTTGGGAGACTTTCCGTGAGGAACTGCGGCGGCAGTTTCTTCCCGGAAACTCGGCGGACCAGGCGCGTGGCAAACTGGATCGGCTGAGGCATACAGGCCCGATCCAGGAGTACGTCAGGGCTTTCTCTACGTTGATGCTGGAGCTTCCGGGGATGGCGGAGGACGATAGGCGATACTTCTTCCTCCGGGGCCTTCAGCCATGGGCAGAAACGGAGGTCCGACGTCGCGAGCCAGTTGACTGGAGGGCGGCTGCGGCGATGGCTGAATCTCTGGCGGATAACAGAAGTTTCAAACCAGCACCGCCAAAGAAATCCAAGACACCACCAAAGCGAGGCTCTCAGCGCGGCTCCCCACGCACACCGCCGGGAGCTAGAGTTCAAGAAAGGGGTAGACCATTCTACCGGCAGAACAAGGGTTCACCGGGACGACGGGAGCAGAAGCCACAGGGTTGTTTCTGGTGCGGGGGACCTCACTGGGTGAAGGACTGCCCCAATAAACAGAAACTCATGGCAATGGCGGCACAGGAACCAGCCGTGGAGGCTGAGGAAATCGAGCAACCGCGGATTGGTGCTTTGAGGATCGGAGCGATGGTTCTGCAGGATCCGCCCGCTAGAGACATCGAGGGCGATGTCCAAATTGGGCGGGGGAGTATTGTCAGGGCCCGGTCTACCCGGTTCGGCCCAAGCCCAGTGCCCAGCCCAAATAATGGTCAAAATCGAGGTCCGTGGAAAGATTCGGCGAATTGCGCGTGCGGAACGCGTTCGACGACCTCGCGTTCGGCGGAGGAGACTGCGTCGTCCCCGAAATCCTCGGCTGCAAGCGGAAGCTCAGGCGGACAACTCGGGCGCCGACACTCGGAATAGCAGCGAAGAGGCGGCGTCTCGCTTCCCATATAAGACTGCGGACGAGGGCAGCAGGGGGGGCGATCACCATCACCTGGGAGTGACGAACTCGAGAGGGCTTTGGGTGAAGAAAAGAGGGAAAATAACGAGCGATTGTAATCGGCGATTGGTTCGCCGGTGAGGGAGGGGAAGCGGGCACCGGCGACGAGGGTCGTCGGAGACTATAAGTGGAGGTTTGTAAGCTTTTTTGGGTATTAATCAAGCTTTACTTCTTCTTCCGTTTTCCCCTGTTCCGAGGAGTTGTCTGGTGAAATTCGGCATCGTCTCTCGTCGGCGGAAACGACGGTGCTCGGGTCGACGACGAGGAGACACAGGCGACGTTTTCTTCTTCTCCGGCGACGGCTGTGGACGCGAGACGCAGGCGGCGTCGATCGCGTTCGTCTGAGGCGCGGCGAAGACGAAGACGCGTGATTGGCGTTCGTTTCGAGGCGAAACGAGGCGGAGTCAACGCGTCGAGCAGTCAACGACGCGAAATCGCGATTCGGCGAAGAAATCGAATTCAGATTTCGAATTCGAACGGCTGACGCAAGCGGGCGTCAGCACAGCGGAAATTTCACGCGCGGCGGAAATCGATTTCAGGCGCTGACGTCAGGCGGACGTCAGCGAGTCGATTTAATCCGGCGAACGGCGAAATTCGGTGGTCAAAATCAATTTTGACCGAGAGGTAAATTTGGATTTAGGTTCCGATCGGTTTTCTCTAAATTAGGGTTAGGGTTTTCCGTGCGAACTGTAAATTGGGGATAAAAATTAATCGGGGAGATTAGGGTTTCGATTTTGGGTCGGAAACCCTAGGGCGAGTTACGTTCTGGTGTTCCGCCGGATTGCTCTAGGAAGCGGATAAGCGCTCATTCTAGGCCGATCCGACCGGGGCGTGCCTAAAAACAGCACTTATCCGCTGTCTCAGGGCAGTCCGGCGGAACACCAGAATGCAACTCTCTCTAGGGTTTCCGGCCCGAAATTCGAAAACCCTAATTCTCCGAACAATTTCTTTTTCCCAAATTACAAATCGCTCGAAGAAACCCTAATTCTAATTTAGAGAAAATCAAACCCTAATTCGAAAACACCTCCTTGGTCAAAATTATCCTTATTCGGTCAACATAATCTAAGTCAACGCCGCACCACTGGAAAAATTGAGTTCGCTGACGTCACGCCGACGTCAGCAACTCTAATTCGAAATCGCCACTGATTTTGCTCTGCTGACCGCCGCTCTACGTTGACTTTTACCTCGAAGCTCGCGTCCGAGCTTCGTCTCCACTTTGACGCTGCCTGCGTCGTCTTCGACGCGCACCACCGACGCCACTGCGTCGTTGTCCGTCGCTCGTGGGGTCGGGCAAGGAAAGGACGCCACCTTGCCCTCGCCTTCTCGTCGTCGTCCGGCAGCCGCCTGCCGCCGGAACCCTAGCAGCCGCCGCCGCCGCAAGAAACTCCAGATTCGTCGGAAACAGGGGAAAGACGGTAATAGAGGCAAGCTTCAATCTTATTCTCCAAGATAGCTTACAAAACTCTACCGACCTTCGTCGGCGCCCTCTTCTCCTCCCTCGCCGATCATCGCCGGCTACAGTTCTCTCAGCTCGCTCTCTCACTCTCGCCGACGCCCTCTGGCGCCGGAGCTTCGCCCTCTGGCGGCATCAGAGCCCCTGCTCTGGTCGGAGCGACGACGCTCTCGCCGTCGCTGGTGGTGGTGCTCTCGCCGCTGCTCTCTGTGGTGTCGCCTCCGCGCACACCTGCTTCCGTCGCACCTCGTCGAGTTTTATAGCCTCTCGCTCGAAGCCCTCTCCGCTTTCTCTGCTGAAGAAGACGTCTTTACCGAGACCGTTGTTCGCATCTCTCGCGTCCGCGATTGGCGTCTCCGGAATACCTGGCGAGGACGTTGTCTTCCTCTCCGCTCGCCACGGCACCGCCTACGAGCGCGTCCGCCAAACCTGGTGGAGAGGACACCGCGAAGCCGTGTCCGCCTCTCCCATTGTGCCGAGCGACCGCCTCTTCACGCGTGTTGACGAAGCCTCTGCTTCGCCCGTTGAAGACACCTCTGCTCGCGTCGGAAATCGCCGCCTCTCGTCTCCGGGCAACGCTCGCGGAGGAAGGCGTCCGTGTCGTCCGCCTTTGCCAAAGTCCGCTTCGCGCGGAGAAGAAAACGCTGTCGAGGTGGTCAAAATCAGATTTTGACCAAGTTTTTGTCCTGCCGCTGTCCTCCTTTATTGCCTGGGTTTGGGCTTGGGTCAGGCCTAGGGCCTTGGGCTGAACCGCCCTGAACCAGGCCTGACAATTCTCCCCCACCTGATTTGAACATCGTCCTCGATGTTCGATACGCGTTGAACACTGACTCTCCAATGTTCATGTCCTCCATCTCCTGTCTCCAGTTTGATGATGAATGTTACTGGACCACGTTGCATGGAATTGGCACGACATTGACTTGACACAACCAGGCCGCATACTATCGCACCCTCTGGTACTCTGTCTGACCTCCTGTGTCCCAGTCATCTCCCGCCATAGTGCTCTGCCCAACTCAATACGAGCAGGGTCACGTCCATAACGCATCTCCCCAGATGCTCCGCTCAACCTGCAATCGTTGAGTTCACAGTCTAACGCACTGGATCATCGTGCTTACAGCAACCTGCATTAACAAACTTTGTCATGGATAATCTCGGACCTGCGGGTCATGGGCCCACAACAATCTTGCTTCACCATCTCTGCTGAACTCAGCTCTTACAGAGCTCTCCCTCGATGTCCCTTGACACCGGCATCGACGCCCCCTGGCGCCGGCATCAATGCCCTTATGCATTGGCATCAACACCCTCTGGTGTTGGCATCAGGGCCCCTGCCCTGGAAGGACGACGCTCCTCGTCGCTAGTCGTGATGTTGCTTCATCTCGGATCTTCCTGACTCACCATCATGGCTAAATCTTTGGCTCTGATACCTGTTGTCACGCCCCGGTCGGATTAGCCTGAAAACAGCACTTATCCGCTGTCTCAGGGCAGTCCGGCGGAACACCGGAACGCAACTCTCTCTAGGGTTTCCGGCCCCAAATTAGAAAACCCTAACTCTCCGAACAATTTCTTTTTCCCAAATTACAAATCGCTCGAAGAAACCCTAACCCTAATTTAGAGAAAATCAAACCCTAATTCGAAAACACCTCCTTGGTCAAAATTATCCTGATCCGGTCAACGTAATCTAAGTCAACGCCGCACCGCTGGAAAAATCGAGTTCGCTGACGTCACGCCGACGTAAGCAACTCTAATTCGAAATCGCCACTGATTTTGCTCCGCTGATCGCCGCTCTACGTTGACTTTTACCTCGAAGCTCGCGTCCGAGCTTTGTCTCCACTTCGATGCCGCCTGCGTCGTCTTCGACGCGCACCACCGACGCCACTGCGTCGTTGTCCGTCGCTCGTTGGGTCGGGCAAGGAAAGGACGCCGCCTTGCCCTCACCCTCTCGTCGTCGTCCGGCAGCCACCTGCCGCCGGAACCCTAGCAGCCGCCGCCGCCAGAAACTCCAGATTCGTCGGAAACAGGGGAAAGACGGGAATAGAGGCAAGCTTCAATCTTATTCTCCAAGATAGCTTACAAAACTCTACCGACCTCCGTCAGTGCCCTCTTCCCCTCCCTCGCCGCTCATCGCCGGCTACAGTTCTCTCAGCTCGCTCTCTCACTCTCGCCGACGCCCTCTGGCGCCGGAGCTTCGCCCTCTGGCGGCATCAGAGCCTCTACTCTGGTCGGAGCGATGACGCTCTCGCCGTCGCTGGTGGTGGCGCTCTCGCCGCTGCTCTCTGTGGTGTTGCCTCCGCGCACACCTGCTTCCGTCGCACCTCGTCGAGTTTTATAGCCACTCGCTCGAATCCCTCTCCGCTTTCTCTGCTGAAGAAGACGTCTTTACCGAGACCGTTGTCCGCATCTCTCGCGTCTGGGATCGGCGTCTCCGGAATACCTGGCGAGGACGTTGTCTTCCACTCCGCTCGCCACGGCACCGTCTACGAGCGCGTCCACCAAACCTGGTGGAGAGGACGCCGCGAAGCTGTGTCCGCCTCTCCCGTTGTGCCGAGCAGCCGCCTCTTCATGCGTGTTGACGAAGCCTCTGCTTCGCTCGTTGAAGACACCTCCGCTCGCGTCGGAAATCGCCGCCTCTCATCTCCGCGCAACGCTCGCGGAGGAAGGCGTCCGCGTCGTCCGCCTTTGCCAAAGTCCGCTTCGCGCGGAGAAGAAGACGCTGCCGAGGCGGTCAAAATCAGATTTTGACCAGGTTTTGTCCTGCCGCTGTCCTCCTTTATTGCCTGAGTTTGGGCTTGGGTCAGGCCCAGGGCCTTGGGCTGAACCGCCCTGAACCAGGCCTGACACTAGGGATGTCAACGGGTCGGGTACCCGCACTTTTTGGCCAAACCCGAACCCGACCCGACCTAAACCCAAACCCGACTAAACCCGAGTCGGGTATTTAAATGGGTACCCGCGGGTACCGTTTAAATTAAAATATTTATTTTTAAATATTTTTTAAATTATTTTTATAAAATATAATTATAAAATAATAATAATAATAAATATATTTATTAAAAATTATTTTATTATATATATATATATATTATATATATAATTTTATTTTTTATTATATATAATCGGGTATCGAGTACCCGCGGGTACCCATGGTGGTAAATCAGAACCCGACCCGATTAGCTAATCGGGTACCCGAACCCGCCATAAACGGGTCGGGTACCCGCGAGGTCGGGTACCCATTGACACCCCTACTCCATGCACCTCATTACTTTCCTCTAAATATTTAAATATTTAAATCTTCATTTTAGACAAATACTTCCAGCTTCATATATGAGTACTCTTTTCCTGCTCTCGGTTTTCGGCGTCATGTTTGGCTTTTTTTTTTTTCGACTCCGGTGTTCACATTTGCAATTTTTTGTTCAGCCTTACATTTAGACGTGTGCGGTCTGTTTCCTCTCGTGTTCCTCCCTGCTCATGCTTGAGCACAGTGGCCTCTCCCCTCCTCTCGGTACGTGTTAGGAGTATTCATGGTTCAATTAACCAAACCGTGATCTTAAATCTTGTCCCGAACCAATTAGAACGGTTCGGCTATATTACAAACCATTCCCAAACCAAAAAACCAAAAATACAACCTGTATATAATATTAAATATTATTATTTGATAATTAAATATGTAAAATAATTAATTTTTATATTATAGTCAATAGGTTTTGAACTTATGAACAACTATTTTATAAAGTAATGCATAACCATTGTACTAGATGAACAATCAATTTATAAATTTAGGTTATATATATACATATATTCGGTCGGTTGGGTTAACTGGTGAAAATTTTTTCCCCGAATCGTAACCGAACCGAACCACAAATTTATAAGCTAAAAACCGATCATGAACCGAACCGATTAATTCGGTTAACCGTCTGAGCGGTTCAGTTCGGTCGGTTAATCACGGTCTATCGGTTTTCTGGTTTTTTTTGAACAGCCCTAGTGTCAGGCCCCGGTTCAGACGGTTCAGCCCAGAGCCCAGTGGGCCAACAGCAAACCCAAACCCAGCCCAAGCTCGCGGGTCATCCAAGGGTGTTGACCCCAAAACAAGACGCAGCACTACGGCGTCTTCGTCTCCACAACATTCGGACGCGGAAGGCGGCTGGGGTGAGGAGAAATCGGCAACGGCAAAAGCGGGCACTAGCGGCTGCAGACTCGGAACCAGCGGGAGAATCGGACGCGGACGTCCGAATTAGGGCGAGTGGACGCATTCGCAGGCGGCGGACGCGGATGAAGGTCGAGGCGATGGCTTTCCTTTAAAGCTGCGACGAGAGCTCAGGAAGAGGAGCGATCTCCACCATCGGCAGCTTCTCCACTAGCGGGCGTTGAGGGCAACGCAATCGAGAGTTGTTGGGAATTTTTCGGCGGCGAGGGCGTCATCTGAAGAGAGGAATTGTTGAGCGACTGTAACCGGCGATAGGGATCGTCGGCTAGGGAGGGAAGAGGGAGTCGCGGTCAGGGGGACCGGCAACGAACAGAGGGGAAGTTTTGTAGCTTCGAAAGGGTTCCAATAAAGCTTTCTTCCTCTCAGTCTTCTTCCCTATTTGTTCGAGTTTTGTGGCGACGCTCTTCTCCCGATCGAGCCCCCCTGAGCCAGCGATGTTCGGGGGGGGGGGGGGGGGGGCTCGATCATCCAGAGAGGCAGAAAACTTTATTTGGGATATGGAACAATTATTTTCTGCTAACTATGTTCCAGAAGAAGATCGAGTGTGGGTGTGCATCGCATACCTCACTGGCAACGCAAAACTTTGGTGGCGAACCAAAGTCAGCTCGACATCGGGGACTACTAGCTGTTCTTGGGAGACTTTCCGTGAGGAACTGCGGCAGCAGTTTCTTCGTGGAAACTCGGCGGATCAGGGACGTGGAAAGATAGATCAACTAAGGCACATTGGGTCGATCCATGAGTACGTCAGGGCTTTCTCCACATTGATGCTGGAGCTTCCAGGCATGAGAGAGGATGACAGGAGGTATCTCTTCCTCCGGAACCTTCAGCCATGGGCAGAGACGGAGGTCCGACGGCACACACCGATCGATTGAAGAGCGGCAGCGGCTGTGGCCGAATCCTTGGTGGATAATCAGAAGTTCAGACCAGCACCACTAAGGAAGACCAGGACATCACCAAAGCGCGGCTCCCCACCGAAGCGTGGCTCCCCACGGACACCGCCGGGAGCTAGGGTTCCAGAGAGGGGTAGGCCCTTTCACCGGCAGAATAGGGGTTCATCGGAACGACGAGAGCAAAAGCCACAGGGTTGCTTCATGTGTGGCGGTCCTCACTGGGTAAAGGATTGTCCGTCCAGGCAGAAGCTTATGACTATGGTGGTACAAGAACCAGCTGTGGAGGCTGAGGAGATCCCCGCAGAGGTGAGGATTTGAGCAATGGTTGCTCAAGATCCGCCCGTGACAGACATCGAGGGCGATGTCCAATTTGAACGGGGGAGAATTGTCAGGCCCCAGTTCAGACGGTTCAGCCCAGAGCCCAGTGGGCCAAGAGCAAACCCAAACCCAACCCAAGCTCGCGGGTCAACCAGTGGCGTTGACCCCAAAACAAGACGCAGCACTACGGCGTCTTCGTCTCCGCAGCATTCGGACGCGGAAGGCGGCTAGGGTGAGGAGGAATCGGCAACGGCAAAAGCGGGCACTAGCGGCTGCAGACTCGGAACCAGCGGGAGAATCGGACGCGGACGCCCGAATTTGGGCGAGTGGACGCGTTCGCAGGCGGCGGACGTGGATGAAGGTCGAGGTGAGGGCTTTCCTTTAAAGCTGCGACGAGAGCTCAGGAAGAGGAGCGATCTCCACCATCGGCAGCTTCTCCACTAGCGGGCGTTGAGGGCAACGCAATCGAGAGTTCTTGGATATTTTCCGGCGGCGAGGGCGTCGTCTGAAGAGAGGAATTGATGAGCAACTGTAACCGGCGATAGGGATCACCAGCGAGGGAGGGAAGAGGGAGTCGTGGCCAGGGGGACCGGCGACGAACAAAGGGGAAGTTTTGTAGCTTCGAAAGGGTTCCAATAAAGCTTTCTTCCTCTCAGTCTTCTTCCCTATTTGTTCGAGTTTTGTGGCGACGCTCTTCTCCCTTCGGCGACGAGAGAGTTGGGGCGAGGCGCAGGCGGTGCACCCCTCCACTCCTCTGGCGGCGTTTTGCGAGCGTGGCGGCGCTAGACGGGAGACGACGCAGAGGCGTCCAACGAAGGAGACGAAGCTTCGATTTTGACCGGGTCAAAATCGAAGCCAGGAATTGGTTTCGCAGCGGCAAAATTTCGGTGGGTGACGTCAACCAGGCAACGCTGACGTCAGTGAAGCAAAATCAGATTCGGGAGATCGGCGTGATCAATCAAATCTGGTAAAATTAGGGATTAGGGTTTCTCTGCGAGAACTGTAATTTGGGGATACAAATTTGAGCGGGGAGTTAGGGTTTCTCTGTGAGAACTGTAATTTGGGGATACAAATTTGAGCGGGGAGTTAGGGTTTTGAATTTTGAGTCGGAAACCCTAGATAGTTGCGTTTCGGTATTCCGTCGGACTGCCTTGAGACAGTATTTAAGCGCTGATTTTAGGCCGATCCGACCGGGGCGTGACACCTAGTACGTGTGACCATGTCAATTTTTATTGTGTTTGTTTGGCTGAGGTGAGGGAAACCTCACTTCCTGATCTTGCCCTTATGTGGCCATTGACCTGTTGCTGCGTGTGTGTGCCCTACGTGGGATTCGTGTTTTGTTAGAGCTTGTGTGATCCTTTTTCTTACTATTATTCTCCAACTGTCTTGCTGTAAAAGAAAAAAAAGAAAAAATTTATTAGTTTAATAGTGGGCGGGCTAGTATCAGAGCCTAAGTGATGTTACAGTTTGTATTTTTTTTTTGGATTGATTGTGTGTGTGTATTTGTGTAGTGATCAGCTTGTATATTCTTCTCGTCAGCTCCTCTAGTTTGCCATGGTTATGACAAACAGTGAAAGGTTTGTCATCCTTGAGGGTGTGTTTCCTTGGAGGGAAAACCCTAGGGAGCGGACGGATTTCTCTGTATTCTGTGGTTTCCTTGAATGAATGTATTCGGAGGGATGGAGAGATGGACGGTTACAGATGCCTTTTTTGAGCCCCTCCGATTCGGAAGGAAAACGATGGAACGAGCGGATGCAACGTCGCCCTCACCTCCCCCCGGCAGCGTCCCCCTCTAACGCCGCCCTCTCCCCCAGCGTACCCCTCCCTCCCTCCCGCCCTGTCGGAGCCGCCCACCCTCCCATCTGGAGCCGCCGGGGACCTTCGCCCGCTGGTCCCTCCCTCCCTGTCGGAGCCGCCCCTTCCCCCTCCCATCCGGAGCCGCCACTACCTCCGCGTCTGCCTCAGAGCCCATTCGCGTCCGCCTCCGACCTCCGTGCCCGAGCTCCTAACGATTTGGTCTCCCTCGCATCCGCCTCTGAGCTCCTCGCCCACCTCCGACAGATTTTCCAGATTTTCCTTTTGCAGACTCGTGTTGTAGTGTTGAGATAGTGCCTGCTCTTGCACATTGTTCATGCCAAAAGTGGGATTTTCTTGCGTCCCACCGCTGTGCTGAATTGGGCGCCGGTGCTATAACGAAGAGGGATGCATGGACTACTCTTGAAGACTTGTTTGCTGCAAACCCCGATTTTGGATGCGCGCCGATGTTCTGTAGTGGTGATGATGTGAAGTCTTTATTAGTTTCTGGGAAGACAGACTTTGAATTTGGACAAGTTCTTATTTCATATGATTTGAAGACATTTTACTATGTACACCTATTGCTCTTATTGCTTATCTCTATAGGTGTGAATTTTAGGCGACGAAGAAAGGGGCGTGCATATGCCATTTCTTCTGCCTCTGATCTATTGGACGTGCCATAATAAGGCATAGTCATTGGTCAAGTTGTGACCTTAAAACAGCATTGCTTGGGAGGCACCCCAAGTATTTATCTTTTATTATGTTATGTTGTTTAAATAGACTTGATGTTTATAGTTGTGATTGTTTGTTTTGTTGTACTGTTATTTGTTTTGATAATTCTTGTGCTATCTCATGGCAAAATTTTTATGATTTTATACATTGAAAAGCATGTTACTAATATTGGAAATTTGCTGCAATTTTTCCAGGAATTTTTACCAGTTGCCGCGATGAACACGGCCTAGCCATGCCGGCGGTCATGGCCGTGATCGTCTCGTCAGTGTTTGGAGTATTTCTGCCGAATGAACATGGCATTCTTTTCCGTGTTTTATTCTCTTAGTAAGTTGCTTACTTTCTTTTTATTTTCTATCATGTACTTTTGACTGCATAGGAGACTATGCAGTTCTTTGCCGTGGGTAGAGGGTTTCCCTCTTTGTTTGTGTTGTTCGTGTTGTTTGTGTTATGTACTCGTTATTTCTAAAACTTCTATCGTGATTGCATGTGTTGTTCTTATGAGATTCCATAGAATGCATGCTTATTGTATTTTCCCAGTGACGATTGCAACGAATTAAGTCTGTGATGGTATGGTATTCCTCATTCTTGTCCTCAGTTTTTATGTTATTCTGATTCATGATGAGAACCATGAAGATATATCTGTCTCTTCAGTTAAGGGAATGAAATTCTAAATATGACTGCTTTTATGCTTAGGAATCCATGGTTCTAGATTATATTTGAGTATGCTTACTGTGGCTTGCATGATGTTTCTGAGGTTAATCCTTCTTTTTCTAAATTACTTCTATCACGACATTATGTTATTGAATGTTCATGCTTATCATAGTCCTTATTACAAGCCTTTCACTCTGGTTGCATTACACTTATTGAAAACAAGGGCAGTGGTACCTAAGTGACAATGAACCAAAGGCTTCATCCAACTTGGCACTGTCGACAAGTAAAAAAAACAAAAAACAAAAAAAAAGAGAGAAAAAAAGGAACATGAGAGAAAAGAAGGGGTGAGGGAAAAGTGAACAACTCCTCTTTCTTCTACTTTATAGTGAAGAAATGAGTTTGTATGCATTATGTGATGCATCCACCTTGAGTTCGTTCTCTAACTAAGTACCGGGGGTGCATTCATGACAAATGTTTGTCCTTCGTGTGACAATGTTGAAAATGAATTCAGGGAAGTAGCTTGCACCCACTGATTGAAAATTCATGTTTTCAAGTTTAAATGTGTAGAATAAGTTATCTAATGCAACTATACTTGATTGGCTGAGTTTAGAAGGAAATGATGAGTATGAATAGTCTTAACATGGTGGAGTGTTTTTCTTATTTCAGATTTGTGGTTTGACCTTGTGAACATTATTCTCTGCTCCAGTATGGATCATATCTCAGTGTATATTATTCAACCTAAGATTTAGTATAAATGTTGTCATATAAGGTTTCTACTTTAGCTTTTGAATATGCAGTCTTCCTGATTTTCTGATTATTTCAGATAGTGTAATTGCTTGAGGACAAGCAAGATTTTAAGTCTATGATATTTTGATAACTGTTATTTTTATAGGATTTAGAGTCTTATTTATACTATCATTTGAGGCTTAACTTCTATATTATGTCACAATTTGATGCCTTTTTCCCAAAAGTATGGAATCTTCACTATTTTTCATTTCTTTATGACATACAGGTCATTTACGTGAAGATTATTCGAGATTTGAAGTTAGGTAAATGTTCATCATATTACAAGCATCAAACAAGCAAAATTTCACATGTTTTGGAGTTTTCTATGCTAAACACGGCCTGCCCGTGCCTATGAGCACGGCCGTGTTCATCGTGGCGTCAGAATCTGCATTTTGCGAGCCAGACATGGCCTGGCTGTTTCCAGAAGCACGGCCATGCTTACTTCGTCGCAAGTTCCAGAGCCAAGCACGGCCTGGTCGTGCTTATTAGCACAGCCGTGACAGCTTCCGCGCAGATCGACCTTTCGACGGTTTTTCGTCCGATTTGAGTGATTCCGAACTCGGAATTGGCTGAAATTTGGAGGGAAACTTTCTAATTTCCCAAGGAAGAGATAGAACCATAAAATAGGATTTTTGGAGTGGTTTTGGGGGTCGAACTTTGGAGAGAGGCGACCTAGGGCGAAAAAGGGCATTTTTGCTTGATTGAAGGCTCGATTCGACGAAATTCTTTGGGGCTTTCGAGAGAAGACTGAAGATTCATCGTCTCCTACCCTTAATCTGTAATTCCCCTCTTTTCGTATATATTTTATTGGGTTTTTCATTGAGTAACGATGTATTTTCTAGACTAAACCCTAGTTCGGGACTCGGGCGTAGCCCGTTGAATAATTCTCCTCATGTAAAACATTATTATGAATCTTAGTGAAATTGTTAAGTAATTTAGCTTATTTAAATGAGTTGCACTTATTGTGTATGATTGTTGTGTACAGACAATTTATATGTGTTAAGTGTTACGAGAAGTACCGAGAGGTGAATTATAACTCTCGATCGTGCTCATTTAAACTTGTGATTAGAATTACGAGAGTCATTCGACGTCACTCGAGGACTCACGATCTTTCATAGAGCCTAATGGGTCTCTCAGGGCTAATTTTACTACGAGAGTAGGGAATTAGCTTATGCGAGATACCAGTTTACGCTTCGAGAGAAGGTAACCCGTACCATAGGAAAGATTGCCTTAAGTTACTTACTGTCGGATTGAGCTTCGATTGAAGGAGATCCGTTTGTTTTAATCTAATTAGATTCAATGTTTTACATTAAAAACATTCAACGCGGTGAAATCTAGAGTTCCGAACATCTTTTAAATTATATTTTCCCGGTCGTTAACTTCTTGGATCGATAAAATTAGTTTAGTGTAGTTCTTTCATTTTGAGTTCGAATTATCTAGCTAACAATGACGCGTAAAGTCGGTACTTGACACCTGCTCCCTGTGGGAACGATCTTATTTACTACTTCGATAGAAACCGTGCACTTGCGGGGCCTATCACCACTTCATGGACGACCTTCAGAATTGGGCTTGCAAGGAGCTTCACCACCTAGAGGTGAAAACCTACTCTCAAGGCTGCAATGTAGGCTGCCGATGCACTCACGAACCTTAGAGAGACATAGGCTCCGCACCCACACTTCGGCACTTCATCCTCGAGGGCGAGGACCCCCTATGCGGCCAAGGGAAAGAAGCCCATGGCAAGGAAGCGCCACCCAGTAGTGAAGCCTCTGAAGTCAGTCCAGATACGACAACCCATGTCGAGACTGAAGAAGGCCAGCTTTTCTTTGGCCTGTTACATTTGTGGAGGCACTTACATGATGAAGGTTTGCCCCAAGAGGGACCGCTTAGTTACCCTAGTGGCAGAAGAGAGTGACAAGGGGCCCGAGGGGCCGCTTAATCCCCTTGTACTTGCAACTGCTTCATTGAATGAAATGCTCACTTTGTTGTATGTTGAGTGTCTCTTGAATGTGTATCCTGTGAATGCCATGATTGATATAGGCGCCCACACCTATTTGTAGGGGAGGCTACGGCAACCCGAATTGGGTTAAAGATTTCCCTCGCATAAGACCAAGTTAGATCGGTTGGTTCAATAGACCCCTAGGTCTTGGGAATATCCTACGATGTGGATATTACATTAGGCAGTTGGCAAGGCTATTGCCATGCAAAAATTCTTAGGTTGGCTGATTATGAAGTCATCTTTGGACTTGCTTTTTATAAAAGCCAAGATTGTGGTTATGTCATATTTGTATGTGATACAAATATGTGATGAAAAGGCCCATTGTTTTATGCAGTACATGTGTAGCACTTCAGCACCGAAGGACAAAAAGAGGGAATCAAGAGGGGTTCTTTTATCAACAAATGCCTTAGCTACAGGGTTGCGTCATAGAGATCCAACCATTATAGCTATATGAGCTGACGACTCTTCTTGCAAATGAGAGATCCCCTTAGTCATGAAGGGTTTATTAGAAGAATTCTTCGATGTGATGCCCTTGGAGTTTCATAAGCATCTTCCCCCAAGGAGAGGGATCGATCACAAGATTGAGCTTGTGACAGGATCTACTCATCCCTCTAAGGCTCCATACCATATGTCTCCAATGGAGTTCGCCAAGTTTTGTAAGCAATTAGCATGGTTTGTTTGGCCTACGGTATCACCTTATGAAGCCCTAGTCCTCTTTCAAAAGAAGAAAGACATGTCAGGTTCTATATAGACTATAAAGCCTTGAATAAGATAACAGTGAGGGACTATTATCCTTTCCTACTTATCCCTGATCTTATAGATCGATGAGGGAATGCACAAGTTTTCTGGAAGCTAGACCTAAGGTCAGGTTATTAGCAGGTTCATATCGTTGAGGGCGACGAAAAGAAAACCATCTGTGTAACCCGATATAGGTCATTTGAGTTTTTAGTGATGCTGTTTGGGCTTACTAATGCTCCTACTATATTTTGTCATCTAATGAACCAAGTGTTGACCCCTTTCTTAGATGACTTCATAGTAGTATACCTAGATGATATCATGCACCTACTCCATCTAAGGCTAGTGTTGCAAACTTTGAGGGAAAATTAACTCTATTTGAAGTTGGAGAAATGCTCATTTGTGATGGATGAGATTTCTTTCCTTGGTCATGTGGTGAGCTACGGACAAGTGCGCATCGACCAAGGGAAGGTCCAAGCTATTTACGAAATGGTGTACCCCCTCTAATCAAACTGAGCTACGAAGTTTTTCTCGGTGTAGTAAACTTTTATCGAAAGTTCATTATAGGCTATTCTAGAATAGCCTCGCCCCTCAGTAATCTGTTGAAAAAGAACTCGAAATGGATATGGGATGATCAGTTTTGGTCAGCCTTATAGAAGTTAAAGGACCATATTACCTCTGAACTGATCTTGAAGTTACCCAATTTTAGTGGGCCCTTCGAGGTTCATATTGATGCTTCAGACCAAGCTATAGGTGGCACACTTTTACAGGATGAGCATCCTGTAGCTTTCGAGAGTCAAAAGCTTAACAAAACCAAGCAATGATACTCAGCCCATGACAAGGAAATGGTGATGGTGATCCACTGCCTCTGGACTTAGAAAGTATAACTTCTCAGGTGTACCTTTCTGGTAAAAACTGATAATGTGGTGAATATCTTTTTCACCACGCAAAAAAAGTATCAATAAAGTAGACACATTGGTAGAAAATCATGGCAGAATTCTAGTTCCGATGGAAACATAAACTGAGTAAAGCCAACGTGGTACATGATGTGCTTAGTAGACTAAATGCCCTTGTATGTTTTACCCTATCCAAAATGGAATGGGATCTGTTGGACAGAATAAAGACAGCCTCTACTTTTGATGAAAAGTTTCAAAAGCTTATGTAACATATTAGGTCGAGTATGATTCAATGTTACTATCTGGGTCTAAATGATATTATTATGGCTAGAGGTGGTAAGCCACTAGTCCCATCAATAGGCGAATTGCATCGGGTGATACTGAGGGAGCTCTATGATACCTCTTGGTAAGGGTATGAAAAAAAAAATCATTAGAATCATCAAACTGTGATTAACCGAACTGAGTCGAATTGGTTTTTTGGTTAACCGACCGAATGGTTCCTTAGCTAGTTGGTTTTTTCTACCCATTGAATGGTTACCGGTTTGGTTATAGTTCACGACTTCGCTGGACCGCTGATTAATTGACTGAACCAATATATAATATATTTTTAAATAAAATATTATATATATATATATTTATATATATATATATATATATATATATATATATATATATATATGTATAATTATATTTATATAATCGACCAAACTAGTTAACTACCGAAAATCAATGTTTAACTAAAAATATTTATATTTATTTATCTTAAATTAGTTTATAACTTTAAATAATGTTATTTCATATATAAAAAATATAGTTAACCAAAAATTAATGGTTAATCGTATAAAAAAATTGATTAATCGAGAAATCGGTTAACCAATTCAATTGGTTCGGGATCGGTTCTTCATATTCCCGAATCGATTAGATGGTTCGGTTCGGAAAAACCACTCATGACGCTACCTCTTGGGCAAGGCATCTAGGGCAAAAGAGGATGTTTGCCCTATTATCACGATTGTGTTATTGACTCAATATATGTACAGACATTGAGATATATGTCTCCACTTACCTGATATGCCAATAGGACAAGGTCGATCGGTGGCTAGAGGTAGAGTTGTTACAACTGCTGCCTGTTCCCGTCATGGAAGAGTGTGTCCATGGAATTTATTGGTGGGTTCCCTAAAGTTGATGGGAAGATCTCAGTGCTTGTGGTGGTGGATAGGTTATCCAAGTATGAAGTTTTTATCATAGATGGATAAATTGAGTGGGTGAATGTTCTAGTGGAAGATAATCTGCTTCACATTGTGATCACCAGTCAGAAACATTGGGTGAAGTGGATAGATGTTGCCCAATATGCTTACAACTTACAAAAGTCATTATCCAAAGGTCATGGCCCATTTGAGTTAGGGTGCATTTTGCATGGCTTTTTGCCTTGCTTTGCTGCTATAAATAATTTTATAACACATTATCTTTATAAATAAAAATTTTACAAATCAAAACTTTCTAAAATCAAAATCTTATAAAACTAGAACTTTATAAAATCAAAACTTTGTTAAATAAAAATTTTATCAAAACAAAATCTTATAAAATTAAAACTTTATAAAATCAAAATCTTATAAAATCAAAACTTTATCAAATCAAAATTTTATCAATGAAAATTAAAATTTTATTAATGTTATATATTATTATATTTATAAATAAAAAAAAGTTAGTGTCCACTCTTTTTTATATATTTATAATTTAACACAAATCAAAATTGTACTTACAATAATGATATTGCATAATTACATTAGGGGAACTATATGCAATGATGTAATTTTTTAAGAGGTCGAAACTACTTCTAATGTGGTGTTAGAAGAAAATTGGTTAGATGATAAAGCAAATTAGTCAAGCCAAAGTTAATTTTGATGAGTTTAATAATATTCATAATTAAATTATAATTAGTTTAATGAAATCTAAAAGATAGGAATTGTATTTTTATATATTTGTATAATGTATATTTAACCATTTATGTGTTATAAATTTGTGTAAATAGTGTCCTTATGTTAAATTTTTTTGCATTAGTAAAATTTATGTAATATAATATATAGTTTTGTATTATTATAATTTTTGTGTAATATACTATATAATTTTCTGCAACAGCTATCTACGGTACAATTTTTCATATAAAAGCACTATCTCATACAACACTTATCATTTCAGCTGACATTACTTCTCATTTTACCTCCACCAAACGGAGCCTTAGGTTGTGTTTAGTAAGGAGGGAGGAAAGCAGGAAGGAAAGAGAAAATGATATTTTCCCCTTATTTAGTAGGATAGACAGAAAGAGAAATAGATGGAAAATATCCCTATTTTTCGTCCAAATGCTTTCTGCCTGAATCGGGTGGAAAGCTCAAAAACTCTGTCACCATTGTCCACGCTATGCACATGACACAAGCTCGCCGCTGTCCATGTGCCCTCATCATCATCCATGCAAGCTTGCCGTTGTACACGAGCGCAAGCTCACCGTCTGCGAGATCGAGCTCGGCCAACCGCCATCCAGGAGTCCTCGCCGCCATCCACGCAAGCTCGTTGCTCACTGCCGTCCACGCGGGCTCACTCTTCACCATCGTACACGAGTGCGAGCTTGTTGTCCACTGCCGTTCGCAAGCTCGCTACTCGCCAATGTATACGAGTGTAATCTTGTCGTCAGTGAGCTCAAGCTCACCCTACCGCCGTCCAGGAGTCCTCTCCGCCATCCATGCAAGCTCGCTGCTCGCCGCTGCCCATGCGAGCTCACTCCTAGCCACCATACACGAGCGCAAGCTCGTTGCTCTGCCGTCCGCGAGCTCAAGCTTGCCACACACCAAATGCACGTGAGCTCACGTGCAACACATGATTTTCCCTTCCCCCCTTCTCCTTCCCCTCTTTTTTCCCTCCCTCCTACTAAACGCAGCCTTAGTGTTAGGGAGACATCCCCTAACCTCCATTGCCATGGTGCAAAGAGATTTTGAGAGGAAATGCCTGCAGCTCAATTGGACTCTCAGGGATGAATTGATTCACTCCAAGAAGCTCAAGATAGCTTGGAGTTGGTTGCACAACGAATGGAACGGTATGCCAACTGTTAGTGTTAAGATGAAGAATTCGCAGTGGACGATATAGTTCTTTTCCGACTCACCTCATAGATCTGGAGAAAGATCTCAATGAGAGAGGCTTAGTGTAGACTTATCCATTTAAGGTTCTTAGTAGAGTAGCTCAGTAGCATACCAACTGAAACTCCTTGAGAGAATGCAGACGTACCCTACATTCCATATGTGCTTCTTAAAGAAGTTTCACCTAGATTCGAACGATCCTTCTCAGTCATAGTCTTACTGAGCCCCTCCGATGGTTCGGATAGAATTCCACCGAAGGATAGGTAATATTTTAGATTACCGAGTGTTGGGGTAAAGTAAGAAGAACCGATGAACGGAATTTCTTATTCACTGAGATGGATCCCTAGAGGAGGAAGACACTAGGTGTGATGCTTCCGGGATTTAGCACAAATCCCAAAGCACACCGAGATGGAGCGATGGCGAGACCCCTCGTCATCAGCCGTGTTGGACGACTCGGGTGTGCGATCGTGTCACTGAGGCTGACACAAGTCCATAGGGCGAGGGTCGAGTCAAACCACGGAGTGTGGGTTCACACGTGGATGTGGGCTTCTGACTCGACCCATGGACCCCAGACCCCCTCGCACGAGCTTGCGAGCGCGTGCATCGAGGAGGGTCGACCGCGGGGCGATTCTGAGGTTAAATCGACCCCGAACCAGACCTGAACCATCTTCCAGGCTGAACCGAACCGGTTCAGCCGGTTCAGACCGGCTACTGTGCACGCGTACGCGAAAAGGGGGAAAAATCCCCTGTTCGTCTCCTTGCGTCGCGAGCGACGCCGGCGCGGTTGATTTCGCCACCTGGAAGAGCGCCCGCCGGATTTGGAAGGTGGCCGGAGGTGCGTGCTGGCGTGGCGACGAAGACGACGATGATTTGGGCGTGGACCTCCTACGTGGACGAGCCCAGGGCGGATTTCGAAATCTGCCCCGGTGGAAGCGTGATTTCCGGCGATTCTTCGCCGGAGATCAGGGCTTGCGTGGCGGCGTGGGTGGATTTCCATCCGCGTCGAGGGGTGGCTGCCTTATCAAGCAATTACAAGCTTGGGCAGAGGTCTGGCGACGGCGATTTTCAGATCTGAGAACAGAGCATTCAATTTCGACGTCGGCGTACGCTCTCAGATCGACTCACCGGTGCCCTGAGGTAACGAGGAGACCATATCCTCCGGCGCCGGCAGCCAGACGCGGGAGTGCGATCGGATTTTTCGATCGCCGGTTCCACGCAAGCCAAGCTTCCATTGGGTAGAAATTCTCGTCGACGGTGGCTTCTCCGGCGACAATACTCCGGCGGCGACTTCTCCGTTCACGGACGACCAGATCCCGACCAGCCGGTGCAGCTCCGGTGGCCGGACGGTGACGTACGGGAGAGGGGATCATTCCCCTGTTTCAGCCGAAGTCTCGGCGCTGGTTCGGACGTGAGCAGGAAGAGGGAGAGAAGGTTTTGCGCGCGTGTTCGCGCGCGCGTTTCGTTTCGTCTCCGATCGGACTTTCCGACGCAGCTTCTCGGAGGATCTCGGTGGGCTCGGCTCGTGGAGTGGTGGCATGCTACAAGGGTAAACCCTCCCCGGATCTATCATGTGTAGTGGTAGTAGGACGGTTTTCTCGTGTGTAGTGGATAGAGACTTTACCGCCGTCCGGACTTCGTGTGGCTTTTCGTCCGGACGATTCTTTGCGTTATCTGCGCCCGCATATGTCTAGTGCGGGTTGTGCTTATTTGTAGGTACTGCTTGCTTGCCTGCAAAGTCTTGGACGTGTGTGCCGGCACCCTTGAAAGTGTTCGCCACCGTCCCCTTGTGATTGATTGAGGCCGCGCCGGTGCCTATCTCGGCTGTGTAGAGAAAGGAGCGCGGGTTGAGGGAATTTCTGTGAGTGCAAAGTGTTTTGGAGAGTCTCCATCACTTTGACACAGTTGAGAGATTTGTATTCGTGTCCGAGGAGCGGTATTCATACCGAACCCTTCGCGCACGTGGTGTGAGGACTTGACTAGTTTTTCATATGTCACTGACATGATGAATCACTAGAGGCAGTTGTTGAGAGGATAGGGTTCTGTGTTGTATCCAGCCCTCGCTGGACACAGGGCACCTAGTCTGTCTTAACTAAGAGGAATTGTGCGCGGCACAATTGGCTGGCATGCCTACCTAAGGAAGCATGGGACTCTCTGTGCATCTCAACTCACCCTCGTGAGTCGCGGATACCTCATGTGAAATTAGGATCCTACTCACTCATTTCTATGTTGAGTTTGAGAGTCCTCAACTTGTTTTGGAAATAGTGGGAGCATAGCATTTAATTTAAAGTCCTTGTTAAATGCTTTATCATAGTACTTATTTTACTTATTTGCTTATTGTAGAAGGCATCTCCTGATCTAAGATTGAAACTTTATAAACATAAACTGGATGGGACAAATTGGACAAAATGGTTCAAGACTTTGTCCAAGATACTGGAACAAGAACATAAGGTGCATCTTCTTGAAAGACCTCCATCCCAGCCCAGTGTGTATTTCACTAATGACTGGGAGTGGAATGTCTATCTTGAACATTGTGAAGATAACGAACAGTACACTGCTCTTGTCTTAGAGTGCATGACCCCGGAGGTCAAGGTTGAATGTGATGAGATGGGGATCTATGATCTAATCATACATCTCAAAGGTCTCTTCACACCATGCTCTATAGACAATGATCAGGAGAGTTCTGTTGGATCTTCAGAATGTGTGCCTGAATCTGAGAAAGACCATGGTTCTGTATCTTCGAAGCTAATACTTCGGAAGACTGGGAATGCATGGGTATTTCGAAGAGGATTGATGGCCAAGAAGAGCATGGCAAAGAAGAAGGGATGTAATCCATCCGCTTCAGGTATTGTGTTACCGAGGTCTTTTGTCTACTTCTTATTCATGGGTACTGGGTACCATATGTGAGGCTCACATATGTTTTACATGTGCAGGAGCTCAAAAGAAGTAGGACGAAGAGGCTTGATGGGATCGACTCTCGGGTCAGGGACGGAGCATTGGATGCTGCTGTTGATATCATCTCACTGCCTTGAAGACTTTATATAGAACTTTGCTATTATTGTATCAGCTTATGTATTAGAACATCATTCCTTTTGGAAAGGACTTCAGTTTGAAATAATAAATAATATTTTTCTTTAATCTGAGATGTTCTATTGAAGTGATACAATTGACAATAGTTTGTGGTTCTATATGTGACACAAGATCAGATCTAATGATTCAATAAACTTCCTCTTATAGCATTGTCTCTTGAACCATAGAACAATGGTCACATCCGAAAGTCCATGGACTATTGGGATCATTGTCCTTTCAGGATTATGATACATGTGAGCCTAGTTCAAAGGAACAATATGACAGATGCTGCTTTCACCATAAGGGTGGAAGAGAGTAGTGACTTGTTGGATCTATTACACAGCGATGTAAGTGGACCCATGCAAGCAAACACTAAGAGGAGTTATATATACTTCATTGAGTGAGGGTATGCCTTACGCAACCCATGAACTTTGGAAAATTCCAAGAAGTTCACAAATGAAGTATTGAGTCAAAGAGAAGGATCTATTGAAGCACCTTGATTGGATCAAGATAATTAGTGGAGAATTTGATGACCTTCCTAAGAAGTGTGGAGTGATCTCACAGCTTTCTTAGTACACCACTGTGTGGTAAATTTCAAAGAAAGAAAAAGGAACACATTGGATGTGGTTCCAACTTTGAATAGTCATGCAAATATACTACTATGTTGCCATGCAAACAGATGTACTGCTACTCCATAAGAAAATGTCTAAGTTAGCTTTTGAGTTAAGAACTGCAAATATCCCATTTCTTCAATGGAATTGGGAATGTAATGTGCAGTGATTCAAAAAGTATGTGTTTGTGGTGCACTATAGAGTGCTAATTCTATCCCAAGGAGAACAAAATATTTGTTGCTCAAACTGCTGTCTCTCTTGAGAAAGTATTTCTCTTGAAAGAAGCCAGTGGGAGTAGATCTGATTTGGACAAGGTCCAGAATCAACCACAATATAATTAGACACAGATGGAGAGCAAAATCTCACATACAGGTTGAAAGTCAACCTGAGGTTCAAGTAACACAGGAATAACATAAGTCTGGATCGATTCGATATGCTGGGCATGACGAATTTCTCATCAAGCATGAACCTAAGACTTATGAGGAAATGGAAGCGGTCGGTGGACCAGATTCCAAGAAATGGCTAAGGGCCATGAGAACCATAATGGACTCCATGTCTGCTAATCAAGTCTGGGACTTGGATAAGCTGCCATAAGAGGTAATTCCCACAGGCTATAATAAATCTTCTAGGAAGATAGACATGGAAGGTAACATTGTTACCTTAAAAGACAAGCTAGTGAACAATAATTTCAGGCAAATCCACTGGGTGGATAATAATGAAATTTTCACCAATAGCTGAGCTTTAAGTCCATTAGGGATCTGCTTGTTGTAATTGCATGATCAATTATGGCATCTTGTTATGATAACTGCTTTTCTTACAAGGACATCTGAAAAGATATCTATAAGGAAATAGCCAGAAGGTTTTCATATCAAGACCATATAGATATGCATGATGTTATGCAAGCATGGTTGAAAAAGCCTGTGTTTACAAGAAGATCAGTGGGAGCACCTTATTAATAATATTTCTTGTCTAGATGATTGATGACATTCTCCTCACGAGGAATAACATCTCAGCTCTTCACATGGTGAAGAAAAGGTTTGATATGTATTTCGAGAAGAATGATCTAGGGAATGATGCCTACATCCTAGGCATGAGGATCTATAGAGATCCAAGAAAGTCATTGCCCTTTAGTCAATCTATGTTCATCCAAGAGTTTCTGGAGAGGATTATATTGGATGATTCCAAATACTGATACCTTACAGGAAGATATGGTCTAAGTCTCTCAAAGATGTTGTAGCCTATGGCACAGCTGGAGAGTATTAACATGGGTCCAAAGTCCCGATACATTGTATGTAGGATGGATCATGTTTTGAAGACCATTTCTGGCAAATGCTTGGAGCATAGCCAGCAAATTTCAATCATATCTTAGTGTTTAACACTAGATAGCTGTGAAAGCAATCCTTATACATATACTTGGGAAGTATAAAGGATTGGAGTCTAGTCTATAATAGACAGGAAAGAATTTTGTGTACAGGGGTACACTGACACTTCGTTCCAGTCTAGTGACTATTGATCACAGCTAGGAGTTGCGCTTTGCCTTGTTATGGTGTTGTGTGCTGAAAGAGCATTATGCAAACCAAAGTGGCAAAATTCTACAAATAAGGCTGAGTACATTGCAGCTCCTTGTGGCAGCCAAGGAGGCAGCTTCATTCATTTGAACTTGATCTAGTTCATAGTGCTTGATGGTCCAGTATAGTTCTTACTGGGACAATAGCATGAGAGAAGGAACTTAATGCTCAAGTATGTACTGCAGCATATCATCTGATCTTAGAGATCATGGATAAGGATGATGATCAAATTTGTTAAAATAAACACAGATAGCAATCTGGAAAAACCCACTGATCCAGCCTCTGGCGCAGCGGAAGCTAAATGGGTCATACTAGAGACATTGGAACTGACTAAACATCAGTTGTCTTTGGTCTTAGTGCAAGTGGGAGATTGTTGGTGTATATGCCCTAAAGACCAATGTATGGACATGGTCAGGCATTGTTTGAATGTACTTTGATAGAACTATTACTCTTTATATAGGCATGGTCGTTATTATGCAGACTTCTCTACCTGCGTTGATGTATTGAGTTGCATAAATAATGTCCCAGGAGTTTGGATTGGATCCATTCTCATAAGCTATCCCCAGACAAGGTACCTTAGCAGATATGGGACAGCTTCGGTACATGTGAGACTGGTGTATGGGCTGGTTAGGTGCGGGGCACAGTAACGCAGACATACAGGTGCATTGGATGCACTGGAGTGATCCACCGTGAGGATTGACTTGTCTAGTCAACAGGACAATCTCACATGCAAGAGGTTTGCATTGATCCTTAGACTTGAGGTATTCATGTCTAGACTTGATGAAGGGTATGCTTTAATACAGTCTTATGTCTCTCCGTAATTGGGAGATCAAAACGACTGTCATTGGGCATGTCATAAGTCACGTAGAGACATGGATGACCAATAGTAGGATTTGCCCCTTCCTTCCGAGGAAGCATGATATCCACCTTGGGGCGCCCCACCTTATTGGTGCATGACAGGAAAGTGTGGCCACACTTGTTGAGTTATGACCAATGCATTGGATAATAAACTTGAGACTAATCCAATGGCAGGATATCAGCTTAGGCAAAGGGATCTGTAATGCAATGGGAATCCTCGTTGCTTGTTAGGAGTTGTTGCCAGAATGACTTAAGTCCTATGACATGGGTAGTAGTGATGTGTTGCTAGATACCCCTCACTACTTATGATGTTTACATCATTGCCATCGTCATATGGATCCTACGGGGTCACACGCAATAGACTCTTGACGTTGCTTTAATCAGAAGCCTTAGGATCAAGTTATTGGATAACTTGGATCCATTTGGAAGATTTCATCAGCGCCAATGGGCCTGATGAGTTGGAAGAAAGTTATTGGAGCCAAACTTCATTTTTGGCAGGTTGACCCCAAAATTGACCTAGATTGGTCACATTTGGATTAGGGTTGCATTGGATTAGATCCAATGGCTTAATCAACCCATGCCATGAAGTTTAGGCTAGCTCATTATCCAATGAGGCCCAATAATTAGTTGTCATGAAGAGGAATTAGCTTAAAAGGGTATAATGGGGAGAAATCTCACCCCATTGGCGCCTAGGGGCATAATGGGGTGAGGGAGGTGCCTTTGCTTCATTATGGAAGTAAAGGGCGCCTAGCCCTTCTTCCTTGGAAGGAATACTTGCCTCTAAGGTAAGTCTTGGGGCTGATATGGCTTGATGGCTCTTTTGGAAAGAGCTTGGGCGCATATGGATAGTAGGGTAAGGTATATGGTAATGTCTTGGAGACTTACCTTACCTAAAACCCTAGTTTCTCCCAAAATTCTTACCCTAGCCGAAACTCCTCATGCTTGTTGCGCCTTGCCCTTCCCTTGGATGGAATGCATGCACCTAAGGCATGTCTTGGGCTGATATGGCCATTGGGCAAATTAGGATAGGTTGAATGAGGTTTATGGTAAAGTCTTGGAGACTTTCCTTACCTCAAGACCCCTTTATCCTAGCCGCCCACTTGGCATGATCTTAGCAATTGCCTTGCCGCCTCTTGTCCTATTTATAGGACCCCTTACCCGCCCCTTCCATGGTTGGACTTTAAGGAGGCGTGAACACACATAGAAGGGAGAGAGAGCAAAGCAAAGGGCGACAACAAGGTGGTGCAAACTTCTTCCTTGGAGCCGCAAGTTCTTCCTCTTCCTCTCTTCTTGGCGCAAGGATTCTTTGTGCTTGGTGGCGTCTTCTTGTCACAAGCCCTCACCGTCCCTTGGCCATAGGCGCACCTTGGAGGTGGCGCAAGCAAAGAAGAAGAGGGAAGTCCTTGGCGGCATCATCTTCCCTATCCCTTCCTTGGCGCAACTTCTCTTGAAGGAGGCGCAAGTGGAAGTGAAGGCTTGATTCTCTTCCCGAGGCTAGCACCGAGCGTGGAAGGGAGCAACGATCAAGGAGTCGACACGTGGATACTTGTAGAGGGCGAACACTTGGGCGCCTTCAACATGGCTTCGACATCTAAACAAGCAATAAAGGTACTAACCCTAACACATCCTTGTGTTCTCTCACTCGCAAGGATCCTTGGGATAGGAATGTGTTTCGGGTGTAATACTTCTTCCGCTGTGTCCTAGGACTGCAAAATTTTAAAATTACACCCGGCATTCCCTAACAAAGCTCTGGTGGCGTACCTTAGTGACCCCTCCGGGAGAAGAGGTGCCACGTGACATCTCATGGGATGAGTTGAAAGCTGAACTGAAGAATCAGTTCCTGCCGACACACACTTCTAAGACTGCTAGAGACTCTTTACATAAGATCAGACACACGGGGACAGTTCGTGAGTATGTTCGAGCTTACTCTGCCGATGCTCGAAATACCACGAATGGAAGAAGAGGATCGCTTGTACTTCTTCTTAGAGAGGATGCAGACATGGGCACAGTTGGAAGTTAGGAGACATAGCCCATTAACTCTCAAAGAGGCTATGGCCGTAGCTGATTCCTTAGTGGATTTGAGGGATAGGAAGCAATCTGCCCCTATCTCCTCTGGTCCATCTAAGTCACGTTCCCCTCAGAGGAATAAGGGGAAGCGTCCAGCTCCAGGACCCAAGGGTGGGTATAAGAAGAAGCAGGGAAAAGGAGGAGCTACCTCTTCAGGAACCGGTCAGAAGAAAGCTACACCAGCCGGTTCTCCTCCTAGGGGCGCTCCCAAGCAGCAGCTGAAGTGTTTTCTTTGCCGAGGTCCTCATCGCTTGCGTGATTGTCCTCGGGGAGATACACTTGCAGCTATTGTTTAGCGGGAGGCTGCCCAATCTGAAGATCCTCTGATCACTGTGAATCCTTTGGTGATCAACGCCCTCGCTACTTCCACCACAATGAAGACCAAGTTGATGTACGTGGAGATGAGGGTGAACTCACATCGAGTTCATGCCATGATCGATAGTGGTGCATCTCATATTTTTGTGGCTCATGGCATGGTGACGCGGCTTGGGCTGAGCATGTCCCCTGCTCAGGACCGCTTCAAGACGATCAACGCTGAGGAGCGGCAGATCGCAGGAATATCCTATGATGTTCCTCTTGTTTTCGGGGAGTGGAAGGGTAAGAACCATGTACGCGTGGTTCAGATGGACGATTATGATGTCATCGTCGGCTTGGAGTTGATACAGAAGATGAAGGCTGCTATAGTCCCTCATCTAAAGGGTGTCCAGGTGATGGATGAGAGATACCCTTGTTTCGTTCGTTGCCTACAGTTGGCTGGGTCGGATAAGTCAGTACGACCAGGGAAGGCTCAGAGTACATTCATATCGGCTGCTACTCTTGAGACAGGCTTACGTCGGGGCGAGCGGACCTTTCTGGCTACATGGGTGACGGCCCCTGTAGAAGGTCCAGACGACGTACCAGCGGAAGTGAAGAATTTACTTGAGGAGTTCCAGGATCTTCTTCCGCCTGAGCTACCTAAGGAGCTTCCTCCCAGACGTGCGATTGATCACCGCATTGAGTTGGTTCCTGGAGCAGCTCCTTCTTTCTGACCCCCATACCGCATGCCTCCTGCAGAGCTCGTAGAGCTGAGGAAGCAGTTGGATGAACTCTTGGCACCTGGGTTCATCCAACCCTCCAAGTCTCCATTTGGTGCTCCTGTGCTGTTTCAAAAGAAAAAGGACGGTAGTCTTCGCTTCTGTGTTGACTACCGTGCCTTAAATAAGATCACCATTAAGAACATATACCCGATTCCACATATCCAGGACCTCATTGACAGACTAGCGGGCGCTACTATCTTCACCAAGCTTGATTTGAGATCAGGCTATTGGCAGGTCCGCATAGCTGAGGGAGATGAGGCGAAGATAGCCTGTGTCACCCCGGTACGGCGCCTTCGAGTTCTTGGTGATGCCATTCGGCTTAACCAATGCGCCGGCTACCTTCTCCCACCTGATGAATAATGTTCTGACACAGTTGCTAGACGATTTTGTGGTCGTCTACCTTAATGATATCGTGGTGTACTCGGCCATGATGGAGGAGCATTTACAGCATCTGAGATTGGTGTTTCAGAGACTGAGGGAACACCAGCTGTATGTGAAGAGGGAGAAATGCTCCTTTGCTGCTTCTGAGATCCAGTTTCTGGGCCATGTGGTAGGCCATGGCACTGTCCAGATGGATCCTGAGAAGGTGCGTGCCATCGTTGAGTGGACCGCACCTACTTCCCCTACTGAGCTCCGATCTTTCCTGGGAGTGGCGAATTTCTACAGGAAATTTATCCAGGATTACTCCAAGATCGCAGCTCCTCTTTCTGACCTCCTGAGGAAGGAGACTCCATGGCTATGGCAAGAACGGCATCAGACTGCGTTTGCAGAGTTAAAACGCAGGATCGCCAGTGAGCCGGTTCTTCGTATGCCGGACTTCAGTCGGCCCTTTGAGGTCCATACCGATGCCTCTGACAGAGAGATCGGTGGAGTGCTCTTACAGGAGGGGCACCCAGTGGCATTTGAGAGCCGGAAGTTAAGTCCGGTGGAGCAGCGTTACTCAGCTCATGAGAAGGAGATGGTCGCCGTGATCCACTGCCTTCGAGTTTGGCGCATCTATCTTCTCGGTAGCGCTTTCGTAGTGAAGACGGATAATGTCGCCAACACATACTTCGCTACGCAGAAAAAGCTTTCACCTAAACAAGCGAGATGGCAGGAGTTCCTCGCTGAATTTGACTTCACCTGGGAGCACAGACCGGGGCGCTCCAATGTGGTTCCAGATGCTCTCAGCAGGATGTGCACTGTGGTGCTTGCTTCTATATCGAGGATTGAGGGTGATCTCCTCGATCGCATTCGGCAAAGCTGCTGCTCTCGACGCCAAATACCAGCAGCTGATCGCCGACGTGCGAGAAGGCAAGGTTCGTCGTTACTATCTTCAGGGCGACGACCTTCTGATGGCCGAGGGCGGTCGGCCACTTGTTCCGGCGACTAGCGGACTTCGACGCGAGTTATTGCGAGAGCTTCACGACACGGCATGGAGTGGACATCCGGGACAGCGCAGGATGCTGATTCTATTATCCCGATCTTGTTATTGGCCCTCCATGCGAGCTGATGTCGATCATTATGTCCGCACCTGCTTGATCTGCCAGCATGATAAAGTCGATAGGAGGCGCGAAGCTGGATTGTTACAGCCTCTTCCCATTCCGGAACGACCATGGACTTCAGTTTCCATGGATTTTATTACTGGGTTACCGAAGGTCGAAGGGAAGGCTTCTATCTTTATTGTGGTGGACAGGTTCTCTAAGTACTCTGTGTTCATCGCAGCACCTAAGCCTTGTTCAGCCAAGGAGACGGCTGACCTATTCTTCAAGCATGTGGTGAAGCTTTTTGGGCTTCCTCTAAACATTGTTTCTGACAGAGACGCCAGGTTCACTGGTAACTTCTGGACGTCCTTGTTCAAGACTCTTGGTTCCGAGCTAAAGTTTTCTACAGCGAACCATCCTCAGACCGATGGCCAGACGGAGAGGATAAATGCACTACTTGAAGAATACCTTCGTCACTTCGTGTCGGCAAGCCAGCGCAACTGGGTGTCTCTCCTCGACACGGCGCAGTTTGCCTACAACTTGCAGCAGTCTTCAGCGACCGGCAAGACACCATTTGAGTTGGTGTTAGGACGACAGCCTCTCACCCCCGCTGATGTTGTGCAGCACACCGATGGTGAGTGCCCAGCAGCCTATCGGGTTGCGAGAGATCATGCCGAGGTGCTCCAGGAGGCTCGTGATAGCTTAGAGCACGCTGCAAGAAGGATGCAGCATTATGCCAATCAGAGTAGACGCGATGAACAGTTCAAAGTTGGGGATCTTGTGCTTTTAAAGTTAACACCTCAGATGTGGAGAAAGATCTCAGCCAAGACTGCGCATCGCAGCCTTATTCAGAGATATGAGGGACCCTTCGAGGTCTTGAGACGGGTTGGTGCTGTAGCCTACAGGCTAAAACTTCCCGACAGATTAAAGCTTCATCCGACCTTTCATGTAAGCTTTTTGAAAAAGTTTCATACCGACGAGACCGACCCCAGTCGCTCTCAGGGGCGTCGGGCTCCTCCTAGTGTTCGGGCAGAGTTCGATAAAAAGATTAAAAAGATTTTGAATCACAAAACACTTGGACAGTATAGGAGGAACAGGCGGATGGAATTTCTTGTGCAGTGGGAAGGAACACCCATAGAAGAAGCTAAATGGGAGAAAGCTTCTGATTTGTGGCAGTTTGAGGAGGAGTTGAAAATCTACATGGACAGCCTGTCGTCGAGGGCGACGACGAACTTGGGTGGGGGAGTATGTGATGCTTCCGGGATTTAGCACAAATCCCAAAGCACACCGAGATGGAGCGATGGCGAGACCCCTCGTCATCAGCCGTGTTGGACGACTCGGGTGTGCGATCGTGTCACTGAGGCTGACACAAGTCCATAGGGCGAGGGTCGAGTCAAACCACGGAGTGTGGGTTCACACGTGGATGTGGGCTTCTGACTCGACCCATGGACCCCAGACCCCCTCGCACGAGCTTGCGAGCGCGTGCATCGAGGAGGGTCGACCGCGGGGCGATTCTGAGGTTAAATCGACCCCGAACCAGACCTGAACCATCTTCCAGGCTGAACCGAACCGGTTCAGCTGGTTCAGACCGGCTACTGTGCACGCGTACGTGAAAAGGGGGAAAAATCCCCTGTTCGTCTCCTTGCGTCGCGAGCGACGCCGGCGTCGTTGATTTCGCCACCTGGAAGAGCGCCCGCCGGATTTGGAAGGTGGCCGGAGGTGCGTGCTTGCGTGGCGACGAAGACGACGGTGATTTGGGCGTGGACTCCTACGTGGACGAGCCCAGGGCGGATTTCGAAATCTGCCCCGGTGGAAGCGTGATTTCCGGCGATTCTTCGCCGGAGATCATGGCTTGCGTGGCGGCGTGGGTGGATTTCCATCCGCGTCGAGGGGTGGCTGCCTTATCGAGCAATTACAAGCTCAGGCAGAGGTCTGGCGACGGCGATTTTCGGATATGAGAACAGAGCATTCGGTTTCGACGTCGGCGACGAGGCTCCGGCCGTGGACCCGTCGGCGTACGCTCTCAGATCGACTCACCGGTGCCCTGAGGTAACGAGGAGACCATATCCTCCGGCGCCGGCAGCCAGACGCGGGAGTGCGATCGGATTTTCCGATCGCCGGTTCCACGCAAGCCAAGCTTCCATTGGGTAGAAATTCTCGTCGACGGCGGCTTCTCCGGCGACAATACTTCGGCGGCGACTTCTCCGTTCACGGACGACCAGATCCCGACCCGTCGGTGCAGCTCCGGTGGCCGGACGGTGACGGACGGGAGAGGGGATCATTCCCCTGTTTCAGCCGAAGTCTCGGCGCTGGTTCGGACGCGAGCGGGAAGAGGGAGAGAAGGTTTTGCACGCGTGTTCGCGCGCGCGTTTCATTTCGTCTCCGATCGGACTTTCCGACGCAGCTTCTCGGAGGATCTCGGTGGGCTCGGCTCGTGGAGTGGTGGCATGCTACAAGGGTAAACCCTCCCCGGATCTATCGTGTGTAGTGGTAGTAGGACGGTTTTATTGTGTGTAGTGGATAGAGACTTTACCACCGTCCGGACTTCGTGTGGCTTTTCGTCCGGACGGTTCTTTGCGTTATCTGCGCCCGCATATGTGTAGTGCGGGTTGTGCTTATTTGTAGGTACTGCTTGCTTGCCTGCAAAGTCTTGGACGTGTGTGCCGGCACCCTTGAAGGTGTTCGCCACCGTCCCCTTGTGATTGATTGAGGCCGCGCCGGTGCCTATCTCGGCTGTGTAGAGAAAGGAGCGCGGGTTGAGGGAATTTCTGTGAGTGCAAAGTGTTTTGGAGAGTCTCCATCACTTTGACACAGTTGAGAGATTTGTATTCGTGTCCGAGGAGCGGTATTCATACCGAACCCTTCGCGCACGTGGTGTGAGGACTTGTAGAGTGCTGGGCCAGCTTCCGCAACGCGATCCTAACCGGTCGCGGGCCACTCTAGTGTAGGGCTGAGATCTCCGCGAGGGGATCTGCCGGTTGTGGTTAAGTTTATTATTAAAAAAATAAATTTGCCCATAACACTAGGCATAAGGCATCCGAATTGTGGTAGTTTGAGGGTAAGGTCAAAGGCTATCTCGAGTCGTCAAGGACGATCACTACCTCAGGCAGGGAGGATGTTAGGCCCAAATTGACCCGATCAACATGGGCCATTGACCAGGTCAAAATTGGCCCCAATCGTAGTTAGGGCTTTCGATTGAGGGGAGAGCGGCAGACGATGGTGGTGTTGTCATTGCTAGCCGACGGAGATGCATGGCGTGTATGCAGTGGCAATAGTTGGCGCAAGTAGTCAGCGAAGCGAGGCAGCTTAGTGGCAACTGGTGAGATGACGCTTGCCAGGCGAAGCGAACTGCGTGGCTCAGCGCAGAAGCGGACGAACTCGAGTAGATGAGGCATCATCGTAGGAAGAGGAAAAGGGGGCTGACAGTATCTAGAACATCATTTGCATGCACGATGGGCGGCTAGCTTTGACTTAGGCGGGGGCAGATGTTGCAACATGGTGTACGCACAACGGATGGCAACTTCAACCCTTGAACCTGTAGGCGCTTGCGAACAAGCGATGCCAAATGGCAATGACACAATGGGTAATGAGTTCTTAGCCAGCAGGATGGCGACCGCATGGCACGAGCTAGCTAGCTGCAATGGGCTGTGAGTGTCGGCTAGAGGAGATGAGGCTACATGGCACGATCCAACTGGTGGCGATAGAGGCAATGTTTGAGCTTTCGAGGTTGCCTAGACTACTGTGCGCATGGCAATGTGGTTTCCTAGGAAGCATCAGCCACGTGGTTGGCAGCAACGGGCAGCGATGACTGGCGATGCAGCTACAGTAGGCAACACGGCGTCAATGCCTAGACGTGTGGCTTGCAATGGCTGATGACGATGGGTGGTGATGGGGATGCAGATGCTAGGCTGGCGCCATGTGTTCCCCTTTTGTTTGGTTTTCTAGCATGGTGTTTGGCTTTCTTTTTTGGCTCTGGTGTCCATGCTCGCATTTTTAGTTCGGTCCCACATTTAGGAGTGTGTGGTCCCTTGTCCTTTCGCGCTCCTCCCCTGCTCATTCTTGAGTATGACTGTCACACCACTCGGAAAAATATTTATTTTCTTTTTTGTTTAACAAGTAATTTCCAAGATCCAAAATTAAATCAAACAAAATTTGAGAACATCTAACTCAAAATCTTAACATATTCCTAGGTGAATGACAATTCACTTAATCAAATCAATAATCATCAACCAACCACGAACATAGATTAATCATCAAACTTCATTTACACAACTAGTTCATAAGTATAATGTGATATGATATCCAAAATTGCTCAAACTTCTTCTATACAACACAAAATATGTATACATGAGCATATCATGTTATGCATCACACAACTACATCAACGAAATAGGAGCTTATTAGCAAAGTTTCCTCCCAACACCTTCTCTATTGCCCCAACGAAAAGCAACCAAAGCTCACCTATATTATATAAAGTCAAAAGAATGAGCTACAAAACTTAGCAAGATCTACTTTACCTATGCAACAAAATACATTTTTTTAACATTAACTTTTAAACAAGTTATATAATATGCAAAAGGGAAGCATCACTACGAAACATCCAGTGTATATTTTTTGTAATACTAGACTGACCTACTTGTGCCTTTTTGCAACTTTCGATTTACAACTCGTATTTGAGTAATTCTTATTTTATACGAAAGTAGATTCAAATACCTTTCCAACAGATTATATATTGAATATGTTTGATATGCATTATACCTTATTTTTATCCATGATCATGTTGTAAGGGCAATTATTTTGGAATACAACAATACATTTGTCTTTTGGCCTTTACAACTTTAGTGGGAAAATGATTTTGTCTCATTTATGGGAATTAGGTGATGGATATTGAGCTAGGTGCTGCATAGAGTAAAGTGCTATATTAGAAATAATAGGGGCCACCTCTTCAGTTCATGGGAGCCACCTCTTGAGTCCCTTTATTCACATTTGTTTAGGCTATGGCGAGCCCTTTGCCAGCTTTTGCTTTGTGGGTTTTCCCAGACGTGGGTTAGTCTTGCTTCTAGATGTGGGAAACCTGATTTTCTTCTTTATTTTTCCTTCATTTTACCTCATTAGTCACCCCCAAGTATGAGGTGTCTTCACCATGTTCATCTTCTCCTCATGCAAGCTTGAGGTGGTTTTTAACTTTATTCATTTTACTTAAGTAATTATTTCCTTTCTCTCTTGTTTGTTTTGACTTCACAAAGATAATGAGAAATCACTTATTGAAATTCTCAATTAAGTTATCACCCTAAATGGTTGAATTTACACTTTAGTATTTTTCTTTATACATTATTCCTCTTGAGTTCTTAATATAGGTATTTATCTATAATTACTTATTAATCTTCATAATGATGTTAGATGATAAATCATGGATATCACAATGACGACATCTTCCCTCCTCTTGGCGCGTGCGACTTTGTCTCTTCTGGTGTGTTTGTTTGCTGAGGTGAGGGAAATCTCACATACCAGTCTCGCCCTTCAGTGGCTATCGACCTGTTGCTGTGTGTGTGCCCCTTGCATGGGACTCATGTTTGTTAGATCATGCATGATTTTTTTTTATTATTCTCTAGCTTCCTTGTTGTAAAAGAAAAAGAAAGGAGGGAGATTTATTAGCTTAACTGTGGGCATGACACTTATCATAACGAATGTCTCATCTCAACCATGTAAGCAAGCATCACTAATCCGAGTTTATAATTCTTCTTCTTTTAGCTTTCAGTTGAATAGTGTTTCAGAGCAATAGATGGGAGTTCCTAAGATTTGTTGCTTTGTTGGATAAGCTTAAGGCTCTGTTTCCTTATAGGGAAAGAAAACCAGAGGAGAAGAAATAAGTAGAAGGAAAGGAACGCTAAGGGAAAGGAAAAGAATAGCAGGAGATGTAGATTGTTTCCTTGGGAGGAAAGGAAAACAGGAAAAAAAAAGTGGCTGAGGAATGCTCGGCAGCACTCTCGGCAGCCGGAGAGAGACATCCGCGGGGCTAGAGGGCGGGGCTGGAGGGCGAGGGCTGGAGCTAGAGGGGTATTGGCGGTGAGGGGGTCGAGGTTGGAAGGCGGCGACGGCAAGGGCAAGCTTGGAAGGTGGCGAGGGCGTCGAGCTTGGAAGGCGGCGACGACAAGGGCGAGCTTGGAAGGCGGATGAGCTAGGGAGCGGCTAGGAGGTAGCTGCGGAAGAGGGAGGCAGGCGTGACCTCGGCCACTGTGGCTGGGAGGCGGGGAGACGAGCATGGCCTCGGGCGCGTCGGCAGGGAGGCGAGAGCTCGGGAGCGGCAACGGCAGCACGGGAGCGGTGGACGCAAGAGCAGCGGGAGCAACGGACGCGAGCTCAGGAACAACGGGCACGAGAGTTGAGGGAGAGAGGGCGATGAGTGATTAGAGTTTTCTCTCCAATTTGAAGAGAAAAAATTTCGAAGGAAAACTGTTTGGTTTTCTTTTAACTATTCTTTTCTTCTTTCTCATTTCCGCTCAAGGAAATAAGGAAAAATAATTTTTTTTTCTTTTCCCTTAGCTTTTCCTCCTAAGAAAACAGGCCCTAAATTCTGGCCAATAAGGAGATACGAATCTTTTGTTTGCCTATCCGCATAAACTTGAGATTTCACAGCTAAACAAATTCAATCTTTCAGCTAATCCTCTACTGCCAATAGCTTATCCATGTTGCACCAAAGTCCTTGATGATTTACCTGTGTATCATATTGTGGTTATAAAAGAGTTGAGTCATGTCTGCACAAAATCTTTGACCGTCTTCAGGAGATCGTTAGATTTGCAGATCCTAAAATGCCCCGCACCTGCTTGCCGAAATGCAAAAGAAACAAGCAACATTCATGGACAAGCAACATTAAAGAAGGCCACATTAAGTTCTGAAATGTGCCAATTTTTCTCGATGGTGGTACAAAGCTCAACAACTTCTGTTCTAACAGCTTCAAGGCATACGATCAAATGTACCATTCACCTCTATGATTTAAGTTTTTTGGTCTTTTCTTAATTTAAGCTATGCCTAGACTAAAAATCTTATGAAAGCAATTTTATAGTCAAGGAACACGAAGCTCACCGGAAAACGAACAAAGCTTGTCGAGATACCGAGTGTCGCCGAGAAATAAAAAGCAGATAGAGGGGTTACCTTGGCACCCATCGACTCCATAGGAAACCAGGATGAACTTCTCAATGCTGAACCCACTCTCATTAATTTTTCCTTTATTATTTGTGTATCTTAGTATAAAACTTTTCACTTATTATATCTTACCTCAATATATTTTGATAAAATTTTCCTAATTTAATTTGCTTTAAAATTTTTTCTATAAAATATTTTGGAAGGGTAAAAATGAGCCAACATTTACTAATTTTTTTATTTTTAATTTATTTACTTTAGCATAAAAATATTTTATATATTTTAAAAATTACTTTGCGAATTATCTTTAAAATATCAAAAATATAATAAATAATTAATCAAATTATATTAAAACGACATAAAAATATTTATCAATTTCATTTTATTCTAACAAATAAATAATATTTTTAATATTTAAAATGTCTTATCGCATTTAAAACTTGACAAAATATTGCATTAAATTATCTTGTAATTGCAATATAAAATTTTATGAAAAAAAGATCATTAACTGATCTCATTAAATATGGTAGAAAAAAAATAACAATTTATAATATTATGTCATAAATTAAATTAAGCATAGAATAGGAACTTGATTTTTTTTACTAGTAGCAAAGAAGCTCTTTACTTTGATTTTGTTAGTGGAAACTAGGGCTGTTCTAAAAAATCGAAAAACCGAACTGAACCGAACCGAACGGGCGGTTAACTGAATGGATCGGTTCGGTTCATGATCGGTTTTTTTTTAGTATAATGGTTCGGTTCGGTTCGGTTACAGTTCGGAGAAAAAATTTTGACCGGTTAACCGAACCAACCGGTATATATATGTATATCTCAAAATTATATTTAGATTGTTTATCTAGTGCAATGGTTGAAAGTTGTTTTGCGAGTTAGTAGGTCATGAGTTCGAAACCCATTCACTACAACTTAAAAACTAATTATTTTACATATATAATTATCATATAATAATATTTAATAAGTAAAATTAATTTAAAAATTAATTTTTTAAAATATTTAATTATTAAATAATAATATTTAATAGTCAAAGTTAATTTTTTAAAATAAATTTTTAATAAATAAATTATAATCGGTTAACCGTGGTTAACCGAATCGGTTAACTGTTTGACTGGTTAACCGTTTGACCGGTTAACCGGTCGAACGGTTCGTGGTTTTTCCCTTCCATTCGGTTTGGTTAACCGGTTGACTATGGTCAACGGTTCGGTTAACCGACCATGAACAGCCCTAGTGGAAACTCAAATGTAGTAGTCTTTAAATGCTATTATGGTTGCGTTTGGTTGAAATTTTTAATTTTTGCTAGTTGAAAAAGTGTTGTTAAAAAATAGCTGATTGGAAAAGTTAAAAGGAGTTTAGCTAAACTATTATGCTAGTCAATTTTTTTAAAAATAAAATAAAAATAATTTTAAATTTAATTTTTTTTATTAAAATAATAATTTTGTTATCGTAAAGACATACGAATATAGGTGCAGACATGAGATGCAAGAAGAAAAATAGTTAAAAAGTAGCTAAAAATAGCTCTCTCCTAGCTTTTTCAAACCTATACTGCTTCTAGGTTGTCAAACACTCTAGCTTTTCAAATCAGCTATTTTGACTAGCAAAAATAGGGTCTATATTAAGAACATGTTAAAAACAATATTAATAACGTGCTTGACTGTCCAATGATATTAATATCATTATGAATAAATTTATATATGAAAAAAAATAATTGTTTATAATCATAAATTTATTTACCATATTGATATCATTGAATAGTTTAAAACATAGATTAATTTTTTTATATTTAAAAAAAATAATTTTAGGCTCAAAATTATCTATGCTTGTTAAAATTTTTAAGAAGCCGCGGTTGGATATAAAATTTTTCCCACTCTCTCAGCCAGCTATGCACGTGCCTCGAAACATATATACATCAGGAAAAAAGCCTACAATTTTCTCCGAAAAAAAAAGTTTGCTTCTGTCTTTTGGAGCGCCGCCGGAAGCATGGCTGTTCCAAACGGGCACTGACGCCTTGCTCGCGTTATTTCTCGTCCCCGAAAAAAGCCTTATCAACTCCGCTCGTTTCCTCCTCCATCTCCTCGCGCCGCTGCCCTATCAACTCCTCGTCGCTGCTGCCCTAGCGACTCCTCATCGTTGCTGGTGGTCGCCGCTTGTCTTCTACTCATCGCCCCTGCCGCTCGTCTTCCATAACCCGCCGGACGTTTCTTTTCGCGGATCGGACGGAGGAAGCAAGCATTAAGTAGCCCTCGTAGCGTTGACTGGAGAGGAAAAAAAGAAAAAAAAAAATCCCGAGTCAATGCTTCAAACCCTCGTCCGCGCCTCTATTGCTGCCGGCCGCTAGTTGCTCTGCTCCACCTGACCGGTGCCACTGCTATTGTTATCGAATTCTGTCCCAAATTTTTAGTTTTCGCTCGTGCGTGGCCCTATGGAGGGGCAAGATTTGTTCGGGAGCGATTCGATTGGGAAGAATGGAACCGGTTTGAAGGCTAAACGCAAGAGGAAAAGATCTGGGGAAGACGTAGACGGCGGGGGAAAACGTGGTATCTGCTACCTTAGTCGACTTCCGCCGCGCATGGATCCGTCTCATGTTCGTCAAATCCTTTCTGAATATGGAGAAATTCAGCGGATATATTTAACTCCTGAAGGTAACCCTTTCGCGTATGTAGTAGTTAGATAAGAGTAATAATCATTGTTATTGATATAAAAAGTACGGATAGTATCTGACTTCAGAAAGTTACACATCCGAAACAATAATCTACGTTGTCAATTGTGCAATGTATGTAAGAACAACAATAATATTAATGTAATATTCATAACATAACTCTCGCAGCACCCTACTTAGTTCAAAGATTCATAAAATGACTGGAAGTCAAGTAGATTAGATAAAATATTTGCAAGTCAACTTTTTGAGGTTAAGAAGGGCGTGCAGATTTTCTTTGACATTATTGCGTGATAAACAACTTAATGTTCTTGATTTTATCATGAAATATGAGGTTTCCGTTAATATAAATTGCAACTTGATTGCCATATAACATAGTCATAAGCTTTGCTATGGATCGAATTTGGTGCTGTTCAAGGTTGTTTGGAGTTGACTTGATTGCCTTTGATTTGAATGAATTCAAGGTTCAAGACCATATTGGTTGCTCCTTAGACATCTTTGAGAACCTACATGAAGAGGGAGTTGTGAGGTCTTTATCTTGCAACTCTCCCCTTGTATGTGAGATATTTTGCAGCTATGGATTATGGCTTGCAACTTTCCCCTTGGTTATCTTGCAGGAAGTGTCTTTTATAGTCACTCGTGGGCGCTTTTGGTTTGGTTGTGTCTATTAGTGAGGTGAAGTAGTCAATCAATATTGTTGGTGCATAAATGTTATATTAACCCATACATGCATATAAGCAATGATTAAATGTTGTAAGTTATTGTTACCATAGTGAGGAAAGTAGTAATGGTTGTGGGGCTTGGTAGCTAGGTCACTCTTGAGCATGTACTCCTAAGGCTTGCGCACCTAAGAAGTGCTTGAGTGACTTGGGTTGAGAAGTTGTCACTTGATTATTTTGGCTAAGTAGAGAGCACATGAGAGGTTTGGTCAATTGTGAAAGACTTAAGTGACTTAAAACTCTAAATTAGGAAACAATCACTTTAGAAATGTTTCTACATTTAGGTGTGTTGTTAAATATATAGGGATGCTTGCTGTAAATCATGTAATCTACTTTTAACACGTATTTTCATAGTCGGTATGTTGTTTCTTTACTTTGTATAAAGTCAATGTGTGTCATGGGCTAGCTAGAGGGGTCAAATTCTTTAATGCAGACAAGAATTCTTAGGTGCACATTATGTAATTTATGGAATGTACCAAATTAGCTCACTCGACCTTTTTAAATCTTAGAACATGTTCAAGATTACTATTTGGTCTAGCATTCAAGAGAAAAAGGTGCTAGGTTAAATTGAATCTTGAGGCTGTTTTGAGTTTAAGACTAAAGGCTCTACACTTTTGCCTTGTATCGCATGTATGTTCAGCCATTGTTATCTTTTGTATAGTATATTCCTTGCACCCTTTACCAAGCCTTAAGTGTACACACAAACTATTACTCACATTGTCAAAAATTCAAGTACTATGCATGAGGAGGTTGGCTTTTGTTCATAGAGGAGCAAAGTGATAAATTGCACAAATCTCCTTGAAGAAAAATTATGGCCACGACAATTGTTATGAAAGCCTACGGAATGCTGTGGACCGACCTGGAGGCTACATTGATACGACAACACCAATGTAGGCTATACCACTTTTCTAACGAGGGTATCAGAGTAGGTTGAAGCCTTGTTAGATGTTGTTGACACAGGAGAAACATGGTAACAAAACAAATTGTGGCAACCGAAAGGCTCACAGGGGTGGTTAAGAAAAAACTACACATTGCAAAGGTATTGTTAGATACATACAGGCGAAACAGGAAGCATCAAGTAATGGATGATTGATATCAAGTTGCATATCCATGGGATGGAGGCAACAGGTTCAATATTATGATTTGATGAGGAGCACATAAAGGGCAGTACAAAATGACATAATAGACCCTATCAACCACCTTAGTAAAAATATTTAGGAAGTTGCATGTGATTGTAGAGGCAAATTAAACAATTGGAAGTGAGAGTGTTAGTTCTCATAGTGGTATGCTTGTAGTCATTTGAGATTGAGGGTTCTAGAATTGCATTGTTATGATGAAGCATGTTGTATAAAGGAGTGGCAATGCTGATATAATGAGATCTAAAACGGGTTATGCATTATCTATATGTGGGTGAAATAAAAAAAAAAGTTAAAGTCTTGATTCTTGCTAGAGAATGTTATGTGAACTTCAATACAACTCTTTTTATTGGGAAATATGTGAAACAATTATTTGTGCTAATGTTGGACTTCCAAGATATGATTAAGACAAACACACACTTGTGTTTCCCTTATGGTTGCAACCATGAGCATAGCAAGAATTACTTGGTAGAATGTCATGAATTTGGCATTTACACGAATAGTGACTTAGTAGTTGATAGAGTTTGTGCCACTCAAGCTAAAAAAAGAAGAGTAGGTCTTCTTCTACCAATCAGTCCTTTGAATCTTCTAATGGGAAGAGGTCTATGGAGAGTAGGAGTAGTAGATGGTCGAAGTCATTTACTTAGAAGATAGACAAATGTTTTTTTATGGAGGGGTATATTAGGTAAATAACTACTTGGAGAAGCTAATTCTTAATGTTGTTGTAACGAATTGCAACAAAGACCTCAAGGAAGAAGGATAAGATGGTGCACTCACCTTCCACTTCTTTGAGCAAAAGTGACAATGCTTTTAGCAAAAGTATTGCAAAAGGAGCAAAGGGAACTTCATCGTTGCAAGAATGAGAATGCTTAGACTTCTCAATATAATTTCATCAATACATCACAAATTAATGCTTGTGGACATCAAACTCAATGATGAATAAACTCATGCTATGGTGGAGAAAGTGGCAACTTGCGACTCCATCAACATGTCAGAGGCTAAGCAATTGGGCATATTGGTGAAAAGCTTGAGTATGGTTCAGAAGATTAATTCTAAAGCTACTCTAGTGGTTGGACTAATGAAGAACTTTGTTGTCGAGATTGGAGGATGGGTTGTGTATACTAACTCTTAGATAGTTTACATGACTATTAAGTGGAGTTGCACATGCAAACAAGGTTTTAAAACTCCATCTACCAGTGTATCAGTCTAGTGTAGGACTGATACGTACAAGAGTGAACTAGTATTGGCTGTACCAACATATGATATATCAGCACCAGTTTTGTCTTGGGACCAATATTTACCACCTCTACTGGATGGAACGGATTGGTTCTTGGAACTTGCATGCAATTCAAGTGGAAGATATGGGTGGTGCATTTACCATTTTTTGATTTATTTTACTTGATGTACAAAGCATCATGTGTGATCTATACTACTTGGGCAGATTTGAATTCAAGCATATCATAAGAGGATGTAATTGGGCTTGGCTTGCAGTGTATGCAAGGAAATCGTTTGTGTCAAATGCCTGGATTGTTAACTGGCAAACTGATATCATATGATGTAGTTGGTTAACTATCAATAATTTGTTCTGTTATCTTTAAAAAAAAATCTATACTACTTGGGGGGATTTTCAAGTAATAAAAAATACCACTAATTGAAGGAGGAGATGAAGAATATTGATCTAATCACATTGGGTGTAGTGTAGATTGATGAAAAGTGTGTGTGCCCAAGGTAGGATCATATCTAGGGGACTGGGACTTGAAGAATTTGTGGTGGGATTACCAAAAGAAAAGTCACTTGTTTATGACCAAACTACTCTATCAGATTTGAGAATGTCTTGATTGTGTAAACTATCAAAATTAGTGCTAACTCAATAAGTAGAAGAGTAGAGCAAGAGACTGGATGGTGTTAATGGCAACTAGCACAACTTTCAAGTAAAACTTAAAAAGAGATGTCAATATGTTCTACTTGAGGTGGTCATTGGGTAAATTATCAATCTAGTTAAAGCATAATGTTTCTAGAGGGAATATGATAATATCCTTGACACTTAGTGTTGTGTATGTTGAGGGGCAAAACAGACAACTATGAACTATAATAAACTAACATTGTTACGGAAAGAGTGGTGCATTAGTCAATGATGAGCGAAGTGTGTGAGGTGACTATAGGTACTAGAACCCTCCGTCTCATGATTAATAGGCAACTAAGTGGCTTGACATAGCCACAATTCTTGGCACTCTCATAATGTCAAGGTCAGAGATCTTCAAAGTGTCAAGCCCAAGATTCTTGGATGTCCTAGTGGTGTCAATCCAAGGGATTAAGTGAATCTTTGTGAGAATACCCAATTCATTGAGTTAGTGCAGCGGACCTTCATAGAAGGCAACTAAGTCTGAATAGAACTTTTTCCTTGGTAAGATGTACAATCGCTTGTTTAATTGGTTCTCCTCTCTCATCTTCATAGATATATGATTCATGTTTAATTGTTTCCTATTTGTTATTTTATCTTAACTACTTATTCGTCTATTCTTTTACCTTTTGGTTTTGTGATATTTCCAAATATTTTTCTTATTAGTTGCTTCTTAGGGTTAGTGTTGCTATCATCTTAGTGGAAACAGCCAAGGGAAATGCACTGAAATTTGTTTCTGGTTTCTTCTTTTATGGTATTGTTTTAGCAGTTTATTTCTTGCTTGGTTCTGTGAAGAATTAGAGTTGCTTCCTTCATTATTTTGGTCTTCTGCTCTTCCGCTCATTGTTGTCTATATAAAATATGCTAAATAAGGGTAGCACACTAGAGTAGTTCTGTAGGTTTAGATTGCCAATAACATGTAGTCCTGCTGCACTAGGATATAGCATGCATGATATTACATCCTTTTCCATTTCTTTATATGAAATCAGCTGTCAACTTTGCTATTAAATTTTCTGTAGTGACAAGCTGACAATATAGTTGTTCTAAACTCTTTGAATTAAATTTTCCTGATAACCTTTGTGGATCGATAAAGTTAGAACTTAAGAATGCTAGGTCTTTGATCTACTAGTGAATACCTAGTTGTTTTTTGCCTGTCTTTAATTTCTTCAAATTTCACTTATATAAAATATATAAATAACCACAACTCTTTTAAGAAGTTTAAAGCTAATAGCAAATTTCTTTTCCTCTTGCTATATTCAGGTCCCACCATTCAAGTCCACCGTAAGCAATCTGGTGGTTTTCGAGGGAAAGGTTTTTCTGAAGGGTAAGTGATGGAGACATTCTTAAAGGATCATTTTATCTATTCTTATTTGATTATATTTGAAATTTGTTTCTTTTAATTTTTATATTCTAGATTTGTGTAAGATAAGTTTAAAATGATACGATTCCTCCTTAGTTTGAGGTTAGTTGCCTCTTAGTTTGTCCAGATTTGGTTAAATGTTATTTTATAAATAGCTTGTTAGTTAGTTTGGTATTATAAAGAAATGACTAGCCTTATGATAAATGGAAGAGTAGTTATAGGAATATTTGGCAATAAGAGGTTGTTTGTGATGCTAAACCTATTTGCGAGAATTCGATTGTAGTCCTCAATGCTGCAACTACGACCGTAAGGAGGTAATTTTGGTGAGGTGGTTATGAAAAAAGTATCCTTCATTTATGCTTATGAGTTTATCCAAAGAGCCTATTCTAAGTTTGTTGTAAGAGATAATAGGATTTATAGGCTATACCTAACGGTGCACAAAAGACCTATATACTTGATCCAAAAATTTGAGCCGGGATCTGAGTCTAGTTTGGGGTATAGCCTATTTATAAACTATAATTTTATTTGTAGTTTGTTTACGAACAATAAGTAGTTTAAAGTTTAAATTAATTTCCTATGCGATTATTCTTAAAAATTGGAATGATATTCTTGTTCTTTTCTTCTTTGCTTATAAATAAAATTATTTGAAACTCCTATTATGGAGATTCTTTTTAATATAAGACTTTCTTTGTTCAACATGAAATATTCAGATCTGTCTAAATATGCCTACCTGAACCGTGCCAAAATACTCCTTGTTAGAACGCTAACATATGAAAGTAATCCAATACCAACCCAGCTCAACCCATGCCTATCCTACCTTCAGCATTTCGAAAGCCATGTTCGAGAAGAAATAGAGTATGCACAATGCAGTGCCATAAGGGGATTTGCTCCCTTGTTTATTTCGTAGCCATGGGTGAGACATTTTATATTTGGCTGCTTATGTGGCCAATAGTATTTTTTTCATTGTTTGGATAGAAGAGTCCTTTCTGAATCCTACGCACTTAGTGATGGCATTCCTTTACATTTACTACCCTATGAATACATGTAGTTTACCTCAAATGCTAACTAACATGAAATAATAACATTTGGGCTATATTACAGTCTTGATAAATAAATTTCAAGACACAAGATAAAACCTGGCTCTAAAAGGTAAATGACGCCATAAATATGCCAAAAGAAAAAAACGACTTGCTGTTGTCCCAGATCTCGATGACCTTCGTCTGAACTCTCTTAGCCATTTGATTTAGTTAATTGATCATTTGATGATTTAATCTATTATCATTTACTCATTTTTGAACAAATTTCCATGGCGTCTCCTGACAAACCCTCTATACTAGCCATTTCTCTTATTGACATGTCGAACCTCTCATTTATTAGTTCATGTTACTATTCATATGTTTTCTATTTCTATTGTCACAATCATGTCTTCAATTATTTAAATTTCAATGACTGTCCTTATTGACACACCTTGCATTGACTATGTGCTCATTGACATGGTGTTTGTTCTCAATCACAATGCTGAAGCCGTCATGAAAACCATGCCTTTAATGACATTCCATTTGTTCTGAATCACAATGTTTATGCCCTCATGGACACATCACTCGTTTTACATTGATCATGTATCCATTGATAACTTGTGTTTGAAAAAGAAAGGAAACTTTATTACTGGTTAATAATAGGAAAATGAATTCTGGGAGATCTTACTGAGAGTTTCTTTTGTAATTTCTGAAAGGTACATCTAATAAAACTTAATTATCTTTTAAAAATGTTCTTGTTTATAGCCAAATGTGTCTTCCTCGTAAGTTCATGCTGGCTTGAATATATTTACATGACTTTTGCAGGTGGGTTGAATTCACAAAGAAAAGTGTTGCCAAGAATGTGGCAAGAATGCTAAATGGTGAACAGATAGGTAATTTTATGGCTTTAAGAAACTTAACTACCTTTTATTTTTATTGCTTTCTAGGGATTTACCTTAATTTATCAATCATCTGTAGCAGTTATTTTCTGTTGATGTGCTGAAATGTAAACGCCAAATGATTTTCTTGTTTAATATGCTTTATTGAGAATCTATGTAATATGATAAGTCTATTTATCTCCAGGTGGGAAGAAAAGGTCAGCTTTCTACTATGATATTTGGAATATTAAGTACTTGAGTAAATTCAAATGGGATGATCTGATTGGTGAATTAGGTATGTGCACTTGTTATCCTTTTGCCTTTGACATGCATGCGTCTTGGCTAGAACATGCCTGATCTTTTCATTGTTCATGCAGCTACAAAGAAACGGGAACGTGAGGAGAAGATGAAGCTGGAGATATCTGCCGCAAAGAGGGAGCGTGATTTCTATATGTCTAAGGTTGAACAATCTAGAGCATTGAAATTTATGCGAGAAAGAAAAGAGAAGGTACATACTCATTTACCGTACGGTAATGTTATAACCATGCTATTAACTTGTGATACGAAGAATCTTCACTTTGCGTATAGTTCATTTGGGTAATTTTATAGTGAGGGGACTTACGTGGAATCTGATAAATTATTATTGAGTAACTATATAGGTATATGGTCATTCATAAGTATGAAGTGAAAAGAACTAAAAGCTAGTAATAAAACCTCAATTTTAAAGGGTGTCAAGGCAAAGGCATTTTGGACTAGTGACTAAACAAGACCAGAAAATATAACTGACCCGTGAGCGAAGATGGTGAATAGATGAATAGAAACCAAAAGATACCTACTAGATTATTAGTATCATACATTTATATAAGATTTTTAGTGTATTGGAACTATTAAATTGAGTCACATTCATTTCTGCTTAATTATTTATTTTTATTCGAAATCTCAACTTTTGCTTTATTTTTTATGAAATTTCAGAAAAAAAAGTATGATTTGAGAAGATTTAATGCGATGGGACAATTCCTAATGATAAGATAGACTTACCAATTTCATACAAATTAGAGCTTTTAGAAAAAATCACAGCTAACTGGTGACAAAAATCATGGACACATGCACAAAAAGGATCACGGCTAACCAATGAAAATTATAATGGCTGTGTCACTCTCAATCTAAATTTGCAGCACCATCAAAGAAATCACGGCCCACCCGTGATGTTGGTCATGGCTGAGATGTTCGGTTCGGTTTATTGGGTTGAACTGAATAATGGACAAACCTAATTCATTTATAGAATGGGGCAAGTTGTGGCAGTTCATCAGTTTTTTGGTATATTAATTTTTTTTTTCCATTTTACTGCATGTAGTGTTACATTTAGTGGCATAATCTGTTGCATTTATCCCTTTGCACTTAGTGTTTTTATAGTAACAAAATAATTTCGTTCATAAGTATCCACAGCAATAGCTTGACCATCAAGATGTTCTCACAAGGATGAGAGATAAGGCTGAGGCAAATTGACTTCAATAGTTTATGCAAAGTTTCTATACGGACAACTTCTTAAAGAGGTGGCTAGTAATAAACAGGAGGGCACTAGAGAGACTTGTATCCTCACATCTCTTTGAGCACCCACACCCGCACCCAAACAAGATAATTACTATGCTTATGGCAATGCTGTTTGAATTGAATCTTCTTTTTTGTTTCCTTCTACTTTGTTTATTATAAGATGAAAGAATCCTTACATGCTACTTTTTTACTTTCTCAGAAGCAAAAGGTCGAAAGGGAAGAATCAGATAGTGCACCACTAGAAGCCAAGGTCATTCGCCAATTTTCACAGAACCAACCAGTTGCAGATGGAGGACAAAATAAACCTAGGCTTTCAAAGGATCTTCTAGCAGGGGTACCATACTTCTCAACCAAACCTAAACTCTCAAAATACCTATCTTTTTGTGAGACATTAAGATCACTGTGACTTACTTGCAGGTATTTGGTCAGTCATCCACATAATTTCATATACGTGCTCTAGAAGAATTGTATCTCCTCTGTACCCACAAACAAACTAATTTTATCCCATTTGATGTAATATATATTGTAATGTTATCGGTGTTTTTATGATGTTATATTTTTTAACATTCGAGTATATTAGCATTTAGTGTTTGACTTGGGTCCGGTGGAGAGGATATGTTCTTTGAGTTGTTGGAAATTGTCGAATTCTATGATACTGGACAATTATAGAATGTAGCACCAGAAATATTCCCTTTTATAAGAGCAATCAATATAGTAATTTACAAGAGCAGCCTTTTTTAATGTTTTATAGTTAACTGTTCGGAAGAAGAATGTTTGATTGTTTTGTGAGTTCTTGAGGATGAAATGGTACCAAGATGTCAGCCATTGCAAGGTGACAATAGAACAGGGCAACAGAAATCAAAGACTGCATGGAAAGCCTTTCTTAAAAGCGAGAAAACACACAACAAAGAAGGCCAGTCTCTCATCCAGCCAACCAAGGACAATCACAAGTCGTCCATTCACAATCAACCTCAAGCCCAAACCATGGTCCCAATTCCACCTTTATTCTAAGCTTAAGCTACTCATGCATGTTGCAGCTAGGCGTCAACGATCTCCCCTGCGTCCGACGAGGCCAGCACGAGCTCCGGGTGGACAAACTCGGTTCCAATCGTGCCGTCGATGGCGTTAGGCCGCCCCAAAGCCTTAAGCGCCAGGTGCGCCGCCTTCTGCCCGGAGATCAACATCGCCCCAAAGGTCGGTCCCTGCAACCAAATCAAGCAGATTCAATCAAACAGAACTATAATGATCAAAACTTTTATCTCATTGGACTGATTTGAATTAGAGCAACAATTATAATTTTCTTTTTCTTTTTTTTGCTATCAATATACGTCCAAGTAACCAATTTTGAATTTCAAAAGTTAAGAAAGATCTGATCTTAATGCCATTCTGCTATCAATATACGTCCAAGTAACCAATTTTGAATTTCAAAAGTTAAGAAAGATATGATCTTAATACCATTCTCGGAGCACCGTCGATCTCGGCGACCTCCATCCCTGTGACGATCATCCCCGGCACGACCTCCCTGGTGAGGCGGACGATGGCGTCCTCCGCAGCGTTCATGTCAAGCGCCTTCATGCCGGGAACTGCGTCAATCATTCCGATGTCCTTGAGACGCTTCACTCCGGTAGCTCCGAACGGCCCGTCGTGGCCGCAGGAGCTCACCACCACCCGCGCCTCCATCACATTGGGGTCCATGCACGACTGCGTGTCGTGGTTCATCGACACCAGCGCCCAGTTGGTCACCACGCCCGCAACGCGGCCCTCCTTGACGATGAGGTCCTCCGCCGCCACGGCGTTGAAGAGCTTGACGTTGGGGCGCGCGAGGACGCGGCTCATGATGGTGGAGGTGAACAGCGCGGCGTGGCGCACCACCACGTAGTCGTCGGCCTCGTCATACGGCACGCCGACCTCGTCGAGGAAGAGGTGGGCGGGCTTGCGGATGACCATGGCGGAGAAGAGCTGGCCGCCAAGCCACGCGCCGCCGCCAGGGGATACTGACTGCTCCACGATGGCCACGCGCACGGACGGGTCCTTGGAGAGCTCGTACGCGCAGGACAGCCCGGCGGAGCCGGCACCGACGATCACCACCTCGGTGTCGGCGTAGGTGATCATGTCGGTCATGTAGCGCCGGGTCATCTCGCGGGAGACGATCGACTCCTTGATGGGGGCGAAGCGGAAGCCCTCTAGGTCATATTTGGGCGCGGCGACGGCGGCTACGGAGAGGGAGGACCGGGAGCTGGAGGAATGGGGGCGGACGGCAGCCGCGGGGAGGCGGAGGCCGATGAAGGAGGAGCGGTCGGAGGTGAGGGGCTTGGGGTTGGAGAGGAGGGAGGAAGTCGCCATGGAGGCCGCCATTGCAGGGGTTTGGTGAGGCTGCTTAAGGTGAGGGTTGAGGATGAGATTGGGCGTGAGAGGATAAGGTACGGGGTGCGAATATAAATAGCGAATTTTACATAAAAAATATCAGGGGAATATCTTTTCTAGATATTTCTTGTGTATTTTGTAATTCTTTTTTATTGAGGATAAGATATTTTTGTAAGGTGAGAAAAGTGAATGTGAGGCGTGCCTGTTTTCAATTGAAAAAAAAAAGCTCCGCAATAATTTTCAAGGTTAATTAGGCTAATCAGGTTCTAAGTCTTAAATGATTTATCAAGTTTAATTTTTGTTCAATTTACTTAGCCTAGTGATCAAGCTTTACTAATTTGTTCATAAATATTTTGCACCACGTTAAGCTCTAAAAAGATTGTAATGGAAATTAAGATTAATCTAGTAAATTCATATAAGCAAATCCCAACAACAATTGCTAAAGTTATGCATTCAAAATAACAACAAATCACATGAAGACTTCAACATCTAAAATTGATCACACCACAAATTAAGCAAAAAATTTGGTACATACTAGTTTGAATCATGAACTATACACAAATCTTATATATGTAATTGAGGTTCGATAAATATCGATTAAGAGTTAAGACTAATATGCTCGATACACAAAATAATACACTCAATATGTATTAATAATAAACCACATTGGTTTAGAGTAATGCAGCGCGCGCCCCTCCACACGAACTTTTTGCAGTCCAGTTTTCAAATTTGCCCCTCGGGTCTTCAATAGTGGACAAGCATTGAATGGAGTAGCGGAGCCGGCCATGCAGATTTCGGCTTTCGATCGGTTCGAGCGAGAATGTTCTTCGGGTTCAACGCCAGCCGTCGCCGTCATTTCTTAAGTCCTGTTCGCTAATGCTTGCCGTTCAATTTTAGAGCCAAGTAGCGAACTACTCCTGCTGCTTCTGCGGCGATCCCCAAGCCCGAAGCAAAGCCGATCGCGTGCGAGTAATTTCTGCTGCCCATGTTTCCCTTTGTTTTACTTTTGCCCTTTCTGTGATCGATCTTTGTGTCGGTGTTGGATTCACTCGCTTATGTGTTTGGTGAAGGAGGACGAAGAAGGCGCGATGGACGGAGGTGAAGTGATCGTGGAAATCCGCCCGCAAGAACTTGTATTCCCGCGTGAGTCCCGGCGCATGAATTCTTTCTTTGATTTTGATGCTTGTTGACTATTGGATAGGGTTCAGTGTTCTTGCTCGTGTGTTAACATGGTGGGAATTCGTGGGTCTGGTTAGGATAGACTGCTGTGCAACCCTAGAAAGTACTTATAATTGTAACTAAAAGCATCCTTCTTCACAAAAGTTGCGAACCGACTTGTTTCAATCCGTGTTCCAGTTTATTAACAAACCTTCAATTCTCCGATTTTTTTTCTCGTGTATTAGCAAAGTGGGGATTTGTTGAAATAGACAGCCACATAGCCTTGGAAAGTACTTATAATTATTGGTAAAAACATCATTTTTTCTTGAGAAAAATTATGAACCGTTTTGTTTCAATCTGTGTTCCAGTGTGATAATGAACCTTCAATATTCCAAAATTTGCTCGCGTATTTTCAAATCAGGAATTCAAGGTCATGGATAGGATAGACAACCATATGGCCATGGAAAGTACTTGTAGCTGAAAACATTCTTCTTCTTGGCAAAAGTTGTGAACCCTCTTGTTTCAATCAGTAACCAGTTTGATAATAAACCTTCAATATTCTGATTTTGCTCGTGTATTAGCAAAGTGGGAATTAGTAGGTGCGGATAGGTATTAGGATGGACAAACCATATAGCCCTGGAAAGTACTCACAGTTCTAGGTAAAAGGAGCATCCTCTTTCTCGACAAGGGTTGCGAACCGACTTGCTTTAATATGTGTTCCAGTTTGGTCATAAACCCAGTGGCCTTCTGCTTTGTCGTTCAAGGATTCATTCATGTTTGGGGGACTTCTTAGTAATGGAATTACTAGCAAGAGGGTTGAAGCACAATCTTTGCTCATGCTCCACTTATTTTTCTGATTTCTTTTCTTACCATGCTTGTAACTGACACAATGAAAGAACCATAGACAAAGTAATTGGTAGTATGAGGATGGAATTTCTGATTTCTTTACATTAGCCCACATTAGTCCTGTGTGTCTTATGTATAATGTTTCATATTTTTCTACTTTTGAATGATAATAGAAATACTACTTAAACCTTAAAGGTTATTTGTACATCGGTTCTGACATAATTCACTGTTCTCCAGTTGAGTTGAAGACGCAGAGTACGTGTTCTGTCCAATTAGTTAACATATCCAAGGATTTTGTTGCATTCAAGGTTGATTCTTATTACTTTTTTCTCATTCAATCTCTAGATTACCATTGCTGTGATTTTTAAATTCCTGTCTCAGTCTTCCTGAAGAAAATTATATTTGCTTTTCCTATATGTGCATATACATATGGTCATCGTTGTCGTTTATTTTCAATAAACAAAATAATCCTTTCATGTCAAACTTAACTATTACATATTCATATATGCTACATTGCCTCCATGTCTTTTATAATTTGTACTTTCACTTCTCCAATACCTCGTCATTTCCGTCTTTTTACTTTTCATCAATTCACAACAATCGGAGGCTAATTTTCCTTATGATGGGCTTAATGTTTTGAATGAATGTATGAAACGTTTCTTGATTTAAAATGAAAATAGACCCTGCCATTCTATCACTTCCATTGAACATCATTTAGTTGATTCCTCTCAACCAAATTTGTAGGTTAAAACTACCTCGCCTAAGAAATATAGTGTGCGGCCAAATACAGGCATCATTCTTCCGAGGTCATTTTGTAAATTTACAGGTTTGTTCTCTATCTTTTATTTTAGCATTATAATTTTCTAATGTGCATCTTATTCACTTTTTTCTTTTTCGAATAAGATCTAGTAATTGTTGTCTCATCAACAATTGCTTGAGCAATGAGGTAAAATCAAGTTCCACACTACTCCATTGTTGCCACTTAAATCTATTTCCCATGAAGATGTGACCAACTACAGAGACATAGTGGAGAAGAATTCCTATGATTTTGACATGCTTGATTTCCATCCTTTCCGATTAGCAAATATTTGGACTGATGTAGGTCTAGGTTGTATTATACATTTCAGGTAGCAGCGTTATATACTAGCTAACAGAAGTGCATTATCTGATAGACCAATGAACTGTATAAACAACGGATTGGTTTGAGTTGAATTAATATAGAAATATAAACGCCTCTTGCATTTTGACCTCTCAAGATATTCTCTTTCAAGTAAGAATGTTATAGGCCTAAAAGACTGAGAAATATCAGAAGACATCTAGAAGTGCATCGTCTTCTTTTTTCCTCTCCTTTTTTTCCTCATCTGCCATTGTCGTCTCCCCTCCACCTCCTTCACCCTCTTCCCTCTCCACCTCCACCGGCCACTTCCTTCCCTCTCCACCTCCGCCCCTCTACCTTCACTGACTGGAATCAAGATCAGGAGTCAGGAGATGCAGCAGCTTGGGCCGCATTCAGACAATGTAATTTTACAGCTGGGCACTGCAGTGAGAAGGCTTTGTTTGCAAAGATCCGTTAGAACGGTTGCAGTTTCTAGTGTTGGTGGTGAATCTAGAAGTGCAGCTGATGGAAGCAAAAATTCACTTACCAAAGCAACACAAAGTTTCTCTATTAGTGTGGTGGAATTAATTTCTCAGAAAAATACTATAGATTTAATTGTATTCAATAATTCTTTAGTATTTTTTTGCAAAGAGTAATTGTCTAATAGTTTTAGTATTTTTTTTAATAATTTTATATTTTATATTATTTAATTGTATTGAATAGTAAATGTATTCAACAGTATTTACTCATTTATAAGTATTTAATTGTATTTTTATAATATGGGTGTAAAAATATAGAAATAGAGTAAACATATCAAATAAAATTCATCCTTATAACTTTCTTTCCCTACAAAGAAATACAAGGAAGGAAAATCTTTATACTTTTCTTTCCATCTAACTTTCCTTTCCTTCTAATTTTTTTTTTCCTTCCTATTTTCCTTTCTTGATAGTTAAGAGAGCCTAAATTTCACAAGCAACAGTGAAGTTTATTTTAACTGGAACCATTTTAGAAGAACTAAAGAATGGGTGTAAAAAGCAAGCAGGTTCATTGGAAACCATTTTTTGAGGAAAATAAGATGAAGAATCATTGATATAGTAGTATAAAAGAGGGATAAAGGGGGGAAGTACAAAAACAAAAGGCACCTCATGTGTGTGTCAAAACAAAAGACACAGACGTCATTTCACAAATAGTCCATAGAAGAATTTTAAGGCTTAGTTTCCTTTGAGAGAAGGAAAAGTAGAGTGTGAGAAAAAGTTAAAGGGAAAAAAAATAGAAGAGGAGGAAAAGAAACTCACGTGCGAATCAGCTTTTGTTGGTGCCATGCAGTAGGGAGTGGGGGCGCATGGTGGGTGGCAGCAAGGAGTGGAGGTGCATGGCGGGCGACGACGGGGAGCGGGGCGAGCTCGCCACGAGGGTTGGGGGGAGTGGAGGGGGGAGAGAGGCAGTCAACAAGGCGAGCTCATCCAAGGGTGCGGGCGGTGCTCAATGGTTGACAGAGGAGGGGGAAACTCACAGGCAGGAGGGGGAAGGTCACAAGCAGGAGAGGGAGAGATTTCAGGCGGTCAGTTGGGAGGGGAAGATAACAGGCGGTCAACGGGGAGGAGGAGCTCATAGTGGGGAAGAGTCGATAGGGGGACTTTACACGCGAGAGAGGGGAGTGAGAGCATCAAGTATGCAGGAAAGAGTTTCTTTTCTATTTTCTACCCGAATCAGGCAAAAATAAAAAGAAATGAAAAAAGATTAATTTCTTTCAGGAAGGAAACAAAGGAAAAATAGAGTTTCTTTCCTTTCCTCCCTGTTTTCTCTCCAAGGAAACATGTCCTAAGAGATTCCTTGTGCTAATGTCTTAAAGCTTATATGATCTTCAACTTTAATAACATCTAATGGAAATGATGGCTAAAATGAGACTTTCTATATATATATATATATATATATATATATAAGTGATATGCAAATTCAAAGTTCATATGCTAAATAGTAAAGTAATTATGAAGGAATATTCGATAAAAAAATAGTAAAGGGCTCTTATTCTTTCAGTTTGGAGCATGACTATATTGAGCACTTTTATTTTGCACCCTGAGTGCAAGAAATAATTCTATGATTAAAAAAAATCATTTTGTTGCATTGTGTGAACTTCACTTTTATCATTTACGCTGTGTTTAATTGGGCGAACGGAAACTGAGAAGATGGAAAATTGATTTTCTTTATGTTTAATAGAGCAGACAGAAAATGGACGAGGGAAAATTGGAAGGAAAATGGCCTCACTTTCCGTCCAAAATAGATCCGCCTGATTTGGGCGGAAATATTAACGCGACAACACCATGTTCTATTCTCACCCGTGAAGTATTGCCCCTTGAAGTCGCCGTTGACGTCCACGAAGCAGGCGAAGCAGGCCATCGAGTAGAGCATTCTTGTGGTGTCGAGCACGTCTACGTCGAGGAAAGTCACAAGCGCCTCCCAGAAGCGCCTGGCATCGTTGTTTTCGGTGGGAGTGTAACACGACATCCACCACCTTCTTGAAATAGGCAAAAGCGTCGGCGGCGGCCGGAGTGTTCGAGAAGGCAGTGACGGAGGTGTTACGGTACCAGGAGACGACGGTGATGAAGACGATGCCATAGATCATGATGCCCTTCATTTTTTTGATGAGGCAGAAGATGATTATGAGGAATCCAACCACCCCGAGTTAGAAGGTTGGGGACCCCATGCTCATGGAGACAGAGGATGCCCTCGGGGACGGTGCCGCCGGGGATGAGGGCAACGGTGCCATTGTCGAAGGTTTGGATGGGCACGAGACTGGCCCGGTACTTGCTTGGGCAGGCGGCAAGAGTGACGAGGGTGGAGGAGCTGGACCCGATGAAGGCGAGGAAGAGGCTAATGCCGGCGGAGGAAGATATTCAGACGAGGCGGGGGACGAGCTTGGCGAGGCGAGCGCGGAGACTAAGCACGGCGATAAGAAGGAAGAGGAGACCCTCGATGAAGGCAGCGGCTAGAGCGGTGCGGTACAAAAGGTTGTTGGAGCTGTGGAAGCTGAACGGTGTAGGTGAAGTAGGCGTTGATGCCCATGCCAGGAGCCAGCATGCGTGGCAGGTTAGGGAAGACGCCCATAATAATGCAGCCGATTATGGACGAGGTGACGATGATCCCGCCACCGTCGGTGGCGATGGTGGTGCCGCCTCCATCAGATCCATCTTTCCGGCAGAGTGAGGTGAAAATATTATAATATTATATAATATGAGTATAAAAAGAAAAATAAAAGGTGTCTATTTTTCGTCCCTCTAACTAAACACAATGAGAGAAATACTCCTTATTTTTCTTTCTTACTTACTTTTCCACCCTTCCCAGTTTTTGTCCGCTCAACTAAACATAGCCTTACTACCAAGGTTATAAACCACATAAATACATATTAGTGCCAATTTGTATTAAATATCTCAATCATCTTAAACGTGGATGTGTGTTCAATGTCTCAATGTATGTTGAAAGTGTCTCAAATATTTTAGACTTTGGGGGCCAACTAAAATAAAATTTATACTTTATGAGATAATTGAGATAAAATGTAAATTATGGGGTTAAGTTGAGACTGGGTATTGACTTTTAGCTAAAGTGAATATTGGGGACAAATTAACATTTATCCTGGGTATATTTATTAAGACTTTTACTTAGGTATTGACTTTTTAGCTAAAGTGAATATTGGGCACAAATTAACATTTATGCAGGGTATATTTATTAAGTTTTTACTAGAAGATGGTCATTCAATTGGTTGTTAACTAACCTAATTATATATAATAGGAATCAAATTAGTTAACCTCCTCATTTATACACTGATTTATTTTGTCTCAGCGGGTGCCCCCACTCGGTTCTATACTTCTGGGTGATATCACCACTAGTCTTATTACTCTAAACTCATTTTTGTACTCAACTCTTTGTTTGTGTGAAAAAACATGTGATTAAAAAAAATTCTATTGCATTAACCGGTATCTGTTTGTTGGTTACTGACCATTATGAAATCCCATCCAGTTACTATGCAAGCAGTGAAGGAATTTCCAACTGATATGCAAGTGAAAGATAGGTTCCTGGTTCAAAGCACTGTTGTTCCATATGGTACAACTGATGAAGACATTGTACGAAGTTTTGTAAGTAAAAGATACATTCAAAGAGTTGCCAGTCAATACATTGTAGTTTGCTCTACATTGTAACACCCTCGTTCTTTTGGCTCTGCAGTTTTCTAAAGATAATGGTAGATATATCCAAGAGAACAAATTGAGTGTTTTTATCAGCCCTTCACATTCTCTAGAGGTAGAACATACTAAAAACATTTTGAGGCCGAAATTAACAGACGAAATTCCTGTTAAGGATGAGACCTCTATCTCTACCAACACCTTTTTGAAGAATGGGCTAAATACTGAAGTTCCTTTTCTAAGTAAGAGTTCTATTTCAGACAATAGATCCGTTACACAGGATCCCAATTATGAAAGTGTCATATTGAAAGAGTCTTGTATCCCAAGAGATCAAGTACTTGGTGGAGCTGTCGCTTTCATCACATCAGTTGTAAGAAATCTCTCGTGATATTGCTGTGCGTTGTTCCTTTATTTAATATCATCATTTTTATGTTTTATTTTGATCAAACTACTAGAATTTTTTTCTATTGATATTACGAGTTTATAGAAAAAAATTTATTTGGGTCTCATATATCTATTAGAGTATATGTTCTGGAGTAATTATTATGATCAATCACACTAACAGTTCCATTTTTCTTTCGATGGTTATCCTATTTTTATCTTTGTTTTCTTTATCTTTTCCCATGGTGTCTTAGCTCTCTCTTTCTCTCTCTGGACATTGTCTGCTGGACTTGATTAACCTAGTTTCTTTTTTGTAGGTTGCTAAGGATATTGGTGAGTTGCAGGTGAAGGTCAAAAGTCTTGAAGAGAAATTAAATGAGGTTAATTGATTTCATTATTTGGTTGATTATACGTATTTATTTTGTTAGTTCTAGTGTTATTTGTTGCAGCTATCTTTTGTATGAGCATCTTACTCTTAGAGGGTGATGGTAATTGGCTTTCCCTCAGAATCCTGTCCTTATTCCTGATCACTAAGCGTTTTCCATCCATTTTGCTGCCTTCCTCTCAGATCACCTTAAATTTCAATTTGCCTTCAGCAAATCAAATTATCCTTATCACGATCTTGACTTATGTTCTATGACACTTTAAGAATATGGTATGTCTCTCTAAATTGTGAACTTTGGATAAATGGTACTACAAACTCAGGAACAGAAAAAAATCAAATCACAGCTGCCTTCCTCTCATATCACCTTAAATTTCAATATGCCTTCAGCAAATCAAATTATTGACACTTTAAGAATATGGTACTTCAAACTCAGGAACAGAAAAAATCAAATCACAGCTGATGATGCAAGTGGAGATTCTGATATGTTCTGAGCCCTTTTTGAGTAACAACTTCTCTAATTTAAAATTCCACAAGATGTTTTTTCATTTTGAAATTAGTTCCACAAACTCACTGTGCTTATTTTGTTTAATTCCTTTCGTTAACTAATAAGTGGTTTATATTTGCTGAATTTGAACGATCAATAGTTCTTCACTTTTTTTCTCTTCTATATACAACACACTGAAATTAACAAATATGTGGTAATAGAATTGTGAGAATTACATTTGCAGGCTGAGAAAACCATAGAAAGTCTGACGGAAAAGAATGATTCTGTCATTCAAGATAGACAAAATCTTCAACAAGAAATTGTGAGTGACTTTCTGCTGAAACAAATTTATTTGTAGGAGTGGTATGAAAGTATTTTGTTTATGTGCACAGCACGGAATCCAAATAATAACTTTCGATAGTGGAAAACTGTCATATGATAGAGTGGTAATTTTGTTAATTTGCTACCCAAAGTAACAAAATTTCTAGTTGTTTATGTTGCTGCAAAATTTTGTCATATATATTAAGGTCTTTAATAAATTTCTGGTTATGCTGGTTATTTTCTTTCACTGATGATCTTTTCAAATGTCAACTACTGCTTATGACATAGTATTGCCCTTGTATAATCTCATCTTTGGTTGATAATTCGGTTCTTGATCTGATTTATTATGAATTACTGATCTACTACTGCTTGGACAAATTCTTCTTCTTTTCAGGATGTACTGAGAAGAAAATGTACAGGAAAGTCTCATGATGGTTTTCCATTTTTATTTGTTGTCTTCATGGCACTTGTTGGTATGGCACTTGGATATTTGTTCCATTCATGACACCCACCTTGAAACTCAAGTACGTGTTAGTATATTCAGAACTAGAAACTTGATTGTAGAACATTGTTGATCCAGCGTCAAATGTAGAAGAATACTTCATGTCCACCTCTTTCGGTTTCACTCCTGTGGCCGTATTTTGAGGGATCAGTGCTTTTGTAAATATGACAATTTTGAACCGGTTGAAAATGACAAAATTGTCTTGTATATTGCAGTGTTGTCAAAGAAAAGCTCCCGGTGTAAAAATCCGCAAGTGAAGGTGTACCTTGTACACAAAACAATCTTTGAAAAAAAAAATCAGAATTAATTGCTTAATATATCTAATTTAAATATTTTTAAAACACATCAACTGTATATATTGTAAATCTTATTCATCATAATAAGATTATTTACTCTCTATTAAAGTAAGAACATGTCAACATAAGTTGGAGATCTAAATCCTAATCATATGCCATCGCATGCTGCCATGTTCATTTCAACCCAAAATATTTCTTTGCTTCTCCTTTAAACTATTTCTTCATGCTCCAATTTATCATGTGTAAAAGAAATGAGTCCACCTAAAATATATTTTATGTAAATTCTTCATTAATGTGCTATTATAAGATCAACAAATGGAAACAGTACGGGTTGAGAATTTTTTAATATACCTTTCAAAAGTGAAATTATCAACAAAAAAAAAAATTCATAATGAAGTGTTCAAAGTTACAGTCGATACATACCATGCGCTTTTATTGCATTTCACTCAGTATATGTTTAATAATAGATACACCCCTCGAATCCAGGAAAATTAACAATGATACGTTGAAAGTTTCAATAGATATATAGTTTTCGCTTTTATTACTATGTCTAATAATAGATGCACCCCTTGTGTCACGCCCCGGTCGGATCGACCTAAAAACAGCGCTTATCCGTTATTTTAGGGCCGTCCGGCGGAACACCGAAGCGCAACTTCCTAGGGTTTCTGACCCAAAATTGAAAACCCTAACTCCCCGAACAATTCTTTTCCCCAAATTACAAGGTCGCTTAGAAACCCTAACCCTAATTTAGGGAAAATCTGAAATCGAACCCTAAATTTGGAAATACCTCTAATTTTGACCGAAGTCAAAATTATCACCGCTCGCGTTTGATCTTCGGGTAGCTCCGCCAAATTCCTCCGCGCGCTGCACTCGATTTCGGCCGCTGACGTCCGCCTGACGTCAGCCGCAAAATCGAATCCCGCCGTTGCCAATTTCACGAAATCAGCGTTGACCGACTGATTTCACTGACTGCCTCGTTTCGAACGCCGCCGCGTTCGAAAACTCGTCGCTCACCTTCGTCTTCTTCCATCACGCGACGCCGCCGTGCCGCTTCGTCCGCCGAGCACCGTGGTGCTCGCGAGCTCGCCGGAGGAGCGTGTCGGTAGGGAAGGCCGCCGCCTTCCTTCCTCCTGTCGACGTCCGGAGGCCGCCCGCCGCCGGGAACCCTCAAGGACGTCGCCGCCCGCGTTGAAGCACACCGTCGAACCCGAAGACAGGGGAGGTGAAGATTGAAAGGAGAAAGCTTTTATTCGATGATAGAAGCTACAGAACCGACGACCCCCGTTACCAGCCGGACTCCCTCTTCCCTCCCTCACCGGCAGCACACCACTGCCGGTTACAATTCTCTCAGCTCGCTCTCTCTCTCTCGCCGACGCCCTCTAGCATCGGAGCTTCGCCCTCTGGCGGCATCAGAGCCTCTGCTCTGGTCGGAGCAACGACGCTCTTGCCGTCGCTGGTGGTGGCGCTCTCGCCGCTGCTCTCTGTGGTATCGCCTCCGCGCACCTCTTCTCGTCGCCCCTGCAACGAGTCTTATAGGGGAAGAGTCTCGCCTCCAGCTCCCTTTGGCGTTGGACCGAGTCTTCTGCCTCTTCCGTTCGCGTGGATGTCGTCCGCGTCCAAAGGAGCTGCTCCTCTGCTTGTTTGCTGGAGACGAGGTCGTCGACGCCGCTCGCGTCCCTCGCTCCGTGTGGACCGCGTCCACCGTCGCGTTCCAGATCTCATGTTGAAGACGCGTCCGAAGCAGCCGACTTTTTCCGAGAAGCTCGCGCAGCTTGCGGCTTCTCCGCCTCCTGATGATGCCGATGCAGATGCTGGGGACCCAGAGCCGCGCATGCCTCTGCACGCGTCTGCTTCCGATTTACACGTTGACTGAAGCCGCTTGACTCCGAATCGGGCTTCGGTGGATGCTCCAGCGCACGGCTTTGTGTGGATTTGGGCTTCTGCCGGCCCAATGGGCTCCGGGCTGAACCGGAGGACCCGGGCCTGACACCTTGTAATCCGGAAAAATTAGTGTAACACCCCCTCAATTTAAAATAATACAAGTCCTCCTGATTTATTATTAGGGATCCTAATAGTGGGCCAAATCACACGTCGGCCCATAACGCTATAAATGTAATTTGGGCCTGAATAGGGGGCACTCAATCGAATGACCCCAACCTGTTAAAATTGAAATCTCGAAGGCGGTTGCTCTCTCTCCCTCTCTCTCATCCGAAAGAGCAATGGGGAAGAAAACGGCGAACCTTGGCAGCGGTAGGCAGCTCCGATCTCATCTAGTCTCTGTCCGCAGATCCCCTCGATTCAAACCCTTGACCAGTAGCGATGCCACCATCCGGCCGTTGGCTGACGCCCCATCGGGTGGCAACCAGAAGAACAAATCCACGAAGCTGCAGCAGAAGCACCCCACGCTGCAGTCCTCAGAGAAGAAATCAATTCCGTGCACCGATTCCACGTTCCAGAACCTAAAGAGGTCGCCAAGATTGCTCTCCAGGGATCAGGCGAAGAGCAAGAGTGATACCGCATCAAATGAAGGGCAGGGGAGTAAAGAGATTAGCCCTAATAGGATGAACCCTCGGACTCCGAGGTCGGTAAGAACCTCTCAGAACCTTCGGAGGTCCTCAAGGTTGGCCGCCATTACAATTACTCGTGCGAACAAGGAAGTTCTTGATTTGGGAGGAGGAGGCATTGTTGAAGAGGCAGGAGAGATGGAGGTTGAGACGAAGAAGAGAAGAGAAGTAGAGGTCTGTGCGAAGAGAAAAAAAGTTCTTGATTTGGGCGTAGGAGGGAATGTAGAGGCAGCAGAGATGGAGGTTGAGAAGAAAAAAGTGAGACAAGTCGAGGTCTATGCGAAGAAGAAGAAAGAGGTTGCAAGAGGCGAACCCGAGCATTATTGCGTTGCGGCAGATTGGACGAAAGAGCAGGAAATAGCGCTGCGGAGGGCCTACTTATTGGCGAGGCCATCACCGCATTTCTGGAAGAAGGTTTCCATGATGGTATTTTTATTCGAACCCTTCTCTCCAATTCCTTTTATCTGTTTCTTTAACTTTCTCTTGTTTGAGTGCCTTTCGGAATTTGAACTGCACTTGTTATCTTGGCATAGTTTCTTCTACTCCTTCGGTGAAAGGCGACAGTAATTTGGTTCCTTTAAGGATTTGAAATGCACTTGTTTGTTATCTTGGCATAGTTTCTTCTACTCCTTTGGTGTAAGGAGACACAAATTTGATGCCTTTAGGATTTGAGATGCTCTTGTTATCTGGACTTCGTTTCTTCTGCTCGATTGGTGAAAGAAGACACAAATTTGGTGCCTTTATGAACAATGTTATCTTTGATGGATAACCTGTATGCTAATATATTGCAATATAGTATATGTGCTGTGTACATGTTTCTAGAATGATAGAATAGAATATCTTCATTCACATCACTAGCTGGTGTTGCCCAATTAATAGTATTGTTAAATACGCTCTACTTATTGTGCACTAGAAATGTCAATTTGCTTTGTATACATCTACAGGTGCAAGGGAAGTCTGCACAGGAGTGTTTCAACAAAATCCACGCTGATCTTGCAACTCCACCTCAACAGCAGCCTCGTTCAAGAGCAAAGAAAACCAATTTGTCTCCTGTAGGAACTCTCGCCTTTACAGACAAACTTGTGGATGACACGGATTCGAGAGTTAAAAAGGCAAGGAGTAGTAAAGGGAAGAGCGCTGCTGCACAGAAGACAGTGAGGCATCTGCTAAGGAAGCACCAGATGGCAGATCAAACTCACGAAGCAGACTGTTTTTCAGTTCTTGAAAGTTCTCCAAATGGATCAATCATCGGATTACCTCAAAATGGATCACCGGGAACCTCTGAATCTTTTACTACTCCATGTTTTCTCATGAAATGCAGTGAGAGTTCATCATCAGCCCATAAGAAGTTATTGTCGAGGTTCAAGCCAACTGATGCTGCTCCAAGCCCTGAGGTTCTGAAGCGGATTAAGAATGTAGCATTGCATGAGAGATATATTGACCACCTCCATAGTAGGGAGGCAAGAAGAAGAGCTTATCCTAAGAGATCAGATATTGCTGCTGGTGCTAACAGTATGATCGAGGACAAGTTGAAATCTGGAATTTTGAAAGATGCCAGGGCTTCTTTAATCACTGAAGCAAGAAAAGTTATCGGTCAGTTTCAACAGAAGCAGGCAAACGCCCTGGACTTTGCTGATGATGATGGTACCTCGACTAATAATTTTAATACTGATTCTGAGAATGATAATGATGATATTGTGTGATGATATGCTTTCAAGGCTTCACTACATGTTAAAGAGGATTAACAGATATAATAAAAGTCGAAATGTTTGTCCAAATTCTATCATGCAATCCATCTTTTATATTTGTAGAGAGGTATTACTACCCATGAAATTGAACCAAAGTATGGAGAATCAGATTAAGCAATTTAACAGAATAAGAGTAGAAGAAATTTGAAAAGCCTCAAAAAGGAAAAGGTAGCACAGACTAGAAGAATTTAACTGCAATGCCGATACTAAATTATGAAGGAATTCTTCCGCCCTAATTCAAGGAGCTATCTAGCCTGAACTGCATAGAGTTTATTCCTTTTGGCCATTTGGCAAGATAAGCATCTCACTCTTGTAGGAAGAATCTTCCTTGTTACAGTGTTATTATCACATCTTTCCTTAGCAATCTTGGGGCTACTTTTAAAATGCCTAATAGGCATCGCACTATTGTTGCAAGATTTTATTATTATTATTTTGTGTCAAAGTGGATGGTTAAAAAATATAATACCAGTGCAAATTTATCAAATTTATTTAAATGCGATTAAGAATATCACATATAGTAATTATGTGATTGTAATTATGGATTGACTATGGATCAAATAACTAATAAGATTGGATGTGTGTAACTATTATAATAATTTCAGTTGCAGCGTTCACAGTTAATTTTCCCCTTGGAACTTTTAACATATCCAGAATATTTCTATATTCATGAAAATTTATTATAGACAATTGTCAAGAGTTGGAGGTCTCACAGTGATCAAAGTACATACTAGCAGACCCATATGTGCATGGATGTATGTAATTTAATTTTTACTGTTTATGTAGTCACAACAGTCCTCTACCATTTTTTTAACTGAATATGAGATCTCATTTATTTTGTAAATGACAACAAAAGCCTATTAGACCGAGATCAAAATATTTTAGGCTTTGTTTTCTTAGAGGGAAAGAAAAACAAGAGAGAAGAAATAAGTAGAAGGAAAGGAATCATGAAGGAAAAGAAAAGAATAGTAAGGGATGTAACTTGTTTCCTTGGGAGGAAAGGAAAACAAAAAAAAAATAATAATAAAACAAAAAAGCTAGTTGAGGAAGCATTCACGCTCGGTAGCGCTCTCGCCAGCTGGCGTGAGCCATCCGCTACGGCAAGGGCGAGGGCTGGAGCCAAAGGGGTGTCGGCGGCAAGGGCGTCAAGTTTGGAAGGCGTCGACGACAAGGGCAAAGGTGAGCTAGGGAGCGGGAGGCAGGCAAATCTCAGGAGGCAAGTGAGCTCGAGAGAGGGAGGCGGGTTCGGTAGATGGAGGCAGGCGAGCTCGAGTGGCAGGCGTGCTAGGGAGCAGGAGGCGGGTGAGCTCATGAGAGGGAGGCAGGTGAGCTCGAGCGGCGGGCGAGCTAGGGAGCAGGATGCGAGCAAAGCTCAGGAGGCGAGTGAGCTCGGGAGAGGGAGGCGAGCTTAGCAGAGGGGAGCAGGCATGACCTCGGCAACTGCGGCAGGGAGGCGGGGAGATGGGCGTGACCTCGACAACTACGACAGGGAGGCAAGAGCAGCAGCAAGGAGGCGGGGAGTTGGGCGTGACCTCGACAGCTGCAGCAGGGAGGCGAGAGCGGCAGCAGGGAGGCCGGCGCGGCGACAAGGAGGCAGGAGCAGCGGCAAGGAAGCGAGAGCTCGGGAGTGGCGGCAGCAACGAACGAGAGAGCAACAGGAGCTTGGGAGCAACAGACACGAAAGCAGCGGGTGCGAGAGTCGAGGGAGAGAGGGCGACGAGCGATTTGAATTTTCTCTCTACTTTAGAGAAAAAAATTCGAAGGACGATTTTCCTTCGAGTATTCTTTCCTTCCTCTTTTCCACTCAAGGAAATAGGAGAAAACAAATTTCTTTTCTTTTCCCTTGGCTTTTTCTCCCAAGGAACCAGACCCTTAGGGCCTTATGGGAATGAAACTCATTGATAAGATTGGGTCTTATTCTAAGACTCACCACTAGAGTGACAGAGTTCGATAAAATTAGCAAAATGATAGTATGAAAATCAGTCAAAATATTCTACTTACGTTCTATATAATCCTCTTTTGGATTTAAAAATTTCATTTAATTGACTTAAAATCCACTCACTGGCAGTCTGGCATATTGGATGTGAATAGTCAGTGGTCTTAGTTAACTTGGGATGACCTAATACTTCTGATTATGAGAAGATACCCAATAGACAGTAATATAATAAATGTGCTGAAGTGAAACTAATTTATAAGCTTTTACTCAAATTAAATCGAGAAATTTTCATACACAACTTAAAACTGAGAATTAATTTTATGTACATGATATTTAATCTCTTTTTGTGGCACTAAGAGCCTGCTGTCCCAGAGATTGCTCAAATTGAGTCCACATATACCTGACATCTACAAAAGAAACAAATTCAAGAAAATATATTCAGGTGACAGAAGATGATCATTTTTGTCGTCTCCAACCACACAGAAATATGCAGCAAACTAAAACCACCAAACAGAAGGCAAACGGGAGGAAAATAGAATTTCTCTAGAATTTACCAAATCAAACATTGTATAACACTGAGCGAACACCAGAAAATCGACTGTCCGTATACTAAAATAAAGCATCATTATGCGCGACAAATGCCCACCATATATACAAGTAAATACCAAACCAGCGAACTTATTGCTGCTTATAACAATGATGCAGCAAGTAAGTTGTCTGCAAAAGATGTCTCTTTTTCAGATGTCTCTTTTTTACCTGTGACAGACCATCTATATATATAATACAGAACTTGTAAAATGTAGATGTATGTGGCATTACAGTTACCTATTCAGTCATCAGTTTTACCCAATAATACGAGAGTGTGGTTGTTCTCAGACTGCACATTGGGAAGAGAGATGAATCTCCTGAACATGCTTCGCCCATTGTTACAGACTAGTGTTCATCTTGGCAAAGCGACCCTGTATTCTCAGCCTGCTATTAGCTCGGACCTTTCGTGATTCATACCTTATAAGTTTGTCATACCTGTTCAGTTACCAAACAAGGTGAAGAGATAAGCAGTGACCAAAAGTTCCATCTGCAGAAAGACAGCATGAAGTTTTAAAGGAAAAAGTTGTAATCTACACTTACCTCCGTGTCTTTCTCTTCTCCTTGTAGCGAGAGATAACGGTGTTACGGTCTGGGCACGTGAATTCTTGAACGGCTTTGGGTGGTAAATGTTGCAGCTCTTCTTCAGGTAGGGAAGTGGCATGAGCCTTGCTGATATCACGGGCGTTATTGACACATGCATGCACTTCATCAGCCTCATTCAGAGATGAAAGGTTTACAACAGAACTTCCAAGATTATCCATCTGAGGATTTGGCAAATCCGGTGTGCTGATGGATTCATAGCAGTCACTGCAGTTACCTTCGAGTGTGACGTCCTGCAAGTATAGAAAGGGTTCAAACTGTCTCATAATTTCTCAAGAACATAGAATATCTTTTGGCATTCTTCTGAAAGATACACCCCCTTGTGGAGGCTGATTTCACGTACTATTGTAACATTATTATATGAACCATGAATTTATCTTACTAGAGAGTTGGACTTATGCTTTAATTATGGAATCGGGACTCTGAAGAGTGATCTTGATGCTATTTATCCTTCGGATTGGTAAGGTACATCAGGTATGATGTTTATTGCTTTGGATGCATGAATATATAAGTTTAATTATGGGATACCCACAATATACACATTTAATAATAGCATAAGGTATAGGATGGTAATGAAGAAAAATGAGGTCAAGCAACCTAAGGAGACTTAACCAAAGACAGCAATTTAAATGAATCTAACTAATGATGCAAAACAACTCAATGGATTTTAGCTTGAAAACTCAATAATTTGGCTCAGAAATTGGATAACTCAAAGGGATCTAACAAGTCATCAATTTAATGATTCAATAGTTAGACGTCATGAAGAATCTAATTGTTTCATCAGATAGCTCAAAGGGATCTGATGGCAAGTCAAAGAGATATGATTAAATGTTAGATGACTTAGGGATCAAACTATTTTTGCCAATTAACTTGAAGATGGCTTAAGCTCTGGTTGGCAGAGCATTCGACCCACCTTTCTGCTTTGACCGCATTTTGACCGCAAAAAAAGCATCTCTTCTAAGCTGGGAAAAACCAGCTTTCGCCACCTGCTCCTACTGTCCGCCTTTCGGAAAGCTCTACCAAATGAGCCTTAAAGGTGCATAGCTAAATGTTTGATGAGTCCAAGGAATCCAACTAATGTTATGAGATAATTCAAAAGCTTTGACTTATATTAAGAAAATGGCTCAAAGAAGTCTAGCTAAATAATTGACGACTCACAAGTATTCAACTTATCTTGAATTTGACTAGATAACTCAGATGGATCTGATCTAGTGAAATTAAGATGGATCAAGGAAAATTTATATGCCTTGAGTTGAATTTGTATTTGACATGACTTGATGGCTTAAATGGACCTAGTTGAGGTGTTAAAATAGCTCAAAAGGATCCAACACATGTTGAAGTTGAACATAAACTTAAATTGTTATCAGATGAACTGAATGAGTTCGGTTGAGGTGTTGGATGGCTTGAGGGATCTAACATGCCTTACTTTGAAGTTGAGCTTGGACTTGATAAGATTGCTTAGAGTGGTGGACCAGGTTGACTTGTTAGATAGATAAGGGCCTTGTTATCATTTGAACATAAATTTATGTTTGGCTTCACAAACAACTTCAGTGGCTATGATTATGATACAAGTGGCTCAAAGGGACCTAACATGTCTTGACTTTAACTTTAAAATGGCTTTCAATCAAATAGTTCTAGTATGTGCTTTAGCCTTTAAAATTGAGTTGTTGCCACCCCCCCCCCCCCCCCCCACCCCAAGTTTATTACAAAGAGAATAAGACAGCTAGTATGGTTCAAAGAATAAGATACATTTTTATCAAACGTATTCAATAAATTTTGACCACAATAAATTGATTTTGATATTGCAATCAAACCAATTATCTGGAAATAAACATTAGCAAGAAAGTATAAGAAATATTGAGATGTTATGAGCAAAAAGGTTAAGGCAAACCTCAAAAATAGTTGGCTCAATCCATGACTTAATTAGATGCGGCCCCATGTAATCAGTTTGGATATTCTGTTCTGAAACCCATGAATAGGAATCTATTACTGGTTCATGCAACCCTTGGTCACTGGTAGCTGATCTTTCAAGTTTGACAAGTTTGCGAATTTGCCGAATTATCTCATCACTATGCTTCCCACAAGAGGAATTTTGATGCTGATGCAAAAAAGAAGGCCCCAAGATTAAGCATTTGTTCATTTATTAACAAACTGATGGATCATTGATTTCTTTACGTATTGTATTTCCTTAGAGCACAGATTGCAACAACAGCTTATGACACTTTAGGCATATATTTCTAGTCCATAAAATCTCAGAAAATGAAAACAGAAGCAACAGGCATTAAACCAATAAAAAGGAGGGAGAAAATACAAAAGATGGTAACTTATGTCTCGATTATGATTTGCAATTCTTTTCCATTTTACTATTGTTAGCATCATATAATTTAGTTTACAAGCTCTTCTCACTCAGTTCTGTCAATATATTCAATCTCCTCTAAAAAAATGGAAAAGAAACAGGAAGAATTCAGTTTCACATTAGTGGGGCATATAGAAAACTGTTTTCTTCAAAATCAAGCCATCAAACAAGTAATCTAGCAATTTAATCAACAACTTGCTAGAGCAGGGGGAAAAAAGACCAATTTTGATTTGATTTCGCATACTTTTGGCAAGGAAGGCGGCACCATAGCTTGAAACCCGTGGGTAGCAGTGGTCGGCACTATAAGATCAGCCAAACTAAGCACCGCCGGCGCCTCCCAAATGCTAGCATCCTCCAGCAAGTAGTCCCCGACCTCGTCGGCATCCGCTCCCAACACCTCCTTCTCGTCCCCGCCGACCCCAAGCACAGCGAAAAGCGCCGCCGCCGAGGGACACCCTGAGAAGCCCTCGACAGGGCGGCGATCGTGCAGCAGCCGGGCCCGACCGTGGGCGTCGAAGTCGCAGTTGGAGCAGAGGAGGGTGCGGCAGGAGGCGGAGGAGCAGAGTATGGAGGCCGGCGCGGCGCGGCAGGCGTCGCAGAGCAGCGCGCGGCGGTGGCGGGAGGAGACCGAGTTGGCGGCGTGGACGTGGCGGTCGCAGGCGAGGCAGAGCCGCGCAGCGTCAGCTCGGCAGGAGAGAAGCGCCCTCGCCGCGCCGCAAAACTCGCAGCTTTCCTCTTCTGCTGCTGCCTCTCCCTGCTGTTGTCTCGTGTGGTGTGGGCCTTCCGCAGCGACAGGGGCGGTACGTACCTCTTCGCCCATTTCTCAGATTTCTTTTTTCCCCTGATCTTGGAGAAGTATGGGGATGGAGAGGAGGTTGGTTGGTGGACTGCTTGGAGGAGAAGAAGGGGAGTAAAGACTAAATAGGAGTGTGTAGAAAGTGGATGGGGATTGGAAGGGAGAGAAAAGATTATTCATTTCATGAAAGGGAAGGATAGCGGCAGAGGACAAAGGCTTACTAGAAGACTACTAGTCTCTTCAATCTTCATTGTACTGCGTTTGCATTGACGTAGTGGCCGGAAGATTTTTCTCGATTCTAGGGCTCTGGAGTGCGTTTCTCTACATATTTCTCTATCTCGCTCATCAGATTCATTTGATTTTTTTTTCGTTAATTTCTATAATTATTGTGAGTAAATGAACTTCGTCCGCTTCTGGAATATGGAAGATGCTAGATAAAAATGGACCTTACATGATATGAAGGCACTAATTAGCATTATTTGATTGAGTTTTTTGGTCTGATTAGATCATGCTGGACGATAAAAGGAAACCAATGCATAAGTCTGTAATTTTGAGGGATGCGTTAATAGAAAATCAAAGGTCAATAGATTCCGAGGGCTAGGTGATAAAAAGGAGAAAGTCTAGGTACTAGAACATAATTAACCATTCGTGATATGTTGGCGATCAGAGTAATGCCCAGTGTGTTCAGTTTTGGTTGCGTCAAGCCGGGACCCACAGATGAGCTGCACGTGGTAAACACGTGCACAGCCACATCCAATCATCCAGCTATCGATCCATTAAGGCTACCGACACATTTTCCAGCCCAGCATCGATCTACTTTGTAAGTAGCCCTCATTCCTGTCTAATCCACAGCTATGCCATCACCTGTTTCGTTTCCGTTGACTTCGTATCCGTGGCATGATGGTAGTAAAGACCAAGGTGAGTGCCTCTTTCTAATGGCATAACACTCTTGTTCCTTAATTAGAGAGGTTGGTTTCTCAGGGATGTAAAAAGAGAGAGCAAGGGATGGAAGCTCACAGATCCAGCGCGGCTGCGTGTTTCCTTGTGTGTTTTTCTGTCATCCTCCTCCTTGGCTCGAGGGCCAGCGCCTACCATAATTACACCGTCGGAGACGCCTTGGGATGGTACGATAGGCTGCAGGTACCCCAAGTGAACTACCAGCAATGGGTAGCAGGCAAAAACTTCAGCCTCGGAGATTTCCTCAGTGAGTTCCTTCTTTCCTTCCCTAATTAATTGGCCTCTCGAATGTCTCTCAGATATTGTCCCGATCAATTAATTGATGGATGTTTATGACTGAACAGTTTTCAACACGGACAAGAACCACTCCATCGTGCAGACGTACAATGCGACTACCTACAAGCGCTGCAACTATAACGACGCCGAGAGCGATGACACGGTCCAGTGGTCCGCGGGGCAGCCTAAGAACTCCGGTGCCGAGGTGGCTGTGGCGGTGCCGCTGCTGAAAGAAGGCAAGACCTACTTCTTTTCCAGCAACTACGATGGCCGGCAATGCCGCCACGGGCAGCGTTTCAAGATCAACGTCACCCACGGGCAGGGCCTGCCGGACAGCCTGGTCAAACAGTACTTGCATCAGGCCGAAGCCCCCGCACCAGCCAAAGAGGCGGCGGCGGACAAAGGGGCGAGCGCCGCCACGCCACCCCGTCCACGTGGGATTGTCGTCCCTTCGAGCTCTGACGAGCCAGTAACGGACGCCAGCGGCGTCGCGGCTTCAAAATCGGCCGGCGCTGCCGAGAGCTTGGCACTAGTGGCTGCGCTGGCAGTGGGCCTCTACATGTGTTTGTGATTGGCAAATAATTAAGTACACTGAGTCAGTTGTTGTATTAATTTACAGTTGTTGTATTAATTTTGATTCTTTAAATTCGAATTTGTCCCTCTTGGAAGCCAATTGCTTGAGCATGATGTGTTTTTGCATCATCCCTCCTACATTTTCTTTCCTTTTCTATTATGACCCCAACTTTCTTGGTTTTGTTTCTAAACGGAGTACATGTGTGTTGGATAAAAATGTCAATTGCCTAATTTTACTATAAGCTAATTGGTTTATTTATATTTTTATTTTCTATATGAGCTCTTCAATTGGATAATATTCTTTATTTTTTATGTGGCATGATTCAAAGGATGCATAATAGAGAAAAAACACAATAGAATTAAAATACGATAACATAATATTATTTCTCAGTTATATTCTACTAGTACATTTTAACCCACATGTCAATTTTACAGCTATTTTGCTCATTCAGTTTCTTCAAATTGTATATACGTTAGACCCAATTCTGAACATACGTAACTAAGTTATATGCTCAAGTATTAACTCAATCTTTTAACTTAGTTCCTATTTTTCCAAAATTTAAATAATATAATCCTACTATGGAGAAACCAATCATGTGTGCACAGTTAAACTTTTATATATTTCGCTAAGAGACAGGGAATTACTATGCACACGCACACAGTTAACCCAAAGCTACAATTAGAACCCTTTGCTAAGCTGAGCAAAAAAGGAAGGAGATTACCGTGCACGCTCACAGTAATCCTGAAGGTGACCGTAACATCGTTCTAAACAAATGCTTAACACTAGGAAAGAGAAACTAATCAACTATAACTAGCCACCAGCTGATCTTCGTTCAATATTACTATATCAACACTAGGAGAACAAGTAAAACAGTATTGCTATATAGCTGATGATAGTTTATATGCAAGTAAAGAACAGGAACAAAGACTAAAATCAACCATTTGAGTAATATCAAATGACAGATCAGTCAAAAACAAAGTTGCAACTTAGACCCTATCATCAATCAATTTGTATTAGATAGATGACCACCGAGCATCCCTCCCCCTCTTTCTCTCTCTTCCAAGAACCCTCGAAACCACTAGTAAAGAGCTACAGGAGTCGCTCAGGAAAGCGATGAAAAGAATACTAATACTGATACAAGAGCACCATATTCGGCGGCGACAGAAACCATGGATCAAAATGCCGATGGGAAAAAGTGCAAGCGCTAATATACCGAAGGCTCAATACGATTAGATGCAAATCTGGGGAGAAAGAGACGAACATGGGCAAACAAACTCACCGCGGTTCCGGCCAAGAAAAGGAAGCAGCCCCAAATGCAATCACGCTGACCAAGGGAGGAGAAGGGGAAATCGACGCTGGAAGACTCGCCGCAGACACGAAATCGCTGGAGGAAGATCGTCGGCGATACCGCTTCGATCTGAGGCGACGGACGAGCAAGGGTTTCGGCAGAGGAACATATAAAAAAGAAGGAAAAATCGAATTTGGGAGAAAGGTTTTTTTGCATCAGGCGGAATAAGGTTTGGCAGTTTTGTAAATAAGCTCACTAGTTTAGAATAATTACATAAAAGTTCCTTATTGCACAAATTGGTCCACTCGTGTTGATAAAAAATAATAGTTATAACTTTATTGGGTTTTGAAATATATTGTCTTAATTATTATTCCACTAAGTCTGTGTTAAAACTAGCCAGTAATTACATCCAATTTATTTCTTACCAGTTACCAACGGTACGGTTGAGTAAAAATCGAATAAGCATTTAACTACTTATCAAAATCAGTAATATTATTCCTGAAATCGATAATAAATTTAATTTTTACTGAATTATCAAAATCGATAAATTATTGTCGAATGATAAATTTGGTAAATTATTAATTTACCATTGATTGAATATATTTTTTTCATTGGTAATTTACCATTAATTAAATATATATTTTTCATTTATATTGTCTCAGACTTGAGAAAGTAAGGTAGGCTTGGCTTAGTGAACAAAAACTTAAATCAGCAACTTAGGCCAATTTGGGGCAACTTAAGTTGGTTTGACCATATCTGACTGAAAAAAATCTAAAATTGTTTGGATAAAAATAACTTGTAGCTTTTGCTAGTTAGCCGCTTATAGGTGTTGTGTTGATGTAGCTCCGAGTTGATTTAGCTTGTCGATGTTCGCTCTGAGTTGATGTAGCTCATGCCAAAAGCTCACGCTCAGGCCGAAAGGGAGGGTTGCAACACGTTGGATGGGGAGACAATAGGTGAAGCACTTGATTCTACCCTTCTTTTGCTGAAAGCTCATGCTCGAATGGAGCTCGGAAAAGAGAACAGAAGCCTTGCTCGAGGCTACTCTTCTTCCGACAACTCTTGCTCACTCTCACGATCGAATGGAGCTTGGGGAGGCAGCCAACAGCTCATGTTGAGTTGGGGAAGATAATAGGGGCCGATAGCTCACACCAAAAGAGAATAGGGGCAGCCAAGTTGAGGACGCTCATGCTCGCGCCAAGAGGGAGGGCCGCCAAGAGCTCACGTTGAGAACTTATGTCGACAACTCACGCCGAGATGGGGAAGAGAAGGGTGGTAGATGGATGCTCCTTGTCTTCCGCCAAGAGCTCACATCGAGAGCTCACGCTGGAAGAGAACAGAGGTCACCAAGTGATCTTCTTGTCACCGCCGTCGTAGCTCGCAGCTCGAGACTTCATATGGGTTGCACTTGTAGATCTCATCGACAGGAGTTGTTTGCTGGTAGATCTTGGTGAAAGAAGGGCGCTCGCAAATCTCACTAGAAGATGCAAGCCGCCATTCGTGGGAAGAAGCCTTGCTTGAGCTCACTAGTCACCGGAAGACGCAACACCGTTAGCCGATCAGGAAGATGCGAAGAGCACCAACCGCGTCGAAGCTGCAAAAGAGCGTGTCGAAGTGCTCACATGTGTGGATTGAGAAGCTGTCAAAAGCTGGACGATCTAACTTCTCATAAATAGTGACAAATAGAGAAGCTAATTCCCAAATGTTAGGAAAGCCCATAAGCTACTAGCCGCCCCTAGTAGAAACTGAGAAGCTGCGAATCCAAACGCAACCTTAGTTTTTGAAGTAGGTCTCACCATCAAAAGAAAAATATTTAATTTATATATATTAATATATATATATATATATATAATTTGATAAATTACTAAATAGAAAATTTTTTAATCGATACCCAAATTGAATACTGGGTAATGAGAAAAAAAATTACTTTACCAAAAAATGAAACCGATTTTACCCATTGGTAAATTCAATATTTACTGAATTATGCTAAGCAAGTGTTAAGCCAAGTGAGATGCTTACTTTTTTTAAAAACTAGGTAATTCATATCTTTTATAAAAAATATTTGACTACAATTCGGATTTCGAAGTATTATTAAAGCAACTGATCTAACTCCTAAAAATCTTAAGCAATTAATTTTTTTCCCAAACTATCCCTGCTATTATTCGGCTGCTCCACACGTGGGCGATTCTCATGCACACGTACATTGCATAGGCCAAATCTATGCACAGGAGCTCATTCTCATCCTACAAGCAAAACAAATCAGCCCCACATCACAGGAACTATTTCAAGCACTAGTTTCTCTTCCATAATTATGGGTACAGCATACGTACGTACACATATGTATATGTATATATTATTTTTAACTAATTAACGGAGAGGGCAGGAGCGAGCTGCTCTTCCGACTGTTCGCCGTTGATTTAGCGGCGGCGGACGGTGATGGGGTAGCCTTTGAGGGTCCTCGTGGTGGGGAAGAACACCAGCCTATCTTTCTCTGCTTCCTCCCAGCTGAAGCCGGTCACCAGGTGATGGAGGAAGACGGAGATGACGACTCTGGCGAGTTCATATCCCGGGCACAGCCGGGAGCCGCCTCCGAAGGGGGTGTAAACGCCACCGCCGCCGACCTGCACCTGCTGCAACGCTTCGTTGTTCTGCACATAATGAATTCATCATTTACATATACGGCATTACTCTAAAATTTCTACCTCTGATTTTATCTGAAAATTCCAATAAAACTAAACTAATATCCGAAAACGAACATCTTTGGCTCTTTAATTTGTTGTCTTGTAGGTCAAAGAAGAGAACTAGTACTTCAATTCGTTGTCCTGTGCAGGGCCCTGCATAAATTTTGATTCAGCGCAATAGGTAATGAGTACCTGCCATCGCCAGGGATTGAAAGTCCGGGCATGCTCGAAGTGTTGAGGGTCAAGATGGACTGCACGGAATGAGATGAACACTTTGCAACCTTTGGGGATTTCATATTCTAAAAACACATTGAAAACAACCAGTACAGACATTAACCATTTCATTTATCAGTAAAGGAGAGAGAGAGAGATGAAGAGTAATAATAACAATAAAAATTTGCCTTTGAAATGGATGTCAGCAGTAGCGCGCCTGAAGACTCCACTGATGATGTTGGCCACTCGAAGGGTCTCATTGATCACCTGCGAAATGAATGCAGTGCCGTGAATAGAGGGGTTCAGCTCAAGCTTTATGTCCTGGCCGATGCAGGCTTGCAGCTAGCTGCATGGCCGATCGATGCGCATAGTTTTAACTCTCTGCGCAGAATCAAATGCCCGGCCAGGCCAGCAGAGCTTACCCGTATAGCACACGTTAACGTGGGCGAGAAGGGCCCACGCCGTACTGTCAGCGTGGAACACGGGCTACAAGGTGAGATGGATTAGGGCCGGCATGGGAGTACCTCGACGGATCGAAGCCCAGCACATGCCGTCTTTACTTGGTTGTAATTTCTCAATAGACTAGATTGAAAAATATACGTATAAAATACAAGATAATAATGTGCATGAGCGTTGATTTAAATACAGACGCACGTGTGCAGACTTTGTTTCCCCCATTTGACTCATGTTTGGAGGCTTATCAAAAGTTGATTTGACCAGAATTAAATGAATTTTGACTTTGAGAAAATTTACTATGCATGGTGACTACGTGGATAAGAAAGTGATGTTAGTCTGATCTTTGCTTTAAACTTTATTAAATGGCTCTGAATTGTTGTTGACTTAGCCAATTCCACAATCTATTAAGACTATTTTAATTTAAGGTATGAATTATGATCGAAATATCCTAATTTATTATAATTTGGTGATATTACTTAATTTAAGCTATGAATTAAGTTAAATTTATTTATCCGAATTCTAACTAAAAGTGAACTCTATAATCATTATTAATAAGATATATAATCTATAGGATAAAAATCTTATGCAAGGTTAGTTATCATGAGTGGAATTATGTGTAGTAGGGAGAGTTAACAATCGTCCAATTAACCCTTTATGATAGGATAAAGATAAAGCAAAGGAACAGACACCGCCGATTATATTAAAATAATGAAAAAAAAGGAAGGAGAACACAACATGAAGAGAATGAGAATTGACAAGAGAACATACGCATTGGGTGAACGGCATCGACTTGTACTCGCCCCAGGTCAGCGGATCCGCCACGTTTTCCTTTTTCGCTCTGATTCCGTCCTGCTCCGCCTGCTCGACGAAATGACCACAGTAAAAAAATAGACAAAATAGTGCATGCACCTCACGACGGCGGGAGGGAGCGAGAGAGAGAGAGAGTGGGGTGAGACGACGCACGCGGAGGAGCGCGAGGGCGTCGGGGTTGTCGGTGAGGAACTTCACGGCTAGAGTCATGATGGTGGAGGTGGTCTCGTAGCCTGCCACGAGCAGCGCCAGTAAGAAGTCCACCATCTCCTCCTCGGTCATCCCCTCCGCCGCCTCCTCCTCCATTAGCTCCTCCAGCATGTCCTCCTTTTTCTTCTCCTGCTTCCTTTCGTGTCTTCTCTTTCTTATCACATCCTTAAGCGCCGCCTCCACCTTCTTACGCGCCCTGAGGGCGCGGCCGTAGGTGGTGAAGGAGAGGAAGGCGGGGAAGGGGATGGAGAAGAAGCCCTCGATGAGGAGGAGGTACTCGCGGCGGAGGGACTCGGTCCATTCGCCTGGGTCGACGCTCACCAGCTGCTTGACGGAAAGCTCGAACGTTATCTTCTTGGCCTGGTCGAGTAGGAGGACGCGGGCGGAAGAGTCGGCCCAGGAGTCGAGGGTGAGGCGGACGAGGCGGTCGATGTGGGGGAGGAGCGCGGCGTCGCGGATGGCGGCGGGGGAGGCGAGGCGGGTGAGGGTGAGCGAGTGCATGCGCTTGTGGCGGGCTCCACGCATGAGGAGGAGCGAGTGCGCGCCCAGCAGCGTGGAGATGGACGAAGGGTAGCTGCACTCCACCGCGCGGCCCTCTGCCGCTAGCACCATGCGGTTGAACTCCGGGTCCGCCGAGAACACCGTGCGCTCGCCGAACACGTGCGTCGTGAACAGCCGTCCGTGCCGCCGCACCCGCTCGTCGATGAACGGCTCCGGGTCCTCCGTCTTATACGCGGCGATCAGCTGCAGTGTCTCCCCCACCAGCGGCAGCCCGACGTTGCCCGGCGGCATCCGCCCCCTCCTCCGCCTCCTCCCTAATTCCAAGAACACTAAACTAGCCGCTACAAACAGCACCACATCGAGCAGCCGCAGCGACCACCCGCCCGAATCCATGACTCGACGCAACACCCACCAAGTGTTCGATCAAAAGCCCTTCGGAATTGCGACAGATGGATAGACAGATGCCGCAACAAGTAGCAGTAGCGGAGGGAGGGAAGGGAGGAAGAAGAGGAAAGTGGGCAAGGGAGTAAATGCAGGAGTATAATTACAGCAGGCAGAAAGCGTCCGCCTCAGCACAATAAAATACTGTGCGATCGCATCAGAGAATGATGTGGGGAAAGGGAACGCACGGGGGGTGAACGTGGGCTTTGCTTTCTCGCGGGCCCCAAGAACCCTAGCGCATTCAATTGAAAGATTCCTTCCCGAGCGCCATTTCGTAGATCTCCTGTTCTGTTCGCAGGCCCAACATGACATCTTTCCTGCTAGGGTTTTGCAAAGGGGACAACCCCTCTGTGATCCCGACCCTGAGGTAAAGCCCTCATCATGCTGCCTTCTCTTTTGTACCAAGTTTCCTTCTTCTTCCTGACATCGTGTTTTTGATTTTGGCAGAAACTATTGCTGTAAGGAGTTATTTCCCCTTTCCTGGTGTTCCCTCCAGTTTGATTTCCCCGTTTCGTTAATCAGGTTAGCAAACTTTTCCTTCTGCTCTCCTTTTTCAGGCTTCAGTGCATCACACTCGATCTTGTAGTTAACAAGAGTAAGATTGTACTGCCTCACTTGTTCTTGTTCGTCTTTTATTGCTCTGTTCTCTGTTGTGGACGATTGCTGAACTTTGATAAGCTGTCTCGCTTACAATGCAATGTCTACTTTCCTGCGTGGAGTAGATTCTATATAGGTTTACGAGAGAGAAAATTAATGTACCCATGTGATTTGGTAGGTGGAATCCGAACAAAAGGCTCAGTTTTTACTTGTTTCTTATATACAGGCATGAGTCTTCCAGTTCGAGAGCTACTTTTCTAGTTTATTTAGTATCTGGTATCACCATTTCTGAAATAATCATACTATTAGTCTTCTTCTGCAGCTTTAGTTGTCCTTAGCTATTTGATTCTTTTTAAGTTAGAAAATACTCATTCTTGTTACTCGTACACGTGATCCATCTGCTTGGGGTTTCCTTACGTCATTACAATTGAATGGAGTGCTATGAAGTAATTAGAATTGAATGGTTTTTCTCAGCCGTGATTCATATTTAGGATTAATGACATAATATACAATAACATGGTGGATTAATTGCCTTTCATGTTTGAGATTTAGGATTAATGATGGCATTACAAATTTACAATAACAGTGTATCTTGAGATTTTGGATTAATAACATTACCAATTTAAAAGTGGATTAACTTCAACCTGTCTGTCCCCTGCAGTTTGTCCTGTTTTCCACTTTCAGAGTTCATTGAGAGCGTTCAAATTGGTTTTGAACTAATTGTTACAGAGTGCAGTTTGAGACTAAACAGAAAATTAAAGCATGATATTTTTTCTTAAGCCACAGGCACCAAAATAGTATTTACGGAAAATCACAAGATTGAAAATAACCTAGAGAAGCTTACGAAGTTCCTCTAGTTCTAAAAATGTTGGTACGTGAGTCTACGAAAGGAAAAGGTGCATGATTGGAGAAACTTCTTCAGATATTAATGAATTAATGGTAGCTTTGAAACTTGGATAAGCGTACTGTAGCCACTACTGGGTGGACCTACAATTGTAGTTATGGTATTTTTGTACTTTATAACTATATTATTTTTCTCTTTTTATTCTTTTCTTTCATTTTCTTGCTTTTTTTTTACTTCTTCTTTTGCTTCCTTTTGCATTGGGTGTATATTTATTCTAACATATTGAATGAATATATAAGGTTCATGATCTAGCCACTAAAAAAAGGTCCTAATAAATTACTGCTCTATATTAGCCCTTCATGTGTTGTATCAGATGAAAGTTAATGCGCGAGAAGCAGCATACTCAAAGTTATAGCTAAGAATATGTATTGCATTTCTAATATTTGCTGCATAAGCACCTTCTTCAATGTGCAAGCTCAAAAATATTGTTAAAGTTAGGCACAGCTAATAACAATATGATCTATGTAAGAGTTCTCGGGAGAATTATTCGAAGCACCTTTTAATTTCTCAATCTTCTATGCATGTGGAAGTATTTTGCTTTAAGGAGGGGATCAGAATTGCCCAACAACAAATTTTCAACAGCGGTTATCTGATCGCATGATTATAGCTGCAAATATTGCTGAATTGATATGTAAAAAATGTGAATAAAAATTGTGATACAGCTTTGGTCTGGACTGCCAAATATGCCTTGCACAATTTTCTAGCTTCTTTTCGCTTTTTGACTGACCTAACTCACTAAGGTACATTTTGAGCTTTTACCCTTCTCGGCTAAGAGTATTTAAATGTGTTGACTATATGTAAATATAATAGTTTATTGCTCAGATAAGATAAATTAATGCACTTTAATTTCGCATAGAGAAAAGCAACACTTGCAAGCGTCAAATAATTACACCCATTGCGTTCACTGTAAAATGTCAGTCTTATTCAGTGTTCGCTATTTACATTTCATTTTGGTCTCCTAACTAATAATCTATATCTTTTCTATATATATATATTTGGTTGTATGACTTGTGTCCTATGATAATGTTGTATGTGCCCATTTCAACCCAACTAATTTTCTTCCTATTGTTGGCCTCACTGACGATATTGATACTTGGGCATAGTCATTTATTAAACATATCGATAATTTAGCCTAATGATCAAAACTATGCCTTAGTTGTAAAATATTGGAATGATATATTGTGAGCACCTTGGGATGCCCTTCTTCTAGCATCAAATGATGAATGCTTTTTGTTTTCCCCCCTTTTTTGGACAAGTGACCTGTTTCTTACTCAGAATTTCCTATTGCAGGATCATTTTTCACCGCTTCTGGTGGACCAAGTCTGATTCTTACTGTTGGAACTTGGAAGGCTGGCGCACAAGTAAAGAGGGTCTTCAGCGGATCTCTAGAAATCTGAATCCAAGCTTAGTTGTGGGATATCTTTGATCGCCTCTAAGCTTAGGATTTCTTGCAGTTCAAAGTAACCCAAGTTAAGGAATACTTCAAAGTACCTGAAAAGTAGTAGATTCTAACAAGACATGCTTTTTTATTTTTTTTAATGACTTGGTAAGTCACTCTTATCGGGAGTGTCTTATGCTAAGAGTGTTTGAGGAGGTGTTGAAATTGCTACTGTAGAAGTCCTATATATATTGGTTAGAAAAGTGATGATTTGTGGGTCTATAAGATTGAGGTAATCTCACCAAATGGCTAATTGTTGGGGTTAGTAATACTCAACTATTAAAAAGTAACGTTACGACCTCATTTTGTTACCTCGTGTGCTGCTTATTTTCAGACTATGCCTTTTTTTTTCCCTGTTCTGTGGTCTGAAAAATGGTTTGAAACTTGTCCTTTATCAGTAGCTTAATTTGTTTCAAGACGTCTGGGACCCCCCTATCATGTATAAATCTTGTTAATTCTTCAATTTCTTCCCCTTAAAAGCTTTCTGTCTCATCTTGATACCATGATACTTGATCTAGACGGGCTTTTGCACCCATCCTTTGCTTTTGTTCCTCACTATTATATTCTTGGTTTTCAGTTTTCTTGATTTGATAGACACTTGGTATGGTTTGTGGATTGTGAGATCCGGGGAAAGCCACGTCAGTGCCGTATCAAACAACTGCTTTTTCAAAGGTCTTACCCCTTTTGTATTAGTGATGTTGATCGCCATGTTATACAGTATGTGCAACAGCACCATGTTCTCGATCTCATGCTGGCCCCATGTGACTCCCTTCAGGTAAGCTTTCATGTTGCCTTCTACCTTTACTGCAGTGCTCTTTACTACTTTTGTTATCTAACATATCTTAATTACTTTTAAAAGGAAGGGGACAAGTGCCATGAGTGCAGAAGGAAAGCAAGGTTCTAGTGCCCACATTACTGGTCCTGGAGCTTGCCATGAGTGCAGAAGGAAAGCAAGGTTTTCTAGTGCCCGCATTACTGGTCCTGGAACTGGCCATGAGTGCTAAGGAAAGCAAGGTTCTAGTGCCCACATTACTGGTCCTGGAACTGGCCATGACTGATTCAGTTTTGAACTTTTCTTGAAGGATGTGTACGAGTCACAATTTACAAAGATTGATGTTGCCGTGAACAGAGAAGGAACAACGTCTGATGTTCTCCAAGTATCATCGAGCATGATTCCTGTTTCCAACGATCCATAATTTCATGAAACCGAGGTGAAAGTGGATTAAAGCAGGTAGAGCTTTTCCTTCCTGGTGCAGGATTCAAACCTCCTGCCTGTGACAGGTGGAAAAGGATAACTGTAAGTTTCCTTTAATCGTCAAGGATGAGGTGAGGATTTCAGCGAAAATAATTGTTAATACTGAATGGACATTGTAATGCATTGATCAATATGGAAAAGATATGGTTGTACGCAGGTTGTCAGACCAAATTGAACAAATTTTAAGGTCAACCTTTTCCACCCCAAACTTTTTCACTATTAGATATAGATTTTAAGGTCAACCTCAATTTTGAAAAAAAAAAAAAAAAGGGGTTACTTTAAAATTGATGCCATTGAATTATACATATATCCAATTGTGAAAAAAACATGAGCGAAGAAAAAGATGGATTTCACAATACAGGCAAAAAGAAAATCACAGAATCCATTTTATCATAAAGAAATAGTTGGAACAAGTAATTTACAAATTTATATAATCAGGAAGCAAAGGTAATAAGTACAGTTGGTAATTGGTAATCCCGTTCCCAGTACGGATTCCGATTGAATGTGGAACATGAATTGTGGTAAAAATCATCTTAAACCCATGACTTTGAGTTCTGTCATTAGTTCGCGATTCCAAAGCTTACATAATCTTACTGTCATCCTGCAAAATAATAAACAGAATTAAGCAAAACCTTGTGGCGCATCAAAGAGTATGAAACAACTCTTGTTGCAGCAATCTTAAGAGGGTCAAATGAAAGTTTAAGCAATTAGTTATATATTTTAGATGATCAAATTCCAGGGTATTTCGACTAGGTGACAAACCAATGGCAAAGCATTGTTGCTATAGCACACTACACAGATAAAACACAATTAAATATATAATTGCCCCAACTACTATTTTGAAAGAAACACTTCCTTGTGGAACCAAATAAAATCTCATGTGCCTCTATGTTTGATACAAGGTAATAGCTGCTGAACATATCATATAACCAAATCAAGGATAAACCAAGGTTTAATTAACCATCTATAGTGGTGTATAGATCAATCCAGTCGGCATATAGCTCAGGCAAGCAACCTACTACATATTTAACCAATGTTGTATATACTATATATAATTATATTATACATATATATTATCCTAGTACTTCCCTTCTTTTGTATACAATATATGGTCAGACAAGGTACATAGTAGCTTTACCACTTGGTACAACCTTATACTTTTTTTTTTCAATACAACCTTGTACTTAAATCACTAGACTGTTCAACTATAATCTGCTATTAAGTATATTTTGCACTTGGGCACTTGCCCGGAGCACCATCACCTGGTGGCTTATCATAGTGAACACCTTGGAGGCTCTTTGACAAAATAGCACCCCAGGTGAACACCTTGATGATTTAAAGAACACTAACGGAAGAAAAATCTTAGAATCAGCTATCGAGGACTATAAAGGCATTTGGCTACCTGAACAATTCCAGATGTTTCAGACTAGGAACCATTCATTAAGGAATTGTTGGAGGAGAAATAATGCGAGTGTTGTAGGATCTGCAGTGACTGCACTTTTGGCCAATGATGTGGTATAAGACTTCAGTTGTATCATTGCAGTCATTGCATAGAATCCATACCTGCAAGGCAAATGCAAGTCAGATGGCTTATTCATAACAAGCATGGGAAGAACTAAAGGAAATAAAATTGTATGTTGCTTTAAATTGATCCATAAAAATTGGAAAGTAATTCTAAGTATAGTGCAGTAGGTATTATGAAGAATGCAATTGTATCAATAGGACAAACAATCTTGTTACTCTTTCCCAGTCTCTTTGACTTTCTATTATTAATTCAGTAAAAGGAGACTTTGGGGACTATAATTACTTGAACGTTTATAAAATAGTTTCATGGGTATAACCTTAACACTATGTATCACAGCGGAGAAAAAAAAAGGAAAAGGGAAGAATATTAATGTGGATAGAAATATAAGAGGATTCAGATATCTATTTTTCTCTCCTTTCCACCCTATTAGTCCAAGGAAATGAAGCCTTTCCTACTGGCTTTTCCTTTTAGGAGACAGTCTAAGTGTTCTTCTGTTGTGCAGAAGAATCACCTAGCAATTGTATGTTCAAGCATGAGACCAAGCATGATGGGGATACTAGATAAATAAGATCAACAAAGTTGGGGTTTACAAGGTACTAACCAACTTTTGCACACTCTAAACGAAGCTACTAGTGGCAGTTTGATAGAAAAAAATGTTGACTATCTTGAATAGAATCATTCTTTATAGTAAGCACCTTACTGTTAGCGGAGAGGATTAGCTTCTGTATAAACTACAAAAGTACAAGAAGATATCCAGATGATAGCATGTCAAAAGTTTCACTTGGCACTTTTAAGAAGATAAGGTACCGAGTTTACCAAGTAAAACAAGTTAAGCAGTGCAATCGAGTTTAATTAAATTAAGCTAGTAAAGTTAAAGCCTTGTACTAGTTAGTTCAGCATAAGATTTTTTTTTCTTCGTGAAAAGTTATTCTAAACTGCAAAACATAGTTTTCAATCTCAGTTTCTACCAGGTTTTCTGGTCCAAAATTGAATCAATATATGGAACGCCTATATTAGTACACTAGAGATTCTATGTTAGAAAATATTATATATAGTGGATCTGAAACATGACCAATAAACCTCTATGGACCAAGAGTATATACCACGTTGCAAGGCAAAGTAGAAGGAGCTAACAAAAGTTGAAACACTATACAGAGAACAGTAAGTTGCAAAGAGCATCAACCTTTCTTGATCTGTAATCCTCTGGCATCTCTGTTGCTTCTATCTGCAAAAGTGAAGGTTCAATTTCTTACACTTCCAGTTGTGTAGAAATGAAGGTTCATCTATGCATATGACTCTATGAATAAAGGTTATCCAACACAAAAAAACTTCTATCATCAGTATATCAGAACAATAAATCAAAACAATTGAATATAACATAATATAACACTAAATGAGTTATTAAAGTGGCAGCCTAAAGAAAAAAACACTTACCAAATGACTCTGCTAGTAAGGAAATATAGATGAGATCATGAGAGAACAAAGTTACTTTTCGTTTGGCTTTGAAAAACAATACAGATAAACCAATGTGCATGCATTAGTCTTAAAGCAAAAAAGACGATATCAAATGTTACCAACGCATCTATTTTCTTACTCTTTATTATATTTTTGACGGTCCAATGTTTCCTTACCTCCTCATCCAATTTCTTCCAGATATTTGACATGTCCGTTACTGACTTGGCGCATATTGGACAACAGTATCTGAATGTCATGATATCAACAAATGAGGCAAATAATAATTAAAAATACTTGAATCAAGATATATCAATCTAATGAAACTAAAACATCTAAATTGAACCAATCAGTTTCGGTAATTACTTTTCATGCATCAGCATCTCATGCAGACAAGCTAAATGCATGGTGTGCCCACATTTCAATACACTTGTTTCTTTTGTAGAGTCGAAGAGATACTGCATCAAGTTTCAACACTAAGTACATTTTCAAATTCTGAAGCACCAAAGAAGAATGGAATCACTACATACCTCAAAACAAATCGAACAATCATGCCTCATAGAGTTCTCCACACATGCATGCTTGTTGCGCAAGTGAGTGGAGTAGCAAGTTCCTGTCAAGGCACAAAATTGTCATCTACAAGTACCATGATTAAAATGGTAGCTTATACCTTGGGTGTAAGCCTGAAACATATCAATCTGAACATAACCAATGACCACTTCTACAATAGGTTGAGTTATAATGAATTAAATCAGCTGATATATAAGTAAGCATCATAGTTAAAATTTGAGGGGAAATCATATGAAGAACATCCAGTTGCATTTGAGATTAGGACCAAACTAAAATGTTATGCATAGATTTAGAATTTTGTAGAATTGAACAATGCACCTCGTTGTGGGGGGCTCATTTACACAAAACATCAAACACCTTATGAGCAGGAAAATATCAATGGCCAACGCAAAGCTATTTGATTCTTTTCATGCGCTTCGCAACGACAATTTTCAAATTTATTTACAATACAACAGAAATAGGAAATCAGTTTGTCATCATTGTAAATCAAAATCAAACCCCCTTGCTTTATCAAATAATTGCAAAAGGAGTAGAGGAACAAACCACATTTCTGGCAATGGAAGAACTTCTCTCTTCCACCAATTCTGCTCCGATATGCAAGAAAACAAAACAACTTGAATTAGGTGAGCAAACAATTTGAAACTGTGCTTAATTAATTGGCATAATTAACCTGCAGATTCCACAATCGTCGCAGTGAAACTGTTCCTTCTCAATCTGCAAAAAAAAAAAAATAATAAAAACAATTAATGTGAGAAATTTAGAGGATGAGTGATCAGAAAGCTCATCGCTGGAACTTCAGATTACATCGTCGTCGTAAAATTTGCAAACCGAGCAGAAATATTCCCCCATTTTTATTCCACAGTTTGAGCAAATTTGTGCGACCTGTGAAAAGACAAAAGCCTTATTGCCAACTAAAATAGGTCAAAATCCAGGAACATTTTTGAGTCAACAACACTCACACTCTGCTCAGTATCACAGATCGCACATATTACCTGTAGAATCGAACAACAGAGAAGAAGATGAGTAAAACCCTCAGCGAGAGAGAGAGAGAGAGAGAGAGAGAGAGAGAGAGAGAGAGAGAGAGAGGGAGAGAGAGGGAGAGAGAGGGAGAGAGAGAGAGAGAGAATTCACCCTTTCAACAGCAAAGCGGCTGATCTCATGGCGATCTTTCTGTATTCAAAAACCAATTAGCATTGCCTCGTCAGGAAATTAAAGAAATAGAAAAAAAAAATCATCAGAACGCAGAGAGAATGCTAACAGTGAGGCGAAGGTAGAGTAAGATTTGGTTACCGTGGACTCGTCGTGGCAGTGGCGGCAGTGGAAGATCTCACTGCAGCAGGGTGCTCGAATCCTGCATCTTCTCCTGTAATGCCTGCACCTGAACAACGATCCAAACCAATAATTCACAAACTGAAGACACTCTTGGGACTCTTATAGATTGGTCAAGCAAAAAATAAAACAAAAGAACAAACCCATAGCCCATCTTCCCGAAGTCCAGTCGAGACTCAACAGTGGAACCCTCCATGACGAAGAAAAACTCCAATGGCGTCCGGAAAACAGGAAATCCTGCAGCTCTCCTTCTGCACATTAATTTACATATATATAGACACAAATAATTAGGTGGGAAAGATAACTTATTATAGAATGGATGAAATTAAGACGAGATTTTGCTCTAATAAAAGATGCTACAGATGTGATCTTTTCAGCAAAATCATATTTTTACCAGAGTTGTGGCGAGCCAAGCGGGGAGTAAATTGCGAATCAAACAACTCATAATCTACTAAAAATAAGATGTTGACAGTACAATCGCATGATTATATTTGAATAATTCATTCCAAAAAAAATAATATCCCACTGCGAACATGTCACTTGTGATCATCATTGGGTGTCAAAGACGATAAACTGACGGCGAAATGGAGCCAAACGTAATAAGGTAAAACTTTTGGCGGGAGCTTAGCTCTAACGAGTAAAAAATGGCTGGAAAATCTTACTGCGAATCTATTGGAGTCGAGCTCAATAGGAGAGGATCTAGAGTTTGAGATTTGGTGTTCAAAGCGGCCAAGTAACTGGCGCCGCCATGTTGGAGTTTGGACCAATCAGATTGGATTATTCCTATCTGCTCATCTACTGCCATTGGATCCGTGGTTTGGTTCCTTGCTCTCTCATTGAGCAAGCACATTCATTGGGGAAGCGCGATGAGGAGGATCCGAGGGCATTCATGTCACATGAAACTGAACTAAAAGCATTTTTTTTCACTTTTCTTCAAGAATAAGCAACGGCGATGTAGTGTATAGATTCTGAAAAAAAAATGGATTGGTTGGGTTGAATGTAATAGATTAACAATTGAAGATAGGCTTCCAGTGTCAGCAACATTAAATAGATGCCTGCGATCCTCTGAATCTAGTGATGGATTATAACTCTTCATTTCCTATTTATAATTGCAAAAAGAAATAAAATGACTATTCTAAGATGAGTAGTCAATTATTGGTGGTTCAATAAACTAATCATTTGTATTTTATAAATTTGCATCATTTTTAATTGCGTTTAAATTACACTAAATTGTTTTTAAACATTAAATAATATTTTCTTTTATCTTTTTATTGTGCAGAAACGTTATGAAGAGGGAATGCACAATCTCTCCTAGGAAGATAGTTCTCCTGCCTCTCTATCGGATAAGGTGGAATTCAACGTAAGTCGCACAATTGAATGATTTAAAAATGCTACCTTTTGCTAACTCCGCTTGCTTCATTAACTTCTTATCCACTTGGCTCTAGGATAAGAATCGAGATGTTTTTCTGTTGCTTTAAGAGGGCTGAGACAAGCTCCTTGGTAATGTTTCACAAGAAAACCAACCACATTATCCTATTGCAACTTTGGAAGGAGCTAAGAGAACTAGACAAGTCACTAAGTGAGTAAAAATATTAGGCAGTAATACATTAAGATTTATGTATGTATTTACTACCAATACAAATATATCTAAAGCATTATATCAACTACATAAAATGCATATACACAATGCAACAGAATGCAGGGGAAGCTGATCATCTCTATGTCAACAGGAAGGGCATATTGTCTTCGAGGTGAAGGCCTGTATTTTCCTTCATTAAACAAATGTTCTCCACTCGTAAGGAAGAGTAACATACCATATAGAATTAGAGGAAAAATTTGTAAATCCGAAATTTACAAGCACATGTTCAAGCAAAAATACAAATGTCGCCACGTATAAATGAAAGACTAAAATTCCTGAGGACTTCCGCTACGAATCTCGAATAAACAAGACGTTATTGCTGACGTAACACAGCAACTGCAACCAGAAAAGAACGATCAATGCAGAGAACAGAAGAAGAATCCAATCTGAGGTGTAAACAAAGCAATTCGAAGCTATAAATTCACGGGGTGCAGTCCATCAATAACTCTGGCAAGTTTCAAAGTGAAGACAAATACAATTTGAGGAAAGATAGTTGTGTAAAGTAAATATCTAGAGAAAACTCCTATGAGGATTTCTATGGACGATAGACTGACGCTGTTTTCTTCTACTTGTAAGCTACAAAAAGCCCAGCACAAAATGTGCACCAACTGCAATAGATACTAGTGAACGATATGCATTTATACATTCTAAAATGCGACTCTACAATTTCTGGAGGCTTTCTCGTTCGCCAATCTTTAATTCTGACTGCCCTGTTCAATTCAAATGATGAGGCTCTCTAATCTCATCTCTTTCAGGAAAAGATATCCAAGAATGTAGCAGATTTGACAAGAAAGCAAAGCGTCAACTTTATTTACATAAAGAATTTGGTACCAAGATGAAATCTGTGATATTCTTGTGTCAGGCTAGCTGAACCTTGACATGCATCTTCTTATCGTGAAAGGAAGCCCGCAAAGCACGACTAAACAAATCAGAAATAAGCTGATCCAGTGTACTATCAAAGGTGCTTGCTACATTTCTCTGCTGTTTCTCTCTCCAATTTTCACCCCATACTTTGGCCTCTGCAACGGCATATTCACTGAAAAGGTCTCGGTTCATATTCTTGGGGGACTCTACCTCTCCCTGCATGAGCTGGGCTATCCATCAGCGACTCCAATTCATCCAATCCCCAATTTCGCCCAGACCCACCGCCAGAACTACCTCTACCAACTTTTGCTCCTTTATTTAATCCCTTAACTATATCCCTTTGCCTTTGATCTGGTGAGCTCAGATGTGACGAATGTACCGCATGTTGATTGTCAAAGCCACTTCTAGACCTAGGGGTGGATGTGCCAACTCTAGTACACTGAGCAGTCAAAGAATTTGGATCATAAGTTTGTGAAGCTAAATATGTAAGTGCTGTCACGACATCCCCGATGAGAGGTCGAGTAGTTGCTTGCTCCTGCAAGCACATTGCTGCAACAGCCAATGCTTGATATAGGCCTCTCGTTGGATAACGGCCTTGGAGCAAAGGGTCAGCCATTTTGGGAAACTTGCGACGGTCTTTAAATAATGGACGTGCCTGTACATGACAGCAAGAGCATGTTATTATCATAACTGACATTGCAAAGCAACATAACAAACACTGATGTTCAATGATTATTATTATTTCCAAGAACTATGATGACATGATCTTTCTTTTGGGATATTCAAGAATCAACACTCAAAGGATTACACTAATAAACTAATAATAACCTTTAAATGAATCCTAATTATAGGCCATTGATCTCAGATGCTGTAGTTTAAACAAGAGAAAACAAATAAGCAACATACCCAAGCAACTAGATTTTGTTCGCCAGAGGACCTAGTATTATCAATTGCTTTACGCCCAGTAATTAGTTCAAGGAAGACGACTCCAAAACTATAAACATCAGATTTCACGGTCAATTGCCCAGTCATAGCATATTCAGGAGCACAGTAACCATATGTTCCCATTACTCTTGTTGAGACATGAGTTTTGTCACCAACAGGACCAAGTTTTGCAAGCCCAAAATCTGACAGCTTTGGATGATATCTTTCGCCAAGAAGTATATTTGATGATTTGAAGTCACGATAAATGACTGGAGGGCTTGCTTTATCGTGTAGGTACTCTAAACCTTTAGCTGCTCCAGCTGCTATTTTCATTCTGATATTCCAGTCCAAAGGTTCTTTATCAGCTGGGAGATCTATTTTCAGAAAACAAAATTGAAAACTACTTAGTAAGCCAAAAAGAGTCGACGAGATTAGTTGATGACTATTACTTCGAATGATTAAAGTTTCATTACATATATACTGAGATGACCAAAAATCTAAGCTAGGACAGCCCTACTTTGGCTGATGGGCATATTGATGTGTATCAAGGTGCATTGACCACGTATCAACCAAATGCTGAATTTTCAAAAATAATGATATGGATATTTAAGATTGATATTGTATATATATGTGTATATATATTAAAAATAAAATAAAATTTATTTGAATGAAAATCATATATGTTTCTTAATATTATATTTATTTAATCAATTTTACATTTTATCTGTATATATATAATATGTATTTTATCCTAATAATGAATTTTGAACTTGAATATTATACATTCATGATATAATAAATAATTGTATTTAAAATAAAAAATTTTATATTCTATAAATACAAAATTATACTTGATAAAAGTATCTTGTTTTAGTAATTAGAATTTATTTTGGGGACGTTCCCAATTCTTAGATGAAAAAACAAAATAAGATAATATTACTAGAAATCTGATGTACAATAGTATGTAAAACAGATTGTCAGACTCTCTACATGTTCATTTAATTGGTGAGAATCACATTTCCCCAGAAAACTATTTCACATGTGAATCAAGAATTCCATGAACCAAACAACCCTAACTGCTAAGTTGGATTGAGTTCCAAATAGGGTTGGTCAAGTTATTTACCTAACCTAGCTATCCTAGCGGGGTCCTGTCGCACAAATGTCCCATTTTAAGCTGCATTGCCTCAGTGCACATGGGCAATCCACTATCCAAGGCAGGGACAAGAATGCAATTCCACAACTGCCCCATCCTTATTCTCTTCCTACTTGTTAAGATTTATTTTTTTTCCCACTGTCTTATCCTTCTCACACAGCTCCACGGCTCCACCCATTTGGTCATGTCTCATTAGAGGAATGGGGGATAAGATTACATCTTCCACCTTGTCTCTTATGCATAGCAAGGATAAGAATGGTATAACTCAGCCCTATGCGTTATGATCCCTATATATATACACATAAACATGGTTAATCAAAGATATACGAAGGACCAGCTTGACATTATCCTCACAATTTCAGGACAACCAAGGTCTTTGACAGAAAATTTAACGCAAACATGGTCAATGATTGGTATTTTTAAACTATAAAAGGAGTAGACTCAGCGGAAAGTTACCTAAAAACGGCCTTGATTTGGACATTTACCAAACGCAACACTATTTTCAATTTTAACAAAATAGGTCCTGCTGTTTCATAATTTTTCCTTTTATTTTGCACAAAAAAGGGTAAATTTCAAAAAGGCCTATTCTAGGAAAATTACCCTTGAATCTATATGTGTTTCATTATTATTTTAAACTAAAACTAAAATGCACGTCACCAAAATAGAAGTCTAGGGAAAACAAGAAAACCTATTCAAGTACACAATTGGAGTTTTCACCATGTATAAGGAAGGTAATTGGTAGAGCTGATAGGTTAATCTGAAGTATACATATACCAAAATAAATACTTTTGACAGTTTAACTTGCATCCACTATTGTTTTACTCAAGAATACACACTCTATACCATATGCACAACGTTGCATCTCTTTGTTGATGGACGTACGAGAGATGATAGGAAGAAGAAGAAAGAGGGAACGGAAGAGATAAGAAGGCAGCGATGGGCTAGCGAGATGAGATATAAGAGGAAATCAGTCTAATATTTATTATCAAATTCTTCACTTTATTACAATTCAAGCCTTTACTTGGACTTTAATCCACATGCAAAAATAATACTTAATAACACTGATCTAACCACCAACACACTATTTGCCAACCAAGTTAACAACCCACTAGCCCACCAGAATATAATTAATTAATTAATTACACTATATCACAGCATCATAGGGTTTCTCCCAGGAGCAATTGAGGAAAATAATGGCAATGAATGTCATGCCATGAGGATTTCAATTATGCGGCAATTCTTAAAAATCTTATTTCCTACCATAGTAGCCTTATACTTATCATTACCCAATGTATGGAAAAAATAGGACAAGGACTTTTGATGTTAATGCCTGAGAATGAAAATGAAAAAAAGAAAAGGGGTGGTACAACAGGTAGGAGATTACAGCCTCTCCTGTTGAGAGGCCTGTGGCTCATGTAATAATCTTTCCAATTTTGAATCTAAGGAGCATTTGATGTTGGACACAGTACATTGATTCAAGTGTTATGATAGACAATATTCTATATGTCAGTGCTTTGCTCAAAGTAAGTCATCAGTTACTAAAACATATCCTAGATGCTTATCAGTTTAAGGAGATAGAACAGACAAGATCCAGATATACAACAGAGGTATGAGAAACGTGGATTCCACCAACGGGAATGGTAAAGAAGAGAATTAAGAGTGTGATAACAAGAAGATTAGATAGACAGGTTTTTAATATTAACAAACTTTCACAAACTGAAGAATCCTGACACATCTTTGCAAGTTGCTAATCAGTTCATTTCCAGAAGAAATTGCAACTTAAGCTAATCAAATTCAATTATCCATGAGATTGAGTTCTATTGACTCATAGAATCATGACTACCTATATCCTCAGTTCCTTACAGACAATGCACATATCCATGCGTAAAAATGTCATTCACAAAAAAGAGTAGCAAACTTATTTTTTGAATCTGATTTGACACAACTACTACTGCAGAAATTAAAGGAAAATATAAGTATGATGCTGTTCAAGATTAATAGTATGATCATGGAAGAATTATCTAACCATGCAAATGATCTTCTAATGAACCCAGAGGCATAAATTCATAGACGAGTAATCTTTGATCACCATCAGCACAATATCCAATAAGGTTAACAAGATTAGGGTGATGTAAGAGGCTAAGCATGAGGACCTCAACCAGAAATTCTCGGTTGCCCTGAAGACCATTCCTGTCAAGTTGTTTGACGGCAACAACCTGTGAAGTTAGATGACGATTATATATGCAATAGCTAGAGTTCAGAAATGTCAAATAACCATTAGCTGATAACAGAATATTTTCCTAGCCAAACGATTTTCACTTAAGTCAGCAAGACCTCTGTTCACAGGCTATGTATCATATTAGTAGCAAGGTTTTGAATATGCAAGGTAATTTTCAATCAGGCCACCAAAAAGTGCAATATATGGTATCCAACTGCATATCATCCCTATTTCATAATTGTTTAAAAGTAATATAATTGTAAGAAATATTATATGGATGCAGTTAAGAGCATGATTAATAATATTCAAGAGAAAACTCTAGCATCTAATACTTAGAAGGCCTTTCATCAGGATTTCTCGATTTGCAGTAATGAGAGCAGCCACATTATCAACATGTACACTTTGCACATATATAAATGGTTGAGTGTAGACTAAATGGTTTAAGCCAAGGATTAAAACCTCATCTGGTGCTAATTTAGTAATTCTCTCCACCGGTACAACCTTTGGTGCAGACACTACTCATCTTAATTGTGCCTATGGCACCAATGATGCTGCCATTAGTGTAGTACGAAGCATCAATAATTTATCAGACAAATAAGTGCCTTTTATATGTGGCAAAGATATGAACTTATTTCATGGTTTGGTCAGATTAGTTGGTTGGTGTATATGACAACACTGTGAAATATGGTAGAAGTTGCAGCTGCATACTTAGTAAAATGCATGAAGGCAAGAACACCACACAAGGAGTCACTCATATATTCTCACTGAACCTTATGTTGGGTTTGCATATGCATATGCGGGAATATGAATCATTTACAAAAACCATGCATAATAAAACTAATTCATTCTGAATCACTTTCAGAAAAACTTGTTCAGTAAATATAATTCAGGCAACATAAAATAAATGAAACAAACCTGCCCATTCTCCAATCTTCCTTTATATACACGACCAAAACCACCTTCACCCAAAAGGCAATCTTGTCTGAAGTTCTTAGTAGCAGCAGCAAGTTCTCGGAAGATAAATGTTTGCGCTGCAATATGCCCAGCATTGCTTTCTTTGTGAGCTATTGTTTCTCCTTTGGAATCTGAACGTGTCTTTGACTTAGATTTATCTAGTACCACAAGCAATCAACAATGGTTAATACAAAACTTAGATATTCATATACTAAATCATGAGTAGTATATGGCATTTTCTTTATTGGCGAAGTTAGCGAAACCTAGACCAACTAAAAAGATTCAAGAATTCCACAATGTTGAGTGTACCTCCAGTGTTAGGGGAGGTTCATGCATAAAGCAAGAAAATTATAGTCCAGCTATAATTAACTTCAGAAATCTCTGTTTATTCATTTTTTTTTCTAAATTCACATACAACGGTCTCTATAGCAATTGGCATTTATCTAAAGATATACTTTGAATTTCCTAAGAACACTACTGATTCGACCAAAATAATAAGCAATGCAATCAGAAGATCTAAAAAAAGAAAGAAATACTCACTATTCCAATTAGATGTCAAATTTTACCCATAAAAATCATTACCCGTAAATAAGCCCAACCGTTCTCACCATGAAGCGATGACGGGTCGGAAGGCTCCTTGCGATCGGAGCCATCCTTCGCTTCATTCTTCTTCCTCTTCGAATGCCCCTCCCCTCTTCGTCTAGGCGTTTCAAAGCATGGCAAACACGCCATCAAATACCAGCAGAACCGAGAAAATTTTCCCCCGAAACCCTCAGATTTCAGGTCCACCGAAAGCTCCTCCTGGATACTCCGATCGAAGAACACGGAACCTCGGAGGCGTAGCCGCGCAGGTCCGGATCGAAGCCGAAACCCACAGAGAGAATGAGAGTGGAGAGTGGAGGCGGAACCAGGTGGCTTAAACTGACTCTGGAGCAGCCTTGTCTCAAAATTGAACTAGAGAGAGGAATAAAAGTCAGCACTCAGCAGCAGCGTGTGAATTGTGAAGTAAGAAACAGGGCCAGTCACCAAACATAGTGACAAATAGTTATGGGGAGCATTTTAAACCAACAAAGCAATACGCTACCCAAATCCTTACCCCAAGTGGATCGTGCAAGGCCTACAGCAAACCTCGATCAGGAGACGGTATCTGTGCTATTGAGTACGAATCTAATCCGTTTCGTTATACACCTTTCTGGTCAAATTCTGTAAACTGATCGACCCACAATTTGCGTTTCCAAACCACTTACCTCACTAAGGGAATGACCCGACTCATGGCCCACAAGGATAGCCAATCAGGAGACTTAAGAGAAGGTCTTTTCATGTGCGCGTAGAGCAAATGTTACACTTTCACTTTCAGCCCCTGATATTATAGATTTCTAATGTATAGTACTGAATAAGAAGTTCGTAAAATTGTTTGAACTAAATGTTAGAAAGATTGGGGGGGGGGGGGGGGGGGGGGGGGGGTTGGTTTAGCATTCGGAATACCGGTACCGGTATGAAATTTTTGATATCGAATTCTCGAAATTTGATTTTTTAGGTATTAGTATTAGATCTACAAAAATTGACCTGACTCATTAACCCTATCCAACTGGACATGAAGTTAGTTGGGTTCAGAGTCAACCATAATTGTGTTCAGGTCATAAAGAGGTTAACTCATTTATGACCCTAAAATAATCGAGTCATATCAAGTTGTAAACGGGTTGATCCGCTTAACTCGATTACATTATATATTTATATATATAACCTAGTCTAACTCTCATTGCTAGTCCATAAGCCTAAATCTCTTTTAATTATTTATTAACCTAGATTGTGACCAACCAATAAGTCCAATTTGTATTAATTTTAATATAATTTTTATTAATTTATTATTTATATTTAAAATATAAATAATAAATTTATAATCGGGTTATGTCGGGTTAATAAATGACTCATTTAATAAACGGGTTATTCGAGGTCGTGTCGGGTTGACCCGATTATATTTGGGTCGTGTTCGGGTTAGACAGTTTGACCCAATTAATTAAATGGGTCATGTTCGGGTTGGCTTAATCGGGTCATAGGTTTACAGTTAACACGACTCGTTTATGACCCACTAATGTGAATTGTCAGGTTTATCGAAATTTCAAAATTTGATATTTCGATATTTTGAGAGGAGGAGAAGAAGAAGAAGAAGAAGAAGGGGAGGAGGAGAAAGAGAAGGAGAAAAAAAAATTGATATTTTGAGAGTTCGTGAAATCTTGAACTCATATTTGGGATATCAATGCTGAAATCGTAATACTGAACTAAAGTTCAGTACCGATATCGAATTCTTAAAATACCAAATATCAAAAATTTTAATATAGTACTTTGGTACTGATACTGTTTGGTTATCCCCAATTATACCTCACACATGCTTAAATCTTAAAAGGATCTAATTGGTAAATAAAATATTTTAAAAAATTAATCTTAAAATATTTTGTTCCTTTAAATTTTAAAATTTAGATTATTATTTAGTGGGTAAGAACAACAAACAAATATTTACAAATTGAATACTAGTGAAATTTATACGATATATTTTAATTTGTCCATTATTAATTTTTTTAAAAAATGAATGATAATTGTATTAATGCTTTGACATTAATATTTAAATTATAATAATTTCAAATACTGGTAGACAATATTTTGGGCTAACATATTTTTATTATCAATAACTTGTATGTAACCCTTACACAGTTTCGGATTTTTTTGAGTAAATGCACACACGTGCTTTCAATGTGCTTTTCGTAAAACAATGGGTACCCATTAAGTTTAAGTCATATTTTACCTTTAAATACATATAATATTATTGTTACTTGTAGAATATTTAAAATTTTATTTTAAGACAAACATTTAAATTTAATATTTAAAAATTTATTAATTATACGTCTCAAATATTTAAATAGGTATAATTGATATTTGTCTCAATCAAACTTCATTCTTTCAGGGTTATCTTATGTTTTAAATTTAAAATATAATTTTAATCTATAAATTTTAAAGTAATTTATAAGATACTAATTCATCATTTGCCAAAAATGGTATACATAATATAAATTCAATGATTATGCTATAATATTTTTAAATTTTAACAAAAACATTTATTCTATCATATGAATTTTTATATAAATATAAATTACATGAATTTTTTACTGAATATTATACAACACAATTATCTGTAAATTATAAACTTATATTAGTGCTAATCTATTAATTAATGTTTATGAAACGACACATCTTAATCAATTAATGTATAACAATGTATAACGAAGCCCGTTATTTTAAATACAGTAAATGAGGGTCTGTTTTTACAAATTGCCGTTGGTGGTTCATACTTCATACGTCAGTGCTGCACCAATTGGGAAAAATCCAATATAAATGCACATTTACGTGTTGACATTTACACACATCACGTACCTAGGGAATATTGGTACAGCATGCGGGCCAACGTCGCCTTTCTTCCTTTGCGCAGTAGACATGCAAGAGGTAGGTAGTTGGCGCCAGCCATTCGTTCACTTTCGTTGTTCCAATTAAAAACGAGTCACCTCAAAAGCAATTACGAACCCAACGCCTCCTCAACTACTCCTATTATCCAATCGCGAAGAAGGTAACCATGTGGGTGAATTTCATCGGGACAGAAGAAACTCATAAACTAATTTTATCCATCATGCAAATCCTTAGCCATGTCTACTCGTTCGTCTACCTCAAATGTAATTGGATTAATATTGCAATGTTATGTGGGACCGATGATTTCCAGCTCGAAAATGGCTGGTGTGTGGCAGGAAACTCGGATGCGTAGACAGCACATTTTTTTTCTGTTGCTGCTGATGAATGAAGGAAGCTCTATCTCAAATCGTCGGCAAAGTGGATAATAAATAAACATGCACTTTGAGGGTAAACCCAACCCAACCACTGCTTCGACTTCTCAGCGTTTCCTCGCTGTCTTCGTTTGTGGATCTACTCGCTCCTGTGCGCTGATCTCTTCTTCCTCCGCTGCCGCCGATCTGACTCTAGCTACGCCGCCGTGAGCAGAAACATTCCGGTAGTCTCCATTTCGCTCCCATGAGACACTGTTGGCAATCTTGCTCTCTTTTGTCATTCCAACATTAGGTTTACGGGAGGGGGACGGCTCGGAGATGCAAACGATTAAATACATGCTTCCAGATAGGTTTCATTGTTTTGCATTTCGTTTGTGATGTTTACTTCCGAGTTAGTGCTCTGATGCAGTCCAAGTCACCGACTTCTGATTGCAAGTACAGTAGCAGTTCATTCAATAGTGATTTCAGGGCTTGATGTTTCTTGGATTCGTTAATTCGTGTGGCTTACGAATGCTCATTTGTAGCTCGTGACTGGAACTGGACTGAGGTGAAACTCGACAGAATTGTCAACTTGATTTTTTTTCGTCGTTGCAACATTAGATTTACCGGTGGGTGTGATGCATTGGATGTGCAGTTGCCTAAAGCCATATGTTTAGCTCTGTTTTGTCGTTTTCCGTTCGAGGTTTTTGTTTGTTGTTGTTTCTGGTTAAATTCTGAGTGTACTGATGGAGCGGCCTAATTTTGATTGCAAAAACTGTTTCAGTTCATTCAATAATCATTAAAGGAGATGATTTTTTCGGTTCCATTAAATGAGGACCATTCTGAATGCTTTAATTCGTGATTGGATGTAAACTTTTGGGCGACTCGAGAAAAAGCCAGCGTGCAGTCTGAAATTGGTAGAATCCAGTGTAAAGAAACTTGCGATACAAATACATTTATAAAAATGTATAATTTAAAGGTTCTATGTTTTTGAGATGATCTATACATAACTTAATGCCCTTTGCACATTATTTCCAGTGTCCTTGACATGCATGAATACATAATACCGAATGCCCCCGGTTGCTGGAATTCTTAGTTTTGTGGCCAAATCTAGCACAGATTGGTTTACTTACGAGTGTTCCTGCGGCAACTAACTAGGAAGGGTGCTTTGATTGCCAGAATCCACTGTGTTTTTGCTCGTTACGTGTGTGATTGTTTGGTCTTTGCTTTATCTCATGTATCTGTATATGGTTTGCTCTTCTTTGAGTTATCGTTTGTTGCAGAGAGGAGGTACGCGGGAGGAGATCCTAAGAAATCTGAACAGCTCAATTTCTTGATCATGCATTAAAGATCCTTGGTTAGTACCGAACCTCATTGCCTAAAACAAATTCATTGCCAACCTTCTAATGAACAAAACAATAGAGTCAAAGAAATCACAATCCACTCGTGATGTCAAACATGTGCGAACCACTTGCAGGACCTCAATTATAGGTTGACTCACGGTCATGCTCTGTTGTTTAAACTTCTCACAATGATCAATTCCAACCAATTCAGCGATGCTAGTTTGCATGCCAACATTTCAATGTTATAGAATAGGTTCAATGGAAATGCGTGCTGAAAGGAAAATATTGTATGCTTGCTAGTTGCTACTCTATCATGAAGAACTGATGTCAAGCTGGAACTGTTTTCTGTATTTCGATGCCCTCAACTACTGCAAATGTAATTAATGTTCTTTTTACACAGTAATAGTAGCTATAATTTCCAAAAGAGTTTCCTTTCGTTTCAGTCTTTGGTAGGTGAGATTTGGCAAGTTTGCTTTTCTTACGTGGGCAAGTTATGTTTTTGGTATTTCTATTGCTTAAAACTTTGCCCTTCTAGTATTAGACTATACATGGCATTTGTTCTTTTGCAGATCCTCCAGGATCTGGATATGGCATTGAAGTCCTACAAATACCAGACAGAGCTACTACTCAAGGACTACTTGCTGGCAGATCCATTTATCCCATATACTTCTGTGCTAGGTGGCATTTTCCTCTGCAAGATGGTATGCATGTATTTCATATTTTCTTGGGATAAATTTGCACGAGTGATATATGAACTGTGCTCATAATTATCTTATGGTACACAAATTTTGTTTTGTTCCAATTGAGTAAATGAATTATGTTTAGTGGTAAGTGCATCTGAATGAATTTTGACAGATTACTTGGATCACTGGTGGGAAGATGAGTGAAACAATACAAAACATCTAATTATGACCTTAGTAGAACCTCAACCATTATTAGTCTATATCCAGTATATACTGTATCCCGTAGCTGTGGAATTTACAGAGCAATCTATTCTTCTGAGCATTTTACTCTGGTGATACTGATGTTTGTTTCCTGATCTTATAGGCCTATGATTTTACCCAGTTGATTAGTTCCTTTTACTTCAAGGGTTATAGTTCCTTAACAAAGATCCAACGGATTGATTGGAATAACCGGTAAGGTGTAGTTGACCTTAAAGTACAATGTCAAAGATCTACTCTTGTGTTATCTGGAACTGATTAATCATCTTAAACTTTTTTTTTATCTTCAGGGGCATGTCTAGTTTCCATGCTATCTTTATAACAACAATGTCGTTATACCTAGTCGTCTTCTCTGATACTTTCTCTGATGCCAGCATCAGTTTGCCTATTACTCTTCGAAGCTCTCACCTCTCGACATTTGGGTTGGGGGTAAAATCTTGACTTTTCATCATCTTACAGAATTTACGCTAGCAATCTCAGAATTTGCCTGTCCATGACGTGAATGCTTTCTTGTGCAACAGGTCTCTGTTGGATATTTTCTTGTAGACCTTGCGATGATTGTTTGGGCATACCCTGCACTTGGAGGAATGGAGTATGTAAGTCAAGCATTGAAGCTACATTTTCTCATTTCACTAGAACATGGTCCCATGGGTTCATTATGATCACGGTCTTTTACTCCTTTGAAATACTGTTGTAAGGTGCTCATTGTTAGAAAACAACTTCTAAACCCACCGTCTCCAATTTCAACCATGTTTCTAGTGATATCTTGATTTTTCTTATTCTCTGCACACATGGTATTTCTTTTCCAGGTTTTTCATCATTCACTTTCAGCAATTGCTGTTGCTTACACAATGCTGGCTGGGGAAGGGCAGTTTTACACATATTTGGTTCTTATCTCTGAGATAACAACCCCAGGAATTAATATGCGATGGTGATGTGCAGAATTTAACATAAAATTTTGCATTTCATAAGCATTTAAATACTTAATTTTATTGACTTCTGAATTTGCTGTTTTGTCAAGGTTCCTTGACACTGCCGGATTGAAGAGGTCGAGAACTTACCTTGTTAATGGTGTCATGGTTTTCTTTGCATGGTTGGTAAGTACGAAGTCAATGTTTTCTTTTCATGCACCTGGAATTTTTGAAAAAAAAGCACACAGGTGGTTTTGGATATACTCGGAACATTTAAAAAACACACTCTCATGTGTCTTGGTATGCATGAAATCATTAAGCTTAGGCTGAGGCACAGAAGATGGGTCTTAGTGCACTTTCTGCATTATATCTGATCGTAGCAAATTATTTTCTTTTTATGAGAAAGCACAACTAAATATTTTTCTAAAGAGTAATTAGTCAACATAGGAATGATTAATGTCTTCTGATCCTTGCATTTTATTTTTCTAATTATTCGACCACGGTTACGTTATCACCAATATTTGTATTTAAATCTGCATTATGTCTTCATTATGCAAATGTCTGATTCATCTAATGCATCTCACTGAATCAACCAGTAATAGGTAAGAGTAGGGGAAATGATACATTTTACTTAAGCAGGTCAGTTATGATGAATATCCAGTATCTAGTTTTAATTGATCTACATATATTTTCTGTGAAAATCGACAAAGAGCATTATCTAGGTTTTCTATGTTAACTGAACTCTCACACCCAACCTTACCTTATGTAGTGGACTTGCCAATACTTGTTTGAACAACTTTTTGTAAAGTAGTGTAAAGAGAGAGGAAAACAAAAGAGAGTAATATACAAGGACAGGAGAATGGAGTGACAGTGGAATACCCGTAATTTCTGGAATTGAATTTTGGATAGGATTAGGAGGGGATGGGAATGGAGGGATAGGGTCTCCCTCTAAAATCTATTTCCGAACAAGGCATTGCCAACACTTCCATTTCCTTCCGTCCCCTCCAAATCCTTCAATCTCAATGTTTAAATTAAGGATTGAACAGATCAAATATTGAATACAATATGAATAGAAAATGAACAAATAATACTATACCAATATTGAAATGGAAAGGATCCTCTATTTTCATTTTCCTTCAATATAATATGATAATGTTCTCATTTAATTGAATTGAAGTCATTTGGGGAATGCAGCATGTCATGAACTATTATTTTCCACCAAAATAATGCAGTTTTGTATGGGTTGTTACTCATTCCAAAGTTTTTAAATAATCTTATTTCAAGGACACAATTGATCCTATAAATTTTGTAGGATTTTTTTTTAAATTTTACGCGGTGTAATAACAATATGTTTCATTACATTTTTCTAGTCAAATGGCCCATATCAATTGTATATGTATGCCGTATTTATGCACCCTTGATTTCTGCTTAATTTATTCTTTGCCTTGTTATGTTGTTTGCGTTTTGTGATCCTGCATTTTCCAGTCAATTTATTTGTGATTTCATGTTTACTATATAACTTCGCCGTGCGTTTATTACTTCTTCGCTACAGGTTGCAAGGATTTTGTTGTTCATATACGTGTTCAACCACATTTATCTGCATGTTCACGAGGTACTTATCATATTTCCTCTTTCATTCAGTTGAATTTGGTTAGTTGATCTTTTTTTTTTCTTAAACCTCTGGCAGGTCTTGCAAATGCATACCTTCGGTTACCTTCTAATATTCGGGGTGCCACCGGCACTGGCTATCATGAATCTGATGTGGTTCGGAAAGATCTTAAGAGGGCTGAGGAAAACATTGAACAAAGGAAAATAGAACATGTACATGAAACTCGTTTCTGTATCTACTTTTTTTTCTTTTTCGTTATGTAGTTCATACTTGGTAGATCTTTCTATCCTCACTGTATAAAATGAAGAATATATGAACTGAAAAGGGAGAACCAGTTGTGAAGTAAACGACAGCAAAATTCTAATGCTTCGGTTATTTATCATGTCTCTACTTCCGTCATGCATTTTTGGTATTTACTTCTGATCTCAACTGGTGAACGAATGGACAAATTTTTTGAAATATAATTTGGCAAAACAATTTTGGGCATACATAAAATTTGAGTGGATACAGTTGAACTATATGATTCTATATTTGATAGCATATAACCATATATTATAAAATTGTATAATCATATACTATTAATCTTTTAAATCGTATAATACTAATTCATACAAATACTATGGTGCTCTTTAAGAATTGTATGTTTTAATGGCTGAAGATAATTGGAATGTGAATAAATGGACGTCGGTGTGAAGGGTCTTCGTAAGAATTTTACTCACCTTCCACTTTACAAGTTTGCGACGGATGCCGATACGCTACATAATCCGATACTCATTCCACCGCTATGCTACACAATCCGGTACGCCGTTATATTTTCGTTCCTCCGCTACGAGCGGCGGCGGTCGCCCCGGCGAAGCTTGTTGATGTTACCTGAGGATTGTGTTCTCCCTCGATCCCTTGAATGGCGGCGCAACCCCTACCGTCGGCACCGTCAGCCTCCCGTGATTTCTCCGACGCTCTCAACCATCGACTCCGGCGGTTCCTTGATGACCACTTTACCACCGCGACCGACCTCCTGAAGCTCCCATCCCTCTCCGTCCAGCTCGACCGAGAGTGTCGAGAACTCGAAGAGGACTTGCGAACCCTCACGGAGGACAAACTCTTCTCTGCATCTTCCCGGTGGCTATCTCGCTCCCATAAGGCCTGCCAAATCCTAGATCAGGTGGACGGTTTCATGCCTTCCCCGCTTCCAGGTTCGGCGATCCCTAAAACCTTATATCTTGCATTCTGTTTGCTTTACCGGTGGCCTTACTGTGCATTAGTGATTGTTTGATTATGGTTTAGCTACGGCTAGGAGGATGCTGGAGGTGGACATACCCTTGCTTGAAAAGGAAGTCACTCGGATCGACACGATTCGCCTCTATGCTGGTAGTTTTTTTTTTTTCAAATTATTTGTTCATTATAGAAAGATTTGATTCTTTTTGCGTTTGTTTGTGTTATTAATCGCAGTGTTTTTGGCCTGAATTAAATTTTGTATTCCATAGGCGCAACCCTGCGTTTGAATTTTTGACCAATGCTTCATAATATAAGAAAAAAGAGAACTTCATAAATCTCCTTCTAGAATAGGTTAATTTTACGTGTACCTCTTTCACTATAGTTTAGAATATATATTTGTTGTGAAGTTCTAAAACTCCCAATATGCCCGAATAGGTTTTAGCATTCTAGTACACGATATTATCTGACATCACTATAGTGAGGGTGAATAAAGATGGGGTTGAACAAAACAGAAAAAACGAATACATTCATCATCTCCATCCTAACGCACTCCATGAGTAATGCAAGCTAAATTTGGCTTGGCCAGATAAAATTTACAAATTTAAAATAATAAAATAACAAAATATACAGAATCCTGCAAAGCCATTAGAGCAGAGTAGGACAAGACAAGCTTTGAACTTAAATCCTCTTTCTCGTTGGGTTAATTCAACATGTGTGCAACCCTCAAATTGAGATAGTACAAACCTCGACTTAAGAGAGGGAAGAGAATATCAAGGTATTACCTTGGAATAATATAGGGTCCATAAACTTGAAATGTAATATCAGAATATAGAATTCTAAGTTTCTTCAAATGGCAGTATGCTCATGTACTAAGAGAAAAATTGAAAAAAAATATTTATAAAAGGGTGACATGCAATGATTAATATGTATCAACTACGAACCTATGACATTACCTGACAACATAATAAGAAATTATCTGCTAGAGCTAGACATTTTAATCTTTCTAAACCCAATGAATAGTTTCTTTCCTTTCCCATCTTTCCCTCCTATTGCTTCATCTTTCTTCTATGTATTTAAACACACCTTTAACGTTTTTGTTGTTACCATCCTTTTACTGAGAATTATTACTAAAGCAATGAGATTTTGCTTCAGCATTCTAGGTTTTCTGGTTTTGACAATTCATTTGACCTTTTATAAATTTGATGTTAGCTTTTGAACTTGTTAGTATTTTAATTTTCCGCTTTCATGACTGAAACGTGCCCCTTAGCTTATATTTTTCAAGGTGTTCACTGCCCAGGAGTTTCATATTTTCTGGTAGCCATTTAAATTTGTTCAGTAAATTGATATAAATTTTATGATGTTGGCCTCATATAAAGTTGATAAGACTTTGTGAGTTTCGTAGTATTTAAGTTTTCAACTTTAACGACTAAAATAGACTCGTCCTTATTTTTCAGTATGTTAAGAGTGCTTGTTCAATTACATTTCATTCTTCTTTCTGTTAGAGTTTTCAGATTTTTGGTCATGATTACTGTCAAAATTTTTTGCCTTATGTCTAATAATAAAATTCTTAGTTTTCTCATGTTTCAATACAATGTTCTTCTTTGACAAAAGAGCATCACATCATTTTCTAGTAGAATGTGTGTTGAACCACTTATTTCACTCAAAAAAAATATATTGAAAGAGAACGCAGACCTCTAATAAGCAAATGGAGTAGCTTGTTTTAAATTCGCCTAAGTGAGAAATAAGTCTCAAACAAGAAATAAGTCTCTCCTAGGTTAGAGTAAACCCAGCCCGAGGTATAATAGGAATGCTCAACATATCCAGCCCACACGGGAAGCTTAAAATGGGGATTCATACAGGAGCAGAATTATTCAGACCGAGCAGGGATATCATAATGAAAATAAAACCAAACAAGAGAAAACTCCTAGTCAAGGAATCACCATGGTCTAGGCACTAGGTTATACTTACAAAAGCCACCGGGAGGAAAATGTCGAAGAAAGCCAAAGAAGAACCGGCGGATATGCAAAAGAAATAATATAGTGTAAGCGCTTAGCATGGTACACGTTAGGCATGTGGAACTTCAAAACAAGAAGATAAAAAGGGCTACAGCTAAGGCTCTAAAGGAAGAGCAAGAGGCTACAAAATTACAAGAAGTTTTAATGAGCAAGATAAGAAAAAGAAGAAGAGACTCAGGAAGAGCACAAGCTGCTACGAACAGATCAAAGTTAATGCATATTCATGTAAATCAGAGGTTCGTAAACAGAAGGGTAGGGATGTTTCGATGCCTCTAGTAACGTCTGAAACAAGTAGGCTGCAAGGAGCCAAGCAGGAAAAGAAAGAATTTAGAACATCAGCTCAAACGTTCCCTGATGATAGAAGTTCATAATCTCAAAAGTCTAGGATAAATAACCCAGTATAGTTTTGTTGGTTCTCCTTTTGAACATAGAGGAGATCCTTTGCCACGACCATCTGCTGATCATCTAAGGGTTAAAAATAGCAGCATGCGTCATATCATTAAGGACTTAAATCAATCTCCAACTAGTCTAAACCCATATGGAATAGATAAATCGGCTGCAGGCAGAACAGTCGAGTCAAAATCGATGTTGACTCTAGATAAAATCGGAAACACGTCGAATGTGGGAAGACTTATAATAGAAAGAAAAAAATTAGGAGCGTGAGTAAGGCAAATGGGGCACAGGTGCATGCGCAGACAAGACAAATCCTAAAAAAAAATCAGAAAGAGACAAAGGAGGGGGGTGAGCGTGGTAGCTAGTGATAGAGAGGAAAATAATCAATAAACGGGAAACGACCAAGACTGATAAGAAGAGAAGAAGAAATGTGCTTATGGCAGTGGACAAAAATAAAAGGACCAAAGAAGAGCGAAAAGAAGGAGAGGGAACCGGTGGCCTACATAAGGGGAAGTTCGGCCAAAAAAGAGGGAACAACACAGAAGGCAAGAGGAATACTGAGAAGCTGTAAGAAGAGACGGACAGAGGTAACGAAGGGAAGTTCTGTTGTTTTCTTTTCTGTAGGCCTAAGGTGCACTAAGCGCCTAGTGGCATCATGATGAACACACACGCACCATCTCCTCGTTTGTTCCGTAGGCCTAAGGTGCACTAAGCGCCCAGTGGCATCACGAAGAATACGCACACACTACCTTCTCATATGTTCTATTCCCTTGTTTATTCTGTAGGCCTAAGGTGCACTAAGCACCCAGTAGGGGAAGGGGAGATGCCAGGTTTTTTTAAGAAAAAAAAAAAGAGAGGGAGAGAGCATGAAAGTCGGGCGACGAAACCGTGCGAAAGAGCCGAAAGAAATAAAAAAAGAAAGCAAAATAAAAAAAAAGAAGGACTTATACGCCGGAAGAGACGCAAAGAAGAGCAAAAAGGAATACCTAATTCGGGCCGTTCGTTGCTATTCCTGTTCGCTATATCTGCCTGCTACAAGCGCCGCGGGGAGGACATAGAGAAGCTGGTTTCTAACTTAAGCTGAAACAAGAGAAGGATGAATTAAAAAATGTGGCGAGAGCGATCTAAAAAAAAAAAATCCAGAGAAGAGGTTAACGAAGATTACCTGCAAGGTGGTTTGCCCTTCGATTCCCCTCTCTGATTTTTCCCTTGGAAAATCGTTTTGATGCAAACACAAGGTCATTGAGAGAACTTAATCAGCCGAAACTTTCCTGCTCTCCACCGAAAGGAAGAAGGCTGATTGAACAAACGATGGTGAATGCCCTTCGTCAGAACGCTGCAAAAATTTTGAACTCCTAAGTTTTGGGGCAAACAGTCGTAAAAAGAGAAATTACCAAAAAAAAGCGCTATTTTGCTACGCAAAAAAAAGGGGCAGTAAAACTTATGAAACAGAGAATCTTGGAGAAAACAAAAAGAGAGAACAGATGAAAGCGGAAACATTCGAACAGAACCCAATTCTTTTTTTACCTGAGGAGAGCTGCCAATCGCCGCCGAAGACCTCTACCCAGATCAGGAGAAAATAGAGCTGTTGAGAAAATAATAGAAGAGAGCAGTAAAAAGGAGGAAATGAACAAACCAGAGAGGGGCGCTACTCTTCAGTCAGAGCCGGCCCAAGTCCATTTTGCTAGCAGGCCAGGACCTGGAACCAGCCCAATCTGTTGAATGTCCATCTCCGGATGTTAATTCTGGCCTGCCGCGTTCTTCCGCACGGTGAATCCGCCGACCAACCGGCTGTTAACAGGAGAGATCACCCAAGGAATTTCAGGAATCCTATAAAATTGCTGATCAGATCAGTTTAAAAATAATAATAACAAGGTAAAAGGGGGGATCTTTGATCCACAGCTAAAAAGGGACCTAAAATTTCCCTTGCGTATCGACAGAGTGCAATCGTCTCGTGCCGCCTCCGCTGGCCCTGGCGTCGCCTGACCGGCTCCTGCTATAAATTTGGCTGCTACCCGCCGTCTCCCTACCACCGCCTCGGCAAGCCTTATTCCTGCCTGCCGTCGGAGGTCGCTGCCATCAATTGCCAGGATGCGTGCTTTGCGGCGGATCCCCACGATGTCATCCGCCGATCCTTTGTTCTATGTCCTTCTGACATGGGCGAACTTTGCCCTGGCGTTGGAATCGCCGACATCTTCACCAAGAAGGCCAATGCCCCTACCTCTTTGACGGATTCCACTCAATGGCCCTGAGCATTCCCCACGAATCTCTCGCCGGACGGGAGTAGTCGCGTGGGATAAAAGACGAAGGAATAGAAAGAATAAAAAACGAAGGAAGAGTAAAGTTGCTCTTCCGTGACCGAAAACAACAAAAATGAAGAAATAAAAAAAAAGAAAAGGAAATAGGAGGAGGGAACAAATAAAATAAATCATGGCGACAAGTAAAACGAAATAAAGCCAATGTGTGCGGCTAGACATCAGATTCGACAAAAAGGGGGAGAAAGCAACAAACGAAAAAGCAACAACGAAAATCTATCTTTGGTTTATCCGTCCGGCTAAAGGCTCGGACTTGACTCGAGTCGTGCCTAAATGTTGATTCCCGAATAATAATAATAATAATAATAATAATAATAATAATAATAATAATAAAAAAAAAGGAAGAGATCAGAATACCTAGAAGCCTCAGCACACCACGACAGAATACAGTTTGGGAGGTGCGTATGTCGACGTTCATCGTCGAGGCATAGCTCCTCTGTATGACGCTGTGTCTGTCTAGGCAAGAGCAATAAATTTCTAAATCAAACTGATCAAATTATCCGATACGTCATAAGGTCGGATAAATTCCCAAATCAAATTATCCAACACGCCGCGAGGCCGGATAATTTTCCAAATTAAATCATCCAATACGCCGAGAGGCCGGATAATTTTCCTAAATTAAATTATCCAACACTCTGCGAGGCCAGATAATCTTCCAAATTAAATTATCCAACACGCCGCGACCGGATAAATTTCCAAACCAAATTATCTAACACACTAAGAGGCCGGGTAATTTTTCTCAAAATTCAAGTCATCCAACGTGCCGTTAAGGCCGGGTGATCTTCCAAATCCAATACCCAACTCGCCTTAATGCATTACAATGAGATATTGTTTGGGAGGTGCGTACGTTGATGTTCACCATTGGGGTATAGCTCTCCAATATAATATTGTACTGCCTAGGCCGGATATTATCGAATAAGCCGCCGCAAGACCAAAGTTTGACAAACAACAAATTGTCCATATTAATGAATGTTCGTTTCCTTTGTCATCTTATGTATCATGTCAAATTATGTTTATGAATGATATTATTTGACTCATTTCTCTTATTTTATTGCGTATTGTAGATCTCTTAATCAAAGGTTCCCTAATTTTAGGGGTAATTAACAATGAGCGTTTGCGCTCATTGGAAGCCAGAATCTATTAAACAAAAGCCTTATTAATTTGAGGTGAATTTGAAAATGGTCGTATTATATTTCTAATGTAACCATTTTGACCCCACAATGTGGTTAAGGAAGATTACAACTATTTTTTTTTTTAAATAAATAAATGAAGTTATATAATGTGTTAGTTTTTTTTTACCAATGACAAGATTTTAGAAAGGAGATGATGTTGATGACTTTCTTTCCCCAATTCACATATCAAGATGGAATTGTGAAGCTTAACTTGCTATGATACTTATTTATCCTGTAGTGCTCTATCCTGTTTCTTTCTAAAACAATCATTGTAATGTAAAATGACATACATGACTTCATTGTGTGTATTGGAGTTTGTCTTGTGACACCTGGCATTAGGAAAGCTATATTCGTTATTCTAAGAAATGACTGCACAATCCTTTAGTTCGCCCTTGAAGACCAAGTAGAATTTAGGCTCAACTAGATTTATTTGATTTGAACTTGAATTTCAATACAAAAATGAACTCCTAAATCTAGTTCACTTCAGTGATTCAATGGGACTTCGTTGACCACTACTGTTAGTATTTTCTATGCATAGAATGGGAACCTTGTTGGTTATGTAGCTATATTGATGATGCCCCTGCTGTTGCAGAGTCTTCTCTTCAATTGGAATCTCTTGTTGGTGACCTTGAAGATACAGCATTAGCTATAGTAAGCCAGGCATCATCACATGACAATATATTGTCAAGTATTTCTGGAGCATTAACTTCTACAGTAGGTCTATATCAAACACATCTTTCCTTCTTTTTTTCTTTGTATCATCTGAATCATCTGCCGTTGATTCATAAAAGAATTAATGTGTAAACTAATGTGTTGGACTGCTTTTTCTTAAGGTAAACTGACTTTCCATCAATGCTTCTTTATGCCACAGGACCTGCCATGGAAGCAAGAAAAGATGCTGCTTGCTGTTAAAACCATGAATTTTATAGAGAACAAACTTAGCAATATAACAAATCACAACCCACAGTGGATTCGCCTCGTTATGACTGTTGATTCCAGAGTGGAAAAGGCTATATCAATTTTGAAGCCACAGGCACTCACAGATCATCGGGCTATACTCGCCTCACTTGGTTGGCCACCATCCCTCTTATCATCTAAACTAGAGAAAGACAACTCGTTGGAAGGAGTAAATCCCCTTCTTCATATGCAAGGTGACAAAAAAGAGAAATATTCTCAGAGCTTTCTCACGTTATGCTCTTTCCAGCAGCTGCTGGTTCAGCGAGAAACAAGAAAATCTGTTCTTTTAGAATATCTCAGGGGGCATAAATCAGTTGATTCTACAGAATCCCATAGATATTCTTCCCACGGCAGTGGTCTTTGGACGATCAATGAATTAGTTCACCCAATTGCTTCAAGAATAGAGCATCACTTTGAAAAATGGTCTGATCAACCAAAATTTATCTTTGCCCTTGTCTATAAAATCACTCAGGATTTTGTGGATGCTGTGGACCATGTTTTGCAACCTTTAGTAGATAAAGCTAGATTCCTTGGATCTAGCGTAAGAGAAGCGTGGGTAGCAGCAATGTTGACAATTCTTTTAGGCTATCTAGAGAGAGAAGTTTTCCCTGTCCTAGTTAGGAGGTATGAACTTACAGATAAATTTTTGGAGGTTGATGCATTATGGCTTGATCTGGTTGACCTCATCATTACCTTTGATAAGAGGATGCGTATGCTTGCAGTTTCAGGAATGCAGCATATGGAGTCATTTATTGAGTTGGAAAGGGCTTGTGGATCCTTGTCACTTTTTTCCATTTTTGAAGAGCATTCTGATTGGCTTCATATTTGGGCTGAAATAGAGCTCGAGGATGCCAGTGATAAACTGAAGCCTGAATTAGAAAATGAAAATAGTTGGTTGATCTCTACTCATCATCAGCATATTTTCTCCTTTGAAGAAGAAACTGACTCGTTCCTCCTTTCAAACAGAGAAGAGTTTAAAGCTTCTCCTATTACAGATTGCATCATCAAAACTGCATGGCATATGGTAGAGAGGGCTGTGCTTTTGCCAACCGTGAAATTGCAAAATCAGTTTATGAGGTCTTCAGTTGTTATATTCTTAAATAATTTTTTTATTACCTTGGTTCAACGCAGTTCTAGTGGAGGATTAGCTGCTTCCATTATGGAGGATGATGCTTTGCTTAGACTTGCTGGTGCCATAAATACCACACGATATCTTGAGTCTGTGCTCAGAGAATGGAGTGAAGACGTCAGATTCATGGAAATGAGTTATGCTGAAGGTGATTCCAAGAATGAAGATCAACATTTAATTGGATCCCTTTTCAAAGCTGAAATTATGTATTTGGTTAAGCTAGAGACTGATTTTCTTGAGGAGATTATGTCCGACACTTTACTGCAGTTTGATGCTCTCTGTTGGGATTATATTGATTACATCAAACAGTGGGGAGAAATGAAACTTGAGCACCAAGATGTCGTTGATGAAGAAAATCCATGTGTATCGTTAATGTTCGTTGGTGCACTAGAAATGTTGAAAGATCGTCTTCATATTCTGAGGTCAAGTCTTAATTCCATCGATTTTCTTGATCTATGGAGAAGCATTGCTGATGGGCTAGACCATTATATTTTTAGCAGCATTGCTATGAGCGATGCTAAGTTATCTTATCTAGGCGTGAACCAATTCAAACATGATATGAGTGCACTCTTTCTAATTTTCAGTGCATTCTGTGCTAGGCCTCAATCTTTTTTTCCTTGCACACATGATTATTTGAAGCTGCTGACCTTTGACCAAAAAGATGCAACTTTTTTGCTACATGTACCGGAGGATGACAAAAAGAAAGAAGAGTTTTTGCGCCGCAGAGGATTATTCCATGTAAGTGTTAATCAAGCTAAAAAGATTTTGAGAAACAGGATATTAAAAGTTGAATCAAAGGCTGGAATTTGAATTTGCTAATTTGCATTGATCCTTTATGCAATTTAAGTATTTCGTGAATAGAAATCTTTAGGCAGGGGTTGCCTTGCCTTGTTTCTGCCCGATTGACTGACTTTTACCTTAGTTTGTCCGATTAGAATCACTACATGATAAAACAACTCAGAGACTAAATTGGAAATTTGTCTTTTATTTAAAGTGGACGAACTAAAGTAAGGATAGTGATTGGGTAACTCTGGATTAATTTTTCGTATTGGATCTCTGGTAGTGTTAAACCTAGGATTTTTATATGTTTTTTATGATATTAGAATAGAGTTCTTTTTGCTAGGGAAGTGGTGCTTGGTGTTGAAGACAAGATTTGATAATCTTATTATTGGTGACTATAGTCAAATACTAATTGGATAACTATAATTTTACCGGAATGGACTAAGATGTTTTATTTCTCATCCTTGAGGATCTTGATGATGCTATTATCATAGTTTAGTTACTTGAATCAAGCTGCACAATAGAACCCATGATTTGATGGATTACAGCGGAATTGATTCCTATTCCTACTAGCCAAATGGTGGACGATTAAATAAAAAAGGAGAGCTCTACATAGTTAACCCCCATGCTTAGATAAGATTAAACTGCGTAATTATTATCCCGATGTTCAATTTGTCATGGAAGTATGAGTTTAGTAGAATTATGATGTCATTTGCTAGATATAAGACATTTTAATGCCAAAGAACATTAATGATGCATCAACTTTACTCTCAGTTTAATTTGGCTCCTACTTTTTATTTTAATTTAATGTCTACATTTTTATTTCTATTCTGCTAGGTACTTTCAACCAAGGTTTTTTGAAAATCGATTCTTTTAACAAGCATTTTGTTCTTTTTTTGAAAAGATACATGTTTTATTCAACAACAACATTATGTTTAATATTTGAAGTATAATGTTAAAATTAACATTGTGATAAGATACTATTTATGCATGTTCTCAATTTTTTAAGAAGGGTGTGAAACATGATTTTTATAGACTCTTACTTTACAAACTCTACAAACTTCCAGTAAATCACCTTCTACTTGCCGATGTGGATTGACTTATGACTCCAAATAGAAACAATGTTATGGAAGCATATCGTTAATAGGGGATGATTTGAGCCACTTTCTGGTAGTTTATTTTTGCAGCGTCTGGAACTTTTGGCTTGATACAATTTTGACACAATTTGATGTCAAAGATGAATTTGAATGGTACTGAATTTGTGGTAGAAACTTGATGATTTCTATTTGGATTCAAGCTGAATGTGAATTTGGTGTCGTTGGATGTCAATCTAAATTTCTCACGTCTCGTGGGATTAAAATTCTCCTCATTCGCTCAGTAAATCAGATCCAATTACTTTAAGAATCATTAAAATGAGCCATCGGCACCATAAACAGACCATAAACCATTGATTTTGATCATATAATAAATTACACAGACAAACAAGATGCCCAAGCAAATCAGAAATAATGAAGCAAGAAAAATTAGGGAACAGCGAGAACACCGGGAAGCAGTTGACTTGTGAGCTGCAGCTATTCACGAAGTCAAACTGCTCGGATAAAGTAAAATTAAATAAAAACAATGTTACTTTTGAAGTCAAATGCAAATGAATCACACGACGTTCACAGCAAAAACAGTTCGAACGAAGTGAGCACCATCTGACCACGTAATGGCCCCGTAGCCGTATCCTCTTCTGGCCGCCTCGCTAGCCTCGAAGCTCACCTGGTAGGAGGCCCTCATTCCTCGCCTCGTGAACGCCAGCCTCTCCGGCGAGACTCTCACCGTGAGCCCGTCGGAAGCATCCACGGTGGCGGCGTACGTTGAATTCGGCGGACCGACGTTCGTCACCATCCTGCTCACTGTCCTCGCAGCCCGCGCGCCGCCTCCCAGCTTAGCGATGGAGATGGAAGGGTAGTTGATGCCGGACATGAGGTCCGGCGAGGGGTTGGCTGGGCAGCTGAAGTTGGTGCCGGAGACAGCCCTTATTGCTGCGCTCTTGTAGCCGTAGTAGCAGAGGAAGTGCAGGTAGTCCTGCGTGGTGGTTTCGAAGACTAAGCCTGGGCTTAGGGCTCTGAGCGGACTGATCTCCCCGGCTCCCATGTCATGAAAGTTTGCGCTTGCTGATGAGCTGCTCGTGAGGGGCTTTCCCAGGTTGTTGGTTATGGTAGCTGCACAACGAGGAACAGAACCCTTAATCTATTTCAAGAGCTTGTTTGCTGAAGAGGAGGTTGTTGATTACACAAATCTTCAATCAGCTTCCCCTTATTTTTTGTTCAAGATTCAGGTAATTTTATCTCATATATGAAACCATGAGAAATCTCTTTCGTGCATGAGCAAAAAACATACCTGTTGTCATGAGTGCTGATCTTATCATTGAAGGAGACCACCTTGGATGAGCTGACTTAACAAAGGCACCTGCGCCAGCAACGTGAGGGCAAGCCATTGAGGTTCCTGACCTGATGGCAAAGTTTGATGGCTTCTTCCCTACTGGAACATTTCCAGTATCAGACGAAGGAATTGCTGCTGCAAGGATGCTGACGCCCGGAGCCATCACATCAGGCTGCCTCACAAGAAAATTAACAGGTATTTTTATTCATTGGTTTCTAGTTCTAGCACTGTAATCTGTGATATAGTATTCTTTTTCACAAAAAAAAAAGAATAAGAAAAAGAGAGTTTTCGAGCATAAGCATGTCTTTGAACCTTGAGAATTGCTTCAGTGAGGCCACCAGGACCCCTGGCTGAGAAGTAAGCAACAGCTGGTGCTGGTTTGAATCCCTTCTCATCCTCAGTTGGCAGAATCACTGCAGAAGGCCTCCTGCATTCACCAAATCAATAACTTCTCTATTAAATTCACGAAATCCATTGTCACCTGATCGACCTTGGAGTTGTTCTTAATTTTCTGGCTTACTTGGTGGAGTTCATGTACTTGAGTATCTGTGCCCCCACATCATTTCCGACCTGTGAGAAAGGGAAGCTTCCTGAATCAAATGGCACCCCTTTCTCAATATCATCAATTAGGATTAGGCCTTTAGCTCTTGCTCCTTCTGCCACCAGCTTCTTTATTCTTCTTGTTACTGTTGGATCAGTGTCAACACATACTACTATCTTTCCTGCTGCCTTATCCGCATCAATCGATCCAGGGTAGCAATTACTGCGAACAATTGCACAAGTAGAGAAAGGAAGACGAAAAGAGTTAGGCTCTGAACTGACATTGTGGTTCACAGTGAAGAATGATGAGAAAGTTTAATGAATTCTGTACCTTGCTTCTGATATTGGGGTAGACTCCGCTGCAACATCTGCCCCAAATACAAGGGGATATGACACCGAGCGACTAAGATTTGAGAAATTTATGGCTGATCCCTGGGAAATTTAGGTAATTGTCATAAAGAGACAACACAACATATTCTATAAGCCATGCACTAAGATGTTGCTTCTCACAAAAGTATTTGCTTGTTTACAGATATTTAAAGATACATAAAGATATATGGATGACAAAATGTCAAGCTCTGAAAAATTAAGTTAGCTTATTTATTGATTATTGACCATTTTTTCGTGACTAATTTCCTTAGGATTTCAATGTGAGTTTATTCAGTTTCTGCTTAGAAGTTTTTTTCCCTTTCAGGTCAATTAGTGGCCAAAGACAACTTATCTAGGCCAACTTATAGTTCAAATTTGTTCAATCCAAATTTAATGGTAGAAGAATTTAAGATGTGAGAGTAAAGACTAACGATGTTAAGATTAATTAATTAGTTTACCTTGAAAAGATTTCCATTACCAAGAACAACAGTTGACTGGAAACTCCTGTCAACGCTGGAAGCTGCAACCGTTAGGATCCACGGAGCGGAGTTGACCACAGTATAAGGATCCGGTCCATCATTTCCCCCAGAACAGACTACCATTACCCCTCTCTGGTTCGCATGGAATGCACCAATGGCGATGGGGTCACTGAGGAAATCTGACTGGAACACTGAGCTCATCCCTATGGATATCGAGATGATGTCAACACCATCATTAATGGCATCGTCGATTGCCTTTAACACCGTTGAGCTAGCGCAGCCACCAAGTGAACAAGCCTTGTACATGGCAAGCCTACTTGACGGAGAGCCTCCCTTTGCTACTCCTTGTGCAAGGCCGTAGTAGCTAGCATTTGTCACCATTGAGCCAGCAGCTGTGGATGATGTGTGAGTTCCATGGCCTACAGAGTCTCTTGGTGATCCAAAAGCTGTTGGTTTGTCTATGTACTGGGATCCATTCGATGGTGGTTGGGTGGATTCCGCTTGGCTGGTGTAATATCTTGCACCAATCAGCTTCCTGTCATAGCCATTCAATTTTCAAAATATGATCAGTTGGTCGTTGATGAGTGTGTTTGACTTCTCTCAAGATTTTTCTCAAGAAATGTGTACGATAAATTCGGTACTATGACCACAAGAAGCTCACGCATTTACCTATTGCAATCAGATTTTTTGAAGTCAGATCCTTCCATGCAGATCCCTTTCCACCTTGAAGGGATTGTGCCCATGCCAGCATCACTGAAACTTGGTGACTCTGGCCATATTCCTACAACATGAATGAACACCTTAAGTCTTGAATGCTAAACTTATGAAGTTTGGATTTAATTCGATATTAGAAAATATGAGGGAATAATGATACTGGTGTGCAAGCATGAATGAATTGTTAGGTGAAATGTAAGAAATGAAGCTACTGTTTTCATTAGTTATTAGTAACACTCAAACTACGTAAGAACTCAGGATGAAGGAAATTACCAGTGTCTATGATGCCAATTATAACATCATTAGAAGCTTTACGACGAAGTCGATCTGAACCTATGCCAGATTCTGCATCTAAGAAATCCCAAGACCGGGTAGTGTGAAGCTGAAGAATCCGATCATGAAAAACGGACACCACATCATCATGGTCTGATTTCAGACACGTAGGATTTTAGAGTCAGGAATGAGGTCATTAGATGGTTTTAGGACAGTTAGATTCAGCTGAAGGAGTGAGACACTAACCAGACAGCAAGGAAGCTTCTTTTTCAGTAAGCAGAGCAGAAAACCCAATGAATGCATGTTGGTAACTTTGAATTAGAGATACTCTTTCTTTTTCCCCACTGTTTTCATAAATTTAGTCAAGACACAGGTACTGTATTATCATGCATGATCAATAGTGCAGTATCATTATTCTCTAAGACAGAACAATTGATTACCTCGGAATAACAGAGGATAGAATTTGCAAGTGAGCTTCTTGTAGAGCATTAGGGTCTCCACCTTGTAGTGTGCTCCCCATGTAGACAACATAAGGCTATAGAAATGGAAATTATCAGCTAATTAGCATACATCTTTAGAACAAGAACTCAGCTACAAGTGATATGATGCCAAACTTTTGTTTTGATTTTTCCTAAATAAAGCTGGTCAGACCAAATGAATGCAATTACACTGATGAGAAATCTGCAGTCTAAGCTCCATTGAAGCATGGAAAGAACAGAAAGGTAGAAACATCAAATAGTTGCTAATTGATACATATATACCTCAGCAACCTGTTTTGCAATGGCACAAACAGAAAGAGAAGCGATAGCAAGGAAGAGAAAATGCAAGAGTCTGGCCATGGCAGACGATGAGATCAACGCAGTGGCACAAGGAGTAGGCGGTCAGGCTCCCATTTTGTAGAGTAGCTTGTTGAAGCTTTTCCAGGGAAATTAAATCATGTGAAGCTACCAAATCTTTTAGTCGCTGATGCTCTTTTGCATTTCTCCTAACTTATCTTTTTTCTTGTTGCAGTTAGCTATGGAATCCACAAGATGAAGTGATATACAATCAGACTTAAAAAACTGTCGGTACGTTCATATGCCTAACAACTGGTTGAACAAAGTGGTTTCTGAAAAGAAGATTGAATCATTAGCTTTGGACTTGAGAGAACTATGGCCCTTGTGTTAATTTCTTATCATGTTACATATTAATTTTTATGCTCAGAAAGGAGTAAGAAGGGATGATTGATTAAGTGATTAGGATTCTTTCTGCCTGCAATGATGTTAAGATTGGCCTTTTTAATACTTATTTTCAGGCCCCATATGCATGTAATATATAATTTCCTGGATACCCATGCATTATGCTCTCTAACACTTTTCATCTCCAAGAGAAAGGAAACCAAAAAAATGATTCTAAGAAACATAACAGGATAAATCATCTGCAATATACCGTTGCTTGCTGGAGCACAAATATTCTTGGGAGACTTGGATCACAAGTAGTCCCTTTTGGCAGCACACACTGCCTTGTCAGGCCATATGGATTTGTGAATGCTTTAGTCTTTCTGTCATTGTTTAATCACTCACAATGATCTTTTTCTTCTGCCATCAATGCAGCAATCTCTTCAAGGATTGTTCTTACGGATTTGGATCAGTGAAACAAGACTAAATTTGAGGTACAAAGAACAGCAGAAGAACACCAAGGTTGTCTCCAACTTTTAGCTTATCAATTAGTTGATGATGATGATTCTTCCTTGCTGCATCTTATTGACTGATTAATTAATGGCCATTCAGCTTAATTCTGAAACGAAATTAACGTTTGGATCAATCGATTATTCTTTACGTACGTAGCAGTGAAACCATGCATGCAGATATTGTGTGCATGAAGCTTGCAGTCCACGTTCTCTTGTTTGTTGTTGCTTATGAAAGCTTAGGAGTCCCCCGGAAGCAAGGAATTGTTCCACGGTGAAGAACGACGATGCCTTTAATTTTTTTCCCCAAAGTGTGGATGCTAGGAATAATAATAAAATAGAGAACTATAATTTCAAAATAGATCATCGTAATCGTAGATGAGATGCTGGAGTTGCGACTTTTTTCTTATCCAATATAGGCAGCTATGTTATAAATGCTAATTCTTTCTTATATTTATGTTATAAATGTACTAGAGCTCTTGGCTATTCTACTCTTGGGGCTAAATATGTCCATGATTATGTGGACCTAGCCTCTTCCCTGGAGCCCAAATGCCTATTGGGCCGCTAGAATTTTTATTATAATAGTGATGGGCCCAGTACGCAATCCTGGATGTGGACACCTTGCAGTGAAAACACCACCTCCAAGGCCTCACACGTCCACGCACTCCCCCGCTCCTCAGCCAACCGGCCCAACCCCAAGCAGGCCACACCGTCAAATCTTCCACCACCCTCTGCAGCTCCACCACCACCTCCCCCATCGACGGCCTCCTCTCCATCTTCTCCGAAACGCACCGCGCCGCGACGCTTGCCATCCTCCCAATCGTCCCCCTCATGTAGCCCGGCATCGCTACTCTCCCGTCGCACACTTCGCCGATCCGATTTGCCTTAATCGCCGGCAGAGCCCAATCCATGAGCAGCGACGGATCGCGCTCCAAGTCCACCACCTTCCTCGCGGTTACCAGCTCCAACAACACCACCCCGTAGCTGAACACGTCGCTCTCCGGCCCCAACTTCCCGGACTCCGTGTAACTCGGATCCAAGTACCCGATCGTGCCTGCCGGGATCTCCGACTCCAGCCGCGCCCGCCCGCCGTCGGACCGCACGGCGAGGCTGAAGTCGGCGAGCTTGGCGTTCCATTTCCCGTCGAGTAAGATATTTGCCGACTTGATGTCGCGGTGGATGACCGCCGGGGAAGCCGCGTGGAGGGAGCGGACGGCGAGGGCGATCTGGAGAGCCACGGCAGCGCGCCGCGGCCACGGTGGCGGGTTCGCGGACGAGTGGAGGAGGTCGTGGAGGGAGCCGTTGGGCATGAACTCCATGATGAGGAGATTGCTCGTTGGACCGCGGCTGACGCCTACGAGATTGACGATGTTAGTAACTGAATTCTTCTTGATCGAAGCGAGCATGTCGATCTCTTCCCTCAGTTTAGCATCGTCTTCAAGGGATTGGATTGATGACTTCCTCGTCTTCACTGCGACGATTTGTCCATCCTCAAGGGTGGCCTTGTAGACGAATCCGTGGCTTCCCTTCCCAATTAACTGCTCCGGTGCGAAGCTTCTTGTCGCAGCCTCAATGTCCTCGTAGCTGAACTCCTCCATTGTTCGTCTTCCTCCTCCTGGCCGCGTCGGTCAAAGTTCAAGGTCACTGTGTAGGCAACCAACAGAGAAGGAAAGCTGCGGAGTCTGACAAATGAGCTGCCAAAGTGGAACCTAGATGCTATGCTTCTGTTCCTTGGTCCCTCCGGGAACGAGAGGAACACTTTGAATGCAGAATTTGCTCTGGTAATTTCAAGAAAAAAAAGAAGAGATTTTCACTGATATCTCCCAAATTGTTGGAATTTGTAGTGACAGTAAAATTGCTGGACAAGTGCTGTCGTACAAGCAACTTTCTGTGGTGTACCAATCAGCACCTACTTTATGCCAAATTGGCCCTTGATCTCTCTCTATCACGAAGAAGATGGGTATTAAGCCATGGAAGATGACTCACCAGCATATGCATATATAAGGTATGAATCTTCAAGGTTCATCCCTATCCTTGTAATCTCAAAGGTCTACCTATTGGCGGATTACATCACTGGCTAAGCTTCTGAACATCATGAAAGAAAGGGATAGGACTAGTTTGAAATATTCTTTCAAGGGCATTAATTACTTGGAGTCCAACAAAGACTGGCGTGGTTTTTGATGGATTGTCAGTGTGCTGGGCAACAACTTAATTTGGTTCCTCAGTGGCCTAAATCTTCTCAAATATCACTTATAAAACATGCTCAGTGGGAGAAGAACCATGGTTGAAAATTTGGAGTAGTTGCATTTGACCAACAATGACTGTTTCTTGTGCCTTAGCTGTGTGTTCAGCGTGAAGTATAGAGAGAAGGTACACGCTTTCCATCTCATTTATCTGAATTTAGTTGTCTTTCATTCACACATTCCCTCTGATTTCTGAGTAGAAACCAAAGTATAAAAGAATCCAAATGTTTGGTGTTCCATTTTTATATGAAGGTTTGCATGACTTGGTAGGTAGCAATCTTTCTTTTAACATTTTCCCACTAAAATATGTCCAAAAAGGAGGAGCTTCCCAGACGAAATGAAGAAACAATCCAAATGGTGGAAAATAAGCAAGTGGCAACAAATAGACGTAGAATCACATGACTGGGGAGGTGTCTACATGGTAGCTCAGAGGCAAGAACAATGGATTGGTTCAATAAGACTAGTATTTAGAAATATAGATTGTATAATTAGAATTAATTCATCAAGTATTACAACAAGTATCAATCATATGATTAGATTCATAACAAATAAGTACATTTGGATTTTTTTTTTTCAATTTTTTTTTAGAATCCAAGATTTATGTTTGGCTTGCTCGCTATTCTTTTCTTGTATTATTTTTTTGTCCACTCTCACTTATTTCATTTCTAGCCTCTCTTCCTCTTAAATATACATGGGTAGAACTTAAAAAGTTCATTGATAGATCATTAACTTTTGGGCACTAGCATTTCTCCTATAAATGATTTATTTGTTAAAACCAGTGATTAACGGCTAATTTCATTAAATAGAAAGTTAAATATATGACCAATATAAAACATCAGCATTTGTAGTAGGACTAATTCAACTGCATGAGCAGCTACTAATGTACTTGGTCAATAAATTAATTTATCCATGTATTTTATGATTACAATTTTCTCCAACCACCATCTTTGAAATTTTGATAGAGACAAAAAAATACATGAATTTGATTACGACACTTTCCTGAGAATTGACTTTTTTTTTTTTAAAAAAAAATGTGTGCTACCCCTAAAAAAATGTGTACATTAGTAGTTACTAATGTACTTGGTCCATAAATTAATTCATCCAGGGTCAATATTGCGAATTTACCTATTTATAGTGTTTGCAATTGACTCTGGTTGATCAATATTCTTTCTCCTTTAATTTTTGCGATGGCATACAATTGTTTTTAAAGTCAATTCGCATGAAAGTGCTATAATTGAATTCATATATTTTTTGTCTCTATCAAACTTTCAAAGATGGTTATTGAAGCAAATGTAGAACTCACAAGTATACGAATAAATTAATTAATTGAATTAGTCTTATCCATATTGACTATATATTTAACTTTCTACAAAATAAGAGTAGTTTGACTCAATTTTATTTTCTTCAAACAATATAAAAATCTAAAGCAACACGAGTATCTTCTATGAGCTATTAGATATTATTATGTCGCATAATGAGCCTACGAAATCAAAGTTTAATCATCATTACTTCCTAAGTTATTCAATTATTTTTGATAATACAAAATCATTTAAAACTATTCCAATTAAGTACTCTAAAGGGTTTAAAAATTATTAAAGAGTTTGAAATAGTAATGCTTCGTAGAAGAGCATATAGAACTTAATTTTATTATTTTTACTCTTAAAAGTGTTTTAGCAAAATATCTTAAATGCTAACAATATTCAAACATGGAAACTCCGGACTCTTGATGGGACATAGTAATGATAATATCCTTAGTCGAGCTAGCTTAGAGCAATATTATATTGTATGAGTCATTTTATTAAAAAATATTAAACAAAATATTCAATAATTTTGAAAGGCCTTATTTTTGTTTTAATTTATATAGGTATTTGTATCGTCCATTATATATTAATTAAAAAATAAAATAAAATTTAAGAACTCAAAATGAGCATATTAATATCATTTTTTTGTGTGAATGATATAGAAATAGATTTGATTTTTTATTTTAAATACTTGATATTATTCAAGATGTTGTGTAAATCATTTTAACTATATTATACATATTATTGGTCTATTTAAGAAAAATACTCTTAACTTTGATAAACCTGAATTTGAGATTATGATTTAGGTAATGCCAATTATGATCCAAATTTGAGAAATTAAGAAATATTTTAGCCACATGATCGTGTGAAGATTCACTTGTGAGTGAATCACTCATATTTGCTTACAAAAGTTTGACTTAAATTCACATAGTTTAAGGCCTATTTGGCTCCTATCATCCCGTTATAGCTCGATTTTTAGATGATAATCAGCTTAAAAACTAAAGATACTAAAAAATACAGCTTTTTAAACTTTAGTTTTTATTATTTTCGACATCCGTGCTCACCATCCTGTGGCGGGCCAAATAGGCCACAAGTGTCACGCCCCGGTTGGATCGGCCTAAAAACAGCGCTTAACCGTTGTCTTAGGGTCGTCCGGCGGAACACCGAAACGCAACTATCTAGGGTTTCTGACCCAAAATTCGAAAACCCTAACTCCCTGAACAATATTTATCCCCAAATTACAGTTCACTCGGAGAAAACCCGAACCCTAATTAGAAAATACCTCCGGTCAAAATTGTCAACGCCCCAAATCGTTGCCGCTCCAAAATTTCGGTTGCTGACGTCACGCATGACATCAGCCGCCAAATTGAAATCGCCGTCGCCAAATTAATCCCTTGCTGACATTGCGATTACGTCAGTGCCGATCGAATTCGTCCGCCGAATTCGTCCGTTGACTGTTCTGATTTTGACTCCGACGCGCGCCTCCAATCGAACACCAGCCGCGTTCGTCTCCTTCGTCGCGCGGGCGCTCGCGTTTCAGCCGTTGCCGGAGAAGATGGGTGTGCCGCCTGCGCCCCGCCTCCGAACGTCACCGATCGACAACCGCCACAGAACTCAGGAGTAGGGGAGGGTGAGGAAGAAGAATGCTTTATTGAAACTGGAAATTACAAAAACTCCTACCCTTTGTCGCCGTCGGCCTCCTGGCCGCCGGAAAGCCCTCGAACCCTCCCTCGCCGTCGACCCCTGTCGACGACTACAACTATCTCCAAACGCTCGAGCACTCGCCTAGCTCTCCCGTGGCTGATGGTGGAAGATTGCTCGATTGATACTCTTTGGTGGAAGACGTTGGTGGAGATGGAGTCGATCCCCTCTGCTCTCTTCGCTGCCCCTTTTGAAGAAGGAAGCCGCCGCCTCTTCTTCCGCGACCCCGTCTTTAGCCCTAAAATCGGGCTGCGCTGCCACGCTCCCAGCTCCCGCGTTCGTCGCCGCCTTTCCCGCTGATGCTTATTTCTTCCTCGCGTCCGGATTTGCCGAAGACGCCGTCGCCAGCATCCGCTTCCAACGCACGCGGTGAAGACACAGCGCACGCGGTCGAGCTGCGATTGTGTTGCTGCCTCGGGCCTGAGTTTGGTTTTGGGTCACAACGCGGGCTTGGGCTGGACCGGTCGAACCGGGGCCTAACAACAAGTAACTTCAAACAAGCCGGTTTTCGTTTTGCATAAATCCAACAATTATGCTATGAAAAAAAAAAAGAATTTTAACATTGTGTTATTTCTTTTCAAATTATCCAAGGGCCTGTTGATAAATACTATTTAATAGAAGAGAGAACAGTGAATAGAATAGAGCAGAACTGAAATTCTGCTCTATTCATGCCAAGTATTAGTTGTTCTATGCCATCCAAATTCTAACAGATTGGAGGAAAGTGGGTCACGTTGAGAGTAAGATAAAACTAAGGGGAAAACTGAAATTTTCCATAAGTTCGAACTAATTGATTTGATCACCGTTAGTTCTTGCATAATGAATTGTTATAACTGATAAGATAATTTCAATGTATTAAGTGCTGCAATCATGCATAGGAATACTTGTCCAAAATTTTGACACTCATATTGAAAGAAACATGCAAGGCACAATATTCCCATAATGCATATCCTTTTTTTCTTCAATATCTGACTTTAAAACTCATTAACTTGCAATGTTAGAGTAGGACACTTAATAAGCTTCATAGATTGATAAACACATAAACTAACCATCTTGAGAAGATGACAGTGAGATAATGTAACATTTAGTATCTAATCCAACGGGAGGAAAAGTAAATCAATCAAAAGTTTGACCCCCAATTGTTTACTTTCTTATTTGTTTCTCCTATGCCTTGGCAGACAAAAATTGCACGTAGTAGTCTCAATTTATAACAAGTTTGGGCAAAAGATCACTTACTCCATGCTTATCTCTCTACAGTGCCAGAGATAAAGAAGATAGGTTGCACAGTCTATAAGTCAAAAAGAAAAGAAAAAAAAATTATGATATAAATCCTTTTAGAGTTTGGCGACAGAATTGATCAGGAACACACCATACAATTGACTGACTGTTTGGTGACAAAAATGAAATGAACCACACAATTGATTGATTTGTGGAGGCCAAATAAAATTGCTCAATGATTTAATAAAGAGACTGTAACAACTATTGATAAATAGATAGAGTTTCTAAACAAAATGCAGTAACAGTTGAGTATTCAACAATACATAATACAACAAAACAGATAGGAAGGAAGGATACCTTTAGAAGCACACCATCACTGATCATACATTCTTGAGCTTCTTCATCTTTGAAGGTGGCCATCGTCCCTTCTTTCTCATCCTCCTCTTCCGCAAAAGTCTCTTCCTCCGCAGCCTTATCTTTTTGGCAAGCTTCATCCTCAGCTTCTGCTCAAGTTGCAACTGTAGCTTTGACTCCAAAGGAAGATTCTCCACTGACAATGCCTCCTCTGACCCCTCTGATGAATCAGCATCAGCTTCACTTCCCTCCTTCCCATCAGTCTCCGAAGAAGCACGGGCAATAATCAATCTCCTCTCCACAAACATGGAAGGTCAGGAAATTCTAACTCCATTGAAGGACCTTTGCAGAAGGATGGAGTCCCTATGAAGCCTTAGAGCTAAAGAAGCAACAAATTTTGTCTAAATCAAATCAATGCAAGTTGACCAAAACTAAAACAAAAAATTGAAAATAAAAAAGACCAATGTGGCAAGCTTCGAGCGGAAATACTAACTTATGAATAATTTGGAAGAAAAAAGAAAAGCTAAATCGGAAGTTCTGGACATGCAAGCAACAAGTAAAATGAACAGATGAATGTGAATGAAAGAAGCCACTGACCCTAGAATCTATGCCGATTCAAACAGATATAGTCCACTTAAACGAATTTAGATGAAAAAGCCTAAGTTAAGTCAGTTACCAATTTGATACATGAAGTTAAAGTCTATGTTTAACCTAACGTTGAAGTCATCACGAAACGAGGCTAAAATAGCTAAACAAATGAAAAGAAAACAAATACGACTAAAAAAGTATAGAAATTAGGGTGAATTGAAGGTTTATTCATGAAACATGCCAACCGTTTGAAGAAATGCCTGTAAGGGAATCGAGCCCGGGGACAGCTAAAGAAAAGAAGAGATTTGAGGATTCAGTAGGGAAAACTTTTCAACTAAGAGTTTGGAGAGAACCAGGAGAGACGACTTACAGAAATTCAGTGCAACGGGAAGGGAAAGAGTTGAACGAGGGGAGGAAGGAGGAGCGCAGGCGATGCAAGGAAGAAGGAGAGCCATACCAGCAGCATACAGACGCACTGTGGATTCGCCTTGACGCCCTTGAGGAATGAGGTTAAGCCCCGAGTAGCGAAAAAATATTCGCCGGAGGTCCCTTGTGCGCATGATCGCATAAGGGACACTTAGCCTTTGAGACACATCTTGATACGTAGTACATTACACAAAAAAGGATTAATGCACACGTTTTTAAGTTACCCGATCCTGCGTTGACGAAGAGGAAAAAGTTACCCATTGGTCAACGTTGCCGTTTGTTATCAAATCTTTTTACGGTAAATATTTGACTTCCGCCGCCCCACTCTTTCCATTAGGCAAGAAAATTTTCTCCCGCTCTCGTTCCCTGAGCATCGAGGCGATTTCCGGCAATCAAAACGCCCTCTCCGTCTCCGATGATCAAAACTCCCTCTCCATCTCCGGCAATCAAAACTCCCTCTTAGTCTCTGACGATCAAAACACCCTCTCCGTCACCGTCTCCGTCTCCGTCGTCAGCCGGTCAAAGAGCAAGGATTCCTCCGTGTTGTCCACGAAAAGAGTAGAGACCTAGAGCTTCAAAGTAAAAATCTTACTTACTCCCTAAAAACCCGGCCAACGAATTGGCCTCACAACAATGCACACCCCAAACCACACATTTGGTTTTTTTTTTTTTATATTTTTCCTTTTTTTCTTTCAATGCTTTTTCTCTTTTCTTTTTCTTTTTTTTACATTTACATGTCTCACACAAGCTACATTCCTCACATTCAGTCTTCCCTTTTACAAGCAATAAGGGATAGCTTTAATTAGGGGTGAGCATAATTTGATTTTTACCGAATTTACCAATTGGTAAATTGGTAAACCGATTCGGTAATTTTAGTTTCGATTTTTGGTTCTGTATTGAATTTTATGTTATTCGGTATTCGATTTTCGGTTCGCTAAAAAAATTTTTGGTTCGGTAATTTACCGATTTACCGATACATATATATTAATATATAAAAAATAAATTTTTATTTATTAATCTCTAATTTCTTATCTCTAACTCTAACTCTTAGGCTCAATTTAGGTAACTAGATAAAGGAGAATGCATGTAATCCAAGTTTTATGAAATATTTTTTTTTCTATTTTTTTAATAGATTAATTAGGCAATATTTTAATATTTTTTAATCGATAAATCGGTAAATTCGGTAATTTACTGATTTACCGATCGGTAATTCGGTAATTTACCGATCGGTAATTCGGTAATTTACCGATCGGTAATTCAGTAATTTACCGATCGGTAATTCGGTAATTTACCGATCGGTAAATATCAAAATAAATATCAATTTCGGTAATGAGTTTTTCGATTTTGATAAATCGACTTTCAGTAAATTAATTTTTAATTTTTTAATTTTTACCGAATGCTCAGTCCGAACTTTAATAGATTGCAAGCAGGGCATTCAAGTGCACACGAGGTTAAGCAACAACATACAATCTCAGCGCAGCAACATACAATCTCAGCATAGGGCTTGGCCCAATAGCACACACGCATTGAAGTCACAGCATATAAGTTCAAGCAGCATCAACTAGCAATCCGCAGCACACAAATAATCACAGCCAAAAAAGCTAGCCCAAAGGGATGGGCTGACCAAGAGAGGTGCGTGAATCCATCTACAACCTCCACACCTCTAATAGAAGTGTATTCAGGTAGCGAGAGGGAGAGTGAGCTCACGTCTCCAATTCAGCCAAGAAGATTAAGGAACCAGCAGCCCTTTCCACGCCATCCAACCCATCGGAAATGGGGGTTGCGTGAGGGATAAATCCAGCATCCAAAGAGGAGAAATGGCAGTGAACTAGAAGCAAGAACCAAGCCTCACAAGACAAGCCCGACAAGCCCGACAAGCCCGACAAGCCCGCAGGAGTAGGGAGAAGAGGCGTTACCGACCCAAAGTCGACTCTACAAGAAGTCCAACGCAACCCAGCTACGTGTGATGAACCACGTTGGCTACCGGGCTCTCCAATACAGCTCAAAGAGAAGCTATGGAGACGTCTTGCAGATGGCGACAGCCATTCCTCAGGTCAGGAACCTGGGTCCTCGGCAACAAACTAGAGAGGGGAGAGCTGCGTATCTAGGGATCAAAGGGCTGTGAAGAAGAAGACGTCGGCTGTAGAATACCCTTGGAGACAAACCAAAGAGCAATGCCAGTGATCCACGCTGAATGGCTGGAGATTTGGCTACAAGAGATTGGAAATGCAGCAAGGAGCAATCGCCAATCGTCTCTCGCAAGAAAAACCAGCCAGCCCTAAAATCTGCGCGAGCTTCCACACTTCTGCCCAAGGACGAGACGAGAGCACGCAAGTGGAATAAAGGAGCAAGCGCCACCTGGAAATCCATCCAATTGAATTGCCAGCGCATAGCCCCAATTTCTCCAAGTCAAAATAGAACACGGTCAACTCCCAATTTGCAATCGCAAGCTACGGCATAGTAAATGTGGATGAATTACAAAAGTGCCACCAAAAATAAATCTCAGCTTTAAATTCCGTGCACATACATCCATAGCCCATATGCAAGATACGCCACCTCAAATCCCCTCTCTGAATACGTCGACCATCCTGGACTGCGTCTAAAGATAACCTGCGAGGGAGGAAGTCAACTAGAACGGGCGCCACTCCGTCTAACCCTTGAGCCGGAATGTCATCCCCGAACTCACCCTCCCACTATGGACCGAACCGAAATCAGGGCTACTCTAATCTGATACCCCTAGCGAACTAGTCGCCCTCGGTCCTTCGATTGAACAAACTCTTGGGGATCACTCAAGAGATACCCATCCCTGGGTCACTATGCCGACCTCCCACAGTGTCGGCCCTACAGTGTCGATGCATCCATCGACATCTAGCCCTGACCTGTCTGCATCCACTAACGTGGACCCTGGTGCCCTACTATTGAGCAAGGGTGCATATCCTGAAATGCGACCCGTGTGGTTAGGCTCAGTACCGCCGCCTCGCCGCATCTAAGTCGTCCCGCTAACTCCTGTGAGTCAGGTCCGGTGCCCATGCACAGTTGTCGCAATCTCGCTTGTAAGGCCACGGCTCGGAATTGCATATGAACCTACTAACATCGGAGTTCATATCCAACTGATAACATAACTCCCTTTATGCTCACCACCAGGTGGCAATAGTGTATCAGCCCCGCTCGCGATCGTCGAGCCCGCGAATATATGCTAGAGTCCGTCTAGCCCGTGACTGGCACAAGAGACTAATGTCTCTGCAGACTAAAGCTACTCTATCCATGACCCAAAATATCCGAGGATCCTCAGCCATCCAACCACGCGAGTCTAGCTCCAACCAGACGACTCGCTGTGCCAGTAAAGACACATCGCGGATACGCCACAGAATATATAAGTGTCATCTCGCGCTCGCTGAGGGGTGGGACGTGCGCAACATCGAATCAGACACATCGCATATGCACCGAAGTGCACAAAGGCCATGTCTGTCGACCTGGGCGCTGACACTATCCGCAAGTGCATGAAAATGTCACAGTAATACAAAAGATATCGATCCCACAAGGAGCAAGGTGAGTACTAGAAAGTTTAATTTTTCGGAATCCAAGCTAATCGAATCGTGGTTTTTAGAACTTTAAAAACTGAAATTGAGCAAAACAGTAAACAAGAAATCAAACAACTATGGTAGGGAAAATATATGAGAGAGAATTTCAGGGCAAGGTTTCCACCACTCTGACGATTTTGTTTGCATTAAGAATTAAATAACAGTTACTTGGATCTACAGATATGCATAAGGAATCTACCCTGTGGTACAAGGTGCCCTCTTTCGAGTGTACACCCCGGTGTTTACCCAGAACGTCTCCTACTTTCGCGGTGGATCGTTTTAGATAAACCCAATGGGTTCTGTGGTAGATTATGAACCCTCGAGCGAAGAACAAGCGCTTTCGCGTCGAGCCTTCACAAGATTCACAAAGAGGTTCGGTCATTACGGTCCTACTCTCGTTATGAACCGTAACAACTAAGACATGATAATACTTGGCCAGAGTATAAATCAAGAAATCAATACATCAAGTGAAATATGCTTAAGATATAATCCAAATAGCAAAGTTAATACATGATATGCAAACAAAAATCGTCAGAGGGCTTTAACCTAGCCCTGAAAATAGGTTTACGCTACAACCATCGTTACAACGCTCAAAATCCTCTCTTTAATCATGGGAAAATCACAGGAAAAAGTTTCTAAGAGGGAGGAGAAGATAAACCGAATGGAACAAGCAAGAATCGCCAGGTTCCGATGATCCAATCTTCAAAAATCCGCTCGAAGTCGCCTGTTCGTCGTGTCCGTCCGCGCTATCTACTTCGTCACCCGATTACTCGATGATTCGGTCATGGAAATTAGGGCTTTTATATTCTATATGTTCGTCTTCGAGTCAGCTTTCCAAAAAATCCTCACTTGCTGAATTTGGAGTTGAATCAGACCAGGAATCAACGAAAGACCGAGTGAGGGTCGTGCTGTTCCGACGCCTTCACGGGTGAACCCCGTGGGGTTCACCAGGTGGTGAAGTGCACGGTGCTCTTTTGTTGCGAAATAATCACAGGTGAATCCCGCGGGGTTCACCTACCAGTGAAATCTTCGGCATATTTCTGTGCGGGACTTCATCAGACCAGATCATGGATGAACCCCATGGGGTTCACCTGCCAGTGAAGTGTGCGGCAAATTTCAGAAACCCTTGACATCATCGGTGAACCCCGCCGGGTTCACCAGGCAGTGACGCGCGCGTTGAATTACGTCCTTCGGCAAGATCACTGGTGAACCCCGTCGAGTTCACCTGGCCGTGAAGTCCAGAGAAGGCTCCGATTTAGCCCAAATTTTACGGGCAGCTTCGTCTTCTCATAAGGAATCACCCCATGCTTTTAGATTCTCCAAAAAGGCTTTAAAATTGGGTGATTTTACCTGAAATTCAATAAGACAGACGAAAAGTGAAGATTATGAAGTTTTTAACTAATTAAGTCTTAAAGGAGTGTGAAATCATTAAAATAGGCCTAAATTCATCATGGAATAATAGTAAAAATCACAACTAAAATGCAAGGTGTCAGGCGCATTGCATAAACACCGTAGTGCACAGAGGCCGCGCTTGTTATGGCTAGACACATCGCATATACACCGAAGTGTACAGAGGCCGTGTCGGTGAGCCAGACACATCGCATATGCTAATGCACAGAGGCCGTGTCTGTATATTCCGAAGGCAACATCAGACACATCGCATATGCACTGAAGTGCACAGAGGCCGTGTCAATAAGCCAGACACATCACATGTACACTACAAATGTGCAGAGGCCGTGTCGGTGAACCAAACACATTGCATATACGAACGCACAGAGGCCGTGTCGGTATAATATATAAATAGAAGGCCAAGCAACCCAAATCACATATATATATACAGGCCAATGTCCTCCAAAACACAAAGAATAAAGGGGCACCAAGCCTTGGGTGTAACACTTAGTATATATAAGATGAATGTTAGTCTGATTTTGAGAACGAGTATAACCTAACAGTTAAATGAAAAACGTACTTAAACATTGAATTGCAAATTTTAGCATATTTATGGTATTTTACGAGAAATGGTGTATGGTTTGTTAAGCTGTGTTTGCTTCGGTTTTGTTGAGTTGTGTTCAAGTCTTAATGTGTTTGCTTTGGTTTTGGTTAGGGTTGTGTATTGCATGCTAAGAAGATGGTGTAAATTAGAAATTGATGTTTTTGTATTGCATTATTACAATCGTGTAATCTCTATATATTACATCTAGATCAGCATGGAGAAGGGTAAACATAAAGTGACAAGTGTTCGCGAGATGTTTGGGTGGTCATCATCTAGTGATGAAAAATATATATCAGTATCAGATAGTGAGCATCATATATCATCAGAACCAACTGAGTTACCTGAATATGACCCCAAAAAATATAAAACTAGAAGTTCCTGAAATGAAAGCACATACATTTATGAAAAGTGAGAAATCTGAAAGTTTGTATGCATCTCCAATTCCAGCTGTTGGTATAGCTTTTAATGATGAAGAAAAAGCTTATGAGTTTTATAACGAGTATGCTAGAAAAATAGGATCTAGTATTAAAAAGTATAATGTAGAACATAGAAAGGATGGTACGTTGAGATTTCACAAGTTATGTTGTAACAAGCATGGGGTTAAAGAACCTCGCAAAGGTCATGTTGCTAAGAATCCACATCTAGAGACCCGAACAAACTGTATGGCTCGGGTCAAATTTAAAATTGATAGGAATAATGTGTGGATAATATCGAAAGTAGAACTAGAGCATAACCATCCCATGACAAATCCAAATAAAAGGCACATGCTGAGATCACATAGGAAAATATTACCCTCACCAACGTGCTTTGTTACATCAGATGACAAATTCTGGCATTAAAGCCCATCATGTATTCAATTATTTCAACTCTGGTGCAGTTGATAATGAAGTTGGTTTTACAAGGGATGATAGTACTAATTATATTCAAAGACGTAGAAGAAAAATATTGAATGAGAAGGAAACCCGAGGTATTCTCAAATATTTAAAAGATAGACGAGCAGAAGATCCCTCATTTTTTTATGCTATTGAAGCCGTTCAATTAGGAGAGATTACTCATTTTTTTGGGCTGATGGAAGATCGATTATAGATTTTCAGTATTTTGGGGATGTTATATGTTTTGACAGTATGTTTCAAACAAATTAGTATTACATGCCATTTGCACCAATTGTTGGTCTAAATCATCATAAACAAACTATTATATTTGGTGCGGCATTACTGTATGATGAGTCTACTGATCTTTTGTTTGGCTTTTTGAGACCTTTTTGCAAGAAATAACCAGTCGTCATCCTGTTACAATTTTTACAGATCAATCGGCTGCAATCGCAAAAGCAATACAGACGGTAATGCCTAATACTGCTCATTGCTTATGCTTATGACATATTTTTAACATTACTACAATACATCTTTCCCATGTCATTCATGGAAGTACTGCTTTTAAGTCAGATCTAAAGCATTGCATGTATGATCGTTCTAGTGTGGCTACTTTTAATAAAATGTGGATTGATCTATTAAATAAGTACAAATTGTATGAACATCAATTGATGATTAATTTTTATAAAATTCGGGAAAAGTGGGCTGCCTGCTATAGAACAGAAACCTTTTATGCAGATATGTCAACAACCCAGCGAAGTGAAAGTATGAACTTCCACTTCAAGATATTCTTTAAGAAAAGATCTGGTCTATTTGAGTTTTTGGAAGAGTATGACATGACACTAAAATTCTTTCAGGAGAAGGAAATCAAGGCTGATTTCAAGACTAGAAACATCACACCAGTTAGTATTTTTAGTAACATGTGTAAAGAGGCAGCTGCAATTTATACCAGAAAAATATATAAGGAGTTTGTAGAGCAATTTTAAAAGCATGTAGATTGTCTTGTTGAATGCATTGGCTCAGATGGGTATGAAAACATATATAAGATGTTTCCGCCAAATCATGCCAGAGATGAACATGTCAAATATAATCCTTCTTCTACTACACTTAGCTGCTCCTGTAAGATGTATGAGAGCAATGGAATTCTATGCATGCATATCATAAAAATCTTGACAATCAATAATATAACTATTTACCCAAGCTCTACATTTTAAAGAGATGGACAAAATATGTTGGGGAAGGTGATAGATCCAGAACATGCCCGCCCACTATTGATTCATCAGGTAATGAGAGCTTGACATCTATGTATACTCGAGTGTGTCAAAACTAGTATTCTATCTCAACAAGGCCTATGCACTCTAGAAGAGCACTTGAGCACATTGAAATTGCAACTAGTCAACTCAGTCTGCATGTAGAACATATATTACGTACCAATCCTCAAACTCTACCTGAAGGTGCCTTACTGAAGAGATAGAAAATGATAACAATGAGAAAGAAATGGATCCAAATATTAGTATCAAGCCACTAGTAGTGAAGAAATGCCCAAAAGAGAAAAGGAAGAAGGGCATGCTTGAACGAAGATTCAAAAAAACTGCAACTTCAACAAGGGCAAGTATGAGAAATCCACCACCCGATGCAAGCATCCACCACCCGATGGTATGAAAAATCTATATACATAATTTCAGCTTTGAAATGAATCAGTTGTAACTAATCGTTGTTTCAATGTGATAACAGGTGCCACCACTCGCTGTACGCATCCACCACCCGATGGTATGAAAAATTTATGTACATAAATTCAGCTTTGTATGAATCAATTGTAATTAATTTAATGTTTCAATTGTGGTAACAGGTGCCACCACTCGCTGCAAGCATCCTAAACCCGCTGGTATGAACCATCTATGTACATAATATTTACTATGCTATGATATGAATCAGTTGTAATTAATCGTTGTTTTAATGTGATAATAGGTGCCACCACTCGCTGCAAGCATCTACCACCCGATGGTATAACAAATTTATGTACATAAATTCAGCTTTGTATGAATCAGTTGTAATTAATTATTGTTTCAAGTTGTGTCTTAAGGTGCCATCAATCCACCAATCAATGCAAGCATCCCCATTATTTTCATATACAGGCATGATGATGGGAGTTTCTCCCTCTTACAATGTATATTTATCTCTTGGTGTAGGCTTTTTAACCAATGGTTTTCTTATTAATATATTCTCTTCTCATGTAATATAGTTAGTAGATGAAGGTTCATATATTCAAGCTGGAAAAATTTCATCTCAAGAGGGGTTCAATTATTCTTAACCGACTGCTGAGTAAACTGCTGTTGTAATGAGCAGCTGCAACTCTATAAAGTATGGATTGAACTATTATTGTAATGAGTAAACTGCTATTGTAATGAGTAATTGCAACTCTAAAGTATGGATTGAACTATTGTTGTAATGAGTAAATTGCTGTTGTAATGACACTGAAATATTGTGTAATGAGACTGTAACATCGTGTAATGACACTGAAATATCATGTAATGAGACTGTAACATCATGTAATGAGACTGTAACATTGTGTAATGACACTAAAATATCGTATAATGAGACTGTCATACACTAGAAAAACCAATAAACTGGTACAAAACTAATTTAATACACTGAAACATCAATTACAAACCAAATATACCACTTAAAATAGCATTACAACTCTCTGTCAATTACAACCAATACCAGCAGACTATATTTTCACTTAGATAATATCACAAAACAGGTACAAAACTATCATACTTTCACTTACAAAATATCACAAACTGGTACAAAACTATCATACACTGAAACATTAATTACAAACCAAATACACCACTTAAAATAGCATTGCAGCTTTCTGTCAATTACAAAATAAAATACCAGCATACCATACTATCACTGAGAAAAACCAATAAACTGGTACAAACCTATCATACACTGAAACATCAATTACAAACCAAAGTTACCACTTACAAAAACCAATACCAGCAGACTATACACATCACTTACAAAACCACTTACACATATGAGCCTACGAATTCAGCAACTGTCCCTTAAAAAGTTCTAACCCAATCTGTGCTCATAACCTCGGCATATCTACCTATGAGAAATTAAAATCTACATTTCGACTTAAACAATCATATACATCATCACAAAAATAACACAATCAATACTATCTTTTTTGCTTTGGACAATGCTCATCCCATGTGAAACCCCAGTCTGTAAAATCAAAGGCCTTACCTGCATTACATCCATTCATAATATGGAATCTCAGCACATCCAACTGAAAATAAATGGATCCAAAATAAGTTAGTGAGATAAATATTAACTTTTATAGCTGCTAGTACAATAAACTAATTAATACTTACATATTTTGATACCACACCCTTATCGTTTTTACTTGTTGACATAGAATTGTATCCAACGATACGTTTTTTCTGAAAATCTATGTACAACAGCCACCAGTGTCTCTTGTGGCATATCGGGGCCATTAATTTCTTTAGATATCGAACATTTGTTTTGTTAATGACTTCCAAAAGACGAAAACATGCAGTGAGACATCTATCTTGTGCGCATTTTGCAGCACTTGGTTGTATGTATGCAAATGTACTGTACTGTTTCTTATTCATTGTTGCTCTTTGTAGTATCATGGCTACATAAACATCTACAGTCTACAACATTGCAAAAAAAAAAAACATAACTGTGTTAGTACTAAGTTCTAACCCAACATGCAATAAAGCTAATTTATCTACTTACACTCTCAAATATCATTTTTCCGAAAAGAACTGTACATATATGAGACTTGTGAATTGTCCATTTCTTAGACTCGTGCCATAATGTAGTCTCTAGTGATATATACGAATCAAGCTCTGCAACTTGTTCAACTGAAATCATGACACGACCATAATAGTCTGTTCTCCCAATAAACTAAAAATTTAAAATCATATTAGTATCATATATATTACCAACACTGAAATGAGAGCTATGTACATCAATGATTGCAGCATACAACATTACAAATTTACCTCGTCCACTTCACTGGGTTCAGCTGAATCTTCGTCTATGACCTCAATGACCTTCTTTTTTTTTTCTTCTGCAAATGGGCTGATTGTTACTCATGATGCTTTCCTAAGTCTTTTGCCTTTTCGTTTGACCCCCATGTCAATGAGTACTTCAAAGTCACTACTTGAAGCTTCATCCTTGGAAGATTCCTTTAGTAAATCCTCAATTTGCACCTTAAGCTTGCTATTTTCAACACACAATATCTCTATTTCTTCCTTCAAGCGCATATTTTCTTCAGTAGTCTACAAAAAATGCAGTGAGGTTAGTTTATGAACACAAGATCTTATGAACTATTATTAGTACTCACATGGGTGTCACAAAAATCTTCATTGCTCTGTGATGTGACTTCAATGGGTTCAGGTGGTCGTGTGTCTTCAATTTTTATATTTATCTACAAAAAATCATCATTGTGTTAGTTTATGAACACAAGCTCTAAAATTATTATACTCACATGGGTGTCTCCTAAATCTTCATTAATCTATGTTGTGGTTTTAACAGGTTCAGGTGGTGGTGGGTTATTTATATACAAAAAAAACCTTCCATATGTTAGTTTATGAACACTACAATACAAAATAAAATACTCACATAGGTGTCTCCCAAATCTTCATTGATCTATAATAAAAAATAAAATAAAATTAGTATAACTATAAATACATAATTCATACTTTCCTGCAATTGGTATGTATACTCAAATGGGCAAATGATAAGACTGGTTTATTTACAATAGCGGCCTCAGCCTCATCCACTTGAAATTAAAAATAATCTGCCACATAATATTATACGACAAATTTATAAATTAATGATTTTAGATTATAATGATTACATACCATAGATTCATCTAATTTTGAAAAGTTCCTGAAATAAGAAACTTCGTCGTGGAAGTTGACTTTAGCCTAACGAAAGAGCCATGGGTAAACAACAACAATAGAATAATGAGCATATATATGTATATGCTCATATAGCCAAACCTATAAATCATCACAAAACTTGCAGATATATATACAATGTATATATATATACTATAAAGATAGACGAGCTTATACATAATACTATAGCACATCCGCCAATTACAGATATCTTCTTCTTCATAAAACTTGTAGTGAGCTCGGTAGACAAGAAGTGGTGGACTGCTTCTGCCCAATTGTATGAACCCAATCTTGTCACATCCTCAATAAAAACCAAAATACCGACATCCAAATGGAAACTAGCACTGCTGAACAAAAAACAGCAAAACATATACAGTATTGCCAACTTTAAAAATTTCTCTTCCTCTTCTATACGTCCATGTGTGCACATATTTCTCAATTTTTTTCTCTATTACATTTCGATTTATTGGGAGCTTCGTAAACTCTGAGAGACAAAATGGAGTGCTGGGTCGATTATGGCCAAATCGAACCAACTCTCCTTCTTGGTGAAATCCAAGGATGATGGATACATCCTTCACAAAAAATGGGACAAAATGCCCATGAATATTAAACCCACTCCTCTCACCATCCCACTTAGACTGTAGATATTCTACAGCTAACATATCTAGTGGAATGGATGGCCCCTCCAATAAATGCCCAAATGGCGTCCTTAGTAACTGTTCCTTTATTACACCTCCCCCTTCTACTTCACTCATAAATTTGTAAAGTCTATTCAAAGAGCATCTACTAAGCATCGGCCTATGATCTTCAATTTTCTTTTTTCCTTTCTACTTGGGCCCACTTCTTGATTACAAACTGAGGGGCAACATCAGCATCGTTACTAAAGTTTGAACTACTCATTGTATCAAAATAATCTGTTTAAACACAATTAAAAAAGCCTCAATAATATTATAGCGTGATAGATAAGAAACATAAATGAATTATGTATACATGCACCAATCCATGATTCTAAATTAAGTAGCGTGATAGTTTGCAATCTTCTTTAAATAAGAAACATAAATGAATTCTGTGTACAATTTCCAATAATATGTTTGTAAAATGGATTTGTAGAGATGGTAATGTCTAATGTTGTTCAACGGTAATGCCTAATGTTGTTCAGGACAACCAATTGAAGGTCTACCAAGAGCAGACCTTTGTGTACAATAGTCATCCAATCTTATCTAACATATTTGATAGAACAATTACAAAAACTAAAAATGATTGCATTGTATTCTAATCTCACTATCAGCATATGTATGTTTACACCATGTTCTAATCTTACAAACTTGTATAGACATTTTCTAAACCCATCCTTAGAACTAATCAAACCAAGATGGGTATGAAATTAATATCATACACTATACCTAAGGAACCCAATGTGTACCCATAGAACTCAACCCTTAAATTTAATTCATGATTCCAAATCACATACATTATGTTCCTAGAGATAATGTTGAACATTTTTGTGCTTTTGTTTGGATTTTTCAAGTCCAAATGCACTTTCATCTAAAGGAAACAAATGAATCGAGGCAGATGAGGAGGAAAGGATGCTTCACCACAAGGACCTCGACACTGATGGAAATCGAGGACAGCCGAGTGAGCAAGGGGGCAGATGAGGAGGAGAGCCTAGTGAAAGAGAGGGAGCAAAGACAGTAGTGGAGGTGCGATCGTCCAGACACAGAAGGGACGATCGCACCAAGATGCGTGTCTGAAAGGCTAAGCGTCCCTTTTGCGATCACGCACAGAAGGGACCCTCCGGCGAATATTTTTTCCCGAGCAGCTCCCTATTTATTAATTACCCTGTCTTTTCATGCATTTTTTTTTATTAAATTAAGAATAATCATATGAAAAATAACAAACTCACCCATGTAGTTTCTGAATTTTCAATCTTATAGTCCACCCCTAGGGTGAACATGGAAAATCTTCAAACTAGAAGAAAAATTTTCACTGGTTTGGAGTTCCTAGATTACATATTTTTAATACGTCTACATTAACTATTAAAATCAACTTTTTTTTTTTTCAAATGACAGATCTCAATTAATGATGATTGACTAAATTAAAAAAAAAAGACATTTAATAGCACGAACCAATTAAAATATGAAAAGTGACCCCAAGTTTAGGATTAATAGTCAACGATGAAACTCTTGAAGAATTTTGGTTAATAAGCAACACAAGTTGATTCTGGGTGAGTTTGGGATTGCAGTGCAGGTTCTGCAGTTGTAGGTTGTAAAAACAGTACTGTTGCTGTACTGTAAGTACTGTTGCTGTGCAGGTCTTGTAGATTGCTGTTGAAAAAAATAATATAAAATATAATTAAATAAAATACTATATAAAATTAAAAACAGTGATTAAGCAAACAGAATACTGTAAATTTTTAGATTACAAAATTTAACAATCATGTCTTTTATAGAAACATACAATTCCAAAATTTTAAAAATCCACAGTTCCATACCAGGTCTCTTATATATAAATACAGTAACTAATTTCTAGAATCCATCAAACTTAATGCAATTTGATCACAAATATTATCGATTTCATTGTGTTGATGTGATTGATGTGATTCTTCATCATCAGACAAATTTTCCTCTGCCACCAAATCAGGATCAACGTCAGCTTCTTGAAATAGTCCATCATTACATGTTATTCCCCTAATATAGTTGTGCAATGCCATTGTTGCAACCACAATCCTCACCTGAGTTCTATAATTATAAGATCGCATATCTCGTAGTATGTCCCACCTTTTCTTCCATACACCAAACGTTCGTTCAATACAACTTCTCAAAGAGGCATGCGCTTTATTAAATACTTCCTTGTATCCTTGTGGTGGATGACCACGTTGAAAATCAGTAAGATGATATCTTACTCCTCTATATGGCCCAAGGTATCCTCTCAGTTGTGAATATCCAGCATCAACTAAATAATATTTTCCTGTGGTAATAAAAAATTCAAATGTAAAATATATTATAGTTTCATGAGGTAATCATTTCAAAATCACAATCAAATTCATACCTAGTGGAGGTCTAGGAAATTCATATGCAGGTGTAGTAATTGCTTTTGTTAAAACACGACTATCATGAGCCGTACCCTCAAAACCAGCTAAAACATATGTAAACTTCATATCAAAACTACATACAGCCAATATATTTTGCGTTGGCCGACCTTTTCGTCCAATATAGCGAACTTGATCTGCAATAGGAACTACGACATCAATATGAGTCCCATCAAGAGCCCCAATACAATCCTACAAAAAATTAAACAATTAGATGGTATGTATATAATTATATACAAAAGAATAATAAACTTCATAATTTACCTTGAAATGAGGCATGTAGCGTATGTCGTTCAAAATTTGTGGTGAGATATCTTTGAACTCTGGATCAGCCGGTTTAATTAAATCTTTAGCCAATTTACAGACTGCACATAAAACTTCATGAAAGATTCTACTAATTGTTTCTCCTGAATGTTGAAAACGTTCCTGTACTCGCCGATTTGATCCACCTTGGGCCAATGTAAATACAAAAATACTAGTTTTTTCAACAACTCTCATATTTCTAGATGGCTTCAGATCATAATGATGTTCTAAGTTATAACACAATTGTAAAAAATCTCTTGCCTCTATTCTCATCATCCATTTACATCTTTCTGGATGGCCATATAATATATCTCCTATCCACTTTGCACCAGTGAATTCAGAAGTCATACAAGGTGATTTTGATAATGAAATATTATTAAAATCCATCATCAAAGAACCAACAGCATGTCCGCATAACCAAAGAGTTAAATTCATATTCTCTTCATCATCATTGTTTTCACAAAAATATGCATCTGCTACATTCTCCATTTCTATTAAAGCGCAAAAAAAATTTCATCATCATTAGAAAGAGATACACATATATATATATCAAAAGTTAAATACATCATCCAAATACATCATCATCATTAGAAAGAGATGTCTTAACAGTACATCATCACCCAAATATAAGTTCAAAAGTTAAATACAATCCAAAGACATCATCATCCAAATACCAGTTTAATACATAGATATAAGTTCAAAAGTTAACCAACACAATTAACTACTTAAACCCGACCAAATTTCTTATACAAGTCATATTGAAAATTTAACCAACGCATCCTCATTTCTGGAGTCTCCAATGAATTCCATAGCTCCCTCTTTGATTTTTGTTCAAATAGTAGCATGGCAAAATAAAACATCTCATCTTCATTAGAAATACCAGTAAGATTCTTCAGATCAGTCATAACCTCTTTTACACCGCAGCCTGGTGGACTCATAACATCCTTAAATTCAGCCATGAGATTCATAAATTTGCAAAAATTATCATTTAACTTTGATACTTCTGAATTTCTGCCCTTCCTCTTACTAGCTATTCGATTAGCTTGGGATGCTTCAGCATTCAATGATCTATTACCTTGAGATGATTCGGCATTAATTGAATTATTTTCCAAATCTTCTACCGGTGCAGAGTCATTTTCGCTTCCCACATTCATATTATCATTGACATGTGGAGGTATGGCTGGTGTATAACAATCAGATCCTAAGGCCACAGTATTGCCGAACATAATATCGTTCTTCGCTTCGATATCAGGATGAATGCCTTTCTTCTTAAACTTGGCATAATCTTTATTGACCTATAAATACAATACACATATATATATCAATTGAATTATGATTTTATAATACTAAATTTGGTGTAATACCTGAATTTTTGCCTCCCACCAATCTGGTGGTGCGTCCACGGTTTCAAGACTAGAATTCCATCCAAGCCCAGTTTCTCGTCCCTTCAATTCTTTCCATAGCTTCCAATCGATTTTAAGTTGTTCCCATCGATTTTTTAATTGAGCCTTGTCATACATAATACCAGTTTGTTGTTGGAAATTATCCACCACATATTTCCAACCTTGTGTATTAAAATGAGTGCCAGGTCTCATTGATTGCTTAACAGCTGAAACACATATATCACAGAAAATCCATGTATTGTGAAAGTTCCATACAGCCTTTCCTGATCTTCTCGTGTTATGTTCCATGTAAAAATACCCTAATGGATTAACCAAATTGATTAGTTAAAAAAATGAGTAGTCTACTAACGTAACACTTAATCATCTAATAGATTTTAAATCCACATGTCAATAACAAACATTCATAGTTCATATATTGCAAGAACAACCTCTTTAAAAATTGTAGTTTCACTTCTATGCCATTTGTAAGAACCTGAAACAGAATTAATATTTTTTTAAAAATTTTCTAGTTAAATTGAGTTAGTTCATAGATGCATAAGCTATAGCCCGTGACAAAATATATGAATAAACTTTTCTCATTTCTATTTGACAATGCAGACTATAGGATTGTTTCTATATAGTCCGCCCTTTAGTTTTCCAGATAGAGCAATGCCTAAAATGTTCTTATTTGGTGCATTAACTTTTTATGGAATTTTATCTAGACATACAAACTACTGAATTCATCCTTTTGCATCACTGTTCCGTGTGTATCACTAGTTTGTCCATTAAAATTAACAAATGGACCATATTGAAACCAATTCAATAGTTTGCATATTCAAATATAAAAAAGTATGAACCTATTTGATATTTGAGGTACAGTTTATATCCCATCCAGTTACTGACCTAGTTAAATTAAAATCATTAAACAAATAGCATTAACATTTAACAAATAACAAGCTAAGTAGGGAAGGAATCAAAAGTAACTAGGGAACAGCACTACAATTAAGATGACAAGCAGATGCCACAATTACTTAAGATAAAAAATCTATACAAAGCCATCACAAGGTTTCCTTGTTCATGATTTTCATAGTAATACCTTAAGTTAAACGCGTACAAACTAAGTTGTGAAGTTGAACATTCAAATCACAAGAATGGGTTCCAAAAGGTAAAAAATGTCTAAAAGCCAAGATGTATTCTTATCAGATTAAGCAGCAACTGTCAATGATGATTTCTTTGCAACCATCTACATTTTCTGAGTTTTCATCACTTCATTTTGAAGTAAATTTCTAAACACAATTCAAACATTAATAGCTCAACATGTATGTACCTTGCAGGACTTGCTAGCGACGAACGAAGATCGGCGAGATCGGCGAGATTGGCTAGCGACGAACGAAGATCAGCGAGATCGGCTAGCGACGAACGAAGATCGGCGAGATCGGCTAGCGACAAACGAAGATCGGCAAGATCGGCGAGATCGGCGAGAGAAAAGAGGGCGCGTGAAGCTTCGAAAACCCAGACAAAACCTAGACAAACCTACCGACGGTTTGCTGCTCCACACCCACAGGAAGATCGGCGAGATCGGCTAGCGACGAACGAAGATCGGCGAGAGAAAAGAGGGCGCGTGAAGCTTCGAAAACCCAGACAAAACCTAGACAAACCTACCGACGGTTTGCTGCTCCACACCCACAGGAAGATCGGCGAGATCGGCTAGCGACGAACGAAGATCGGCGAGATCGGCGAGAGAAAAGAGGGCGCGTGAAGCTTCGAAAACCCAGACAAACCCTACCGACGGTTTGCTGCTCCACACCCACAGCGCATCAGCTATTGGCTGAGCCGGACGGAAAACGCTTGGTCAGAGTTGGTCAACAGAAGTAAGCAGTGAATAAGCAACCTCAGCGCCAAACGGAAAACACTGTTTTGACCTACGCCCCACGCGACCGGGCGCCCCGCCTACAATGCCAAACGCGACCAGTCTCGGTCAAAGTCTCAATACAACGAATAAGCAATTAGTAAAATTGTAATCTTGATAAGGATTCATAAATTGCAGTCGGAACGATGAGAGATCCAACTTGGCTCCTCCGTTGACCGGAATTCTAAGCAAGTGCAATGGCTTTCTCGATTGCAACGGAATTCTTCTTCCCGGTGCGAAAATCGTCTCCGGACGCGCAGCATCTCCTCGAAGGAGTCTTGGGGAAGCTGAAGACAATTCGGCAGCAAATTCAGGCGGAGCTCGACGATGCCGAGAAGCGGGAGATCCGGTACGAGATCGACAAGAACTGGCTCAAGGAGCTCAAGAACTTGGCATACGACGCGGAGGACGTCATCGACGAGTACGACTACCATGTACTCCGAGCTCAGGTGGAGGGTAAAGCCAGGGAAGCTGCCTCGGAGAAGAGGAAGAGAACGAACGAGGTACCTGACACCACATACATTAAAGAGATCTTAGATAGGGCCGGAAATGTATGTAGCAGATACGAGGATATCTCAGGCGCTCGTATGCTTTTCCGCTTCACTGAGGATGATGGAGAGGACCGAATGGATGAGGGTGGCAATCCACCTGCAACTGGATCCATGGTAGATAAGTTATCCATTTACGGGAGGGAGAATGAGAAGAGGGACGTGATCCGTTTCTTGCTGTCCGGAAATAGGAGGGATGTGAATGTTTCTGCCATTTGCATCTGTGGCAAGGGCGGCCTAGGCAAAACCACACTTGCGCAGCTTGCTTACAACGATGATAGAGTCAGCAGGGATTTTAATCGAAGAGGTTGGGTGTGTGTGCCTCCGGATGCCGACATAACAAAGTTAACCAAGTCGATCCTTGAGGTTCTCACTGGGGAACCTTGTCGTCTTACCGAGCTCAGCACTCTCCAAGAAACCCTAAAAATTATGTTGTGGCAAACAAAAGTTCTGCTTGTTCTTGACGAGGTGTGGAATATGAAGAGGAGCTGCTGGGAATCCTTAATCGCCCCTTTTGTGGATGCTGAAAAAGTAAGAATCATTATAACTACGAGTAACCAAGATGTAGCTGATATCACTCAAAGCCAACTTTATCCCCTTGATGGGCTGCCCGATGAGGAGTGTTGGATGTTATTCAGGCATTTTGCATTTGGTGGTGTTGAAGAACCCGAAATCATTGGGTATTCACATGGTAAAGGAAAAAGGATTGAAGAATTTGAGTAACGTAATATTCCATGTATATGAATTCTGTACATGGTAGATTATCTGTTAATATGCATCTAGATTTACATACTGTATAAGAAAAATGTATATATGTACGCATCAGCTAGTTGAACAATATACAAAAATAAGAGTTCTTTTCTCAATTACATTCTTCATCGTCTTCCCTGTGTTCTCTTTACATCATTTCTTCCTTTTTCTTCAGGTGGTCACAGTCCAAATGAGCAACTGAGACTTGCTGAAATTGGTAAGCAGATTGTTGGCAAGTGTGGCCGATTGCCACTGGCAGTAAAAGCTCTTGCAAGCCTGCTTAAGATCAAGAGAGATGAATCACACTGGATTGAAGTAGCAGAAAGCGAGCTATGGGAATTAGATGGAGAAACTGAAATCCTGCCAGCTCTCAAGTTGAGCTACAAGTACTTGCCAAGCCGTTTGAAACGTTTGTTCTTGTTCTGTTCCATGTTTCCCAAAGACTATCTGTTCGAAAAAGAGGAATTAGTAAGGCTGTGGATGGCACACAATTACATCCAGGCCAGAGGTAGGAAAAGAGTTGAAGATGTTGGAGGAGAGTATTTCGATGAGTTGTGCAGGAGATCCTTATTCGATGTCAATGGGACAAGTACCAAGTATAAAATGCATGATGTGATCCGAAACCTAGCACAATGTATTGCAGCAAGTGAAATCTTTACAGTAATTAAAAGGGATCAAGTTGATATCTCAGAAGAAATACGGCACTTGTATGTGAAAGGTAAGGGTGAAATAATAGAATCACTCCGGTTCAAAAAGCCAGATGCCTTGCGCACGCTGTTATTCGAAAGAACTGATGCTATTGTTCCAAAAATACTCATGACTCCACCAAAGATGAGGTGCTTGCAGCATGTATTTTCAGATGTATCAGATGGGTGCTATTTCTCCCACCTCATTCACTTGCGTTACCTTCGTGTCGACAATGAAGACATTAAACATTTTCCTGAATCTCTATGCCGGCTTTACAACCTGCAGAGCTTGAACCTGGACAACTGTGAAAATTTAAGAGAGTTGCCCAGTGGCTTGGGCAATCTTGTTAACCTCCGTTTCATTGGACTTTGCAATCTGGATATTCAAAGGCTGCCTGATTCCATCTGTGAGCTCCCCAACCTGCAAAAGATGAAGCTGAGTGATTGCAGAGGCATTAAAGAGTTACCTAGTGGCATAGGCAATCTTGTCCAGCTTCGCGACCTTCGACTTTGTAAAATGAGTATTAGTGAGTTGCCTGAGTCAATAACACAGCTAACCAACCTGCAGGTGTTGGACCTGAGTGGCTGCAGAAATCTTTATAAACTACCAAGTAGCATTGGAAATCTTTCCAACCTTGTCACCCTACAAGTCAACAATACTGAGCTTCGGGAGTTGCCTGAATCCTTTTGCTGTCTATATGCATTGCAGCAGTTGAGTCTGCTTGGTAACTGGTATCTTAGAGACATACCCCGTGGTTTTTCCAACCTTGTTAATCTCCGTTACCTTGAACTGTTTGATACAGGAATTACCACGTTTCCTAAATGTATTGCTGAGCTCCCCCTCCGTTACATTAGATTTGGTACAAAGTATTGAATCTAGGAACAACTGGGTGCACATTAAGTTGGAAGTTATCATTTCAATTTCTTGTGCAATGAAGTATTCATACCTTAATTTGTCTACGTTAGGTTGGAAGTGATCTACTTTGTGTGTGTGGATGCGTTTCTTGTGCTCTGTAGAGGGAGTCAGTATTCATATTCTGTATGGATACTTGTTTATGTTGGTTTTTGTTGTTCTGTTCTGAACTCATGTGCTTTAATAAAATTTTTCTATCAGCAATTTCTTTAATTACCTTCATGTATTTGGTTGTAAGACTTTTGTATATATCCCAAAGGATAAAAGGTAAAAATTAAATGGCAAAATTCATCAGTGCATCTTTATTTGCTATGGTGAAGATGAGTTTCCCTTGTAGGTTTTATGATTCTATAGAGAAGAAGCTTGTAAGAAGTAGAGATACGGTGGTATGTGAAGATCAGACTAGATATTGGAAAATCAAAGGAAATTTTCAAGAGTTGTGATATAAATGTTGATCCTATTTTATCAACACCAACAGATAGGGATGGTAGCTGCGTAGTATTTTAGTGGGTATCCGCCCTATCCAAATCCATTTATAGATAATCGGGTACCTATTATTCGGGTTCGGGTAGCATAGAGCAGATACCTAGTATTCGAACTCGGTTATATATAAAAATAAATATAATATAAGTTTATAACTACTAAGTTACTATTTACTAACCATATAACCCACTATTTGCTATGTAATTATTTTTTATTATGTTATTTTATTTATGTATTAAAAATTATACTTTTTTAATATATTAGTCGGGGTACCTGTTCTACCTTATCCAAAAATTAATCATTATTAGTGTCACGCCCCAGCCTAAGGTAGTTCGACGGAGCACTAGACCGGGCGTGAAACCTTAGGATTTCAAGGCATAATTTCACCCCCAATTTGGAAACCCTAACTGCCGTCCAAAATTTCTTCCTAAATCGAAAATCGATCGGAAAACCCTAACCCTAATTAAATTACCTCTTCAATTTTGACTGAAGTCAAAATTAGCTGCCGCTCAAATTAAAATGGATCGCTGACATCACGCCGACGTCAGCCGCTGAAATTTGTTTCCGTGTGATACAATTGCTAGTTCCAATTTTGACCTGGTCAAAATCGGAACTCGTCTCCTTCGTTCGAACACGCGTCTGCATTCGATACTCGTCGGTTGTCCGCCCGTCGCCGGAGAAGAAGGTGTGCCGACAGGGAAGGCTGCCGTCTTCCTCCGTTTCACCCTCGTCATCGGCAGCCGCTTGCTGCCGGAGCTTGCTGGAAGAGGCGACGAACGTCGCTGGTAATCGGGGGAAACGGGGAAGAGGTTTGAGAAGGGAATCTGTCTTATTCTTCGCAGAAACTTACAGAACTCTCTTCTCTCGTCGTTGTTGGCCCCCAGGCCGGCGATGCCCTCTTTCCCTCCCTCGCCGTTGACCCACCGGTCGGCGGTTACAATCTCTCAAACTTCCAACCTTCCGCCGCCCCCTGGCATCGGAACTCCACTCAACAGCACCTCATGACCTGGTGACATTGCTTGTTCGCTGGATGATCATCCTTGCTCCGCTCGCTCGCTCTCCCTTTTAACGAGCAGGGAATCGTCCGCCGATCCCCCGTTTTCTCCGACCTTCACGCCTATGCCCGCGTCCTTCGCAAGCGCGACGCCCTCGTTAATGCCAGCTCCTCCTTCACCTGCTCCCACGTCCACGACCTCGTTCGCCCTGACTTTTCTGTCGACAAACCCGTCACCGTGCCACCAGATCTCGTGTCCGAAGGTGGCAGCGAAGACGCGGCTGAAAGCCGTTTTGAGCTTTCCGCGTGCGCGTGGATCGGAGCTGACGACGCCCGATTTTCTATTTTAGGGTCAAAATCGCCTGTTGACCCCTGAGATCGTGCTCCCTGTTTTCCTTTACTGCTTGGGCTTGGGCCTGGCTGGGCCCAATGATCCCTGGGCCTGATAATTCTCCCCCGCACAATTTAGACATCGCCCTCGATGTCTATCACGGGCAAATCTCTTGCCACCATTGCTCCGATGTACCCGATCCGTCACTATTACACCCCCCCCCCCCCCGTGGCAGTGTTCGGAACTACCTAGATCGCCCTGCCCCTCAGCTCCTCGTTGTTGATTTCAACTTCCTCAGCTGGCTCCTGTACCATGATAGCCATGATCTTCTGTCTCGTGGGGCAATCCTTCATCTAGTGAGGACTGCCACACAAGAAACAACCATGTGGCTTTGGCTCTCGTCGTCCCGATGAACCTCTGTCCTGCCGGGGAAAGGGTCTACCCCTCTCTGGAACTCTAGCCCTCGGCGGGGAGTCGCGCTTCGGTGGTGACCTGAATTTCCTTAGTGGTGCTGATCTGTGATTCTAATTATCCACCAAGGACTCAGCCGCAGCCGCCCTCCAATCTGGTGGTGAGTGTCGCCGGACCTCCGTCTCCACTCATGGTTGAAGATTTTGATGGAAGAAGTACCTCCTGTCTCCCTCCGCCATGTCTGGTAGCTCCAACATGAGGGCAGAGAATGCCCTAATATACTCTTGGATCGACCCAGTATGCCTTAGCCGATCCACTTTGCCACGCGCCTGATCCACCGAGTTTCCGGGAAGAAATTGCCATAGCAGTTCCTCACGGAAGGTCTCCCATGGCCAACTAGAAGCCCCCAACGTCGAGCTAACTTTGGTCCTCCACCAAAGTTTCGCGTCGGCTATGAGATATGCGATGCATACCCGTACCCGATCTTCTTCTGGAACACGGCTCGCAGAGAACAACTGCTCCATGTCCCTTATGAAGTTCTCCAGTTCTCTAGACAATCGGGCCCCCCGTCGCTGGCTCAGGAACTCGTACCTTTGGTTTGGGAGCCTCCTGCTCCGCCATTGTTGCCGATCGTGATACTTGCATTAGAGCCAAACGTAGTACGAAGATCTCTGTAGTCATCTCCTACTTCATGCGTGCCATTTGCTATGGTAGGTCTATCAGACCCTCTAGAGTGTGCTGCAAAGTCTCAATCTGCAACCTCTGTTGCTCCACCGTCCTCTGAAGAAGTTCCATCTGGGGAACAACCGCCGTGTCTCTATTGCCCGTCATACTGAGCACCTGCTCGATCTGTGCTATGCGATCACCTTGGTTCACCATCTCTTCAGGTTTAGCCTTGGCCTTACCCCCTTGAGGCCAAACGTCTTCTGATGCTCCTTTGGCTGTGTGGGTGATCTTCTGGAACTTCTGACCGATCTTCACCTTCGCAGGTGAAGCAACCGTATTGTCTCCTCCAATATATGTGGGTTATGGGCCCACAGTCTAGCTCTGATACCAATTGTCATGCCCCAGCCTAAGGTAGTCCGACGGAGCACTAGACCGGGCGTGAAACCTTAGGATTTTCGGGCGTAATTTCACACATAATTTAGAAACCCTAACTGCCGTCCAAAATTTTTCCCCAAATCAGAAAATTGATTGGAAAACCCTAACCCTAATTAAATTACCTCTTCAATTTTGACTGAAGTCAAAATTAGCCGCCCGCTCGAATTAAAATGGATCGCTGACGTCACGCCGATGCCAGCCGCCAAATTGAATTTCGCTCACTGACGTCAGCCCTGCGTCAGCCGTCGAAATTTATTTTCGCGCGATGCAATTGCTAGTTTCGATTTTGACCTGGTCAAAATCGGAACTCGTCTCCTTCGTTCGAACACGCGTCTGCGTTCGATACTCATTAGTTGTCCGCCCGTCGCCGGAGAAGAAGGCGCGCCGACAGGGAAGGCTGTCATCTTCCTCCCTTTCACCCTCATCGTCGGCAACCGCCTACTGCTGGAGCTTGCTGGAAGAGGCGACGAATGTCATCGATAATCGGGAGAAACGGGGAAGAGGTTTGAGAAGGGAATCCATCTTATTCTTCACATAAACTTACAAAACTCTCTTCTCTCGTCGTCGTTGGCCCCCAGGCCGGCAATGCCCTCTTTCCCTCCCTCGCCGTCGACCCACCGGTCGATGGTTACAATCTCTCAAACTTCCAACCTTCTGCCGCTCCCTGGCGTCGGAACTCCACTCAACAGCACCTCACGACTTGGTGATGTTGCTTGTTCGCTGGATGATCATCCTTGCTCCGCTCGCTCGCTCTCCCTTTTAACGAGCAGGGAATCGTCCGCCGATCCCTTGTTTTCTCTGACCTTCACGCCTACGCCCGCGTCCTTCGCTAACACGCGTGATGCCCTCGTTAACCCCATCTCCTCCTTCACCTGCTCCCACGTCCATGACCTCGTCCGCCCCGAATTTGCTACCGACAAACCCGTCGTCGTGCCGCCAAATCTCGCGTCCGATGGTGGCGGCGAAGACACGGCTGAAAGCCACTTTGAGCTTTCCGCGTGCGCGTGGATCGGAGCTGACGACGCCCGATTTTCTATTTTGGGGTCAAAATCGCCCGTTGACCCCTGAAATCAGGCTCCCTGTTTTCCTTTACTGCTTGGGCTTGGTCCTGGCTGGGCCAATGATCTCTGGGCCTGACAATTAGGGTTATTATAGGGTCGAGTACTCAAATTTTATTTAGGTAATCACATATATAGGTGGAAATTTAATAGGGTAGGTATTTAAGTTAGGTATTTATTGGGTTCGAGTATTAAACAGGTAGTTAAATTTTTAATAGGGTAGGGTTTGGGTAAAGGGTTCTAAAAAAATAAACGGGTAGTTATTCGGGAATAGATAGTAGAAGAATTATCTAGGTTAAGGTATAAGTAGTATAAAAAATACAGGTACCCTATCCGCTGCCCATCCCTACCATTAGATAGCATAGTACAAGAGAGTCCTCATCATTAAGGTATAAAACAAGATATAGTTAATGATGATGTCTCTAATAATCAGTTTTTTTTTTTATCAAAAGTTATAAGAAGATAGTGATATGCCTAGAAGGACACTCTTTTAATGAGTATGTACTTCTTGTTAATGAGAGAGAACCTAAGTCTTATAAAGAGACTATTGAATCTGACCAAAAGCAACAACAGATTGAAACCATGAAAGATGAGATGAAATCTCTATATGATAATAATACCTTTGAATTGGTATAGCTACCAAAGGTTAAGAGAGCTTTGAAGAATAGGTAGATTTATAGGTTGAAGTAAGAAGAGAATACCTCATGTCCACAATATAAAGCCATATTGGTTGTTAAAGGTTTCAGTTAGAAAAAGAGAATTAATTTTGAAGAGATCTTCTCTCTAGTTGTGAAAATATCTTTTATTAGAATTATGTTAGGCTTAGAGACTTGATTTAGAGATTGAGCAAATGGATGCAAAGACTGCATTTCTTCATTGTGATTTGGTTGAAGAAATTTATATAGATCAGCTAGAAGGTTTCACAAAAAAAAAAAGAAAAAGAAAATCATGTGTGCAGATTGAAGAAGAGCTTATCTGATTTGAAACAAGCTCACAGACAATGGTATAAGAAATTTGAATATGTTATGATTGGAAAATGCTACAAGAAGACTTATTTAGATCATTGTGTTTTTATACATAAATTCTTCGATGATGATTTTATAATATTGTTGCATTATGTTGATGATATGCTTATTGTTCATCAAAATGCTTCTAGAATTGATAGATTGAAGGAAGAGCTAAGTAAGCATTTTGCAATGAAGAATTAGGGTCCTGCAAATCGAATTCTTTGTATGCAAATTATAAGGGATAGAAATGCAAGAAAGTTATGGCTATCACAGGAGAAGTATATTGAGAAGATACTTTAAAGATTCAACATGCATCAAGCTAAAGTGGTTAGTACTCCTGTTGCTGCACACTTTAAGCTTAGTCATAAACAAAGTCTATATACTGAGAAAGAGAAAGAAGTTATGCAAAGAGTTCCTTATGCATATGTTATGGGTAGTTTGATGTATGTTATGATATATATAAGACATGATATTTCCTATGCTATTGGAGTTCATGGCATATTTATGTCTGAACCTTGAAGAAGGCATTGGAATGTTGTAAACTAGATCATGAGATATCTTAGAGGCACAACTAACTTAAAGCTTTGTTTTGACAGTAATGAGCCTACTCTAATTGGTTACACTAATTCTTATATGACAGGAGATATTGATTCTAAAAAATCTACTTCTAGTTATTTGATCACTTTTGTAGGTGATGCAGCGGCCTGACAATCAAGATTGTAAAAATGTGTTGCATTGTCAACTACGAAAATAGAATTCATTGCAATAATTGAAGCATGCAATGAATTGCTTTGAATGAAAAGGTTTATGGAGGAGCTTGGCTTTTCTCATGCAAGGTATATTTTATTTTGTGATAATTAGAGTGTCATTCATCTTAGTAAGAACCAGACATTTCATTCTAGATCAAAACACATTGAAGTACGATATCATTGGATATATGATGTACTTGATGAAAAATTATTAGAACTTGAGAAGGTTCACACAGAGGATAAATGATGTTGATATGTTAATAAAGCCTTTACAGAAGGAGAAGTTTGAGACTTGTAAATTGATTGCCGGATTAGTGAACCTTTCCACATAGTCGAGAGGGGGAGAATTGTTGGGCCAATGGGTCTCGCCTTTGTGGAGGGGGCCCAATAACTAAAAGCCCATTAGGGTAAATTATATATGCTGGTCAGAGATGGCCATAATTTTTGAGAAAGTAGACATTGAGAGAGTTAGAGGTGGCTGAAAATTTCTTCTCTGCACGGCTGTGATCAAATTGATGATTCAAAATCATCTACCGTCGGATCGAGCTAATGTTTGGCTTGCGGCTAGAGAACTCATCGATCTTCATTCTGAACAACGGTGATCTAATTCTCATGTACGAACTATCTTTGTTGAGCCCGAACAACAACTTCAAATTTGGTTTTCTATTCTTTGCTGGGCAATTGTGGTTTCTGTGATCAAATGCATGATCAACTTACATTCGTGGTCCGATCGTGCTGAAATTTGGACAAAATTTAGAGCACTCATAATTCGTTATTGTCAACGGTAAAGATCAGTTTTTAGTACAAATCTCTTAGAAATTTATCTCAAAGCAAGAGTATATTTATGAGCAATTTCTGATGATTTTCATTTTTACTCTCTTGTTGATTTTATAGATCTTAGAGTTATGTACTCCTTATAATTAATTGGACGCCTCTTGTACTTATTTTACAGTATAGTGGAGATTCTTGGATAGACTTTGTGTCATGTGATTTTTTTTTTTCTACTAATCTGGAGAGTTTTCATATAAATCTCTTATGTTATTATTATGTCATATTGATTTTAGAATATGATTTAATTATCTTTCTGCTATAATACTCTTTTGTGATCCCCGACAGATCCAATGCGAGATCGACAAGTACTGGCTCAAGGAGCTCAAGAACTTGGTTAGGACGTCCTCGATGAGCATGACTACCATGTGCTCTGAGCTCAAGTGGAGGGTAAAGCTAGGGAAGTTGCCTCGCGGAAGAGGAAGAGATCGAACGAGGTACTTGACCTATTAGGTTACCCTCGTGTCCAACCATATGCATTAATGAGATCTTAGATAGGGCCAGAGATATCTGTAGCAGATACAAGGAGATCTCATACGCTCGTATGATTTTCCGCTTCACTAACAATGATGGAGAGGATCGAATCGATGAGGATGACAATCCACCTACAACTGGATCCATGGTAGATGTGTCATCCATTTATGGGAGGGAGAATGAGAAGAGGGACGTGTGATCCATTTCTTGCTGTCCGGAAATGCGTGGGATGGGAATGTTTCTGTCATCTACATCTTCGGCAAGGGCGGCGAGGCAAAATCACACTTACTTACCGTTGGTCTAAAATTTTATATAGGGTTTTATTTAAATAAAAAGCCTAAGAAGAGATAAAAGAAATAGAAGAAAGAGAAGAGGAGTGTTTTTTGGATAAAATAAATATTATTCCAGATATCTCAATTGGAAAAACTCAAACCAATTTCATTTCATTTGTTCCTTTCAACGAATACTTGAAAACCTAATTAGAAACGGTATCAATTCAAAATGTTGAGTCTAAAAAGAAAAATTATGTATTAGGAAATATATGTTCGGATAGGTTTGATTAATTGATATCTATACACGACAAAGGTAAAGACCATCTTTAACTTCCATTATCGATTGGATATCTCTAATAAGGAAGACGCGGCGACGATTTATTCTAGGAAATCCCCAACTAAAAATACATAGTATTCTTTCTTGTCTATTGAATCGATTATAATTGCTACTTACATTCCACAAAATTGTAGAGCACAAACAGGAGCTAATGAATGCGATCCCATAGAAAGACTTCACAATCTAGAAACAATATGATTTGTTGATATGGAAATACAGTTATCAAATTCATACAAAGATAATTGGAAGTTCTAACCACTAAGAATCCTAGTGAATCTAAAAAAGGGATACATACACAACAAAAATTACTCATTTTTCGAGACCTCATTATAAGTTTTATCCATATATGTTCTAATTGGCAATTCATTTAATGCTAACATTATTATTTTTTTTCCTAATAATCCCTCATAAAATTTTAAAAAACTTTTCTAAATATAATTAAATTTATAAAATAATTAAATAAAATTAAATTGTTGCTTATGCCTATATCATACGATTAGTAAATTACACTTAAAGACATAACTTTTACTTAGTGAAAATATTTTTATCTAAAAGAAAATTAGTGAATTAGTTTTGAACTACTTCTCTTTAACTTAGACCTTGATAGTCCATACACAATACACGTTTGCCCAATTGTGGAGTTGCATTTTTTATCATGTACATGTATCTTCATGAGAGCTTCTCAGAGTTATTCATGTCCGCAGCCGTAATTATATATAGACTCTCTCATATATGAAATTTCCTATAAAGGATAAATTTGAAATTTTCTATAAAGGATAAATGTAGAGAGTCCTCTCATGGTAATTAACCATTTTGAAAGTTTTTCTTATCTCTACAATAAGAAAAAACTCGCATAATGATGAAATAAACAAGAACATTCAATATTGGAAAAACACGCTGGTGGGCTATTTTATTGGATCAAGACTCACATTTAATATGATTAAATTGAAAGCCTGTGGAATTTGGAAGGTACCATGGAAATATTTTCTCTGTCGGCCGTTTTTTAATTTTCAAGTTTGACCTAGAAGAGGATAAATTAAGTGTATTAGAAAGGGGGGCATGGTTCTTTTTGGCAGATTATTGATACTAAAAACATGGATTCCCAAAGAGACATTAGAGAAAGGAGATTTCTTAGCCATTCCAATATGCGTATGGATTTATTAGTAAAATTTCAAGCGCTCTAGGGAGACCAATGTATATAGACTAAGCAACTGCAAACTGGAATAGAATCGATTTTGCAAGAATTTTTCTTGAAATGAATGCAGCAAATGATTTTACAGATGAGCTAAGGGTTTCTGTGAATGGAGAACCAAATGTATCTCTCCGATTCGAATACGAATAGAAACCTCCTAAATGTACTAATTGTGTTGTGTTTGGACATGAGGATGGAAAATGTTTGATAAAGAAGATTAAGAAACAATCCTGGTTCCCGAAAATAAACAATCAAGTAGCGGAATCTAGGGCTACATCGACAAAAATAAATGAAAATAAGTGACATCAGTTCCAATAATATAGATATAAGGAAAGGATTGACTGAGATGAGTAAGTGTTAGGCCCTTGGATCAACAGGCCAGGCCCATGGATCATCGGGCTGGATTGAAGCCCATTGGGCCGAAAGTTGACCCAAGCCCAACCCGAACACGCGGAGAAGGGAACGCGGTGACTTCGTCCTCTGTTCCGGAAGCTTCGTCCGCAGTGAGACACTCGAACACGGACGCAGGCGAATGCTTCGATGGGTGAAACGGTGAAGACGTGAGTTTCTCGCCGGCGAAGAGATCGGATTTGGGCGGTGGCGTCAACGCGGCTGGGCGAGGCAAGAAAATCGGGCAGCGGGTGCCCTAATTAAGGTGGAGACACGATCGGCGCGGAAGGCATGAAGGCGGTGGACGTTCGCCTATAAAGTCGTCCGATGGGAGGACAAGTAGAGGGATTTGATCAGGATCGAACGATCATCCGCACCAGCAGCGAAGCTCAGGGGAGTTTTCCTGTAGAGTTTCTGGAATCTAGGGAGACGCCGACGAGAGGGACTAGGTGAGAGATTTGTCATCGATGATCAGGGGATCATCGGCGAGGGAGGGCAAGAGGGCGGCGACGGGGGTCGCTGGTGAGTGAAGGAAGAGAGTTATTGTAGTTCTAATACCGAATAAAGTTTCCTCTTCACTGATTCCGTCCTCCCTTGTTTCTTGCATTTTCCTCCTCGTTACTATCTTCGGTGAGCTACGGCAACAGGCGGCTGTCAGGCGTCGGCAGCGAGGGGCTGAGAGCGAAGCTTGGAGTTCGTTCCTAGCCTGCATGCCCTAATCTCCGGCGACGTAGCGGCGTCGTTGGACGAACGCAGGCGGCGTTCGTTCCAACAGGGAAGACGACGTGTTGTTCAAACACTTTGGCGTTCGAAACGAGATGAAGTCCACGATCAATAGGCGAAGAACACAGTTCGGCGAGCGAAATTGGAGGCTGACGCAATCCTGACGTCAGCAGAGACGAAATTCACTTTCGAAATCGAGGAATTTGGCAGCTGACGACAGCATGACATCAGTGTTGAGTCATTTGAAAATATGATTAACCTTTTTCAAATTCACCTTATAAAAATAAGATTTTTTTTTATTTAAATGGGTTATGGCTTCTAATGAATGCAAGCATTCATTGTTAATTAACCCTAAAAATCAAGGCACCTTTGATTGAGAGATCTATGTTATGAAATAAAATAAAATTGCTAAATAATATGATTCATTAAACATTTTAATGAAGATACACAATTGAATTCGAAAAGAAAATAACAGAAGAGAAAAGTCTTCACCAACGTGGGTGATTGGTGTCTAAGGAGATATCTGTCCTCAAAGGCTTGTTAGATATTCAATTTGACATGTGCTCGATCTTGACGACTTGTGAGCATTTGAAGTTGACATATGCTTGGTCTTGATGACTTGTGAGCATTTGAAGTTGACATGTGCTCAGTCTTGATGACTTGTGAGCATTTGAATTCGGCATGTGCTGAACCTCAGTGGCTTGTTAGATATAGATATCCGGCCATGATGGCTTGTTGGATATTTGATTTGAAAGATTACCCGGCCTCAACGACTTGTTGGCTAAAGATATCTGTCCTTGTGACGTGTTGGATATTTTAAATTTGAAAAAAATATCTGGCCTTATGGCGTGTTGAATATTTGATTTAAGAAATTACCCGACCTTGCGGCGTATTGGATAATTTAGAAAATATCCAGCCTTGCGGTGTATTGGATATTTGATATGAAAAATTACCCAGCCTTATGGCGTGTTGGATAATTTGGAAAATATCTGGCCTTGCGGTGTATTGGATATTTGATATGAAAAATTATCCGGCCTTACAGCATGTCGGATAATTTGGAAAATATCCGGCCTTGCGGCGTATTGGGTATTTAATATGAAAAATTACCCAGCCTTGCGGCGTATTGGATAATTTAGAAAATATCCGGCCTTGCGGCGTATTGGATATTTGATATGAAAAATTACCCGGCCTTGCGGTGTGTTGGATAATTTGGAAAATATCCGGTCTTGCGGCATGTTAAATATTTAATATGAAAAATTACCTGGCCTTGCGGCATGTTGGATAATTTAGAAAATATCTGGCCTTATGACGTATTGGATATTTAATATGAAAAATTACCCGGCCTTGCGGCGTGTTAGATAATTTGGAAAATATTTGGCCTTGCGGCGTATTCGATATTTGATATGAAAAATTACCCGGCCTTGCGGCGTGTTGGATAATTTGGAAAATATTCGGCCTTGCGGCGTATTGGATATTTGATATGAAAAATTACTCGGCCTTGCGACGTGTTGGATAATTTAGAAAATATCCGGCCTTACGGCATGTTGGATATTTGATTTGAGAAATTACCCGACCTTACGGCGTGTTGGGTAAAGATATCCGGCCTAGCGGCATGTGGGATATTTGATTTAATAAACACAACATCATATTGAGGAGTTACGCCCCGACGATAAACGTCGACGTACGTACCTCCCAAATAATATTTTATTATGAAAATTAATTATTTATGCAGCCTTGATGGCTTATTGGATATTTGAAAGATGTCCGGCCTTGATGGTCTGTTGGATATTTCAATTGGCTTAGACTATCCTCCGCCGTTAAATATTTGATTTTCTCGTGTCTATGAATTTAAATTCATAGATTTGACTCAATCCAGTGTTCAGATAAAAAATCTAACATCATATTCTGAAATATTAGCTTTGGCATAGTAGGGATCGACACTTTGATCATGTCAAACGTCATTCGATCAACTCAGATATGCTCAAATCAATTTCAGCCATTGATTTCATATTTAGATCAAATTTATCTTGATGGTCCATTTAGATTCATAGATCCGCTTCAATTCAAGTCTCGGATCGAAGATCCAATATCATATTTGGAAAGATCATATTCGATTTGATAGGGATCAACTCCTAGATTATGTCAAAAGTCAACCGATTGGCTTAGATATGCTCAGATCAATTTCAGCCGTTGATTTAGATTTAAATCAGATTCATCATGACCGTTCAAATAAATTCGCTGATCTATGTCAATCCGAGTCTCGGATTGAAAATTTGATATTATATTTGGAAAGATCTAGTTCGATATAGCAGGGATCGACACCTTGATCATATCAAACGTCAACCGATTGACCGAGATATGCTCCAATCGTTCTAAGCCGTTCATCTATTTTATACTCAGATTTGAACTGTCGAATAAATTTGAATCTGAACCCTCGATATGAGATGGATGAATTTCAGCCATTGGATCTGGGCCGTCGGATTTGAACATAATGAATCTCAGTTGTCCGATTTGATTTATTATTCCAGATTGATCTCAGCCCTTCGATTAAGCGTGATGTAATCTGGAGCGTTGATTTGATTTCAGATCTGGATCGTTGATTTGAATTGAATGAATCTGAACCATTAGATTCAATTTATTCGATCAACATGATCTCGGCCGTCCGATTTCAAGTGAAGTAATCTGGGGCGTTGATTTTGCTTGGATATGGACCGTCGAATTAATCGAACAAATCTCAGTTGTCCGCCTTTTTTCCCGTCTCTCTCGTTGTCGGTGGCGACGGACGAATCTAGGGTTCATCGCCGCCGGCCGCTCACTACTTCTTTGGCCAATCTGTTTTAGGGGTAGCTTCCTTATGTAGAAGAGGACTTGTAGCTGGAATTTGGAGGCTTCTGGTGGAGTATAGACGACGAATCGAAGCTCTGGCAGAAACAGGGTCACCAACATAAAATCGTTCGATTCCGGCGATCTGGCCATCAAATCGCCGGATCTTTCTGTCTGTAGATGCGCACACTTACGAAAATGTGTGGCTGAAGTTTGATCTTGATCGGCTGGCTGGATTCGACGAAAGATTCGTCTGAACATTCTGAGCCGTGGCAGTGACGATAAACAGTAGTTTATATATATATATATATATATATATATATATATATATATATATATATATATATATATATATATATTGGAATCGATATTTTTTTACTAGAGTATCGCTCTCTAGGATTTAGTCCAGAGTTTACTCTCCGCAAAAGTGATTTTCATAGGAGTATCCTCTCCGATTTATTCTGGAGTTCATTCTTTGTAACAGTGATTTTCGTAGGAGTATCCTCTCTGATTTGATATGGAGTTCACTTTCCGTAACAGTGATTTTCATAGGAGTATCCTCTCCGATTTATTGGAGTTCACTCTCCGTAATAGTGATTTTCGTAGGAGTATCCTCTCCGATTTATTATGGAGTTCACTCTCTGTGAGAATAGAGTGGGGAAAAAGAAGAGAGATAGAAATGTATACCTGTGTAGAAAAATCTCTTGGTAAGGTTCTTGATGACATCAGCGTCTGGATGTTGTAAAATTATCTCTTCTCTGTGTCGTCAGCGTTTGGACACTATGAAAATTTCTCTTTTTTTTAAAACCAAAACACCTCCCTTTTATATTATCTCCCTTGCTATTTTTATTATAATAAATAAATATATTTTTTTGCTATCAATTTTACACGACGCCACCTCATCTTCCAATTTTACTTGCGATTGATTTCATCCTCCATTTAGCCAAATATCTTTTCTCTCTTCCCATAATTAGCATTGCCTAATTTAGTAGCCCATTATTTTTTGCTATGTTGCCAGCGCACATGGCTTTACATTCTTTTTTTTTTTTTTTTTTTTTTGCTACATTGCCATGATGCACATGGCTTCTCGGTCAAAATTTGTCCGAACTCAATTGGATTTCGCTTGTGAAAATTCCACATGGCTGACATGGCTTATTCTCAAATCAAAAGCTGGGTTAAAATTGGAGTAGCGGTCAAAATTAACTTTGCTTCCAATTTTGTTCTGGCTCAAGCTTGGTCGATCTCTAGCTCCATCCAACTTATTATGGTAATCGTCCACGATAAAAAAAAAAAAAATTTTAAGACAAAAATACATTCAACAGCCAGTGACCCCGATTTTGATTCGGTAAACGATTTTGACTCGCGTGAATTTTGGCTTTAAATCAAAATTAGGGTTCCAAATCAGATTGAGGGTGATTTCACGTCCGGAAACTAGGGTTTCGGCGTGGTACGAAGAGCCGCCGGAGAACCTTAAGTCCGGGGCGTGACAGTTGGTATCAGAGGTAGACTTCTGTGGACCCATACCCACAGGTCAAAGATATATGTTGGCGGGACAACATGGTGCGGTCAAGACGGTTGATTCACCCGGGAAGGTGAAGATCAGTCGGAAGTGCCAGAAGATCGTGCACAAAGCCAGAGGATCGTCAAAGGAGGTTTGGCCCCAGCGTGATCAGGGTGGTAAAGCCAAGGTGACGACTAAACTACCTAACAACACGGTGAATCAAGCAGATCGCATAGCGCAGATTGACCAGGTGCTCGGCTTAACGGGTGACAGCGATAATACGGTTGTTCCCCAGGTGGAGCATCTTCAGAGGATGGTGGAGCAACAACGGTTGCAGATTGAAGCTCTGCAGTAGACCGTGGAGGGTCTGATTGATTTGCCAGAGCAGGTGGCTAGGATGCGAGAAGAGATGCAGGCTGAGATCGTTGTGCTGCGCTTGGCCCTAGCACAAGCATCACGATCGACAACGATGGAGGAGTAGGAGGCTCCCAAGTCAAAGGTACGCATCCCTGAACAAGCGACGTTCGGGGGGCCCGATTGTCCAGAGAGGTAGAGAACTTCATATGGGACATGAAGCAGTTGTTCTCTGCGAGCCGTGTTCCATAGGGAGAACGGGTGAAGGTGTGCATCACGTATCTCACAGCCGATGCGAAACTTTGGTGGCGGACCAAAGTTAGCTCGATGTCGGGGGCTTCTAATTGGCCATGGGAGACCTTCCGTGAGGAACTGCGGAGGCAGTTTCTTTTCAGAAATTTAGCGGATTAGGCTCATGGCAAAGTGGATCGGCTAAGGCACACGGGGTCGATCCAGGAGTATGTTAGGGCATTTTCTGCATTGACATTGGAGCTACCGGACATGGCGGAGGCAGACAGGAGGTACTTCTTCCTCCGAAATCTTCAACCATGGGCAGAGATGAAGGTCCGACGACACTCACCACCACACTGGAGGGCGGTTGCGGTAGTGGCTGAATTTTTGGTGGATAATCAAAATTCCAAATCAGCACCACCAAGAAAGTCCAGGTCACCACCGAAGCACGGCTCCCCGCCGAGAGCTAGAGTTCCAGAATGGAGTAGACCCTTTCCCTGGCGGGATAGGGGTTCACTGGGACAGCAAGAGCAACAGCGGACTGCTGGAAGGGGGCACTTTGAACCAAAGCCATAGGGAACTCAATGCCTAAAGAGTACAAAACTCCTCCCACGCACCTCTCTCTCTCTCTCTCTCTCTCTCTCTCTCTCTCTCTCTCTCTCTCATCGGCGGCTGAACTCAACGCCATCGACATACAGTCTCTCCTCTTCCCTCGGACTAGGGATGGCAACGGGGCGGGTCGGGGTCGGGTTTTGCCATCCCTGACCCGACCCCGACTTCCCCAAACCCGTCCCCGAACCCAACCCCGAACCCGACGGGTTTAGAAAACCCTGCCCCACACCCGACCCCGCGGGGAAACCCAACCCCGCCCGACCTAAAAAATAAATATATATTATAAATAATATTTTAAAATTAATTTGCATTCTTTATTCATAATATATAAATAAAAAAATATTTTACATAAACTATATCATCATTTCTATATAAATTATTAAAATTTAGTAACTAGGTTATAACTTATAAGGGGTAAATTTGTTATTTTAATAGTCGGGGCGGGTTCGGGGCGGGTACCTAATTCCCATACCCGACCCCGACCCGACTATACCCCCATCGGGTTTTCCCCGAACCCGACCCGACCCCCAGTCAACTCGGGTTTTCCCCGTTGACTTCGGGTCGGGTCGGGTCGGGTCGGGGATGGGGTTTTTTGCCATCCCTACCTCGGACCTCTCAGAACCATCGCAGGTTCTTCTCTCGCAGGCTTTTTCTTCCTGGTACTCACCCCAAGCTATTAAAGGGAAGAGCACGAGCTGCTTCTCCCACCGCCTGGCCGAGTCGACCGCGCCATTCTCTTGGCACCCTGCGTCTGGATCCCCTGCTTCGTCAGCCACAGAGCTCGCACGCATATGCACACCACCAACTTTGTCGCCCTTCTCCAAATTGAGCCCATTGAGGACAAGGTCTTCTGCCTCGTTCGCTTGAGGCGTTACTGAAGAAGGAGTCACTCGCTACTGCGTCCTCGTCATCCCACGTCCCCTCCGAAGACCTCGTTGAAGCCTGCTTCCGCCGAAGTCTTTGTTGGGATCGCACGATCTCAGCGTGCGACTTCGTCCGTTGGAGCAGGCTTGATTTGGAGCTTTGCCCATGGGCTTGGGCCGTCATCCAGCCCAGCTCCCTTGGTCTCGGCCCGACAAGAACCGAGAATCACAATTCTCCCCTGCCCAACCTGGACATCGCCCTCGATGTCTTCTACAGGCATATCTGTTGCAACCTCTGCTACGATATGAGCACCTCTTGCTCGTGCGGGATCTGTCACTCTATGTGTCTCCCATGTTCTCGAAGTTGAGGTCATTGAGTTGCCTCGCTGAACACTAGAGACCCATGCTCCCTCCTGAAGCACTTGAACTCCTTCCAAGTGTGGAATGATAGAAACCTTAGCTCGAAGAAGTAGTTCGATCCCAAGGACGACGTCGTAATCGTCTATCTTTGCCACTCGAACATGGTGTCGTCCCGTCCAGTCTCCAAGCTTCACTGGAACGTCATAGGAAATAGCCACTGTCGGCTGCTCTGTGGCATTGACGGTCTTCATTCGAGTTGTCGTGAATGAAGTGCGCAAGCCAAGCTATGCAGCCATTCGTTCCGACACAAATAGATGAGTCGCGCCGGTGTTGACCATTGCCTCCACATCGACTCCATTGACCTGCATCAGAACATACATTAGTCCTGCTTCACCTGAGGCTGACACTGCCGTGATCACGTTCAGGGTCATCCCTCCGATGCATGTGACCATAGGGTCACCCTCATCTCCTTTCTTCTCAGCCAACTCTCGCTCTACAATGGTTGCAATTGACGAAATCCATTGTCGGTCTGGACACTCATACATCCGATGTGGACCTTTGCACAAAAAGCATTTCAATGGTCTCGGCCGCTCCTGCACCCTCTCTGCAAGTCGGTTCTGCTCCTGTCGTGCCGGCTGACCACCACCTCGCTGGGGAAAGGGCCTCTCCCTTTCTGGGACTCTCGCCCTTACCGGAGAGCGACGCTTCGGAGGCGACCTCAATGCTCTCAAGGAAGTCGCTCCTGAAGCTCGTAAATCCACCAAGGACTCTGCCACCGCTGCGGCCTCTCTCCAGTCTTGCGGTGCATGCCGTCGGACTTCTGCCTCAGCCCACGGCTGAAGATGTCGAAGGAAGGTATGTTTTCGATCCGCCTCCGACATGTCTGGCATCTGCAGCATCAGCGCTGAATAGGCTCGGAAATATTCCTAGATCGGACCAGTATGTCTAAGTCGATCCACTGCATCTCGTGCCTAGTCCACCGAGTTTCCGGGAAGAAACTGCCGTTGCAGTTCCTCTCGGAACATGTCTCAGGTCCATCTCGGGGCTTCTGATGTTAAATCAACTTTGGTGTGCCACCAAAGTTTTGCATCGTCGGTGAGGTACGTGGTGCACACCTGCACTCATTTGCCGTCTGGGATATAATTAGTGACAAAAAATTGCTCCATGTCCCATATAAAATTTCCCAGTTCCTTCGATGAACGAGCCCCTCCGAAGGTCAAAGGTTCAGAGATCCATACCTTTACTTTTGGAGCCGCCTACTCCGTATGTGCCATTGTCACTAGCGCTCCTCCTTGCGTGTGTGCCACCAATGCCATGCGCAGCACTACGATCTCAACCTGCATCTGCTGTTGCGCCACTGCCTGCCCTGCTACCTACTCCTGTAGCGCAGCCACTCCTTCCAAACTTTGTTGAAGCGTAGCTATTTCCACCAAAGTTTGTTAGAGGGCGAGAATTTGGTGACAAAGAATTGTCATCGCACCTCACTCTGATACCAGTTTGTCACGCCCAATTTTCCCTAAGCCTCCACGTAAGCAATTTCGGGCCTTGATCCGCACCCGATTTCCAAAAAAACTTTTAAGCAAGGGGCGCTTAAAAGTTAAAAAAACGGGAAGATCCTTCTCGTTCAATGCATATGGGGATGTGTGCAGAACGTTTAGAAATTCGTGCTATATAGGTTTTATAGTATGAGAACAAATGTGATGCCCGGCCCGGTATCGAAGTCAACACCCACCCCACGTAGGCGTTTATTTGATTTCTCGTCATCATCTTCGCTCGTCCGCCGAGCTTCTCCGCACGCGACCGTCGTCGCTGCCCTCGATGGCGCCGGACCGGCAGGGGGAAGGGCCACCTGCCCTTCCGCCTTCAGCCTCATCGGCGTCCCGCCGGACGCCGGCACTCGTCGGAGCGTCTCACGCTTCCACAATGACTCCACCGGACTCCCCTCGCCGTCCGTCGCTGCACCGAGCTCCTCTCTCTGTCCCTGGGCGCTCGTCGGGCCCTTCCCAGGTCGTCGTCCACGACGCAGCCGCCGGCCCACTCTGAGGGGAGGAGGAAGGGGCGGCGGACTGTGCTCGTGCCCCTCCTGCCTCGAGAGGGAGCTGCCGCTCCCTTTTAACTCCTTGGATCCGCCGACTACACCGGACGGGACGCACGCCACCCACGCCTCCGATGGGACGCCGGCCACTCCATAGCAGCTCACCGGCCCTCTGTTGCATCCCATCTCCATCAGTCGACGTCACCCTTCTCCCGTCGGGTCGCCTCGGATCCCTTCGCGATGCCTCCGGGAGAGGCCCACTCGCCGGATCCCGGTCTTCGGGCCTAACAACAAATCTGTATGTGTTTCGAACGGGAGGATCGTTCCTGTTTTGTTTTATTCCCCGATTTCGCCCGGATTTTGACCAGGTCAAAATCCAAATCGAGCCTAGCGAACGCCTAAGCGCGTTCTTCTTCGCGAGCTCGAATGCTGCGAGCGCCGCCTGCGCTCGCCGCCGTCGCTGTCTCCGGCGCCGGAGGAGAAGGGGAGGAAGGTTCGGGCGTGCTGGCAGGAGGTAGGCCGCCGCCTCCTCCTCAGCCCCTCGTCCCACCGGAAGCGCTGCCTGAAGACCGTCTTCGACGATGGTGCGCGGAGGAGAAAGCTTTCGCTGGAGGAAGGAGGGAGAAACAATGAAGGGGAAAACTTCCTCTTTATTTCCACACCTAAAGAGTACAAAACCCCTCCCACGCTCCTCTCTCTCTCTCTCGTCGGCGGCTGAACTCAACGCCGTCGACGGTACAGTCTCTCCTCTTCCCTCGGACCTCTCGGAACCCTCGCTGGTTCTTCTCTCGCAGGCTTTTTCTTCCTGGTACTCGCTCCTTCTCTGGTACTCGCTCCAAGCTTTTAAAGGGAAGAGCACGAGCCGCTTCTCCCACCGCCTGGCCGAGTCGTCCGCGCCATTCTCTTGGCACCCTGCGTCCGGATCCCCTGCTTCGTCAGCCACGGAGCTCGCACGCGTCTGCACACCGCCAACTTCGTCGCCCTTCTCCAAATCGAGCCCGCTGAGGACGAGGTCTTCCGCCTCGTTCGCTCGAGCCGTTGCTGAAGAAGGAGTCGCTCGCTACTGCGTCCTCGCCATCCCACGTCCCCTCCGAAGACCTCGCCGAAGCCTGCTTCCGCCGAAGTCTTTGCTGGGATCGCACGATCTCAGTGTGCGACTTCGTCCATTGGAGCAGGCTTGTTTTGGAGCTTTGCCCGTGCGCTTGGGCCGTCGTCCACCCCAGCTCCCTTGGTCTCAGCCCGACAAGAACCGGGCATCACAATAAATGTTATGGGCAAATTTATTTTTTTATAATAAACTTAACCACAATCGGCAGATCCCCTCGCGGAGATCTCAGCCATACACTAGAGTGGCCCGCGACCGGTTAGGATCGCGTTGCGGAAGCTGGCCCAGCACTCTACAAGTCCTCACACCACGTGCGCGAAGGGTTCGATATGAATACCGCCCCTCGGACACGGATACAGATCTCTCAACTGTGTCAAAGTGATGGAGACTCTCCACACACTTTGCACTCACAGAAATATCCTCAGCCCGCACTCCTTTCTCTACACAGCCGAGATAGGCACCGGCGCGGCCTCAATCAATCACAAGGGGACGGTGGCGAACACCTTCGAGGGTGCCGGTACACACGTCCGGGACTTTGCAACAAGCAAGCAATGCAGCCCCTACAAACAAGCACAGCCCGCACTACACATATGCGGGCGCAGATAACGCAAGAGAACCGTCCGGACGAAAAGCCACACGAAGTCCGGGACGGCGGTAAAGTCTCTATCCACTACACACGAGAAAACCGTCCTACTACACTACACACGATAGATCCGGGGAGGGTTTACCCTTGTAGCGTGCCACCACTCCATGAGCCGAGCCCACCGACATCCTCCGAGAAGCTGCGTCGGAAAGTCCGGCCGGAGACGAAGCAAGACGCGCGTACGAACCCGCGCGACGAACCCTCTCTCTCCTCCCTTCCCCCTTCTCCGCGGCTCGCGTGTGAACAGAGCCGAGTTTCCGGCTGAAACAGGGGAGGAGAGTCCTCCTCCATCCGTCACCGTCCGGCCACCGGAGTCACCCCGGAGGGTCGGGATCTGGTCGTCGACGATAGGAGAAGCCGCTGCCGGAGTATTGTCGCCGGAGAAGCCGCCGTCGACAAGAATTTGAACCCAATGGACGCGTTGCTCACGTGGAACCGAGGATCGGAAAATCCGATCCCACTCCCGCGTCTGGCTGCAAGCGCTGGAGGGGATGAATCCCTCCTTACCTCAGGGCACCGGAAATCGATCTGGAAACCTCGCGCCGACGAGTCCACGGCCGAAACCTCGTCGCCGACGGAAGATGCGAAGCTCTATTCTCAGATCTAAACTTTCGCCGTCGCCAAACCTGCCTGAGCTCTCAGGATGCTCGATAGGCAGCCTCCCCTCGACGAAGATGGAAAACCACCCTCGCCGCCACGCTAGCGTCGATCTCCGCCGCCGAATCGCCGGAGATCTCGCGTCCACCGGGGTGAGATTAAATCTCAACCCTGGGCTCGTCCAAGTGGATTCCACCCCATAATTTGCCGCCAATCTCGCCGCCAAGCTGTCACGCACCGTCGGCAACCTTCCTTTCCCGGCGCGCCTCCTCCAGCTGGCCGGAATCAACGCCGGCGTCAGTGGCGCTCTCAGCGCAACAAAGAACAGGGGAAAAATCCCCTTTCGCGCGTACGCTGCACCATGGACCGAATTGAACCGGCTGAACTGGTTCGGTTCAGCCTGGAAGATGGGTTCAGGTCCGGTTCAAGGCTGATTCGACCTCAGAATCGCCCCACGGTTGACCCTCCTCGATGCACACGCTCGCAAGCCCATGCGAGAGGGTCTGGGGTCCATGGGTCGAGTCAGAAGCCCACATCCACGTGTGAACCCACACTCCGTGGTTTGACTCGACCCTCGCCCTATGGACTTGTGTCAGCCTTAGTGACACGATCGCACACCCGAGTCGTCCAACACGGCTGATGACGAGAGGTCCCGCCATCGCTCCATCTCGGTGTGCTTTGGGATTTGTGCTAAATCCCGGGAGCATCACATACTCCCCCACCCAAGTTCGTCGTCGCCCTCGACGACAGGCTATCCATATAGATCTTCAACTCCTCCTCAAACTGCCACAAATCAGAAACTTTCTCCCACTTAGCTTCTTCTATGGGTGTTCCTTCCCATTGCATAAGAAATTCCATCCGCCTGTTCCTCCTATACTGTCCAAGTGTTTTGTGATTCAAAATATTTTCAATCTTTTTATCGAACTCTGCCCGAACACTAGGAGGAGCCCGACGCCCCTAAGAGCGACTGGGGTCGGTCTCGTCGGTATGAAACTTTTTCAAAAAGCTTACATGAATGGTCGGATGAAGCTTTAATCTGTCGGGAAGCTTCAGCCTGTAGGCTACAGCACCAACCCGTCTCAAGACCTCGAAAGGTCCCTCATATCTCTGAATAAGGCTGCGATGCGCAGTCTTGGCTGAGATCTTTCTCCACATCTGAGGTGTCAACTTTAAAAGCACAAGATCCCCAACTTCGAACTTTTCATCACGTCTACTCTGATTGGCATAATGCTGCATCCTTCTTGCAGCGTGCTCTAAGCTATCACGAGCCTCCTGGAGCACCTCGGCGTGATCTCTTGCAACCCGATAAGCTGCTGGGCACTCACCATCGGTGTGCTGCACAACATCAGCAGGGGTGAGAGGCTGTCGTCCTATCACCAACTCAAATGGTGTCTTGCTGGTCGCTGAAGACTGCTGCAAGTTGTAGGCAAACTGCGCCGTGTCGAGGAGAGACACCCAGTTGCGCTGGCTTGCCGACACAAAGTGACGAAGGTATTCTTCAAGTAGTGCATTTATCCTCTCCGTCTGGCCATCGGTCTGAGGATGGTTCGCTGTAGAAAACTTTAGCTCGGAACCAAGAGTCTTGAACAAGGACGTCTAGAAGTTACCAGTGAACCTGGCATCTCTGTCAGAAACAATGTCGAGAGGAAGCCCAAAAAGCTTCACCACATGCTTGAAGAATAGGTCAGCCGTCTCCTTGGCTGAACAAGGCTCAGGTGCTGCGATGAACACAGAGTACTTAGAGAACCTATCCACCACAACAAAGATAGAAGCCTTCCCTTCGACCTTCGGTAACCCAGAAATAAAATCCATGGAAACTGAAGTCCATGGTCGTTCCGGAATGGGAAGAGGCTGTAACAATCCAGCTTCGCGCCTCCTATAGACTTTGTCCTGCTGGCAGATCAAGTAGGTGCGGACATAGTGATCGACATCAGCTCGCATGGAGGGCCAATAACAAGATCGGGAAAATAGAATCAGCATCCTGCGCTGTCCCGGATGTCCACTCCATGCCGTGTCGTGAAGCTCTCGCAATAACTCGCGTTGAAGTCCTCTAGTCGCCGGAACAAGTGGCCGACCGCCCTCGGCCATCAGAAGGTCATTGCCCTGAAGATAGTAACGACGAACCTTGCCTTCTCGCACGTCGGCGATCAACTGCCGATATTTGGCATCGAGAACAGCAGCTTGCCGAATGCGATCGAGGAGATCACCCTCAATCCTCGATATAGAAGCAAGCACCACAGTGCACATCCTGCTGAGAGCATCTGGAACCACATTGGAGCGCCCCGGTCTGTGCTCCCAGGTGAAGTCAAATTCAGCGAGGAACTCCTACCATCTCGCTTGTTTAGGTGAAAGTTTTTTCTGTGTAGCGAAGTATGTGTTGGCGACATTATCCGTCTTCACTACGAAAGCGCTACCGAGAAGATAGATGCGCCAAACTCGAAGGCAGTGGATCACGGCGACCATCTCCTTCTCGTGAGCTGAGTAACGCTGCTCCACCGAACTTAACTTCCGGCTCTCAAATGCCACTGGGTGCCCCTCCTGTAAGAGCACTCCACCGATCGCTCTGTCAGAGGCATCGGTATGGACCTCAAAGGGCCGACTGAAGTCCGGCATACGAAGAACCGGTTCACTGGCGATCCAGCGTTTTAACTCTGCAAACGCAGTCTGATGCCGTTCTTGCCATAGCCAAGGAGTCTCCTTCCTCAGGAGGTCAGAAAGAGGAGCTGCGATCTTGGAGTAATCCTGGATAAATTTCCTGTAGAAATTCGCCACTTGTTGTCACGCCCCGGTCGGATCGGTCTAGAATGAGCGCTTATCCGCTTCCTAGAGCCGTCCGGCGGAATACCAGAACGCAACTCTCCCTAGGGTTTCTGACCCAAAATCGAAACCCTAATCTCCCCGGATAATTTTTATCCCCAAAATATAATTCGCACGGAGAAAACCCTAACCCTAATTTAGAAATCCGGAAAGAAACGGAACCCTAAATCAAATACCTCTTCTGATTTTGACCAAAGTCAAAATCAAAGCTTGCTTACGTCAGCAATCCGTTGCTGACGTCACCTTCCAATTTTCGTCCGCCGCGAATCTGATTTCGGCCGATGACGTCACTGGAAATTTCGCCGCCTGCGAAATTTTGCCTCGCGCCGCTGACGTACGCCTTACGTCAGATGCGAAATCGAGATTTCGAAATCGAATTCGCCGAATTCGATTTCGCCGAGTTGACCGCAAGACGCGTTGACTGTTGCCTAGTTTCGAACGCCAACCGCGTTCGAAACCCGTCGTCTTCTCCGTTCGTCCGAAGCCGCGCCGCCTGCGTTCGCGACTCCGCCTGCACTCACGACCTCGCCGGAAAGGTCGCCTGCTGCTGTGCAGTCGTCGAAGGTCGTCGTCACCGATAACGACGGAAAACCCGCCGGGAAGACGTGGAAACAGAGGAACAGGGGAGGTAAGGATTAAAGCTTCGTTTATTACCCGAAACTTACAAAGCTTCTCGCCAGTCGACCCCCCGGTCGCCGGACTCCCTCTTCCCTCCCTCACCGGTCGTCCACTCGACGCCGGTTACAATCTCTCAACTTCCTCTCGCTCGCTGATCTATGTGGAGATCGCCCTCTCAAGCTCGGTAGATGCCGATCCCGATGAAGATCGCCTGTGCTCCCCTTTTAACGCCACAGCCGCCGCCTCTCCACCTTGCGCGCCGACCGCGTCTCACGCGGTTAGGGCATCGAGCGCCCGCCGCACGATTCTCTTGCTGTGTCCGCGAGTTTCGGCAAGCTCGCGCCCGAGCTCTGCGACGAAGACTCGGCTGTAGACGCCGCTCCGCACGCTCCTCTGGTTGACCTCGCGATTTGATCTTCAAATCGCGCGTTAGCATGTGGGCTTGGCTGGGTCCGTGGGCTTGGGCCGAACCCGTTGAACCGGGGCCTGACAATTCTCCCCCGCCCAATTTGGACATCGCCCTCGATGTCTCTGGCGGGCGGATCCTGCAGAACCATCGCTCCGATCCTCAAAGCACCAATCCGCGGTTGCTCGATTTCCTCAGCCTCCACGGCTGGTTCCTGTGCCGCCATTGCCATAAGTTTCTGTTTATTGGGACAATCCTTCACCCAGTGAGGACCGCCGCACCAGAAACAACCATGTGGCTTTTGCTCTCGTCGTCCCGGAGAACCCTTGTTCTGCCGGTAAAATGGTCTACCCCTTTCTTGAACTCTAGCTCCCGGCGGTGTGCGTGGGGAGCCGCGCTTTGGTGGTGTCTTGGATTTCTTTGGTGGTGCTGGTTTGAAATTTCTATTATCCACCAGAGATTCAGCCACTGCCGCCGCCGCCCTCCAGTCAACCGGCTCGCGACGTCGGACCTCCACTTCTGCCCATGGAAGAAGGCCCCGGAGGAAGAAGTATCGCCTATCGTCCTCCGCCATGCCTGGAAGCTCCAGCATCAAAGTAGAAAAAGCCCTGACGTACTCCTGGATCGAGCCTGTATGCCTCAGCCGATCCAGTTTGCCACGCGCCTGGTCCGCCGAGTTTCCGGGAAGAAACTGCCGCCGCAGTTCCTCACGGAAAGTCTCCCAAGTCCAGCTAGCAGTCCCTGAGGTAGAGCCGACTTTGGTTCGCCACCAAAGCTTTGCGTCGCCTGTAAGATAGGCGATGCACACCTGTACCCGATCTCCTGCAGAAATATGGTTAGCTGAAAACAGTTGTTCCATATCCCAGATAAAGTTTTCGACCTCTCTGGACGATCGAGCCCCCCCGAACGTCGCTGGGTCTGGCACGCGCACCCTCGGTTTGGGAGCCTCCTGCTCCACCGATGTTGGTTTCGATACTTGCGCTAGGGCTAGGCGCAGTACCTTTACTTCTGCGTGCATGTCCTCCTTCATGCGAGCCATCTCTCCTGGTAGATGGATCAGACCCCCCATGGTCTGTTGCATGATCTCGATCTGCAACCTCTGTTGCTCAATCTGCAACCCTTGTTGCTCGATTTGCAACCTCTGCTGTTCGATCAGCAATTCCTGATCCTCCACAGTCTTTTGGAGGTTTTCCACCTGTGGAATCATCCCATTATCTCCACCACTAGTCATACCGAGCATTTGCTCGATGTGAGCAATGCGATCACCCTGGTTTACCATCTCCTCAGGATCAGCCATCTCCTTGGCTTTTCCTTTATCCTGCCTGGGTCGGACGTCCTCTGACGCTCCTCTAGCAGTATGGGTGATTTTCTGGAACTTCAGACCTTTCCTCACCTTCGAGGGTGAGGCTGAAGGTTCCGTGTTTGCTAGAGCACGTTAGCCTGCTCTGATACCTGTTGTCACGCCCCGGTCGGATCGGTCTAGAATGAGCGCTTATCCGCTTCCTAGAGCCGTCCGGCGGAATACCAGAATGCAACTCTCCCTAGGGTTTCTGACCCAAAATCGAAACCCTAATCTCCCCGGATAATTTTTATCCCCAAAATACAATTCGCACGGAGAAAACCCTAACCCTAATTTAGAAATCCGGAAAGAAACGGAACCCTAAATCAAATACCTCTTCTGATTTTGACCAAAGTCAAAATCAAAGCCTTGCTTACGTCAGCAATCCGTTGCTGACGTCACCTTCCAATTTTCGTCCACCGCGAATCTGATTTCGGCCGATGACGTCACTGGAAATTTCGCCGCCTGCGAAATTTTGCCTCGCGCCGCTGACGTACGCCTTACGTCAGATGCGAAATCGAGATTTCGAAATCGAATTCGCCGAATTCGATTTCGCCGAGTTGACCGCAAGACGCGTTGACTGTTGCCTCGTTTCGAACGCCAACCGCGTTCGAAACCCGTCGTCTTCTCCGTTCGTCCGAAGCCGCGCCGCCTGCGTTCGCGACTCCGCCTGCACTCACGACCTCGCCGGAAAGGTCGCCTGCTGCTGTGCAGTCGTCGAAGGTCGTCGTCACCGATAACGACGGAAAACCCGCCGGGAAGACGTGGAAACAGAGGAACAGGGGAGGTAAGGATTAAAGCTTCGTTTATTACCCGAAACTTACAAAGCTTCTCGCCAGTCGACCCCCCGGTCGCCGGACTCCCTCTTCCCTCCCTCACCGGTCGTCCACTCGACGCCGGTTACAATCTCTCAACTTCCTCTCGCTCGCTGATCTATGTGGAGATCGCCCTCTCAAGCTCGGTAGATGCCGATCCCGATGAAGATCGCCTGTGCTCCCCTTTTAACGCCACAGCCGCCGCCTCTCCACCTTGCGCGCCGACCGCGTCTCACGCGGTTAGGGAATCGAGCGCCCGCCGCTCGATTCTCTTGCTGTGTCCGCGAGTTTCGGCAAGCTCGCGCCCGAGCTCTGCGACGAAGACTCGGCTGTAGACGCCGCTCCGCACGCTCCTCTGGTTGACCTCGCGATTTGATCTTCAAATCGCGCGTTAGCATGTGGGCTTGGTTGGGTCCGTGGGCTTGGGCCGAACCCGTTGAACCGGGGCCTGACACCTAGGAAAGATCGGAGCTCAGTAGGGGAAGTAGGTGCGGCCCACTCGACGATGGCACGCACCTTCTCAGGATCCATCTGGACAGTGTCATGGCCTACCACATGGCCCAGATACTGGATCTTAGAAGTAGCAAAAGAGCATTTCTCCCTCTTCACATACAGCTGGTGTTCCCTCAGTCTCTGAAACACCAATAGATGCTGCAAATGCTCCTCCATCGTGGTCGAGTACACCACGATGTCATAAAGGTAGACGACCACAAAATCGTCTAGCAACTGTGTCAGAACATTGTTCATCAGGTGGGAGAAGGTAGCCAGCGCATTGGTTAAGCCGAATGGCATAACCAAGAACTCGAAGGCGCCGTACCGGGTGACACAGGCTGTCTTCGCCTCATCTCCCTCAGCTATGCGGACCTGCCAATAGCCTGATCTCAAATCAAGCTTGGTGAAGATAGTAGCGCCCGCCAGTCTGTCAATGAGGTCCTGGATATGTGTAATTGGGTATCTGTTCCTGATGGTGATCTTATTTAAGGCATGGTAGTCAACACAGAAGCAAAGACTACCGTCCTTTTTCTTTTGGAAAAGCACAGGAGCACCAAATGGAGACTTGGAGGGTTGGATGAACCCAGCTGCTAAGAGCTCATCCAACTGCTTCCTCAGCTCAACGAGCTCTGCAGGAGGCATGCGGTATGGGGGTCGGAAAGAAGGAGCTGCCCTAGGAACCAACTCAATGCGGTGATCAATCGCACGTCTGGGAGGAAGCTCCTTTGGTAGCTCAGGCGGAAGAAGATCCTGGAACTCCTCAAGTAAATTCTTCACTTCCGCTGGTACGTCGTTTGGACCTTCAACAGGGGCCGTCACCCATGTAGCCAGAAAGGTCCGCTCGCCCCGACATAAGCCTGTCTCAAGAGTAGCAGCCGATATGAATGTACTCTGAGCCTTCCCTGGTCGCACTGATTTATCCGACCCAGCCAACTGTAGGCAACGAAAAAAGCAGGGGTATCTCTCATCCATCACCTGGACACCCCTAAGATGAGGGACTATAGCAGCCTTCATCTTTTGTATCAACTCCAAGCCGACGATGACATCATAATCATCCATCTGAACCACGCGTACATGGTTCTTACCCTTCCACTCCCCGAAGACAAGAGGAACATCATAGGATATTCCTGCGATCTGCCGCTCCTCAGCGTTGATCGTCTTGAAGCGGTCCTGAGCAGGGGACATGCTCAGCCCTAGCCGCGTCGCCATGCCATGAGCCACAAAAACATTAGATGCACCACTATCGATCATGGCGTGAACTCGATGTGAGTTCACCCTCATCTCCACATACATCAACTTGGTCTTCATTGTGGTGGAAGTGGCAATGGTGTTGATCACCAAAGGATTCACAGTGATCAGAGGATCTTTAGATTGGGCAGCCTCCCGCTGAACAATAGCTACAAGTGTATCTCCCCGAGGACAATCACGCATGCGATGAGGACCTCGGCAAAGAAAACACTTCAGCTGCTGCTTGGGAGCGCCCCTAGGAGGAGAACCGGCTGGTGTGGCTTTCTTCTGGCCGGTTCCTGAAGAGGTAGCTCCTCCCTTTCCATGCTTCTTCTTATACCCACCCTTGGGTCCTGGAGCTAGACGCTTCCCCTTATTCCTCTGAGGGGAACGTGACTTAGATGGCCAGAGGAGATAGGGGCAGATTGCTTCCTATCCCTCAAATCCACTAAGGAATCAGCTACGACCATAGCCTCCTTGAGAGTTAATGGGCTATGTCTCCTAACTTCCAACTGTGCCCATGTCTGCATCCTCTCTAAGAAGAAGTATAAGCGATCCTCTTCTTCCATTCGTGGTATTTCGAGCATGGCGGCAGAGTAAGCTCGAACATACTCACGAACTGTCCCCGTGTGTCTGATCTTATGCAAGGAGTCTCTAGCAGTCTTAGAAGTGTGTGTCGGCAGGAACTGGTTTTTCAGTTCAGCTTTCAACTCATCCCATGAGATGTCACATGGCACCTCTTCTCCCGGAGGAGTCACTAAGGTACGCCACCAGAGCTTGGCGTCACCTGTCAAATAAGCCGAACACAACTGCGCTCTCTCATAATCAGGCACCTGAGCAGTCCTAAAATACTGCTCCATATCCCAAAGGAAATTCTCAAGTTCCTTTGCACTGCGTACCCCATTGAAAGAAGAGGGCTCGGGAACACGCACTCTAGTGGTCTGCGGCTGGGAACTCCCAGCGCCTGCGGCTGAAGTAGAAGCACGGGCAGAAGCCTGTCCCTTCAAACCAGCCACCTTCAATGCAAGTCCAGCAAGGACACTGGAGAGACGTGCCAACTCAGAATCCAGGCGGGTCCCAACGGACTCGACCGCCGACCGAAGTGCCTCGAGACGCTCCATGATCGTAGCGTCTCCATCGAAGTTCCCTATCGCAGTCTCCAAGTGGAAGATGCGCTCTGCAGCTGTAACCATTGTGATTATGAGAAGTAACTCTGAAGTTCTGCTGGTGGAATGAGATCTGATGGTCTGACCTCTGGGTGCACTGAAAGAGCTAAGTAGTGCTCGGTCTATGTCGGAACTGAGCGATCAGTGAAGAGGCTGAGAGACTACGCCCCGGCGCTAGGCACCGACGTACGCACCCTCCAAACAGCGTACACTGACGTCGATATCCCTGATAATAGACTTACACAAGCTTAAGCTCTGATACCGGTTTGTTATGGGCAAATTTATTTTTTTATAATAAACTTAACCACAACCGGCAGATCCCCTCGCGGAGATCTCAGCCCTACACTAGAGTGGCCCGCGACCGGTTAGGATCGCGTTGCGGAAGCTGGCCCAGCACTCTACAAGTCCTCACACCACGTGCGCGAAGGGTTCGGTATGAATACCGCCCCTCGGACACGGATACAGATCTCTCAACTGTGTCAAAGTGATGGAGACTCTCCACACACTTTGCACTCACAGAAATATCCTCAGCCCGCACTCCTTTCTCTACACAGCCGAGATAGGCACCGGCGCGGCCTCAATCAATCACAAGGGGACGGTGGCGAACACCTTCGAGGGTGCCGGTACACACGTCCGGGACTTTGCAACAAGCAAGCAATGCAGCCCCTACAAACAAGCATAGCCCGCACTACACATATGCGGGCGCAGATAACGCAAGAGAACCGTCCGGACGAAAAGCCACACGAAGTCCGGACGGCGGTAAAGTCTCTATCCACTACACACGAGAAAACCGTCCTACTACCACTACACACGATAGATCCGGGGAGGGTTTACCCTTGTAGTGTGCCACCACTCCACGAGCCGAGCCCACCGAGATCCTCCGAGAAGCTGCGTCGAAAAGTTCGGTCGGAGACGAAGCGAGACGCGTGTACGAACTCGTGCGACGAACCCTCTCTCTCCTCCCTTTTCCCTTCTCCGTGGCTCGCGTGCGAACAGAGCCGAGTTTCCGGCTGAAACAGGGGAGGAGAGTCCTCCTCCGTCCGTCACCGTTCGGCCACCGGAGTCACGCCGGAGGGTCGGGATCTGGTCGCCGACGATAGGAGAAGTCGCTGCCGGAGTATTGTCGCCGGAGAAGCCGCCGTCGACAAGAATTTGAACCCAATGGATGCGTTGCTCGCGTGGAACCGAGGATCGGAAAATCCGATCCCACTCCCGCGTCTGGCTGCCGGCGCCGGAGGGGATGAGTCCCTCCTTACCTCAGGGCACCGGAAATCGATCTAGAAGCCTCGCGCCGATGAGTCCACGGCCGAAACGTCGTCGCCGATGGAAGATGCGAAGCTCTGTTCTCAGATCTAAACTTTCGCCGTCGCCAGACCTGCCCGGTTCTCAGGATGCTCGATAGGCAGCCTCCCCTCGATGAGGATGGAAAACCACCCTCGCCGCCACGCTAGCGTCGATCTCCGCCGCCGAATCGCCGGAGATCTCGCGTCCACCGGGGTGAGATTAAATCTCAACCCTGGGCTCGTTCAAGTGGATTCCACGCCCTAATTCGCCGCCAACCTCGCCGCCAAGCTGTCATGCACCGTCGGCAACCTTCCTTTCCCGGCGCGCCTCCTCCAGCTGGCCGGAATCAACGCCGGCGTCAGCGGCGCTCTCAGCGCAACGAAGAACAGGGGAAAAATCCCCTTTCGCGCGTACGCTGCATCATGGACCGAATTGAACTGGCTGAACCGGTTCGGTTCAGCCTGGAAGATGGGTTCAGGTCCGGTTCAAGGCTGATTCGACCTCAGAATCGCCCCACAGTTGACCCTCCTCGATGCACACGCTCGCAAGCCCATGCGAGAGGGTCCGGGGTCCATGGGTCGAGTCAGAAGCTTACATCCACGTGTGAACCCACACTCCGTGGTTTGACTTGACCCTCGCCCTATGGACTTGTGTCAGCCTCAGTGACACGATCGCACACCCGAGTCGTCCAACACGGCTGATGACGAGGGGTCCCGCCATCGCTCCATCTCGGTGTGCTTTGGGATTTGTGCTAAATCCCGGGAGCATCACAATAAGGATAATAAGGGTGAAGATGGAATTCCTGTAAATGAAGTGAGGCGAACAATGCAGATGTAGGGAAAGATTATATTGAAGTGAGCAAGAAAAATTCAAATATAATGGTGCCAAAGAGAGAGAATAGGGCTATAGTTGGAAAACCTGTCAATGAAGTGGAGGCAATTGGGGGTAATAAAAGGAAACCGAAGAAAGGCAATGCTGTTGTGGAGAGTAAAGATGAAGTAGTTGAAATGGACAACACTAAAGACCACCTAAAGGATCCTAAGAGCACTGATCTTTCCTCATCCAAGATTCCATGAAGGGATCCATATTGTGTTGGCTAAATACTATTGATAAACAAAATGCTATGAGAGATATAGAGAGAAAATTTTCATCACATATGATTTTTTTTATTAGAAACAATGGTAAATGAAAATAAACAAATGCAGATTATTGAATCAATGTTACCAAGGTGGGGCTATTGTAGCAAATATAGGGCCCATTTGGCATAGTTTTTTAGATGCTTATGATGGCTACAAGGGTAGAATATGGGAAGTTGCTACTATTGGTTATTAGCTTCTTAGTTTGGAACTCAGAAAGTAAGTGCTTCCGTGAGAAGCACACACCCTCAGCTTTCTCCTCCCACTTTGGGCTGTTCAACTAGTCATCTCTCTCAATGCCCTAACTCTCACGACATGTGACACGCGAACTTGACACCACTTTCTCAACACCGCTCGTCGCCATGCCGCTCACCGCCACCGTTGCTTTGTCTCAACGCCCTAGCTAGTGATACGCTGCTCTCTCCATGTCCCTGACCCCAAGCAGCTCCATTGTCGCTGCTGACCCAAACTAAAGGCTCTCAATGATGCTTTCCAAATGAGAGGTTCTAATTTTACTTTTCATCTAATTAAGCATGTCTATTAGTCAAGGGGAGTGTGAAGCATTTATATGTTGATATCTCAATACAATTCTTTGACAAGAATTCATCTAACATGTTTTCCACTCATTGGAAATGTTACCAATCCTAAAGCATTGTTAGCATATTTTCTACTCATTCATCCAACAAAGCTGCTTGAGAATTGCCCCAATTGTTTCTGCTAATGTTGTTGCTTCATTATCCTTTTGGAATTTAACCATAATCAAGTCAACTTCTAAATCTTATAAAACAAGATGATAAATAGCTTATGATGTTCTTCATGTTACAAAACATGATGGTAATTGGCTTAAGATGTTATTTGTTTTAAATTGGTTTTCAATTTGATCTTAGTAGTATTCTTTTTCCCTTATATGCTTGTTATGTGCAAAGGTTAGATAAGTCCATATCTAAGCAATAGAAATTGCCCAAACCTCACAATCTAATGAAATTTTTTAAGAATGTGATGCTAATCTTGATTTTAGTACTGAGGCTGATCCAGAAGTCAGTGAGGAAGTTGTTGAAGAGCAAGTAAATTCTATTCAAATAGATATGCAGCGTAATTAGATTGCTCTAAGTCTAATAGCATCACATATGTGATATAAATGCATTTTCAATGATTTGTTATTAGAATGAATGTTGTTGTAATGAAGTGCAAAATCTTTTGATATGTAATGTACAATTTATCGTTTTGGTTAAATAGTACAGTTATAATCAATATGAGTTTGGTTTTACTTTTCAATTTTATACTTATAAAGTACATATTGCTCTATACTTGTGATGTATTATGGTTATTCTTTTTCAATTTTATATATTATGTATGCAAAGTTCTACACCTAAAATATAGGGGGAACTCTTGAAAATTTTTTTTTAGGATTAGTCATCTCTAAGATGAAATTTAGACATGTAATAGCTAGCCCAAAATATTTATTGTTGTATTAGATAATTTTAAATTTTATATATGCTTTGATATTAGAAAAGTTTATTTCTATTGTAAATTATAAAATTATATATATTTATAAATTTTTCACTTAATAAAGTAGAACAAAACATCACAATACTTCTAAATTGCTACCCAGATCAGTTATTTTACCCAAACTGCCTAAACTCTTCCAATCAACTCTAGTTAAACCAGCCAAAAGCTAGATGCTCCAATTGCACCAAACTATGCCATAGTGACATTCATAGGGGATGGATTTGGTGGCTATGGAATCTAGAGTTTTTCAATTTCCAAAATTTAAGCTCCTCTGCAGAATTGCTTATTTGACTAATCTAAAATGTTCAAGGGGATCTACCATTAAGAACTTATGTGGTTTATGGTCTATACTCTGATATGCTACATCAATATATCTAGGACCATCTACAACAATTTGAGAATATCCAACTGTAGTTGATTGTGGGAGACTTCAATATAATGTTCTTTCAAGAAGAGAAGCTTGGAGGTCAACTATGAATTAGCAAAAAATGGTGACATGTTAAATGGTCTTGAATATTTGATGTGAAATGGAGAGGAGTATTTTATACATGGTCAAATCTACAACAAGGCCAGGAGAGGATATGGTGTAAACAGGATAGAGTTTTGGCTAACAAGGAATGGGTAAATAAGTTTATAAATGCTGAGGTGCTATTCTTGCATCCTTATGTATCTAATCACTCCCCAATAATTGTTTTGTTTGGGGATAATAAAATGAAAGGACAAAGGTTCAATTTTTTTAATTTTTGGACAAACTATGAGAGCATGTCTGATTTGGTTAGAGGAGTATGGCATGGAACAAAATTGAAGGGCACTCCAATGTTTATATTGATACAAAACTAAGGTGTTTAAAGAAGGAGATGAAGCTGTGGGCAAAGAAACAAAGAAACAAAGGGAGAGTAACTTAGCAAGATTAAGAAGATTACAAAATGAACAGGAAGAAACTCAAATTGCTATTTCTAGAGTTCCATTTAGCAAAGAGCTTCATGTGAAAGAAAAGAAACTAAGGGACCAATTGGCTGAACTTCATGAAGAGGAGGAATCTGCATTGAGACAAAAATCCAAAGATTTGCGAATATCATTGGGGGACTCCAACTCAAAATACTTATATAATACAATGAGAACTAGAAGGAATTTGAATTCAATAGTTGCAATAAAAAATGCAGATGGAGAGTACATTTTTGGAGATGATTTGGAGAAAGAGGCTGTGACATTTTTTTAAGTTCTATTGGGGCTAGATATCCAACCTCGTATGGAACCAAAATTGAAGGTGCATAAGTGTATATCTAAAGCATCCTCTGATTTATTTGATGCACTGATTACAATCAAAGAAATTGAAAATGTTATTCTTAATGCCAACATTGATAAGGCGCCTGGAATTGATGGGTTTAATACAAGATTTTTCAAAGCATACTAGAGTATAATAAGGGATGATGTTATAGTAGCAATAATGGATTTTTTTTTTTTAAAGTGGGAAGCTTCTAAGGCAAGTAAACATAACCTCTATCACCTTAATACCAAAAAGTCAGTTCCCTAATTCATTTGCTAAATATAGACCAATATCTGTTTGCAAGGTAATATACAGATTCATATAAAAAATAATAGCAAACTGACTTGGGAAATGCAGGGATCCAATGATTACTTATCTAATATTTGCTAATGATGTTTTCATCTTCTGTAGGGCCACTAAGCAATCAGCATTAAGCGTGAAGAGGTACTAAATCACTTTGCTGAAAATACAAGGCTTTATGCTAATTTGGGAAATCACAAATCTTCTTTTCAGCCTGCAACGTTAATGTATAGAGATCTCTGGCAACAATCTTAGGTATGCCTGTCGGTGCTTTCCCTATCAAATATCTAGGGGTCCGCTTGACCAACAAGAGGATTACATTTAAAGATTGTACCCCCATTTATAGAAAAAATTGCTAAATGTCTTTCTTCTTGGAAAAGTAGACTTCTTTCATATGCTGGATGGATAGAACTTATTTGATCTGTTTGTTATGAAATTATTAGTTTGGTAGTGCATTTAAACTCCCTAAGTCAGTAGTGGATAAAATATATCAGCTTATAGCCCGCTTTTTATGGAGCGTGGATGAAAATAAAGGGATTCTCAAGGTATCTTGGGAGAATATCACAAAACCTACTGGAATATGAGAATATTAAATTATGCTTTTATTATGGCGTTGATATGGGACATTGCAGTAGGAAATGAATCATTGCCGGTGAAGTGGATGAATACTCAGTACTTCTCAGAATATTTCTATTTGGACCATCCCTATTCCCAGCTCTTGTTCCTGGTGAATGCACAACCTAGTTTCTGAAAGAAAAGAGTGTCAAAAGCAAAGACATTATAGTATTGCAAATGGAGAATTACTGAAACTATAGTATAATCCTTGATTCCATTCTAGAGTCTTATTCCAGAAGATTGAAAATTTTAGATTCCTGAAAAATATAAGAACTAAACTCGCTGATTATGAATGGGGTGTGGAATTTACCAACTACAAGATCTCAGCCATGGCATAAGCTTTGTTTAGAAATCCAAAAAATACCTATACAGACACATTTGCAAAAGGATGAGATAAAATGGAGAAATATTGTGTCTAGCTTTTTCTCTATCAAATCAGCATATGAAATGCAAATTCAGCATAACAAGGTGCATTGGGCAAATTTAGTATGGTTTGGAAGTAGAATCCCAAGATTCTTCTTCATAACTTTGGTGGTAGTGTTTAAAGAGATTGTCCACTCTTGATCGGTTATCGAGTTGGGGGATGATACTGTGGAAAGAATGTTACTTTTGCAATTTATATGATAAACAATAGATCATATGTACTTTGAATGTGAGGGAACAAATTGGATATGGAACTCATTAGCAAAAATATTTTGCATTCCTAATATACCAAATACCTAGACAAAATTTCTGCAAAAGGCACGTTCAGAATGGGCAGGAGAAAATATTATTGTTGTGATAAAAAAAATTACTACTAACGGGGCTATTTATCACATATGAAAAGAGAGAAACAGACAGGCATTTTCTTCAAAATATAAGACAAAAGGCAAGTTTTAGTTGACATTTTTTGGATGTTTGAAGAAAGCTAAAATTATTGAAGGAATTCTCTTCTCAATATCCCATGTGTTCTGACTTTGTCCATACCTGAAATATAACTTTGAGAGAATAACTTTGGGAAGACGGGCCATAAATGTTGGAGATCCACTTCGAGGTGAGTTTGATTGCATGTGTTGGTTATATGAGTATGTTGAGCTGTATTTTTTAGGGCTTTGAGTTTTTTCATGTAAGGAGATGTACACTCTCCTAGGGTTGAGGGAGGGAGGGAGGGGTATTGGGGTGGATAAACTTTAATATACATATTTTCTTATAGTAATCTTCTAACTTGCTTTGGCAAAAATTAAAATATTTTTATACACTATAGTATTTTAAGTCCATTGTTACTTTGAAATATATATATATATATATATATATATATATATATATATATATATGTATATACAATATTTTTATTATGTAGATTATTACTCTCATGTCAATATAATCATTAAATACATTATGTACATGATCTCCATAATGTTCATTATGACAATTATGAATATTATTTTTATTATGCATATTATGATAATTTTGTATATTATGCACATCTTGTTGGAATTTTGTTCTATCTGATTTATGAGAGCACTTGTTAATTAATTAATTGGCCCATAACATTTCATTATTAAATGTAAAAGACGGCATGTATAGCCCTCAGGTTTGAGATGAATCATATTAGATAATCCTTAACGGATTATGAATTTTGCACCCAAAACCTATTCTAGTTGATGAGAGTAGTCCAGGGTTTCCATTATTATGAAGACTTCTAGCCCGACATATGAATATTAAAATATAAAAGAATTGATAGCATAATCAGATATGTGTTAAATGTTTTGTTCTTCATGTTGTTCTAAATCTATGCAAAGATCTTATAGTTTTTGAATTCTAAATTTTCTAACACATCTACGTTTACACATTTATATTTTTATGTTCATTATGTATTTTTTTATGTTAAATACGTTAATTATGTACATTCCTTACATGAGTCTCGTTATGAATAATGACGATGAAAATTATTTAATTATTAATAAATTACACATTCAGTTCAAAATGTCACCGAATATGTTTAGTTTAATTATTAAATATATTATGACCGTAATATCCATGAACAAATATATATTTTTCATTATGTGCAAGAGAATTATTTTAATTTATATTAAATTCTGTATCTAAGAAATTATTTTGCTCTGCTTTGTCTAGTGTTAAATTCTTCTTCAGAGAATTAATACTAGAGATTTCGGGTACAAGCAAAACCTTTAAAAATTTGACCACACAAACTATTTCAGTAATCAAATTTACTTAAAAAACAATTCTACAAACTATTATAATTTGTACTTTTAATAATTTAAAACTCCAAATAACTTATATATATTATCAATTTGATCCAAATGATTAATTGGATTTAATTTGATCCAAAAACTCTCAATTAATTTCAATTTGTAGAGTACGTCAAGACCAAATAAACAATAACTAGCAATTACATGGATCAATTTAATTTTCTTTCTAAAATGTAGGTTAAAAGCAAATCGAGAAACTGCTTATAAAAATTAGTATTAATAAATTTAATAATTTTATGATAAGAATGTTTATAAAAGTTATTACATATATTATTGAAATAATAAACTTGTCTTTTATGCTCATTCTAATATGGCTCAAATGAGTTGCCAAATGAATTAAACCAATGATATAGTCTTGTAAATTATAAGTTATATTATAAACTAAGACAACCTCACCAATAGGATCATTAGCCTAATTTATATAAAATATTATGATTTTAAAATGAATTTGAATTGTTACTATTTAAATTTGAACTTAAAGTACTTGATTAATTTTTTAAAAAAGTTTTTAAAATATAAAATTATATTTTATTAAAACAGAATTAATTCTATTTAAAAATAGAAATATTATTCTGTTTTAAATTGTAATTTTTTTTCTAAATTATTAGTTTTTATTTATTTATTTCTGTATTTTACGGCAGCAATACCTTGCGGCTGCTTTTATTATATTATATTATATTATATTTTTAATGAGCAACTGATCTAATTATTATTAATTTTTATATTTTTTAATAAATTTAATTGAAAACGGGTAGTAGCAAATTATAAAATTGTGTTGTGTTTTTTTATAAAAGAGATTAGTTAATGCTATTTATAAAAGAGTTGCAATTTTAAACAAAACTATTAAACGTTTCTAATATGAGACGTTGGAAATTAATTCGCATGTCCCCAATATAAGAAAAAATTGCCTGCGCAGGACTCTTCCTTTCAATCAAAGGAAGGGTCACCCCATCATGCTTTCACGTATCTTGAAACTAGGATATACACACGAATCTCAAAGTAGCCATAAAATTCACTTAATCTAGGTTACCTCTTCTAGGGTAAAAAAAATTCAAAATCCCAAAACCCTTTGTGCCTTTTCCGCTCCTTGACTTCCCGGAACCCTTCGTACCATTGCTGTCCTCCTCGGAATCTTGACGGTAAATTTCTCCAGCACAGACTAGAGCGTCATCGACATTCCTCTCTAGAGCACATATTGTCATCTACTCTCTCTTGGCCTCAACTTCTTGAACCATCTCGTCATCGACTACCTCAAGTCTGAAGAACTTCCTCTCCCGACCTCTCATAGTCGTCGACCTTCCTCTCCCTCTCCAATGCATCCTCCCTTCCTCGAAAGTACTCTAGTGAGAAATATCTATCTGTATTTATGCATTCTCATTCTCCCTAAACCATATAATGTAATTTCGGATTTATAGAATGTAAGTTTATTTTTAGTAGAAGTTGAGTTTATTTGCAGTAGAATCTGAGTTTATTTGAGTAGAATTTGAGTTTGTTTCAGTAGGACAAATAATGTAGAATGTAAGTTGTTTCAGTAGAATGTGAATTTTTTTTGTAGAATTTGATTTTGCTTTTAGTAGAATATGAGTATGTTTATCTATCTGAATTTATGCATTCTTATTCTCCCTAAACCGTATAATACGGGTTTATAGAATGTAAGTTTATTTTCAATAGAATCTGAGTTTGTTTGTAGTAGAATCTGAGTTTGTTTTAGTAGGACAAATAACTTAGAATGTAAGTTGTTTTAGTAGAATGTGAGTTTTTGTGGTAGAATTTGACTTTGCTTTTTGTAAAATATGAGTATGTTTTGTGTAGAATATGAGTATGTTTTTAGTATGATTTGTTTTTCTGTTAGTAATATGAGTTTCTTTTCGTATACCGTAGAATATGAGTATGTTTTCGTAGTATCTAATGTTTTTATCATAAAATATGAGTCGATCAAAAACAGAATCAGTTGCCGACTCAGATACAAATTCGGCCTCATCTAGTTCGAGCAATAAAGTGCAAAAAGAAGCGCCTCAAAGGCACCATTTACAAAGAAAAGAAAAGTCTGTAGAAAAGTTTGTACAAGTGGCCTAGCTAGGTCATCATAAGCAGTTAGTAGCACCTAGCAGTGCATCGCTGTTACCAAAGTCTTCGAAATGGATATCAACATCAACATCCCCATCATTGCAACAAAGTACCAATTCATTATAGTCTCTTTGCCAAACTGATATCCGATTGGACAAAGTGTGTCACCACTTTGTTTATACCCAATCAAATAGTTATGACTAAATCAGGTTCTTACCTGGGTATGGTCATACACTTTCAGTCATGTAACCATAGGGGGGCCCCATGGATATATAGCTTCCCTCAAGAAGGGGCAAATCCTATATTTGTTCATTGATCTTCTCATATGAGTTGTGACATACTGAATGACAGCCGTTATGACCTCCCAACTATGGTGAGGTATTAGGTTGTATCAAAATATGTCCCTAACTATATAAAAGGGTCAATGACCTCAAGTTAAGGGATCAATGCATCTCCTGTCACTTGTGAGGTTAACTCATAACACCAAGTTAGAGCCTCACAGTGGGTCAATCTAGTATATCTACCACTGATATACCCATATGTCTACATTAGCACCATGTGTTTAACCAGCCCATATACTAGTCTCACATGTATCATAGTTGTCCCTTATCCACTTAGGTACTTGACTGGGGATAGAGTTTGAGCACATATATAATCTGTCTTCAGGGACATTATCATGCAAGTATACAAAGAGCACAGATGTAAACAAAATATAATAATGACAATGCCAGAATGATATATATAAGATATCAATATCAAGTACTACAAAAGATAGACCAATAACGGGTCCAAGGGCATATACACCAACAAAATAAGTATGATACACTTGTCTAATCTAAATATCAGCTTAGCAAAAGGACTAAAATGTACAAGTACTTTGTCGCAGTTTAGGAGCTATCGATTATGACATCCATTTCGAAAACTTGGGTAACAATAATGTACTGCTAGGTGTCACTCATTGATTGTGATGACTTGAGGTTGTCACTGCTAATGTCTGAGGAACCTATAGGGTCGCACACCTAGACACTCAAGATCTAATATTGATTGGGTAGCCTTTGATTGAGTCATTTGGTTGATTCAAATCTATTTGGGAGTCTGATGCATCGTAGATGCATCTAATTAGTCAGAGATGACCATATAGAGAGACAATAGGAGCAAGGAGAGAACTAATGAGCAAGAGAGGCGATGGCTTTCCGGTGAGCACTGATGGCGATGGCATCCGATGAGCACTGATGAGAGAGCAAAGCGGGAGTAAGGGCATGGAGCAAAGCAGGAGAGAGGAAGTAGAAAGAAGGGAAGTGGGTACTAGGGTGGGGTTTTCCTTTTTTTGTAGGTTTTTAATTTATTTATTTTATACTTTGTGATTCGTGTAAAGAATCTCATGGGTCTCACTTAGGTGAGTACATCGAGGTCCCCACTTAAAAGAATGCAACCGAATCAGCAGCATGATGAAATCTCTAGCACATGGAAAAATCCCCAATGTCCAAAAATAAGTCTAACGCCTCAAGTGTGCAGCCTAAGTGAGTAGCTCTCTCGCCTTCTCAATCCTATCTCAATGTCCTCCATCCTAGGCCAGCATTATGGGTAAACCAGCGGAGAGAGAGTTTTACGACCCACTTAGTAAGCAAGTTATTCATTAACTTGATGAGTCGATTTGCAACATGACTCAATCTATTAAAATGCTTAAGCCCAAGTTAACAATAGTAAGCCCACTAAGCCTTATATACCACTTAATCTTTTTCTCCCACTTCTAACGTGGGACTAAACTGGGGTATTACAATCTCCCCCACTTAAGACTTGACTTCCTTGTCAAGCACACATCCCTTAGTCAGCAGCATGTGAGGTCAGCCCAATGGTGGCTCCACTATCCTCGGTAACCCTTTCTTATTAGCTTCTCACCTGCAACGTGGCCTAATTTATTAAAATGTTTAAGCTCAAGTTAACAATAGCAAGCCCACTAAGTCTTATATACTAAGCTATATTCTCTTCCACATCCAATGTGGGACTAAACCGGGGTATTCAATGTCACCCTCACTTAAGACTTGACGTCCTCGTCAAGCCCACCATCCCTTAGTCAGCAGCATGTGAGGTCAGCCCAATGGCGGCTCCACCATCCTCGGTAGCCCTTTCCTATTGGAATCTCACCGTGCTTAGGACTATGTTTTTGCTCTGATACCATTTGTTACGACCCACTTAGTAAGCAAACTATTTATTAACCCGGTGGGCCAATTTGTAACGTGGCCCATCTATTAAAATGCTTAAACCCAAGTTAACAATAGCAAACCCACTAACCCTTATATAATATATAATCTTTCCTCTCACTTCCAATGTGAGACTAAACTCGGGATATTACAATCTCCCCACTTAAGACTTGATGTCCTCGTCAAGCCCACCATCCCTTAGTCGGCAGCATGTGAGGTCAACCCAATGGCGGCTCCACCATCCTCGGTAGTCCTTTCCTATTAGTAAGCAAGCTATTCATTATAACCCACTTAGTAAGCAAGCTATTCATTATAACCCACTTAGTAAGCAAGCTATTCATTAACTTGGTGAGCCGATTTGCAACGTGGCCCAATCTATTAAAATGTTTAAGCCCAAGTTAATAATAGTAAGCTCACTAAGCCTTATATACCACTTAATCTTTTTCTCCCACTTCTAATGTGGAACTAAATTGGGATATTACAGAGAGTCAGCTATGCTAGGTCCTCACTTCGGCAAGCCCTTGAGCCAAGATGCCACCTCTAGCTCACCCTCTGTATTGGACCAAGTCGGAGAGCATGGCCACCCTGATCCGACTGCCCTTGGCGAACCATATCACCAAGTCCTCGACTAAATGAGCTACTGGTCACATAGCAGCTACCAATCTAGGTCAATAAGCTAATATCTAGTTTGACCGACCCACGATGCATCCACTTCTCCTTATCCTCAGTCTCACCTATATCTGACTCTCAAGTCCTTGCATCCTACTACCGAGACCAATAAAAACATCTCATAGTGTGCCTAGCTCTTTCAGGTCTAACCTCATGTCCAGGCTGGACCTGTGTTGTGCTATGCTTCCACGTGCCAAGCTTACTCCCACAAGTTGGTACACTTTTGCGCTCGAAGACTCGTGGTCATTCGCCCCCTCACTTGATGTGGTCTCACTTAATGTCTTGCCATCAGAGCATGACGATCGGCTGCCTACTCGAAAGGACACACTTGATTGGTGCACTACATAGTCTCATCACCAAGCCACTTATTGCATTGGTGTTGTGGGGTCATTTTTTTTCATATTTTAATGTAATTGACCTTTTCAAATTCACCTTAAATTAATAAGGCTTTTTGTTTAATGGGTTCTGGCTTCCAATGAGCGCAAGCACTCATTGTTAATTACCCATGAAATCAGGAAACATTTGATTAAATGATCTATGTTACGAAATGAAATAGAAGAAAGACTGAAAATATTATTCATAAACATTATGAAAAAAAACATGATTCGATACAAAAAAGTGACAAAAGGAAAATAACCTCCGCCAATTTGGACGACTTATATAGCTCATTTATTTTAGGAATATCCAATCTCAACGACTTATTAGATATTTAATTTTGAGAGAATATCCGGCCTTAACAGCTTATTGGATAGAAAATACCCGGCCTTAACAGCTTATTGGATATTTAAATTTAGAGAATATTCGGCTTTAGCGGCTTATTGGATATTTTAATTTGAAAAATACGTGGCCTCAACGACTTATTGAGTATTTAATTTTGGAGAATATCCGGCATTCATGGTTTATTGGATATTTTAATGCAAAAAATACCCGGCCTTAATGGCTTATTGGGTATTTAATTTTGGAGAATATTCGGCCATAGCGACTTATTAGATATTTTAATTTAGAAAATACCCGGCCTTAACGGCTTATTGGGTATTTAATTTTGAGAAAATATCCAGCCTCGACGGCTTATTGGATATTTTGATTTGAGAAATATCCGGCCTTGACTACTTAGTGAATATTAAAACTTCAACCTTAACAAGTATAACGTCGTATTGAGGAGTTATGCCTGACGTTAAACGTCGACGTATGCACCTCCCAAATAATACTTCGTCGTAATGTATTAAGGCCTACTAGCATTTTTTTTGGATTTGATGGTTTAAAAATTTATTTGAGAATGAATATTATTATTATTATTATTATTATTTAAAAAATAGTTTTGGAGAGTTCTTTTATGCAAACTCATTGGCTGCACAAACCTTGATCGTAAACCTGGCTAAGACATCTTCCCCTTTTTGTTTTATGAGTGACAAATTTTGATTTCCTCCTCTATGTTAATACTCTTCCTTCTTCTCTTTATCAAGTTATTGCCGTTAATAATTCATTGGTGCCTTTCACGGTGGTTCACTGCAATACTCCAGCAAACTCAACAAGAAAAAGTCCAGGTGCTATGACCTGTTCGCTTCTAGCTCCCACTGTACAGATATGCCTGCAATGAAAAGCACTCTCAAAATAGGTCTGAACTCCATCCGAAAGAATATTAAAAAGCCCAAAAGTGGGCGGTCACAGGACCAAGGAGCACTCGACTCTCTAACCTTTCTCCCCTTATCTTTTTCTCTCTTTTATTGTTTCTCATGATGAATGTTATATCCTGGAATTGCAGAGGTGCTAGACGGGCCGAGTGTCGTGCACATATAAGATATCTCATAGGATCTCACTCTCCTACTATTATTGCCCTGCAGGAGACCCATCTAAATGAAATTGACGCCCCCATGTTTGGTAAAGAGTTGGGCTCCAACTGGCGGATTACTTTCACGCTGGCTCTCGATGCTTCTGGAGGTATCATATTAGCTTGGCGCCCTACTATCGTTGAACTGCAGGTCATCTCTGTCTCTTCTCAACTTATTAATACTCATGTCATTGAAAAGAACAATAGATCTTGGATTCTTACTACTGTTTATGCTAGTAATAATCCTTTAGCTCGTAACTCTATGTTCAATGACTTTGCAGCCTGTGACTTGATTAATATTCCCTAGATCATATTTGGGGACTTCAACTGCATTTTATCTAGACATGATAAGAAAGGTGGTAGAGCCTTTACCCCTAATAGAGCCATTAATTGCTTTAACTATTTAATCTCTTCTCTTGGTATGATTGACCTTGGTTTTAATGGCCCCCCTTTTACTTGGTCAAACGATCAGAAAGGGTCTAAGGCTATTCTATGCAAATTAGATAGAGCCTTTGCCAACCATGAATGGATACATCTTTTTAAACAGACTACTGTCAATCATATGGCTCGATGCTTCTCCGACCATGCTCCTATTCTCATAAATTGTCGCTCCTCCCTCAACCGACCCCATGGTATTTTTAGATATAGGAATTCTTGGAACTACTTTGAAGCTGTCACCTCTCTTATCCCTTCAATTTAGAGAAACAATTCCTCTTCTGACCCTGAGCTCTATGGCAGACTTTTCAAAATCAGAGAGGAGCTAACTCGATGGAATTCCAAGCATAAACCTAACCTGGACATCATCCTAAATTATACCCTAAATCAAATCACCTTTCTCCAAGACAAAGAGGCCAATGGCCTTGCTGACCCTCAGGATCCTTCTGTCATTAGATCTTTGATTAATAAATCTATTGCCATTTATAAGCTTATCTATAATAAATGGAAAACTCTCGCCAAGTTAAATGGATTAAATTTGGGGATTCCAACAATGTTTTTTTTTCACAACCATATTCATGCTAGAAGCCGGTTAAATAATATCATGAATATCCAGATATCCCCATCTCTCACCATCTCTAATAACTCTAAAATTGTTAATGCTTTTAAAAATCATTACAATGATCTTTGGCAGGAGGATAGCTCCCCTCAGCTTGTCTCCTTTAAACCTTATCAGAGAGATTTTTTCAACTCCCTTCCTACTCTTCCTTTGGAGTATAGGAATACTCTGACCTCCCCTTTCTCCCCTGAGGAGTTATCTGAAGTCATCAAGTCTTTAGGGAGAGGAAAAAACCCTGGACCTGATGGTTTCATCCCTGAGTTCTTTCAGTTCTTCTGGAATGTGATTAGTCAAGATTTTCTCTCCTTTATGAATACTTTCCATTCCACAGCCTACATTCCAAATTCTTGGAACCATACCCATCTCATATTCATACCTAAAACCCATAATCCGAAACTCATTCATGATTATAGGCATATTTCCTTATGTAATGTTTCCTACCGCATCCTCGCCAAAGTGCTTACTAACAGAATCAAGCCTTACTTGCCTAACATCATCAATCCTGCTCAATTTGCCTTCATCAAAGGTAGAATCATCCATGACAATATTTTTATTGCTAATGAGCTTGCTCATACCATGTTTAAATCTAGAGGTAAGAACCCTCTTGTCCTTTTTAAGATTGACCTTGCTAAGGCTTTTGATAGCATCAAGTGGGATGTTATATTCGATTCACTTAAGAAACTCCTTTTTCCTGATACTTTTATCAATTGGATCAAAGCTTGTGTTGAGGGCCCCTCCTTTGCCTACCTAATTAACAACACCCAATCCTCCTTCTTCAAAAATCATAGAGGCATAAGGCAAGGCAACCCTCTCTCCCCGTACCTCTATATTATTGTTGCCAATATCTTGAGTAACCTGATTCTTGTTGATGTGCACCATGGCACCCTCACTCCCTTTAAAGTCAATGGTTGTACCATCTCTCATCTCATGTATGCTGATGACCTTCTTATATGTTTTAGGGCTAACAAATCCTCTTGCACCTTTATCAAAAATATTCTTCAACGTTATTATGCCCTTACAGGTCAAAGGATTAACATGGATAAATATAAGATTTTCTTCCGAGATGCCCCCACTTCACCAAAGTTAATATTCTTACTAAGTTGGGGGTTACTCAAGGCTTCTTTCCTTTCAAATATCTTGGAGTTTTCATTACTCCTAATAAGGATTCTAGAAATTGTATTAGGCATTCTCTCAGTTTGATAACTAATAGAATTCAGAATTGGCAAGTTAAATTTTTTTCCCATGCTGGCAAAATCACTCTTATTAACTTTGTCCTCACCTCTATTCCTCTCCACTCCTTAATCGTCCTTAATCTTTCAAAAGACCAGCTTGACAAGTTGAACTCTCCTATTCGAAATTTTTTATGGAGTGGCTTTAATATAAAAAATGGTATTCACCACATAAATTGGAACACTGTTACTCTTCCTCAATCCCATGGAGGTCACTATATCAAAGATTTTTGTCTTATGAGACTGGCCCTTAACTGTAAGCGTATTCTTGATCTTCTTAATATAAAAAATACCCTTTGGGTTAAAATTGTCACTGCCAAATACGGTACTCCTGACCCTTGGGCCACCCAAAAACCTTCTAAATCTATTAGTGTGCCTTGGCGAAATCTTATCTTTGACCTGTCCACCTTGAGAACTGGCATGTCTAGAGTCATTGGCAATGGTGAAACTACTAATCTGGCTTTGCACTCGTGGTGTTATGAAATACCTATAAACTATTGGCCTACTTTCGTAAATATTGAATATTTTGATGTGCTCTCGGTCTCTTCTCTTATGCAGGGCCAACAATGGAACAACTTTGAAGTTGCCAAACTGGGAGATCACATAGCTGAAAAAATCATGAAAATTCAGTTACCTACCTGCCCCGATGAGGATCAATGGGTGTGGAGAGAGGGCTCCATCAGGCTTCCCTTAACTAAATCGGTTTATAAATGGTTAATTATCTCTAGATTGCCCTCTCCTGAGCCTTGGAAGGGTTGGAAGTCCCTTTGGCGTTTGCACGTTACCCTAAAGATTAAAGCCTTTGGGTGGAAGCTGCTACACCAAAAACTTCCAACCGCTGATAGGCTTAGGAAGAGAGGAATTATGGTTTTGGAGATTTGTCCTCTTTGTGACAAAGGTCTTGATTCGATAATGCATATCTTTTTGCAATGTGATTTTACGATTGCTTCTCATCATTACTTGCAACAATACTTTGGATTGCATTTCAGCTTTGTGGATTCCTGATATTTTTGGAAATTGGATTTTTGAAGGAAATGGTTCCCCTTATTTGTCCTCGTTGATTTTGTGTCTTTTTGGATCATTTGGAAAACTAGGAATAATAAGCTATTTAGGGGTTCATCTTGTTGTCCTATTCAGGTTGGTAATGAAGTGATGCGAGAACTCTACACCTATATACACACCCACTCTGAGAGGCATCAAGCTCGACAAAGCTCTACCCAATCCTTTAAATGGAAAAAACCTAGAGAAGGTGAATTCAAGATCAACACTGATGGTGCTTGGAGCTCTAACAATGGCCAAGTAGGATTGAGGTACATCACTAGAGATCACCATGGAACCAGCCATACTGCTGCTGCGGCTGGTACTTATTGTGTGTCTTCCCTTCAAACTGAGCTCTTAGCTTCTCTACGTTCACAAACTAGAGCACATGCCTAACTACATTTGGGTGCTTGAATCTGATTCCAAGGAAGCTCTGGACTGCATCAAGGTAGACAATAGTAACCCTTGAGCCCTTGAGCCCAGTTACAAAGATACGAAACCCTTGAGCCCAGTTTCGAAATTCTTATTAATCTCAGTATTTTCGAAGATGTAGGATGTCTAGAGATTTCAGGATATTAAATCCCAGGAATACTACATGATATACGATTTGATTATACATATATGCGGGATATGATATCCCAGGAAAGATCCAAGGGATGTAAAATCCCAGAGAAATAACGGGATATAAGATCCCAGCAAAGATCCACAGGACATAAAATGTCTGAAAAATAACGGGATATAAGATCCCAGCAAAGATCCGAGGGATTAAAATCTCAAAAATTGATAATATATGTGAATCTATGGATCGCAGTATCTTTTTTTAACGTCTTCTATTTCTTTCCTTTTTTTTGCTTTTGCTTACGGAGATGAAAGAATCAACCTGCAAATAAAAAGTTTACCTAGTCTCAATTGCTTTGCTCTTCTTCACGTGGATGCTTCCTCCGATGTATAAGAGTGCTGTCTTCTTTAGATGCTCGAGCGTGCTGTGCTTTCCGGACGCAAGACTGTTGTATTTTTTTTGGATGCGAGAGCGTTGTCCCCTGCCTTTAAACTAATCATTCATTTATAAAAGAATCGGCCGAGATTTTTGATTTGATTTGATTCTTTTTGTCGCTGAATTAATTTCACAAGATTAAAGATTCATCAACCATTGCGAACACAATAAAATATATGGTGAGGTGAATTCATAATATGGCACTTCTTTGGAACAGCGGGGACACTATTCTCTTCTGCCAACTTTCACTTCGTCATCTTTCAAAATGCAGTTTAGAGTTGCAGGGTATAATTAACATGGCTTTGGGCCAAACATTTTGAGAGAGAATGTCGACCGACTAAGTCGTCTTTCACTTGGTGCTGCTGGCTCTGACCACTGCTCAAGTGTCATTTAAAATTAAATCTGTAAGTTAGCTCATGTAAGGCCGACAAATGCTGTATACTTGACTGGTGCTACCAACACCTAGAATTTAAATGAAACGAAAATTCCTCATACAGTCAATTTTACTTTGCCCCCAAAGCAATACTACCAAAATCACAAGCCAATATGATAAGTCGGTCAGGGATTTTTTTTTTTCACTTTTTTTTTAGTTCAGCAGGTGTACTTAGTCCATCAAGCATAAGTCCTTCGAGCAAATGCTTACACTAGTCCGTCAATATGGTTATCCTAACACAATGAAAACACTAGCCCATTAATATCTCAATAATAATATGAGTATACCCACAATCCTTCAGGTATCTCATTAATAATAAGAGGATCTTCAAATGTAAATAATAGAATTCGATTACAATCGAAACTTGTGCCTAATTTTTTACTCTATTATCCAAGTGATCCATGCCTGAGGGTGAGATAAGATCTCACATAAAATAAGTCATAAGAAAACTATAAAAGATCGGCATCCAAGAATCGGGGTCGTCACACAACGAATGGATGTAAGAATTAATTCAAGAATCTTGATAAACAAGTTCATTTAGTTACACCTCATGCATATATATACAAAACAATCTCCTAAAATATAGGAGTGTTACTAATGGAGAGACTGCAGCTGCAATCAACAACTTATTAAGGTAAGATAATATACAGTTGTAGTCCACAATGGTGCTTGGTGTGAATACTTGAATAGGAAAGTTGATAGATGTCAACAGGACAACTTACAATTTACATTTTTTTTTTTTATAACAACAAGAAGGGAACAACCAGTTAGGTTACATCCGCACTAAGAAGTGTAGCCAAGGGGGGGGGGCATCACACTCTCAAAAAAGACTACAACTTTGTGCCGTCGAGCATGGTTAGCAAGCCAATCAGCCGGCTGGTTCAGTAACCGCGGAGTGAGAGCAAAAGCAATGGAGCGATCCCGCCCCAGATAATGAATTTCAGTGAGGAGGCCTAAAACCTCCTGAGGGGGATGAGAATGGTTGCGAGTCACCAAGTGAAAAGCCTCCTTCGAGTCCGTGTCGATAATGAACCGTGTGTGCATATAGTCCACATGAGAGCAAATATAACCGAGAGCACTCCGGATAGCAAGTAGTTCTGCCTGTAGAGGCGATCCGCAACGGCTATAGGCTCCAGTGGCCAGAAGAGTTCGTCCATCGTGGTCTCGTATGAGATACCCTAACCCAGTGTCCATCGTTGCCGCCTCCCAGGAGCCATCAGTGTTCACCTTTAGAGTACCTGGTAGAGGGGCTCTCCACTTGAGGGGCATCAGGTCCCCCCCTTGAACGCGCCCAGAGGTGTAGCGCATAGCAGCCCTGTAATCCTGAAGCTCGGCCATCGCCTGGAAGAACACTCTGGCTGGGGAAAACGCCGCATTAGTATGGATAGTAGCATTGCGAGCCTTCCATAGTTGCCACAGAATACTGATAAGAACTTCCACGCCGTCAGCCCCTAAAAGAGAGCCAGCTTGAATCCAGCGCCCAGCATCAAGGTGGTGCCTGAACCGATCATCACAGTTCACGGAGTTGGAAAGTTTCTGCCAAACCATCTGAACAGAGGTGCACTGAGTAAAGAGGTGATCAATAGTTTCAGGAGCAGAGTTGCAAAGCCTACAGCAACTACTATTCAGAATGCCCAGCCGATGCAATCGATCATTGGTAGGTAATTTATTGTGCAGTAATTTCCAGCTGAAAATTTTAAGTTTAGAAGGAACGGATAACCGCCATATAGCTTTCCAGGGAGTTCCATTTGCGGATCCAGAGTTGCGCTCGGCCAGCAAGGTACGGTAAATAGATTTAACAAGAGGAAGCCCCGAAGACCCGGCCTGCCAAATCCATCGATCACCTGCATTTGCCTGTTGAACATGATGTTGCAGAATCTTAGCCAGGAGATTCAAATCCACCCATTGGGAGAGAGCCAACATATTCCAATCGTTACCGCTAATTAGATCAGCCACCAGCCTTCCCACAGGCATATTAGAGTAAAACATGGTGGGCTTGAGGGCAAGAGGGACATCCGTACACCATGGCTCCTCCATGATTTTAGTACTCTTCCCGTCCCCAATGACCTTAGCAAGGTAAGGGGTAATACGATCCAGATCAGATTGTAGAGCACGCCAAGAAGCACTGGCAGTCCGGTTTGGCTTGTTGAACCAAGGGGTAAGGGCTCCATATTTAGCCGTGCATAACCGAACCCAAAGTTTGTTTTCTTGGTTAAGGAGCGCCAAGATCCGAGAGCCATTAAGAGCAGGGCGGAAGAGAGTAAAGTCTCTAATGTGGAGACCACCAAGAAGCCGAGGTTGGATGACCCGCTCCCATTTAACAAGATGTATGCCTTTGGTGGAGTCAGCTTTAGCCCAAAGAAACCGACGGATGGGGATGTTGAGTTTGTCCAGCTGAGCACGAGTGAGGCCGCCCGTGATAAGGTGATAAATAGGGATAGATGAGAGGACACTCTGAATTAGCGTGAGCTTGCCCGCCTGTGAAAGAAGCTTGCCTTGCCAAGTGTTCAGCTTGCTCTGAAGACGACCCAAGCACTGATGGAAGGTGTGGGAGTTGCTGCCAAAAGGAGCAATGCTAGTGCCCAGATATTTGAGTGGGAAATGACCTGCTCGCATGCCAAGAGTAGCAGCAATACGGCGCTTGGTTACAATTTACATTAGACACTGCACAAGATGATTTTACACTCGAGAATCTTCTTGCTCTTGGTCATGCTCCTTTATTCCTTTCCAATCGCAGTTGCGAATACAACTTGTATTAGTTTACAAGTAACTATCAGGAGATAATTTCTGCATGTACTCAAAATTCAACTTCTCTAGCCTGCTCAGTTGGCAAATCTGTTTGGGCAGCACCGAAATTGCAACCTGATAGAGCTCAAGGTGGCGAAGGTTGGTAAGATTTTCGATGCCACTCGGAAACTCCTTGAGTTTCCTGTTGCCATTCAGATTTAGAATCTTTAACTTCGAAAGCTGACACAATGATTTGGGCAACTCCCTTACTTGCGTTTCAGTAACTTGAAGATCACAGAGATTTGTAAGGTTTCCAATATTATGAGGCATCTCTGAAAGCCTGTAGCAATCATTCAGCTCCAATGTCTGTAGGTTAGTCAGTTGGCATATTGATGCAGGTAACTCTGCAATCTGTGTGTCGGAGAGATTGATGTGGCACAAGCTGGTAAGCTGCCCGATGTTGTGGGGTAGGCTCAAGAATCTTGTGCAGCCATCTAGGTCCAGTCTTTGCAAATTGGATAGCTTACATATTGACTCCGGCAACTCTACAATATTTGTATCAGAAAGTAACAGTTCACAAAGTTCAACCAGGTCTCCAATACCACTCGATAAACAAGCAAGATTCTTGCAATTATCTAGCTTCAAAGTGTGTAGGCTCGATAGTCGGCATAGTGATTCAGGCAGGATGCTAATGTTTGTACGAGAAAGCACAAGACAATTTAGGTTAAAGAGATTACCAATGCTGTCTGGTAACTCCAAAAGATCACTGCCAGCCACGTCTAACTTGAGCAGGTTGGACAAGTGGCAAACTGATTCAGGCAAACTGTTGATTTTTGTCTCGGTGACTTCGAGGGATTCAAGGTCAACGAGTTCTCCAATGCTACTAGGCAACTCCACAAGCAGTTTGCAATTGTCCAATTTCAGGATAGGGAGCTTGGATAGATTACGGAAAGAGTCGGGTAGCCTTTTAAGGTTAGTTCTAGAAAGCCCAATGTAATGGAGGTTGAAAAGACGTCCAATATTATCGGGAAGTGCACTGAGATTTCTGCAATTATCCAATATCAAGGACTGCAAGTTGAACAACCGGCAAACTGACTCAGGTAGCATTTGTAAGCTTGCATCAGAAAGTCCAAGATACCGCAGGTTCACAAGATTGCCAACATCACTCGATAGCTCTCTTAGATTAGAACACTTGTCCAAATGTAGAGTCTGAAGTAGGCGCAGTTGGCACACTGACGCAGGCAGGCTCTCCATTGATTTATCGCAAACTCGAAGGTAGCGTAGGCTAATGAATTCTGCAAAATTTATGGAAGACACGTTGTCTTTGTCCAAGCATGGCCTCTGTGTTATTTCAGGAGCTGCTGCAGAGTCATCATATAGTGTCAGATCCAACGCTCGTAAATAGTTGGTTCTCAATGGCAGATATTTGGGGACTGTGCCATCTAAACTTGTATAGAAGAAACTATGTAATCGCATTGGTTTTAGTTCCTCGTTAGAGGTGAGCTTAAGCGTTGACTTGGCTCCGTCTATAACATACAAATGACGAACCTCAACAGAAATATCGCACAAGCCTCCGTCTTTTACGGAACAACATTCTCCACCGGACTTTAACTTGGAAAGGTCATATAACAAATCGTGCAATGTGAATGTCCCATCCCCATTCGATGAACTGTCAAAGAAGGACATCTGCTGGAGCTCTTCAAAGTAGTCAATACCAACGTCTTCCACTCTTCTATTATCTCTAGGCATAATGTACCCTTGTGCCATCCACAATCTTATTAATTCATATTTGTCCAACTTGAAGCCCTTGGGAAATACCGAGCTGTAGAGGAAACATGGTTTTAGATACCATGGCATATGACTGTAGCATAATTGAAGAACTGAGACTATATCACAATTTGCCAATCTCCACCGATCACTTTTCAGGATACGTCTCCATGTCTTCTCCATGAGATGATAACGCAGAAGGCAACCAAGAACTTTCACAGCCAAAGGCAACCCCTTACAATTGGAAACAATGGGTTTACTGATCTCAATTAACCTAGCAGCTTCATGTAAACTGTAATGTCTGCGAAATGCTGGACCATCGGAAAATGCGCACTTGAAGAACAAATTCCAAGATAAGTCTTGAGGCAACGAGTGCAGATTATAGGATTTGAGATGTCTCCCTTCTTGTACATCGCTTTGGCGTCTACAAGTAATGAGAAGCTTAACTATTTTGACACCAGAGAAGAGATCTCGCAAGTGTTCCCATAGGCTTCGATGCTGGTTCTCAAAACCATCAAGCACTAGGAGGACCCTCTTCCCATTCACGTGTTCTCGAATAATAGTTTGGAGATGTGGTTGTTTTCTTTCACTGCAAGATTTGCCAGTGATAGAGCTAAATATGGCTGTGGATATTGCCGCAGTGTCAGAACCATCGGCAGCATGAACCCATGCTCTTGCGCTGAAATTTTCTTTTACCGTGGAATCATCGTACACTAGCTTAGCTAGTGTTGTCTTGCCAACGCCTGCCTTACCAACTATTAGCATTGAACAGAAGTTACTAGAATTACGTGCATCCCAAACTGGTGAAAAGTTAGAAGTTGTATCAGATAGTAACCACTGGATGATGTAGTCCCTGTCACAGTCTCTCCCGTATACCTGGCTGGTTAGCGAGGGTAGTGTAGCGTTCAGAAGAGCTATGGGGCTCCAATGTGTCACGCTGCAGACACTGTAAGCTCCAACAGATTCGTTCTCATCCTGATCAGTACCTTCTGAATTACATGCCCTGCTACTTCGCGTAGGAACTTCTAGTGGCTTGTCATCTTTGAACGAATACACAGGCCCCTTTTTGGCACTCTTCTTTATCTCCTCGGTGACAGTCAAGGCCTCCAACCTCCTTTCCAAATCCATAGCCTCCAACATCCTATCCATATCCATAAAATCTTTTGGATGATTATCTTCGTAGTTGTTCACTCCTAAAGTCACTTTCTCATCCACTCCTATGTACCTTAAAGGATCACGCCCACTTGTCTTTCTAGGATCTGAGGTTTTCATATCCTGTCTCCCAGGTGATTGGGATCTCCAACCTTTGAACTTGTGATAGATAATGTTCCTCATCTTCATTTCGCTTTCTCTCATACCAACAGGACAAATAAAGTTGGGCTGGTCAGAAACTTTGAAATTCACCTGCATCTCCATCGTTTTCGGTTCCTCCTGGTCAAGAAAATATCACCTTTCGATTAAGAAAACTCAAAATAGCCTGTGATAAAAAATAAACATAAGTCCAACAAACTGATCATCAACTTAGGCACTTGCCTATATTTTTCTAGCATAGCATCATCATCAAATTCTTTTTTTTTTTCATAGCATCGCCATGAGAGAGTAAGGCAGTTTAGACAAGGAAGACCGAGTCAAGAAGCGCCAATTCAAATAGGAAATTGTAAGTCCTACAAGGAATCATCTAAGAGCCACATTCATATGGAGTTAAACAAGTGCACTTAGGATTTTCCACTCCCATATAGGAAACTCTAAGTGCTCCTAGAGTTCCAATCACTAGCCACCTACCCCTCTTTCTCCTCTAGAAAATACATGTTTGTCTATGTAATTTCAAACTTATTAATTCAACAAAATTTTCATTTGAGTTGTGACTTGTGAGTTCCCTTAGAGTGGTCAACTATTAATGAAGCGAAGCCTCAAACGGTACACAAATCCCTTTGATAGCAAACTTTTCCTAATCTATTTTCTAGATCTATGTTGGTACTCCTTGATTAGCACTGGCAATGGGTTGGGTACCCGTGGTTTTACCCTAAACTCGAATTCGACCCAAACCCGAGTCAGGTATTTAAACGGGTACCCTTAAATAAAAAAATAAATTATTTATTATTTTATTATATAAAATATATTTTAAAATTAAAATTAAAATAAATATATTTATATAATAATTATTTATTATTATTTTTATATTTTTAATAGTAACAAATATTTATATAATAGTTATTTTATTCTTATTTATATTCTAATAACAAAAATTTATATTTATATTTTTTTTATTAAAATCGGGTATCGAGTACGGGGTACCCACATCCCTATACACCTATTTAGCTAATCGGGTACTCGAACCCATCATAAATGGGTCGGGTCGGGTACCAGGACCTGCCGGGTGAAATTGCCACCCCTATCCTTGATTTTATCAATTGTTGTGATGGCTATATAGTGCCAAATGGTCTTTTACAAAGTGTTCAGGATTCCTTGATTCATTATGAATGTAACACCACTAACTTTGCAATTTAACTTGTTCACATGAATCCTCTACATTTTCTACAAGTTAAAAAGGCCACGCTAGAACACTATAAACTACATGTCCTTTTTTATTGGGATCCAAATTGTTCCATTCTAATTTTGTGTCATTTCCTAAAATCGACCTCATCACAAAAATCGTTATCTAGCCTCAAGACCATAGCAAACAAATTAGGACTTAACTTGTCCCTGAAAACAGAGAACAACACAAACTTAGCTCTTAACAACTTGTGAATCTTTTGTGAGACTCAACATCGAGATCTTATATCTTGACATATCATAATAGATGTGTGTTATATAAAGTGTTTGCTAAATTGTAATATCACAAGTTTGATTTGGAAGGAAGCTTAACAATGATCAAGATCAATGCCAAAGGTTTTCAGATTCCTTACACTGTAACATCTATGAGTTCTTTTACATTATCATTATGCCTTTATTACTATGAATCTTATGATTATTGCATGAAAAGATGGATTTTTTAATGTGTTCATGAATTAGGAATTCATATTTACATATCGCTTGCCCGTATAATTTATTGATCTCATCACATGCCTTCCATATATGATCAAAGCTTAACTCTTACCTACGTTGCATCAACATTATATGGTATGATTTTCTTAAATAGCATGAACATTTAGAGCACTTGACAAAAGCTACTTGAGAACTTTGAGTAATCACCAATAATATGACATGCATGTCATTTGAGAGCAACTTTGAGCTACAGCCTATGTACCATTGTGCTCAATGCACAAATCATTCAGGAGCTTTCCCATGTTGTCCATGTCACATGCTTAGATTTTGTTTAAGTCTTTGGCATATGTAGGCATATAACACTCTACCTTACATTTAGGATGTGTGCTTAGTGATTAGCATATATGTAATACCTCATTTTAGTCTCACATTGCAAGTGAAAAAAAAAATTATATGGTATATAAGACTTAGTGGAATTGTTATAGGCCCAATAGTGTTAGTAGATTATTAATAAAGTGGATCCGGGTTGGTTTATCATACCCGGTTCGCTAAGTAGTGAAAGTCTATAAATAAGAGCTTAGGATTAGGGTTAGGGGATGTCAAGTATTTTGTTTTGTCCACTTAGGTGTGTTTTTGCATGAGGTTCTATCAATTGGTCCGAGTTGCCGGATCGATCGCCGGAGAAACGGTGGTTCGGCGATGGATAAAAGCAGAAGAGATTCCGTTGTCGGTAGTAGATCTAATCGGTGGATCTATTATCGTTGATCAAGTCGACAAAGAAGTTCCGGGGAGAAGTCAATCTAAACCCTAAGAGAAGTCTATCAGTTCGTGGTTCGTCGGCGACAAACTATAGTACTTTTGGCGTGAAGGGGCTGCGGTGGTTCTTCTCTCTCCAGAGCTAAGGAGTGGCGACGGGAATCTTAACAAGCATCTTCTTTCTCCACCATCTTCTTCAAGTCTTCTTCTGCTTTGAAGATTTTCGTCCGCCGGCATCGCGTCGCGGCAGCGGCATCTTGAGGAAGCACGGCATCAGGAAGCGGCTGCATTTCCTCCCTCTTGGCGGCGAGTTTATCCCAGGCGGACGTCGGAGGGGCGATCGAACCAGATCGAAGGGGCAGAGAGCTTGCGGCAGCGCGACGAAGGCGTCATCTACATCATCGCCTGAAGGCGTCGTTTCCGGCGCGTGAGGCATTTTCCGAGCGCATTGGCGGCGTCTTTGGTGCCACAGGGAAGCGTCGACGTGGGGGTCAGTCCGACGGAGGCCGCAGAGGAAACTTGCAGCGGGGAGAGGCGTCGAGTGGGGAACGGCCTGCACCGTGCAGGGTTTTGGAGCCAGGTGCCCCGAACGACGTTTTATAGGCAGATGGACAGCTTGCCGAAACCCTAGCCGGCGACGAGCAAGGCTGGCCGGCAAAGAGAGCGTGGACGGAGGCAGCTCGTGTGGAAGCGGGTGCAGCCGAGCGACGGCGGCTTCGAGCGGATGCAACACGAGCGTGATTAGGGTAGTGTAGAGTAAAAAAAACAGAATTAAAAAAGAAATCAGTTCCTGTGCAAGTACTGTTTCAAGTACTGTAGCACCAGAAAAAAAAAAAAAAGGATGACAATGAGAAGTAATATGGAGGATATGTGGCAGATTCATCCTCGCATGGAATTACAGAGTTTTGAGGGAACTGATCTAGAAGGATTGCACAAGCTGCATATTTTTTTAACATTAAAGGTACGCCAGATGACTATAAATTTTCTATGGTGTTTGTTCGTATGGAGGGATAAACACGCGATTGGATTCGAGGGTTAAGACGACAGATTCCCAGGCTTTCTTGAGAAAGGTTGAAACAAGAGATGATATAAAGATTTAATAATTCTCATATAACTCAGGCTGTCCATACTTTGGTTTGAACCGAAAAACCGAACCGAACCAAACCGGTTTGGTTCGGTTTTGAACCTAAATGGTTCGGTTCGGTTCGGTTCAAAGATAAAAAAAATAAATTCGGTTCAGTTTCGGGTTAATAAAATAAAAAATCGTGTTAACCGAACCGAACCGTATTTATAAGATTCAAATTCAGTAACAGGCATTGGAATGCTGCAACGGGCGTTGGTTGATGTAAAACCGTGTTAAGCTGAGTACATGTGTCAGCCGCGAGTATATGTGTCAACCGCCTAGTTTGTTCGAAATAAATACGGGGTAGTTGGCATGCATAGCATTTGTGAAAAGCCTATGCCAAGCCATTGCTTTGGCATTGTTTTGTCCTTTCGAATTAAATGCTTGCCAGTTGGTGGCATGCGCCTACAGATTGTGAAAAGAAATTTAATAGAAAGGTAATTTAATGTGTCTATCATATTTATGATAAAAAAAATAAATTTAATAGAAAGAAGAGATTTGCTAGCATGCAGATTCTTTGAAGAGATTTGATATCTGATTGCCGTAGCCTGCCAGCCCATGTCTTGGTAGTCGACGATGAGTGACGAGAGCAGGTGACGTCTCCACGGGTGGCGGACAAGGTCAGGAGGATCTCCGGGGCTTCCGTCTCCGCCAACTCTTTTGCTCCTCTTCCCCTATTTGACGCCGCTGGCTGCCCAAACCCCAGTGGATTCCTGAGCTCCTCGTCCTTCTCGGCCATCTTGCTCTAGCTCTCTTCCACAGCTGTTGCGTCTGGGCCGCTCGACCGTGGGTTCTTCCTCTCCAGTCCCATCGAATGCGGAGCGCTCTCTAGGCTGCTCGAAAAATTTTGGTTTTAACCGAACCGAACCCAAAATTTTCGGTTCAGTTCAGTTTGGTTTTTATAGAGTTCGGTTCAGTTTCGGGTTAAAAAATTTTTTAAAAAAATTTCGATTCGAGTCCAATCGGTTCGGTTCGGTTCGAACCGATTGGACAGCCCTACATACAACTACAGTATTTAATGAAAGCTACAATGAAGATGTGCTTGGTATCGAATTGTCTGAACCTTTGACAAATGCAAGTATCTATGGGACCATACAATCAAAAGTTGAAATCATACATAAGAAGCAAGAGACACTAATTAAAGTGGAAGATCTATCCATAGCCTCAAATGAAGTTGGTATGGATACTGATATTCCAGCTATTGGAGCTATTGAGGAACCGACAGACGAATAATCTAAAATTGAAGACAATGAACAAGAAGTGGTAATAGAGGGTTCTCAACCAGTCTCTGGTGTTTGCATCATTTCTACTTCAGCTATTGAAACTTCTAAAGAAACTAAGGGGCTGAAAGTTAAAATTGTTGAGCACAAGCAGCAAGAAGAATTCATACTTGATAAGCAAGTAGTTAATGAAGCAAATGAAGCTGTCAAGTTTGAGGCTGCAATGTTTGGTGTTTCTTCTTCTACAACTTATCGAACAATTTGGGATCTTGGAGATAGCACAAGACGAAGTTTACAACCTTAAGGACAAGGCTAGTTTGAGAGGGGGGAAATTGTTACAGGCCCAATAGTGTTAATAGGTTATTAATAAAGTGGATTTGGGTTGGTTTGTTATACCCGGTTCGCTAAGTAGTGAAAGTCTATAAATAAGAGCCTAGAGTTAGGGTTAGGGGATGTCAAGTATTTTGTTTTGTCCACTTAAGCGTGCTTTTGCACGAGGTTCTATCAGCTTGCTATTATTAACTTGAACTTAAGCATTTTAATAAATTGGATCGTGTTGTTATCCCAACTCATCAAGTTAATGGGTTAGTTTGCTCACTAAATAGGTTATAACAAAATGGTATAAGAGCAAACTTAGTTCTAAGTATAGTGAGAAGCTAATAAGAAAGGGTCACCAAAGATAATGGAGTCGTCATTAGGATGACCTCACATGCTGTCGACTAGGGGTATTCAAAAAAACTAAAAAACCGATAGACCGTGGTTAATCGACCGAACCGAACCGCTCAGACAGTTAACCGAATTAACCAGTTCGGTTCACGGTCGGCTTTTAGCTTATAAATTTATAGTTCGGTTCGATTACGGTTCGAGGAAAAATTTTTCATCGGTTAACCGAACCAACAAAATATATGTATATATATAACCTAAGTTTATAAGTTGATTGTTCATCTAGTACAATGGTTAAGCATATCTTTATAAGATAGTTAGTCATGGGTTCAAAAACTATTGACTACAATTTAAAAATTAATTTTTTTTTACATATTTAATTATCAATAATAATATTTAATATTATATACACATTGTATTTTACATATTTAATAGTTTATATATTTTATATTTAATATTATTGGAGAAAGATTTTTCTTAATTAGGAACAGTTTATAATATAGTCGAACCGTTCTAATCGGTTCGGAACAGGATTTGGGGTCACGATTCGGTCCCTACTATCGACTAAGGGATAGTTCTGGGACATGTGTTAAGCTTTGTCTTTGACTAGGACGTCAAGTCTTAAGTGAGAGAGATTGTAATACCCAATTTAGTTTAGTCCCTTATTGTAAGTGTTAGAAAAGATTATATAGTATATAAGACTTATTGGCTTGCTATTGTTAACTTGAGCTTAAGCATTTTAATAAAATGGGTAATATTATCATCCCAGCTTATCAAGTTAATGAGTTAATTTGCTTACTAAACCGGTCATAATAATATACCACCTTGCACCCATGCTAGCACATTAATAACCTCTCGTATTACAACCATTCGAATTTGGACGATACTAAGTAATATGCATGATGACAGGATATGCCAATGTATCTGTGAAGAGGATAAAGGTTTTATTGCATATAGGGAATTTAAAATGAATGATGGATGAGCATACAACCAAGGTCTCCAAGGGGTGGAGTGCCCGGTATGCGTGGCCAAGTACCTTGAAGCTCCCACTTGGGTACTATCCCAACTATGAATAATATAGTGGGTGTTATAAAGGTTACTTTGAATCCATGTGGGCTAACATTTTACATAACACATGGGGTATGGTGGGGGCTTGGATTTCCTTGTCCCTAGTATGGATTTTTAGCCTTGTGCATGAACAACAACATTGCCCATCCTTGACACCTATACATGGACACTTATATACACTATTCACAGGTGCATCAAAGCAATTACATGAGTTTTATATCACGGCCTGTGGCCTGTGATATTTTTTCCTTTTGAAGTTGTCAATGCACCTATACCCTATGTCTTCAAGTTGGCTTCAATAATAAGCGCTTCTTGCAAACTCCACAACATCAATTAAACTGAAAAGAATGATACTTAACTTGCATCTCCATGAAGAGTTGGCAAAGGGTTTCCAAGCTAAGTTGTATTTGTGTTGTTTTCAGAGCTACGCAACGTGACTTCACTTCTTAGGCTTGAAAATTGTACACTTTCCAAAAGTGTGAAGTGCAAGTGCATCAAAGCAATTACATGAGTTTTACTTCACGTACCACTCAACCTGTAATATTTTTCCCCTTTAAAGTTGTCAATGCCCCTACTGATATCTACCCTACCTACCCTACGTTTCAAGTTGGCTTCAATAATAATAACTTCTCCCCTCGCATGTTCCTTAGTCTCCTCCATCGCACAATTGCATGTTTGTGATCTTCTGAAAAGGATGATACTCAACTTGCATCTCCATAAAGAGTTAGGTAGGGGGCTTACAAGTTGAGTTGTATTGTATTGTTTTCATCCGAGCTAGGCTGACTTCAATTCTTAGACTTGAAAATTGCACATTTTCCAAACCAAGTGTGAAGTGGCATGCAATCAATGATGCTGAGGATAGGGACTCCTCTATATGCGTAGAAGGTTTTGGTAGAATCTCTTCTCTAAGGGTAAGCATTTGATAACTTTGATTTACTGGTTACTGATTTTACTGACTGAAAATTTTTATTACCATTACTGAATAAAAAATTACCGATTGGTAATTTACTGATTTTTCCTACAATAAATTAGTAAAAATAGGTAAATTACCAATTTTACTGGGTTTTATATTATTTTTAATATAAATAATTATTATAAATTTTCTATCAAGAACTTTGTGAGTTTGTAATGCAACCCATTGTTTGTAATAATATAAATTGTTTATATATTATTAGTACTTTAACTAAAAATTATCTAATGCCATCAAGAAATAACTATATCATATTAGATATTTTTAAACCCATCATTTCATTATGGTCCAATTTTTTATTTTTAGTATCTAACTTCTAAGCTGTGTTTAAACAATATAAATAATATAATGAGACCTGGAATTAGAATCACCTCTTTAGTGTTTATATTGCTTAACTTGGAATTAATTTGCAGCTGTGATCCAAGTCTTCCAAATTCTAAGTTAAGCAATATAAACACTAAACAGGGGCCCCGTGAATTGTGATCCAAGAAAAAGAAATGATGATCATAGATAAGTACATAAATTGAAGTTTTCCTCTGTCCCCTTTTCACTCTAAATCCTGGATAAGTGGCTAGCAGCAAGCAAATGCTGCTCTGTAAATTTTGAGTTCCCGACCCAGCGCGCTACACTTGCTGGTCCCTAGATTGGAGTATGGAGTCTGGACCGCGGGCCAGCTGTGTGGCCTGCAGGCTTTAAATTAATTACATTTATCATGTATAGCTCAATCAACAAGGAAACCATCTTGGATGGAACCTACAGAAGAATGCTACTGATGTGCCCTTGGCAAGACATAGAAAATCACTGTCTTTGATAGAATTGTAGTAATGATGTTGGCATTCTCAAGCTTGCACACCTAAGCCACTCTGAACTGATGAAGCTACTAGCTACAAATTAGTGAAGTCCCTAGTAGCCACCAACCTACTATGATCAACCACGTTTGATCTATGAAGCTAAGTCCTTCGACTACCCTAATAGTCATCCAACAAATTCTTCAAGTTTCACTATCCCCTAGACAAGGTTCATGACTTAGGCCTGACAATGCACCTCCTTCAATTAGCTGCCCAGCCACCAGGTAGCCCTGTGGCTCTTGGGACTGTATTGTTCCCCCACTTAAGCCACAGTACACTCACGCACCATACCTCCATCTCACTAATAAGATTAAGAGTTTCCATCTCACTAATAAGATTATGAGTTTTCCTAAATGTCCTTTGCATAAGCTTGTTAACCATCAAGTTGGACGTCCCTAACATCACCCTTGAGTTGCCTTGACTTATCTAGCTCCCACGAAGAAGTGTAAGCATCTAGGATGCTTACTATGCCGTTTTTGCTACTCCAATTGCAAGAAGTACACGTGATTCTGCTGCATCTTCCCAAGAAGAAGAAAGTATGTGAGCTTTTTTTATACCCTGCGCGTGGAACCTTGGAGCCCCACACCCCCTCCCTCTTCTAGGGGACTCTGAACTTTAATGATAAGGCAAAGACCCCATCTTCCCTTTCCCTCAATCTGTCTAATCCTATAAGCTAGTCAAGCACCACCAGTGATGAACTAATCCATGACTACCGTTGCCCTTCTCTTACCAATGTGGAATCATTGAAGGAGCACCTTGCCTGCTCTATGCACTTAGCATGAACCACTTTCTGACATTCTCCCTGCTAGTTGAAAGAGCACCTTGCCTACCCCTCACGGACACTTAGCGTGTCACCCTGTGACATTCTCGTAGCTAACTAAAGGAAGCACCTTACTTACTCGCTTGAGGGCGCGGGCGCGGGCGCTTAGCATGAGTCATCTTGTAACGTTCTCCTCTGCCAAAACTTGTATCATTAGTCCTCTACGAAATCATTAGAGAAGAGGAATGGTCCATGATAGTGCAGAGTTAGTATCACATCTTCTACGTAGAAGCAAGGTTGAAGGATCATCATCTTCCACAAGCAATGTCTTGAACTTTCTCTTGTAGGAAGGCTTCAACTGAGCAATGTCCCTCTAGAGTCTAGACGTCCCCTTGCCACATTGTCCAAGCAATGTCTCCACAACATTCTGTAACAGGACTCCTCCACCAAGTAATGCTCCTAACATTCTCTTGGCAGGATATCCAATTCCGCCGATCAATGTCCCCAAACATTATCTTGTAGGAATCCACTATTAAGTGATGCTCCCAAACATCATCAAGTCGCCTCTAGGTTGAAAGGGCAATCCCAGACTCCTTTCATTGTGTCCTCCTCCTTAGCAACGTATCTTAATCCTTCAAATAGAACAATATGAAGGTCCCCTTTGCTCTAATGGATAGTCGTTGTGAGTCCGCACACATGTGGTGCCACTGATCTTTTGTATAGTGTTTGCAGTGAATGGTCAATACAATTCGTTGTGTTGATCTTGCAATGTCCCAACACTGTCATGCCCAACATTGAGTGTCAGTGCAAGTGTCATCGCTAGGTAGATGCATGACAATAGGGGTGTTTATTTTTATTCAACTCAAAAACCAAAACAAAAATTTCAGTTTAGTTCAGTTAAAAATATATATATATATATATTGATTCAATTTTCGATTCAACACAAATTTTGGTTTGAACCGATTAAACTAACATTTTAATAATTATTATCAATAATTATATTATAATATTATTTTATTCAAAATAATATAAAATATTCAAACAATATTTAATTTTTTTTGGTTTAACCTAAAACAAACAAACTGAACTAAGCGAATTTCAATTCAATTTCGGTTTGAATTTTGAAATTTTTGGTGTATTTTTTGTTCAAAAATATTTTAAAATTTCGCTTTGGGTTGAACTGGTTTTATTCGATTTGGGTTGAACCAATTAGACATGCCTATGCAACAATATCCTTCATTCGACCCTTGGTGTCTCTCAAGTGAAAGCTTTCCTTGCAATGCTTTCATATTTCACATCCATAAGCTTCAAGGTTACAAACCTTCATCAATGCCGATTAGCTGGACATGGTTCATTGTGCCAATTGTACTGCACCCAGCTACCATTGATTGTGTATTAAGCAACTCCCATGCCTATGACCTACCTAATTTCCAAATTCTCCAAATTGATGCTATGATACCCAAACCAGATTACAATGACTCCGTCCCATGAAGTCATATCAAGCACATTCTATTGTTGACTTTGTCCATCAAAACAAGTCAAAGCTTCCCCTACTCCATAGCACCTATCATAGGCTTAGGCCTAGTTTGGTTCTGTTGCACCAGCTGTACTGGGATAGCTGTGTTGTCCCTGTAATACTTGTAGTAAAGGGTGTTTGGGTGAATCTGCTCTGACAATTGCACTGTCACTGTAGCAAGTGCTGGTTAAAATTGTTTGGGTAGATTTAATGTGTCATAACTTATAATTAAGTAATCTTCCTAAAAATTTTAAGTTTTTTAAATATTTAATTTTATAAAACTATTAATTTATATATTAACTAATAAATTATTTTGAGAAAATTATTAATTTTATAAGATAAAATAATTATTTTGTAATATAAAATTCAATAATTAATTTTATATTTAAAGAAAATTAATTAAAATTAATATATATTAGATTAATCAATATTATATATTAGAAGTGAGAGGGCAACGAGGAGAAAAATGAAAGGACCTTCCAGGCCGGGAAAGAGGCCTAAAATCCAAACGGAAAAAATAAAATAAAAAAGTTGCTGCCTGTCGCCGCGCCGCAGGAAGCGGTGTAATGCCAAACGGGCACTTAGATTTTGTCGAAAGTCCCTAGCAAAATCAAGGACTCTAGTGTGGCATACATATCCAACATCTAGGATGCTAGCTTAGTGATTTGCAGATATTGTACCACTCCCATAATGGCACAATAACAGCCTCTAACACCATATTCATTAGAATTTGGGTGGCACAAGTAGTATGCACAAAGGCATAACATGCGAGTGTACACCCCCTACTACAAAGCCCTATGAAGAGCATGAAGGATTTATACCATACAAGACATTTACAATGAATGACGAACTGGCACATAACCAAGGTTCCCAAAGGGTGGATACAATAGCAAGACCCCAAATCTGGTGTGTGCATGGCCAAGTACCCTAAGCACCTTTGTGGGGGGCATGAATTTTTAGTCTTGTGTATGAGTGGCAGCGTTGCTGACAACCATGCATATAAGTTGGCCCAACAACTCACTTTTCACTACCATTAGCACCTTGCAAGTTGACATGGTGGCTCTACCACTCACAAGATTTTTGTTCTATTCCTAAACATGTTGGAAACTTTACAACTCCAGAAACCTAAGAACTACAAAAGTTCCAGCTCGTTGTGAGCTATATTGATGATGTTGAGATTGTTGTCGTCTTACTCACACATGGCATAACGAAAAAGGGAACATGTTTTCCCCTATCATCCTAAGCACAATTGTTATGACCCAGCCCCCTTGGCTGCCTCAGTCGGCGCTCTGCCCCCTTGGGCTGTCACAACACGCCAGGTCTAGGCCTCGAATTCCGGCTGGATAAATAGCACAAATTTCATCTGCAGCAAGATTCGATCCCTAAACATGACCCTCACGAGTCATGACCCTTTAACAATGCTCAAGCTGGATATACCATGAACATTGTCATTAGACTATGTTTTGGATTACTAATAAACTTAAAATACTATCCATCTAATGACCATGATGGATATGAGAATCAATGTAAATAAAAAATGTGAAACAAAACTTGATTAGTTAACTTTGGTCCATTAGATGGTTATGGTAGATATAGAAATCAATTTTGATTTAACATGTGAAGGAGTAATACAAGACTTCTATGCATAAGAAACTATGCTAGAGTTGGCAGCACTTCTTTTGCTCTCTCAATCAGCAAAAATTTAGCTTTGTCAAATTGATGAATTTTAGTTCTTCTCACACTTAATCTAAACGCTAGATATTTGCGATCCCCTTAGCTGTCAAACCTATAATCATTGGCCCTTTTGTTCTCCCATATAATTTCTTTAGTAATGGTCTCTTCCTAGGTCTTTTTTGGAATCCTCATTCTTAATCAAACCTTCATCCTATTAAGTATTGACCAATTCCATTATCCTCCACTCGGAACCTAGGATAATTCTTGGATTGGAAACATCAGTTGCAATTTCTTCCTCCCTTGTACATAAATTAGTCAATTTGCTCTTTAGTTTTCATATAGTGCAACTTTTAACATCTTATTGCGGAGTTCAGCAATGAAAATAGTATCAAAATCATAATTCTAGAGAAAGGGACCTTATCATTGGAGTTATTATCCCGAAATATCAGAGCTTTTTTTTTTTTCAAAATACAGGTCTATTGTTTTTGCACACGACTATGGATGAAACTATTAGGTCCACCGATCCCTTACTGCTCTTTTAGCCCGTAAAATTATAGACTCATCTTGTACTCGGGTTAAAGTTTGTATTATAACTCTATTTTTAAGCAAAAGAATGGTGCATACGGAACAGTCATTATTTTGTCACACTTGCAAATTTTGATGCATATATGAGTTTTGAAAACAAATTGAAGGCTAAAATTCGTTAGATTTAGCAAACAACTCAGATTCAAATGTAAAATGTTTAACGCCTCCTTCCTAGGTATGGATTGTTAGGATCAAAATGATTCCCTCTCCGATCGTGTGGTTACCTGATATTAGGGTTAATATCTATTTCCTTTTAGTTCATCTATGGAGAATCCAGCAAGCGTTCAAAAAGATTTATTGTCATTAACTGCAAAGTAGAAGTTGGAAACTCACCACCTGCTTCTCGCCGTCCGCCTGGTATTCCTCCATCTTCTTGAGGTACAGCCAGCGTTCGTGCTCGAAGTAGAGAATAAGCTGGCACATCATACGCCTAAAATCCGCCACACGCCGTGCTATCCACTCATCTTTCTCCAGCTTTTCCACAAAGTGCGCCTCCTTCTCGCATATCCGTAAACGGGAGAGGAGAACTTCGAGTTCGACCTCCGATGACGCGATGACGAGAAACAGATCATCAATCGCGGACAAGACATCTGAGACAATTTTGCTTGCCATGATTACTTCCAATAACCCTAATTAACAAGTGAGGAGGAAGAAAAGGAGGCAAAGCTCCCCGTGCGACCTCTGTGCTACGTGCCGGACTGTTTATCACTTTTATCTACATCGAAGACAATAGAACAGGATTGACAGGGCAATAATAGCGACCGACCAGATTCAATAAGAAAATTATTTTAAAGTTAATAAAAAAATCAAGAGTTTGGTTTTTATTTATTTATTGATATTTTATACAACAAGAAAATTACATCCTGATTTAAATGTCAATGAAACAATACATCAATGAGAGAGATAGCCAAAACTCATCTCATATTTTTTTAAAAAATGAAAGAAAAACCCCTTACTTTATTTTTATTAGAATTAGCTTCACTTTATTAGAATTAGATTAGAAAAACAAAAAACCATTATATTACAGAAAAAGGAATTCTATTACAGAAAAAAAAATAGAACTGGAATCGACACATTGATTCTTTTTTTGCAATTTTTTTTTGAACCGTATGCATCCAAAGGTGCACGTACAGTTTCGAAAGGATACAATTTTGTCCTAATCAACCGACTTCATCGAGAAAGATTACTTTTTTTAGGCCAAGAGGTTGATAGCGAGATCTCAAATCAACTTGTTGGTCTCATGGTATATCTCAATATAGAAGATGATACTAGGGATCTTTATTTGTTTATAAACTCTCCCGGCGGATGGGTAGTCCTAGGAATAGCTATTTATGATACTATGCAATCTGTGCCACCCGATGTGCATACAATATGCATGGGATTAGCCGCTTCAATGGGATCTTTCATTCTGGTCGGTGGAGAAATTACCAATGAGTTTTTATTTGAAAAAAAGAAAGACTATGCCTTCGCCATATTGAACATATTGAATATGAATAATAAGTAATAATAGCATGGCACTTCGAGTTCGATATGAACAAACCATTATATTATTGTTTTTTCATAATATGATATTTGTATCGAGATAGTAGTATGAAACAAAGGTTATTTCCGATTTGTTGATTTTATGTGTCGGGGATACATTTCAGCGTCACAAACCATTTTTCTTCCACACCAGAAGTGTCTTTCTGATATTTATCTTATGAAAGAGTACGAAAAAAAAGATCAGTTTTCCTTATTTGATCATATCAGAAAGGAACTTTGCGATTGCTAAATCACGGATAAAATAAATATATAAAGCAACAGAACCATCGTAGTATTTTTTTTATCTTTTTCCTCCTACGAAAGGAAGGATGGTAAATGGATCATTCAACGATCTGGATCAGATGGATTCTCCTTCTTCGATAGAATAGAAGAGAAGATAGAGTAAATTTCATTACGGAGCTGTATGCAACGCACAAAAGGTGCATGTACGGTTGTTCAATTCTATTATCTTTTTCCTCTTGTTATTTTTTTTTCCTTCCTTTAGCCCAATCATGCGAGATAGAAGAACTGTTCATGATGTTATATCAATATCATTAGGGTTATGATTCATCAACCTGCTAGTTCTTTTTATGAAGCCCAAGTAGGGGAATTTATCCTGGAAGTAGAAGAACTATTGAACGACGAAATGGATTTTGGAATTTATTAACATTCTCCAAAAAGGGCACTGTCAATAATCCCATTGGTACTGAAACCATTAAAAGAACACCTAATAACTTATTGGGTACTGTGCGGAGTATTTGAAATTCGGGAAAGAAGTACCATTCCGGTAATATTTCCAAAGGAGTTGCAAACGGATCCGCCGATTCACCAATCATTAACGGCTCTAGAACCGCTAAGCCTACATTACATGCAATAGTACCTAGAATTACTACTAGAAAAATATATAAAAGATCATTGGGCCATGCGAGTTCTCCATAGTAATTATGCCCCATCCCTTTAGCTAATTTAGCTCTTAATACAGGATCATTCAAGTCAGGTTTCTTTGTTATTGGGATAGGTGAATTCTTATGGATCCATCCCCCGAAGGAACTGAACATGATAATTTTTCATCATCCGGCTCGAGCAAGAATGAAAGGAATGCGAGAAATCAATCCATATAAAATATGGATTTTATACATATCCCCACGTATCATATATAATGTATATAATGACTCTATGTAAGAAAAGATTTACCAGATTCCATTTTCCGGAGTTGCAACTATTCATTGCAAATAATTTAGTTCTTACAGGTAAATGCTCAATATCCAAGTAGGCTTATAAATTTGATCATGATCCAGTGCTTTTTGGATTGTCTCATGTCTTTTGATTGGTGTTTATCCCCACAACATCTCAATCTTCTTACATATTACATATAAATTGCATATAAAATATTTACTTGTTACTAAAAAAGTCTAGCCTCTATTCTTCCTTAGATCTCTTATTTCACTCCGATAATATTATAGATCGGGATCAATGCAGAGGAAATGAATGCATTTCTACACTATAAATAAGGAAGTGGAATAGACAAACCATTGAATCACGCCACATCACTTATTTTATTCTACAGAATTTTACGGAGCCTGTTCACGCATAACATGATTCAGGTATGATCATAGAAAAGGTTCTCCTCAAGCGAACCGGCCTATCCTCTGCTACATGTTTGAAGATATCATAACTAATAATATCAAGCGTTATTCCTATCTTGGCATTTGTAATTTCTGGAGTTTTAGCCCCGGTTAGTGAAGGACCAGAGAAGCTCTCTAGTTATGAATCGGGTACGGAACCCATGGGGAATGCTTGGTTACAATTCCGAATCCGTTATTACATGTTTGCTCTAGTGTTTGTTGTTTTTGATGTTGAAACAGTCTTTCTTTATCCATGGGCAATGAGTTTCGATGTATTGGGTGTATCTGTATTTATCGAAGCTTTCATTTTTGTGCTTATCCCAATTGTTGGTTCAGTTTATGCATGGAGAAAAGGAGCATTGGAATGGTCTTAATTGAATATTCAAACAATCAAAATAAAAAGGAAGGAAAAGATTACATTGAGACAGTTATGGATTTGATTGAGTTTCCCTTACTTGACAAAACAACTACCAATTCAGTTATTTCAACTACATTGAATGAACTTTCGAATTGGTCAAGACTTTCCAGTTTATGGCCGCTTCTATATGGTACCAGTTGTTGTTTTATTGAATTTGCTTCATTAATAGGCTCGCGATTCGACTTTGATCATTATGGATTGGTACCAAGATCGAGTCCTAGGCAAGCGGACCTAATTTTAACAGCCGGCACAGTCACAATGAAAATGGCTCCTTCCTTAGTAAGACTATATGAGCAAATGCCTGAGCCAAAATATGTCATTGCTATGGGAGCTTGTACTATTACAGGAGGTATGTTCATTACTGATTCTTATAGTACTGTTTGTGGAGTCGATAAGCTAATTCCTGTCGATGTCTATTTGCCAGGCTGCCCACCTAAACCAGATGTAGTTATAGATGCTATAACGAAACTTCGTAAGAAGATATCTCGAGAAATCTTTGAAGATAGAACTGTGTCTCAAAAGGAAAATCGATGTTTTACTACCAATCACAAGTTTTATGTTCGACCTAGTACTCATACTGGAAATTATGATCAAGAATTGCTATATCAATCGCCATCTACTTCAGAGATACCTTCTGAAACATTTTTCAAATCCAAAAATTCAGTATCCCGCCACGAGTTAGAGAATCAAGCAAGGTAAGGTTCTTTTGTGCAGAATAAGAAAGGGTCAATTTTTTAAAATTTCATTGTAAATTGAAATACTCATACAAATAAATACAAATGTGGGAGAAATCAAGAAGATATAGCAGGATCGTTTATCTGATTGGTTAATCAAGCATGAGCTAGTTCATAGATCTTTGGGCTTCGATTGCCGAGGAATAGAAACTTTACAAATAAAAACGAAGGATTGGTATTCCATTGTTGTCATTTCATATGCATATGGTTACAATTATTTACGTTCCCAGTGTGCCTATTATGTAGCACCAGGGGGATTTTTAGCCAGTGTGTATCATCTTACGAGAATATAGTATGGTATAGATAAACCGGAAGAGGTATACATAAAAGTATTTGCCCCAAGGAATAATCCTAGAATCCCGTCTGTTTTCTGGATTTGGAAAAGTGCTGATTTTCAAGAACGCGAATCTTATGATATGTTGGGAATCTCCTATGATAATCATCCACGCCTTAAACGTATTTTGATGCCGGAAAGTTGGATAGGTTGGCCCCTACATAAGGACTATGTTAACCCCAATTTCTATGAAATACAAGATGCTCATTAAATGATAAGAAACTAATGTTTATTTATATGACTATGACACAATTCCAGATTTTTTGCATCAACTAAAGGAATATTTTGACGCCCCGTTCTAGATAAAAGAGAGTAATCGGACTTTAATTCGTCTTATGGATAACCTAAAAAAGCTTCATTTATATTCCAAAATTTGGAAAAGGTCATATCCATTTTGTATGAACAGAAACAATAGAATCAATCAAAAGAGTTATGCACCATAAACTTTGTACCGCACACATAACTTACTTAGATAGACCCCACCCCGGAAAGTAACGTAAGCAAGAGTGAAGAAATGGAATAAATGTAAAAAAAATGAAATTCAAAAATGAAAAAGGATCGGATTTGTACTATGTCTGAAGTGCATTCTGTCTATTGCTATCCCTTAACTCTTCTCGACGACTTTTATTTTAAGTTTTTTAAAAAGCTTATTTATTACAAAAATATATAATAAAAACTAAGGAGATTGACTCGAGAAAGAATTTTATTGGGAGCTCCATTGCAGAGTTCAGGTCTAACCATTAATGGAGAAGCTATGGGAACGACGAAACCTGTGACTGCATAGGATTCTACTGAAAATTAAAACAAATCCGAATAATTCATTGGGTGGGATGGCGGAACGAATTGAGAAAAAATTTCTTTATTCCGAGAAGTCATGGATTGACCTAAGAATAAAACAGCAAAGTGTCAATATTCGCCCGCGAAATTTTGATTTATTGAGATTACATTATAATATTTTGGCATCATTTGATAAGGGTCAAAATAAGGATCAAGAATCGTTATAAAAAGCATTATCCATAATCTATATCCATAAATATGCATAATACATAATATAAATATTCTAGTCTAGCTGTATATCTTCTATATGCATATTCCTACTTCCTATATTATATAGACACTCAAAAAAGGGTACATGCTCCAACATCATTGACTAACTCCTTATCAATCTCGATGCATTTCAATATCAACAATTCAAGCGATTCGATTAATTAGACTAGAAGAAACAATTACAGAATAAAAGAAAGTAAACGGATTTAACTAAAACCCTTAAACTTTTCCATTATTTATTTTGAATTTTTAAAATCTTTTTTAATTCTTTTAAAATAAAATTTTGAAGTATTTATTTATTGGCGAGCCATAGTAATTGCACCTATCAAAGAAACTAAAAGAATTATAGAAATTAGTTCAAAGGGAAGATAAAAATCTGTTGATAAACGAATCTCAATTTGTTGAACGTTACTTATTAGGTCCTGTTCTATAATCTGGTTTAATTTTGTAGTCCAAATGATTCCGTACCATGACGTATCTGTTACAATAGTAATTAGTGAAAAAAGAATACTTGTACAAACCAGTGAAGTGACTCCATCCCCAACGGTCGAAAAATACGAATCATTGGAATATTATGAACCATTCATGAATATTACCGCAAATAGGATTAAGATATTTATGGCTCCCACATAAATAAGGAGTTGTGCCAGCTAAAAAAGAGAGTTTGATAGAATATAAAATAAGGATATACAAGAAAAACCAATCCTAATGAAAAATGGAATAAATTCAAGTAACTAAACTTATGTCACGCCCAAGAATTTAGGCCTATCTACGTCAGCACGTTTGCATGGACATGTGCGCCCAAATCTAATTTCCCATTCGGATTTGATTTTGACTTCATCAAAATCTCAGCCGTGCTTCAATTTTGACCAAAACGTTGACCTCCTCGTTTCGACGCCGCAACACGTTCGAACTGGCCTCTGCCATCTTCACGTGGCTTCGAACGAACGCCGCCTGCGGTGTTCGTCGGCCTCCCTCGCCAGAAGAAGAGTACGGGAAAGGGCATGCGACAGGACCAAGTAGCGCCTGCTCAGCCCTCAGGCTTTGCCACCGAAAGCCGCTTGCTGGATCTCATCCTGGAGATGGTGAAGAAGCTCGTCGCCACTAGAATTCGGAAACTAGGGAAGGTGGCCGGAGAATGCAGGGGAAGTTCGCTGGAGGGATTAAGGGAAATTTCCTCTTTGTTACACATAATTAGAGTACAAAAACTCCTCAGCTGCTCACTCAGCCCTCTCATGCTCACGTCGGCAGCAACACTTGCCGCCAACTACAGAGTTGCCCTCAACTCTCAGATCTCTCGTTGACATCTCGTAGACACCGGAATCTCATCGTCACACTCTTGGCGACCACATCAGAGCCCGCTGCTCTGGAAAGGGATCTCGCATACCTCCCGTCGACGTCTCACAGACGCCGGAATCTCATCATCGTACTCTCGGTGATGGCATCAGAACCCATTGCTTTAGAAAGGGAGGCGTACTTACCACCGCCTTGTGATGTCGCTCCCGCAGCACGCACTGTAGGGTGCTCTAACCGCACACCCTGTGGGGCATACTCGCTGCCCCTGGAGGGAGGATGCTCGCGCCAAGGGGAGGCGGTGGAAGCACAGCGCCTGTGGTTCCAAACCCGCCACCTCTTCTCTCTTCTCAACTGGAGCTCTCTCTCGGAAGAAGGTCGAGCCAGAGACGATGCCGCTGTGGCTATCGGGAAGTCACCCTCCCCTTCTGCCTCATTCGCCTCTGCTCTTAAAGGACGAGTCGATGATTCTCCTCTTGGAAAGATTTTCATCGCCAGCTAATGCCAGTTCTCCTTCCCTCTTCAGAGATGGCGGATCGCGCCTCTTCCGTCGAAGCTGCTGACGCTGCCTTCCTTATTCACTCGAGATCGGACCCGTGATCTCCGCTTCCATGCGCAGCTCTCCTATCGATTGCGTATGCCCGCAATCTTCCCCGGAGAGGGGGTCGTCAACAACGCCGGGAAGGTCGGCGACCATGACGCCATCGTCCTCACCGGTGATCCGCCTAGAGTCGCAGCCGACATCATCACCGAAGGAAGCTGCGTTGGAGTCGCCCACGCGAGCAGGCTTCGCTTCGCCCGAGAAGGGAAATTGGGCCGCTGCCTAGGCTGCTTCTCCGTTGGCCCAATCTGCTCAAATTTGAGCATCACACCTAATGTCACGCCCAACCCATCTAACCCCATCCACGTCATCAATTGAGCATGGGACTGTGCGCCCAAACTCAAAAACCGATTTCAAATCGCGATTCAGCCGCGTCCGATTTCCTGTTGACTCAGGTCAACACATTGAATCGAACGCCGAGCATCGCTTTGCCTTCGTCTTCTCCACGCGGACGCCGCCTGTGTCCGGAAATTGGTCTCGCTGCCGGTGAGGACAGGCGTGGACAGGAGAGGCGTGCGGCAGTCCGGAGCCTGCGTCCGGACTCAGCCCCCTCGTTGCGGAAGCATCGTCGTGAACCACTGCTGCCGGAATGGTGGAAGAAGGAGTCGGCGGATGTTTCCGCCGCCGGAAAACACCGAGAGTTCGTCGGAGCCGGAGAAGACAAGAAGAAGTAGGGAAATTTACGTTGATTCGTCAACCAACCTACATAAACCCTCTTCCTCACCTCTCTCTCGCTCCCTCACGTCGACGGCGAGGCGCCGTCGACTTACAAGTTCACTCGCCGGAGAAAACTCTTCGTCACACCCTCTGCGACGGCATCGGAGCTGCAGCTCCGGGAAGAGACCCCGCCGGTCTCCCTTCGTCGCTACCCTCTGACGACGGCATCAGGGCCAGCGCCTTGGAACGGGGGAGAAGAGGTGAGTGTCGCCGCTGCCATCGTCGGGGGAGATGGAGGAGCACGCCGCCGGCTCCGGTACCACCTCCCCCTCCCCTTCCTCTTGCTCGGAACTAGGAGGGAAGCTCCGCTCGCCTAATTTTCGGAACAGGGGAAGGGAAGCCGCCTGCTTCTTCCCCTTGTTCCTCCTCCCTTTCTTTGCTCGTCCGCGCCGGATCTTAAAGAGGAGGCGACGCCGCGTTTGGAAAGGAAATCCCTCGCCAGCCAATGCCAGCACCATCCTCATCGTCGTCGCCATCCGCGAATCACGCCTCCGCGCGCGTGATTCGCTTCCTTCTTCATCCGCCAGCCGAGCCTTCCTTCAGAGCCTACCGCTGACGCGGCCGCTGAAGTCGCCCACCCTTTCCGCCTTCGGACACGAGCTGATGTCGCCATCGTCCTCGCCGAAGAAGGTGCCGCCATCGACGCCGAGGATCCGCCGGGATGACGCCGCTGGAGCAGTCCGCCTCTCTGCCTCCGCACACGCGTCAATCTCGTCCACACGAGTGATTTGGGCTGAGCTTCTGCTTTGTCCACGTGGGCTTGGGCCATCTGCCCAGTCCATTTCCTCTTGTATCCCGGTCCACCAGGAAATGCTCCTCACACTTAATATCATTTAAATTATGGGAACTCCTTGATCTAAATGGATTTGAATTCTCGAGTATTGGCTTTAAAAACCTAAGTCATAAAGAGGCCATGGGATGTTAAAGTAAATATTATATGAGGTGAATAAAAAAGAAGCATTTGCAATAGGATATAGTCCAACCCATTTAATCGAATAATTTCTTTTAAATTATCCAATTGAAAGCAAGCTCCTAGGAAGACTAAGGGTGCATTTAGCATAACTTTTTAACTGTATCTGCTGGTCGTAAAAATAGATTTTCAAAAGTTTTGGTATTTGATTGTCAACTTTCTGGGTTTGGAACCTAGAAGCAACTGCTTCTCTGAGAAGCTACAAAACCTTTGCCTTTGGCTAGTCAAAATTATTGATTGGTCTAAAAGCTTATTTTACCTAAATACCTTCAAACTTTTCTAAGCAACTACTTTTCAATTACTACTTTTTTTAATCTTAAAAGCTTCAGTTATGCTATAGGCCCCAATCCTATGCCGTAATAATTAAATTATTGCTGTAGTACCTATAATTAAAAATATTCGGTTAAAATTACTGTTCTATTGGTATTGTGCTATTGTTAGTTAATTCTATTTTAATTTTTTAAAGTTCTAATTAAGTTAACTATAAACTTCAAGCAATGTTGAGATATAATTGTTTGCATACTATCTAACTTCAAGCAATTTATAACTCTACATTCTCTGTAACAGATTTAGAGGAAATTGTTTTCTCTTATACAAAAGATGAAATGTACAAGGTACCTAAGCTCTCCTACAAACTGCCGACTAACCATGAGAAGATGGTGGCCCAAGCCACTAGCCACGACGGAGGCAAGTAAACTATGTAAAATTGAAAATATATGGAAAACACGAGGAAAAAATTATGAAGGAAGAAACGAAGCAGGAAGCAGATTTTTGAGCTGACGGAGGAGCGAACCACTTTGAAAACGTTGGTCGGACGGTGAGCGTGTGAGCAGTGGCTGCAGGAGGAGCTAAGATCGTGGAAGCGCGTAGCTGGCTAGAAAGGGGAAAGCTCGCCTGGAAAAATGGTCGAGAGAAAAGGGAAGTTCGTTGCCTGGAAAAAAGGTTGAGAGAAAATGATGCAGGGGCATCTAAGGTACTACGCCAGTCCAGCGCATCAGGAAGCCATCAGTCCAATATGGACATCAAGTTTAATTTCTTTTGCTAGATAATCGCTTATGCACTTTACTTTGCTTGAACACTTGTTATTTATTTTCATGTTCTAGGCTAGGATTAGCCTAGATTTTTTTTATTTTAAGCATGTTTATTTTCCTAAATTATGTAGTAGGTTGTTTTTTTAGACTAGGATTATTTTTGCACATGTACTTGTACTATAAGACACCCTAGCTCCTAAACAATCCCACCTCAAGTCATCCTACCTCAAATCAAAGTCAATTGCCATGTCATCAATTTAGGCCAAGAACAACCATCAGCTCATCAAGCCCAAATCAACACTCGGCCACCTCAACGACGCCACCACTTACATCAAGTCCAAGTCAACCACCCATCCTCCAAGGTCAAGTCAACATACAGCACCATCCCACTCAGCCTGCGCATGCATCTCTGCAGTCGGAGCTTCAACTCAAGGTATCTCTTCACCAACGGCTATTAAGGAGCGCATGCAATTCCAAGCCAACTAACACCACCCACATGCAACCTCTTCGGCTGAATTCACAACTCAAGACACCCCTTCGCAGTCCCAGCCAATCAGAGCTCAATACACCGCACGCAACATCCCAGCTATATCCGTCCACCTCGGCAACTAGCGCCCTTCAGGCCAGCCATAATTCCAGCAACACAGCCGCCCACTTCAGCCAATCACAAATCTGAGTATCAAGCTTCATCTCAACCATTCAAGTTCAAACCGGAAGTTATCAGCCCATGGATGATTTGAGGAAGTTTTGTAACGTTGAGGAAATAGGGTTTAAAGCCCTTGTATTTGTCACTTTGCACTAGTCTACTCTTTGATGAAAAAATCTCAACTTGTGTTAGCGTATGTTCTCATTTTAGTTTAGTTTAACTTAGTGTCGATACTTCCCCTTTCCATCTTCACCGAGAGTCCTCATTCCATCCCTCACGTAAGACCTCTTGAGTGCTTGCTTGTGGAGTAGTGGCGTGATTTCTTGGAGCTTGGAGCTGTGGAGCATTTCCGGAAGCATTCGGCTTGGAGTTGGAAGACTTGATCAAGATCCCTAAGGACCCATTATTCATAGTTTAAAGAGGGCTTGTTGGCATTGTATTCAGCCCCTCTTGTCCTTGATTGTAAAAGGCCATTTAATCACCCATTTTATAACCTCGTCGCCCAAAGTCAGAAGCAGTGGGAGCAGAGGGATTCAGAGAAAGGGGTCTTGGCCCCCTTCCCTAAAGGGGGCCGCAGGTAATTCCTAGCCGAGTAGGATTAGCACACTCTAAGGTTGCATGCTAGATTTCCTGTTTTGTGAATGCTTGCCGATTACTGTTCCATTGATTGACATTACTTGCCATCTCGAAAACCTTCATTGCGCATGCTTAAACCCTTCCATTAGAGCTACATACCTTAGGTTCGATCGTCGGGAGTTTCGCCCTTCTTCAGTGGTATCAGAGCAACCCTAAGGCGCTCTTTGTTTACGTAACAATTTCCTAAAATTTTTTAGCTTTATGATGTTTTCCCTGTTTTCCGAGAATTTCTATTTCTGAAGCTGTCCGCAAACTGTCTTAGCTGCTGTGTTCCTGTGTTTGTCGACTTCTGAAATTTCCTGAAATTTTGCTGATGCGTGTGACTCTGTTTCTGAATTAAAGCTTTTGAACTTGCGTTTTGACCTTCTGATTGAAACTTCTGGATCAAGTGGGTCTCGAACTATCTAATTCATAGATAGTATTCAGGACTCCTAGTTGCATCAAGTTCTAGTCACAACAAACCAATTGTGGTGTCTGAAACTTGAATCAACAAAAGCTGAAAATTAAATCTCTGTGGGTTCGAATTCCTACTTCGAGTTTTCTAGATTTGTGTCTTTATCTCGAGATAAAGGAGGTTAGTGATTTTCTATACCATAGAGAACCCATTGGTCTTCCTGCTAGTGTTCATCTCTTCAGAGACGCAGACAAACCAATTGCTGCTAGTCTCCGTTGAGGAACCAATCAAGATCAGTACTTCAGGATTTATTCACTATTCCTTACCGTTTATTGTCTTTCAAAGCTACCTTTGAAAATTTTTTGGCTGGAGATTACATGTTGACGAAGGAGTTAGTGAATTAATTTAGTCTGTCCACAATTGTGAAGGTGATAGCAAAGCAATTGCTGTCGACCTTCAAGAGTCTCTGAACATTGCTGATTATCTCTGTTTTCTGTGCATCTCCGACTTTCTTTTCCTTGCTCTCACTTGCGCTCGTAGCTCGTTTCTTCTGAATCTTGTTTGAAGTCTGAACTGGGGACCCTTGAGTTACCTAATTAATAGGAGGATCTCAGGTTTTCAAGCTATGCAAATTCAGCACAGCAACTTCATTGACTGATCTATCTGAACTGGAATTTAGTTGATGCATGAGTTTATCATTTTACATAAGGAATCTTTCCTAAGTTACAGGATGCCCCCTCTCGGTGGTACACCCTGGTGCTTATCCAAAACGGTCTCCTACTCTCGCGGTGGATCGTTGCAGATAAACCCAATGAGTTCTATGAAAAATTATGTTGCTCTCAAGCGAAAACCAAGCACTCTCGTGTCATGGATTCACAAGTTTTACCTAGGGGTTCCACCGCCACGATCCTCCTCTCAGTATGAATCGCATCGGCTAACGCACAATATTACTTGATCAAGGTAATATTATGAAATAATCACAACTAAATAAAATATGCTTAGATAAGACTCAAAACAACAAGAAAGTTTAGTTCATATAATAGATCAAGTCAAAGGGCTTCATCCGAGCCCCAAATAAAGATTTACGCTATAAAAGCCATACAAATCCTCACAAATCTCTCAAATTGACAAAGAAAACTAGAAACAAAGACTAAGGAGAGGTAGAAGAAGATGATGCAAATGTTTCCTCCAAGTTTGGTGAAGATCCGTCGTGAAATTGCCCCAAAATCCTCTCTAGAAAGCCCTTGTCGCTGGTCCACTCGCCCTAGCCAGTTCATCTATCAATTGCTCTCCCCATATGGCACGAAAAAAAGGGCTTTTATGTCCAAAAGTTTCGCCTCTCTCTTAGCTTTCCAAAATATATTTTTCCTAATTTTTTGGAATTTGTTTTAGCCTTAAATCGATTGAAAAATGGAAGGATACCAAAACGATCAGCCGCGATCACGGGTGAACCCCGGCGGGTTCACCCGCCCGTGAAGTTTGCGAATCACGGGTGAACCCCAACGTGTTCACCCGGCCGTGAAGTGTTTTGTGAAAAATCTGCTCTGCTTGAGTACAGTGGCTTTCACCGGTGAACCCCGAGGGGTTCACTTGGCCGTGAAGTTCTCAGCCACGAATTTGATGTCCCTTCACAACATACTCCACGCCTAAACATCGAATTCATCATCTGGATGTGATCATCTTTGTGAAAAACCAATTTTTCGCCATGTACAGTAGACTTCACTAGTGAACCTCGATGGGTTCACCTGGCCATGATTCTCAGGGAAAGCTCTGATTGATCCCAAATTTGCTGTGTAGCCTTGTCTCATCACTAGAAATCACTCTATGACTTTAGAATCTTCAAATAACCTCTAGAAATGAGTGATTTTATTTGAAATTGCATAAGACAAGGAAAAGTGAAGATTTCGAACAAAGCAAGTAAATAAGCCTGAATATTACATAAAAGCATTAGAATATGCCTTGTTTTGAGATAAAATGCTATCAGAAAATACTACCAAAATGTAAGGCATCAAACATCCACAACATTGGGATGCTGATGGAGATTGTCGGATATGGGGGAGCTTCACTCCAAAGATATCGACAGAGTTGGCCTTGTCCAACTAGAGTCTCACGGCTCAGTTCTCTTGTCTGCCTAGCGGAGACATATCTTATGGAGGTCGTGTAGCCGAAGCGCGTTACCATAGCTTCTATAGCACTGACCAAGGCCAGAGGTGGCCATGGGGATAGTCGTGCGATGATGTATCCCGGACATCAGTCGTTGATGTCATAGGATAGTCGTGCGACGACTCGTCCTGGAGAGCAGCTCATGGTGGTCAAGGGGCAATCGCGCGACGATATATCCCGGACACCAGCTAATATCTCCATAGGATTGTCGTGCAACGACTTATCACAGAGACCATCCGATGGCGGCCAAATAAGTGTCGTACGATGACACGTTCTAGGGACTGAGGCCATTGTGGTCTGAGGAATGTCGTGTGACAACATCTCTGGAACACCGGCCAAGAGTGGCCATGTGATCGCCGTGTGACGACGTGCTTACGAGCTAGCACCCTTTTGTAGGGGTTGCCGTGTTGAGGAAGTTGGGAACTTCCTGTGAGGGTATTGGAATTATATTTCCATAATACCTAGGTTCCTGCTGAGGAGCAGGTACATATTTGTATTGCGTGTCTCTCTGGAAATGTGGAGCTGTGGTGGCGGACTTAGGCTGCACACAGCCTTTTGGGGTTCGATCCGACCCTTAAGCTCTCGTGAGGAGAGCTCAACTAAATGAGATCAAGGATTAGTTCCTACTTAGGGAATTTGTCGTGGGCTCCGTGAGGCATCCTAACACAACTAAGGCATACTGGGCCATACAGGACTATGTCCGGCAATATGTCCAGGTGATGTAGGAGATGAAGGGTTCATCACAGGTTGTTCGAGGAAAGCCTTACCCTCAATAATCTGCTGAGAGGGAACTCGAAATAGGAGCGACTTGATCGGTATCAGTCGGCCTTTCAGGAAATGAAGGTTCGTATTACCTCCAAACCGATCCTGAAGTTACCCGACTTCAGTACGCCTTTCGAATTTCACACCGATGCTTCGGACCAAGCCATTGGTGGTATATTTTATGGGATGAGCATCCTTTAGCTTTGGAGAGTTGAAAGCTAATAGGACTGAGCGATGATATTTGACCACAAGAAGGAAAAAGGTGGTAGGAGTCCACTGTCTCCGGACGTGGAGAACCTTCTCGAGGTTATGAAGACCGATAATATGACACGACATAAAGAAGTTGTCGGCAAAATAGGCATGTTGGCCAGAATTCTGGGATGAATTCCAGTTCCATGGGGAACATAAATCGAGTAAAGGCAACGTGTTTCCTTACGAGCTTAGTAGACTAAATGCCCTTATGTGTTGTACCCTATCAAGTGTGAAAAGGGGATCTACTAAGCAGAATAAAGACAACCTCAGCTTTTGATAAGGAGGATCAAAAGCTAAGTTCAGTAGATTATGTCGGGCATGATCCGACACTACTATTTGGGTCCAGATGACATTGTCATGGCCAGAGGCGATAGGCTACTAGTCCCATCGATGGACGGACTACGCCAGGAGTTACTGAGGGAGCTCCATGACAGACTATGGGAAAGACGTCCAGGACAAAAGGGGAGAGTTGTCCTGTTAGCATAATTGTGCTATTGGCCCAATACGTGCGCAAACATGGGGATGTATGTCCACACTTGCCGAAATTGCCAGGAAGGTAAGATCGATTGGAGACTAGATGTAGGGTTGTTACAACCACTGCTTGTTCCCGAGACAAGCTGGACAAGGGTGTCTAAGGACCTTATTGGTGGGTTCCTACAGTTGATGGGAAAAGCTCAGTGCCGGTAGTCGTGGATAGATTCTCCTTGGATGGAGTGTTTATCCCAGCACTTGAGCAGTGTACAGCAAGGATTGCTGTAGATCTACTCTTCCAAAATGTGGTGAAACATTTTGGAATCCTAGTGGATATCGTGAGCGATAAGGATGCCTGTTGTTACTGGATGCTTATGAGCCACGTTGTTCAATAAGCATTGGTCTAAGGTAAGTTTCTTCATAGCCAATCATCCTCAGGCGGATGAGCAAACTAAGCGAGTGAATGCTCTTGTGGAAATCAGCTCCGTCGCTCTGTGATCAATAGTCAGAAGGACTGGATGAAGTGGATGGTTGTGGCATGGTATGCCTGTGACTTGTAAACGTCAGCACCCACAGGTCCCACCTCATTTAAGCTTTGAGATAATGTTAGGGAGTCAGCCCCTAACTTTTTTGACGAGGTGTATAGGGATCCCGAGCGGAAGTGCCCTACGACTCAACAGAAGACTCGGGAATGAATTGATTCACTTAGAGAGGCTAGAGTTAGCTTGGAGTTGGATGCATAACGGATGCAAAGATATGCAAACCGTCGTTGTCAAAATGAAGAATTCGTCGTGGGCGACTTAGTTCTTCTTCGACTTACCTCGCATATCTATAGGAAGATCTCGGTGAGGGAGTCTCCGAAGATACGATGGTCCGGTTGAGATACTGAGTCAAGTGGGCTCAGTAGCATACCGTTTGAAATTCCAATAGAGAATGTAGATATACCTTACATTCCATGTGAGCTTGAGGAAGTTTCACAAGGATCGGAACGGTCCTCCTCGGTCTTTGTCTTACAAAGCCCCACCAATAGCTCGAACGGAGTTCGACTGAGGGATATGTGATATTTTATATCACTGGGTGTTGAGGCAAAGTAAGCTGATCGATGTACGGAGTTTCTCATCCAATGGGTTGGATCCCATATGAAGGAAGAAACCTGGCACTGATGCGTTGCATTTAAGTAGTAATTTTGATGGATATTTCATGCTAATTCTAGGCTTATTTCAATACTTTCATACTCTTTTTAGGCTAAATTACTTGATATCTTCGGAATCTTCACTTTTTGGCACTTTTATAGAATTTTAGGTAAAAACGCCCTTTTTCGACATATTTTGAAGATTCTAAGGCCATGGGACGATTTCTTGTATGAAGACGAGGTCACACATCAAATTTGAGCTTAAACGGAGTCAGCCTGAAAAATACGGCCAGGTGAACCCCATGGGATTCACCAGATTCTTCGCCAGGCTGCGAGGACTTCACAGTAAGAATCACGGCCTGGTGAACCCCACCGGGTTCACCATCCCGGTCGTCAGCCAGTAGAGGTCCAGAAAGCATCACGGCCAGGTGAACCCCACTGGGTTCACCGGTTTTCACTTTGGTCGAGATCTGTCTAGAGAGAAGCACGGGCGGGTGAACCCCACCGGATTCACTGTGCTTCTATTCATCCGAACTCACAGAGGGAATCACGGGCAGGTGAACCCAGCGGGGTTCACCCGTGATTCGAACCCAGGCGCGAACGAGACCGAGTTCCACTCGGTTTTTTCATGATTTCTCACTCGTTTGGAGTCCAAATTTAGCAAGTGAGGTGTCTATGAAAAGCTCTTTCAGAGGCGAATAGATGGAATATAAAAGACCCAATTTTTCATGCCTTAACTATCAAACATTGACGCAAAGAAGCGGCACGGGCGGAAGAACACAGCGACAGAAGCAACTTTTGGAGATTTTCGGAGATTTAGACACACGATCATCACGATTTCTTCAGGATTCCTTCGGTTCATCGTCTCCTTCCCCTTAGCTTCATTTTCTTATACCTTTTCATTTCATTAAAAGAGAGATTTTGAGCGTTTCAATGACGATTGTAGCGTAAACCCTATTTCGGGCTTGGTGGAAACCCTTTGATGATTTTAATTGAAAACTTTGTATCTATTTATGTTATTTGGTATGAATTGTGAGCATATTTTATTTTGACATATTTATTTCATGGTTTTACCTTGGCCGAGTAATATCACATGTTAGCCGTTACGATTCATATCGAGAGAAGGATCGTAAGGGTCGAACCTCTGAGTAAAACTTGTGAGACCTCGACACGCAAGTGCTTGGTCTTCGCTCGAGGATTTCATAGTTTGCCATAGAACTCATTGGGTTCGTCTTAGAATGATCCACCATGAGAGTAGGAGGTCGGTCTAAAACGAACACCGGGGTGTATCACTCGAGAGAGGGCACCTTGTACCCTAGGGTTAGACTCCTTGTGCAAAACCAATAAACCAAATAACTAATATCTTTCTTGTGCGATTAAGATTATCATCGTGGTGGAAGCCGTAGCCTTGAATTCTCTCTTATATCTTTTCCCTACCAAAGTAGTTGCACTTGTTTGTTTTCGATTTCCGTCTTCAAAAACCCACGTTTCGATTCGCCTAGCTATTAGGACTCGGACTTTCTAGTACTCAACCTTGTTCCCTGTGAGATTCGACATCTTTTATATTACTTCGACATATCCGTGCACTTGCGGAGCGTGTCAAGTTTTTGGCGCCGTTGCCGGGGAGCAACGGTTGATATTAGTATACTTCTGAGAATTGGTAGACTAGGCCTTAAGTTAGATTTTTCGTACTGCACTGCTATTTTCTTTTTCTTTTTATTTACTTGCTGTCTTAGAACTTTATAATTTTGACTGACCGTTTTATGCGAAGAAGTTCTAGGGCAGGTACATTCTTTGACATTGATCCAGAGATCGAGTGCACCTTTCGGACAAGAAGGAAGCAAAATCAAATTCTGAAGAAAGAAATCATGAACCATCCAGGAAGAGAAAATCAGATGGAACACATTCAACTTGAAGTGAACAATGACCGAGTACAACAACTAATGGGCAATAACTATAACAACAACAGGACATTGAAGGATTATTCCGCTCCCTACGCACATGGTTTTCAATCTGGAATTGCTAGGCCCGTTGTTGAGGCCAACAACTTCGAAATAAAACCTGCTCTTGTTTCTATGGTGCAACAAAACCAATTCGGTGGTTCTCCTCTTGAGGACCCCAACATGCACCTCTCTATTTTTCTAGAATATTGCGACATGTTGAAAATTAACGGTGTGTCTGCTGATGCTATCAGATTACGACTGTTTCCCTTCTCTCTGAGGGACAGGGCGAGAGCTTGGTTGCACACACTACCTGCTGCTTCAATAAGAACATGGGCAGAGCTTTCTCAAGCCTTTCTCTCCAAGTACTTCCCTCTGTCAAAGACAATTCAATTGTGGAATCAGATAACAAGTTTCATGCAAAAAGATGGAGAATCCCTATACGAAGCTTGGGAGAGGTTTAAGGAGCTCCAAAGGATGTCTCCACATCACGGTGTTGAGACTTGGGTTTTGATCCAAACGTTCTACAGCGGTTTGGATTACAACACGAGGCTTACAGTGGACGCTGCAGTAGGAGGTGCTTTGATGAACAAAAGAGTGGAAGATGCAATGAACCTTCTCGAGGATATGACAATTAACCATCACCAATGGACATCCGAGAGAGATACTTCTACCAAGAAGTCAGGTAAGTATGACCTGGATTCTTTGACTGCACTTACTGCTAAGGTTGATAATTTGACTAGGAAGCTTGACTCTTGGTCTGTTAATTCAATGGATGTTAACGTTATTACTTGTGAGGTCTGTGGAGTTGTAGGTCATGCAGGGGCAGATTGCTAGGTAGGAGATGGACAGATGGCTGCGGCTCATCCTGAGCAGTTGAATGCAGTTGGAAATTTCAACCAGAACAATAACCCTTATTCCAACTACTACAATCCAGGATGGCGCAACCATCCAAATTTCTCTTACCGGACAACTCAGCCGATTCAGCCTGGATAAGTTCCACCACAGCAGACACGCCCCCACAAGGAAACTTTAGGCAACCCCAACAGAACAATTTCAGACCACCAGGATTCTAGGCCAGAAACTATAATGCACCACCACCACCGCAGCAATAGCCAAGGCCCAACAATGATTCAAATCTGAGCAAACAACTTGAAGGACTTACAGACATGATGAAGATGATGATGACACAGATGGACTCCCTGAAAACACACAATAAAATGCTAGAAAGTCAGCTAGCCCAGCAAGCTAGCTCATCATCGAGAGTACCAGGGAAGCTACCATTCCAGCCAGAAGTAAACCCGAGGGAGCAGTGCAATGCAATCTCCACTCAGAGCGGCAAGCAATTGGAAGATCCAAAGATGCCAACAGATGACAGGATAGAAGAGACAATACAAGAACCTGTGGAACTGCATACTGATGTGACACCGGTGGCACTTGAGCCAGTTGAGGAGGAGCAGCCCTATGTGGGACCGCCAGCATACAAGCCACCGATTTCTTTTTCGCAAAGGCTTGTCAAGGCTAGATTGGACAAGCAGTTTGGTAAGTTTTTAGAGGTTTTAAAGAAACTTTATATTAACATCCCTTTCGTTGATGCTCTTTCGCAGATGCCGACTTATGCAAAATTCCTGAAAGATATCTTATCAAACAAGGGGAAGATAGAAGATCAAGCGACCGTTGCACTTACTGAGGAGTGCAACGCCGTCATCCAGAACAAGCTACCTCAGAAGCTTAAAGACCCAGACAGTTTTTCCATACCCTACCAGATTGGGGAGATGTCTTTTCAGAGAGTTTTATGCGATCTAGGAGCAAGCATTAGCCTCATGCCACTATCACTTTGTAAAAGGCTAGACTTAGGGGATTTGCAACCAACTAATATTTCCATACAGCTTGCAGACAGATCTGTATGCCACCCAGTTGGTATTTTAGAGGACGTACCTGTTAAAGTAGGAGATTACTTTATTCCTACTGATTTTATTGTCTTAGAAATTGATGAGGATGACAGGCTCCCTATCATTCTGGGGAGACCTTTTCTTGCCACTGCAGGCGCTGTCATGGATGTCAAGAATGGGAAACTGTCTTTGAACATTTGTGGCAACGTTATTCAATTTGATTTAACTGATACATTGAAAAAACCTTCTCTTGCAGGTACATGCTGCAGCATTGACATTGTGGAGAAAGTTATACAAAATGATGAGCCGCCCGAAACAAAAGTGGAACCATTGGAACTTGCACCAACAAACCCTACCAAGAATGCCAAGAGCTACAAAGTACGCACCAAGTTTTGGCACGATAAGCGCATAACAAAGAAAGAATTTCGTAAGGGAGACAAAGTACTTCTGTTTAATTCAAGACTTAGGCTATTTCCAGGAAAGCTTTGAACGAGGTGGTCCGGTCCTTTCACAATTCAGAAAGTTCAACCTTATGGTGCTATCACAATTTGGACAGAACGAACTGGGAGTTTCACAGTAAACGAGCTCCGCCTCAAGTATTACTTTGAAGATGAGCGGGTTGAGAGAGAGGAAGTTTTAGCTCTCTCAGACCCCCCGGATTTGAAACTTTGAAAACTCTTATGGTCGAGCTACCGACCTTAAACTAGCGCTCTTGGGAGGCAACCTAAGTTTTTGCTTAACTTTAATTTTTATGCATAGTTTCTTTTTGTTATTAGTTAGTGTTTTAGACTATTGGTTTCTTTTTCATTTCTTTAGATTTCTAGAGAGGATTGCTACTAAATTGATGTCTCTTTATGATGTAGGATGAAGATGGGGCGCATGGGAATTTTTTCAGAATTTTCCCAGAATTTTTGAAGTAAATAGTGCAAATCACGGCCTGGTGAACCCCATGGGGTTCACCCGTGAAGTGCACTGTGCAGGCACCCAAGAATATGTTCAGTAAGTTTCACAGCCAGGTGAACCCCACAGGGTTCACCAGATTTTCAGTACGCGCAGAAAACAACCAGTGAGCTTCACGAGCAGGTTGGTGAACCCCAGCGGGTTCACCCGTGCTTCTGTTACTGTAGCCCGACCACAGAGAACATCACGGGCTAGTGAACCCGGGTGGGTTCACTGGTATTCTAACCCGTGTTCATCCGAAGCTAGGGCACCGCACCGATTTCTCCAACGCCGCCTCCTGCACTCAACGAAGATCATCCGATCATGCTGCCCTCTTGTCCTTCCAGCACGCAGAGGAGGTTCTCAAGGGTTAGATCTAAGATTTTGTATCGGGTTTGTTCTTCGAACGACACTGGATTTTTGTTTCGCCAGTTCTTCGGGTCTTTCTGCCGATTGCTGCCGCCTTCCCTATCCCGTTGAAGCCGACCAAGATTGCGCCGTTTTCTTTCCTTCTTGACACTTGAGGAAGATCTCTAAGGGGTTGATCTAGCTTTTCCCTTCATCCAGACGGATCTCTGCTTCGAGCGATTACGGATTTCAATTTCCGCCGATCCGCCACCTGCTCACGTTTCCTCATGCCACCGGCCAGATGTTCTTCCACGAGGCTTCCCAACTGATCTTGATCTATTTTAGCACCATGCCTCCACGAACAAAAGTAATGGCTGCCAAGCGGACCTCACGCCCTCAACAGGCGCTGTCCGATTCGTTCGGTACCGATGATGAGGAGTACGAGCCGACACCTACACCTCCATCTCGCCGACCATCTTCGACGGCGACTCCAGGCTCTTCTTCCTCTCGCCATGGGCGCACTCCTTCCAGCCGATCACAGCCATATGCCTCTCCCCCGAACGAGTTCGGGATTATCTTTCGCGACGCTGCCCAAGAACAATGCTATCAGATATTGTGCCAGCGCCGGGTCCTCAACACGAGGTATCTTGACAGAGGTACACTGCAGATGCTTGGGATGCTTGATGACGTCGACATGATGTATGCTGCAGTGGGTTTGGAGCAGTTCCAGCGACTATTTTCTCCCACCTATGTTGGCGTGACTTTGGAATTTCTGAGTCACAATTACGTGGTATTTTTGGTTTTCCGGAGCCTTGTGTTCGCAGGGTCCCCACTGAGTTCAGTGAGCAAGGTTTTTGGGGCGCAATTACTAACGAGCACATCTATTCCACTCGCGTGGCTCGTGCATCTAGTTTATGCAACCCTGTGCTCAAGTATGTCCACCGCGTGTTGGCCCACACCTTATTTGGCCGCGGTGAGAGTGATGGTATGGTTCGGCAGACCGAGCTCTTTTATCTCTGGTGTATACTGCACAGTTTTAGGGTGGACTCTGGGTATTATTTGGCAAAGCAATTTAGCTGTGCCACCCATTCATTGAAAGGAGCAATTGTGATCGGCGGCCTGATTACACCATTGGCAGTTTCCTTGGGCATCATCCCATACGGCACACTGGAAGCCACTGGCAGCAATAGGCTCGACATCGAGTCTTGCGTTGCTATGAAGCTGATTGTTCACAAGGGAGATTTATATTGTATGACATTCAAAGGGAGCCCATTCTGCCTTCCACTACCGAACCTAGAGCGCACATCAGTCAGAGTCCGTGGAAACTGGCGCATCCAGCCAGTTGAGGATGCACAGCCCGACCTAGTCGACACTGCACCACCAGCACCTAGTGCATTTTCCTTTGGTGGCACCTCCTCTCACGATTCTATGATGTCTGTGTTGTAGGAAATCAGAGAGGAGCAACTCCATCAATGGGAGATGATTGATAACCTGGACACCGCCGTTACCCACATCCAACAGAACCAATCTTCGCATTGGGAGTCCATGGAAGCCCATATGCAGAGGCAGCATAAAATGATGAGTTCTGTTTGGGAGAAGATATCAATCATGGACGACCAGCTATCCGCCCTCTCTGAAGATAAAATGGCTCGCATGAACATTTCTTCTGATGACGTGGCTGAGCTAGATTACACCGGACGTGGGAAGAGCAAGAGCTCTAGGGCTTCTGGCTCTCACTCGCGCAAGCGGAAGTAGCCTCCCATCAACACCGGCATCGTCATCCACTCCTCTCACAGCACGGTATTGCATAGAGGACTATGCAAACTTTTAGAGTGGGTGAGCTTTCTGCATTCAGGTTTCTATTCTCTTTTCTTCATGCGGCTACATGACTATGACACCTTGACTTTACTATGTTTGGATGGATACTTTTACTTTGAGATGGATATTATGTGGCATTGTATCCTATATGCTATTATATTCGTGGGTCTGGTCCACATCTTCAGGCCCCACCCTGTGACTGTATGAGATTACTTTCTTGCTTGTTACCTGTGACCTTACTTTGTTATCATGATTATGCTTCTCATACATGCTGTGTAAAATTTTTTGCTGAATTCACATATGCACGAGTCTTGTCAGTCTTGTCCTATGAAAGCCATTTCAAAATTTTGAAAGTTGAATGCATGATTGGTTAAGAATAATCAGATATTGTTGATAATACCTCCTTGTTAGAGATTCTTTTTGATTATATCCATATGTTCTATGATTTAGAAATTTTGGATTGTCTTTGAGTTGTTCATTAGTGGGTCAAACATTTCTTTGATTGTTAAATCAACTCAAGCTTGCATCTTACATGAGAATCGTATTGAGATATATACTCTCTTAGTTATTCTTTGAATTCCTTTCTGTTGTTGGGGAGACACTGCATTTGTCAAAAAAGGATATGTTATCAACTGCTAAGCATGAATTAAAAAAAAAAAGCAAAATTTGCACCCTTAGATTCCTCTACTTGGCACTGCGCAAAATTGGTAGTGGTACCGAAGGACATGAGTTGAAATCAAAGGGATGTGAAGTTGAAATCAGTAAAAAGACTCCTCTACTTGGCACTGCGAAAATTGGCAATGGTACCTAAGGTTATGAGTTGAAGTCCAATGCAATAATCAGTGTATCATACTCCACATAAAACATCTGAGTTAACCCCAAAGATTTGATTTGGAGAGATTAGAATTACATAAGTGTGGTGTGTAGGCTTGATTGAATCCTATGTTTGCTGCTTACTAGGTTGTTTAGCATCTAGTTATTGTGAGATCAAACTATTGAACACTTGAAACAACTATTTAGTTAATTTCTCCTGATTAGATCTTGGATTGCTATTGAATGTTTTTCTAACTTGGAAGTATATCTCAGCACAAAAGATTGCTCTTATACTTATCTTGTATTTCATCTTATTTTATTGCTTGAGGACAAGCAAAGAACTTATCTTGTATTTCATCTTATTTTATTGCTTGAGGACAAGCAAAGATTTTAGTCTGGGGTATTTTGATGCGTTGCATTTTAGTAGTAATTTTCATGGATATTTCATGCTAATTCTAGGCTTATTTCAATATTTTCATACTCTTTTTAGGCTAAATTACTTGATATCTTCGGAATCTTCACTTTTTGGCACTTTTATGGAATTTCAGATAAAAACGCCCTTTTTCGACATATTTTGAAGATTCTAATGCCATGGGACGATTTCTTGTATGAAGATGAGGTCACACGTCAAATTTGAGCTTAAACGGAGTCAGCCTGAAAAATATGACCAGGTGAACCCCATGGGGTTCACCAGATTCTTCGCCAGGCTGCAGGGACTTCACAGTAAGAATCACGGCTGGGTGAACCCCACCGGGTTCACCATCCCGGTCGGCAGCCAGTAGAGGTCCAGAAAGCATCACGGCCAGGTGAACCCCACCGGGTTCACCGGTTTTCACTTCGGCCGAGATCTGTCTAGAGAGAAGCGCGGGCGGGTGAACCCCACCGGGTTCACCACGCTTCTATTCATCCGAACTCACAGAGGGAATCACGGGCAAGTGAACCCGGCGGGGTTTACCCGTGATTCCAACCCAGGCGCGAACGAGATCGAGTTCCACTCGGTTTTTCCATGATTTCTCACTCGTTTGGAGTCCAAATTTAGCAAGTGAGGTGTCTATGAAAAGATCTTTCAGAGGCGAACAGATGGAATATAAAAGCACCAATTTTTCATGCCCTAACTATCAAACATTGACGTGAAGAGGCGGCGCGGGCGGAAGAACATGGCGACAGAAGCAACTTTTAGAGATTTTCGGAGATTGAGACACACGATCATCACGATTTCTTCAGGATTCCTTCGGTTCATCGTCTCCTTCTCCTTAGCTTTGTTTTTTTATACCTTTTTATTTCATTAAAAGAGAGATTTTGAGCGTTTCAATGACGATTGTAGCGTAAACCCTATTTCGGGACTTGGTGGAAACCCCTTGATGATTTTAATTGCAAACTTTGTATCTATTTATGTTATTTGGTATGAATTGTGAGCATATTTTACTTTGACGTATTTATTTCATGGTTTTACCTTGGCCGAGTAATATCGCGTGTTAGCCGTTACGATTCATATCGAGAGAAGGATCGTAAGGGTCGAACCTCTAAGTAAAACTTGCGAGACCTCGACACGAGAGTGTTTGGTCTTCGCTCGAGGATTTCATAGTCTGCCATAGAACTCATTGGGTTCGTCTTAGAACGATCCACCACGAGAGTAGGAGGTCGGTCTAAAACGAACACCGGGGGGTATCACTCGAGAGAGGGCACCTTGTACCCTAGGGTTAGACTCCTTGTGCAAAACCAATAAACCAAATAACTAATATCTTTCTTGTGCGATTAAGATTATCATCGTGGTGGAAGCCGTAGCCCTGAATTCTCTCTTATATCTTTTCTCTACCGAAGTAGTTGCACTTGTTTGTTTTCGATTTCCGTCTTCAAAAACCCACGTTTCGATTTGCCTAGCTATTAGGACTCGGGCTTTCTAGTACTCAACCTTGTTCCCTGTGGGATTCGACATCTTTTATATTACTTTGACATATCCGTGCACTTGCGGAGCGTGTCAGGCACAAAACTTTTGAATTATACTCCTCCGATGGCTCGGATGGGGTTCGATCTAAGAATTGTCGAGATTCGAGGTTATCGACTCTTAGGTCATAGTTGGATGAGTAAACAATGGGTGTTTCTCATTCATTGGGAGGGATATGCCTGAGGATGGAGCCCTTTGGTTAGAGGCTTCAGAGTTCTAGTTGGCGAGGTTGGAGCTGAAGAGCTACCTCGAGTCGCCTAGGACAGCGACCACCTCAGGTGGGGGAGAATGTTAGGCCCGTTTGGGCGTTGGGCTAGGCGCATGCACGTGGCCTAAGCTCAGTCCCGCAGCCTAGGTCCTTAATGAACTAAGTTAGCGGGTTGGGCGATGGGTTAGCGGGCGACGGATCCGAATCCGTGAGGGGTTTAGGGCTACAGTAGCCCGCAGACGCTCGCACGCGAGGGAGGCATTCGAAGAACGTGAGCGGCGGCAGTGGCCGCTTCCTTCTCCCTGTTCCGATTACTCTCCCTCAACCGTCGATCAGCTCCGGCGACGGCTTCTCCGGCAGCGGTGGCAGTTTCTTGCGATCCTGGTGGGTTGGGTGCGGCGGTATGGACGCGCTGGAGCAAAGGGGCAGCGTCCCCTTTTCCTTCCTCCTCCGTTATCTTCGGCGTCGCCGGTGGTGGAGCCGGCGGATGGACGTCCGCTGAGGTATGTTCCTTACTCCTTCCACTTCGGCTTCATTCGGCGAGTAGGTTTCCGGTTGGCGTGGGTTGCTGACTCTGCTTTCCCCTTTGTCGCGTCGTCTTCACTCTCATTTCCGGCGAGAGCGTAGTCAATCGGTGTGGTTGGGGCTTCGGCCCCCTCTTCCTGGCGATGTCCGGCGAATGGGGTGAGTTCGCCGGCATCCCCTGCGGTTCCGGCGTCGTCCGGTGAAGAGGGGTGTGGTTTCCCCTTCTTGGTTGGTGCCCGACGAACACCAGTGAGTTCACCAGCACCACCTGCTGTTCCGGTAAGGTCGGGCTCGGCCGGATGGTGCTCTGGTGAGCCTCAGGCGGGTTTCCGGCGAGATCTACTGCCTCAGTTTCCGTGCGCGCACCTCTAATGGGTTCTGGACGCGGTTCTCGTTCTCGGCCGATCAGCTGCCCTTGGCTGGCGTCTTCTTCTCTCCGTCTCTTTGCGCTCCGCGCCCCCAGCCGAGTAGTCATTCTCGGTCGGCGATTCCTCGCCCCTCTCCATGCTCCAGTCAAGTGTGCCGGCCCTGTGTGGTGTTGCCCGGCGTTTGCCGGTTTGCTTGTTTTGGACGTTTGCAAGTTGTCCTCTTTTGGGCGAGTGGTGATTTCGACTGCCTGCGTGCGGTCTGGTTGGAGTTAGGGCGTATGCCCGGCGTCCTGCGTGACGTTGTCTCTTGCGTGAGTGTGCGCCACCGCCTGTGTACATTTTTGTTTCCTTTCCAGTGTACCGGACTCATACGTGCGCTGTGCTGGCATCAAGTCTTGGGCCTTATTCCTAGTTGTACTTGGGAGCTGGATCGTGCAGCGGTCCATAGGAGACGTGTGGCTTCTCTGACTCGTTGAGACGAGCAGACAGGTGCTCGTCCGGGATAAGCTGAGGAGCACATTGGGAGCGTTCTCCTGCCGGTTGCATCCATATGGAGGGTTCGACCACTTAGCCCCTACGTGAGCGTGTTTGGGTTCGAATCAAGAGTTGACTCACGTGTAATTTATAAAAAAAATTATTAGCCTAATTCTGGGCATGACAACTAACATCTTATGAGATCCACGTCTCAAGATGGTCAATTCTCAAAAAGGCTATGCTCTCAAGATCATATAAAATAATAGCATTGGAGGTAAACATCTCAAATATTCATAGTACTAGGTGTGATGCACCCAAGACTTCTAATCCCAATGCACATCAAGCACAACAGATTGAAATAATCTCTCCATATCCAATAAGGTGGATAGGTGTGGATACGCACCTTAAACTTAGAGTACAAGTGCCACAAAAGGATGACACAACTGAGTCCATTGGGGATGGCCAAGTGAACCACCTGAACCTGCAAATGCGGGTGTGTGATATCTTGTGAAGCGCGACTATGGGGATGGTGGGCCAGTTTGGGGTGGCTGGAGCTTTTGGCTAGTGGCTGGTCTGAAAAGCTAAGGCTGTTTGGGTATATTAGCTGGTCTGATAAGCAACTGTGAGCTGCTGTGCTGTGCTGGGGGGTTCTACTAAGAAAATATTTTTTAATTTATAATAAAAAATTAATTTTTTTATTATAAAAGCATATATAAAATATACAATTACCTTACACAACAATAAATATTTTGTAGACTATTACATACATAAATTTAAGCTTAAAATAGATAATTTTTTTAAGAATTCCCTAATTTATTTTTTAAAATATTTTTAAATTTAAAATTTTTTCAAAGTGCATAACCCTAATTTTTAAATTTTAAGAATTCCCTAATTTTTAAGAATTCCCCAAGTGCATAACCCTACATACGTAATATATAAAATTTTAAAAAATAATCATAATACATTATAAATATAAATTTTACCTAATAATCTCTATAATTTAATTTTTTAGGGTTTTTTTTATTATTTTAATTTTAAAAATTCGTATTTATTAATACCTTAAAAAAATAAAAAAAAATAAAAAAACCTAAAATCCCAATCCCTTCGCGTGGAGGGATTGGGATTTGGGCGTCTTGCTGCCACGCGAAGGGACGGCGGCCGTAAGGAGCTCCAGGTCATCGTCGGCGTCAGACGGTGCTCCAGGTTGCAGACGGGGGCAATGGGTGGCGTCAAATGGAGCTCCAGATCGGAGACGGGGCGAGGGACGGTGCAGCGACAGGCGAAGGAGACGGGCTATGCAGCGACGAGTGAAGGAGGGGCGATTCGGAGACAGCGGCCATAAGGAGCTCCAGGTCGTCGTCGGCATCGGACGGTGCTCCAGGTCGCAGACGGGGGCGATTGGTGGCGTCGAATGGAGCTCCAGATCGGAGACGGGGCGAGGGACGGTGCAACGACAGGCAAAGGAGACGGGCTGTGCGGCGACGAGTGAAGGAGGGGCGATTCGGAGACGGAGACGGGCGCTGCGCCGACGAGCAAAGGAGGGGGGGGGGGGGTGTGCCGACGAGCAAAGGAGGGGCAGTCCGGCGACGGGCGAAGGAGACGCAGCTGGTCGACGAGAGAAGGAGACAAGGAGAGTTGATCCCACGCGAAGGGAACGGCTGGCAGCGGCTTCTCAGTCCGCAAAAGCTAGGGGAGAGCGGTTGCCTGTAAACAGTGCACCAACTGAGAAGCTGGACGCCAAACACCTGGGCTTTTCATTTTCTGTTGCCCGCAAATGCAAACGCAGACTGAAAGCTGCCCCCATACGGGTCCGGTATCTCTTGGGAGCGTGGGCACGAGGTGTTCTAAGTATCGTGAAGCTTTCGCATAAGTGATCTTAATCGATCACTATACTCTTAGTTTAGGGCTAAAGGCTTTGAAAGAGGTCATGCTATTATGATGTAGGGTTTATAGAATAAAAAAATTATCCAATGGTACTAAGTTTAAGACTAGTAAAATTTAAGATATTTCAGAGACCAAATTGGCAAAGCTAAGGCCATACAATTAATTCGGTAGTGTTCAAAATGCCACGAGAAATTGAAGAAGATAGTATACACCACATATATAAACATACAACACAATCTTCTAGTATATGAGTGTGTTACTAATGGAAAGACTATAGTTGTAATTATTAGCTTATTAAGATAATATAATATACAATGGTAGTCCACATATAGTTCTAGTATATGAGGTTGATAGCTGTCAATGAAAAAAATTATAATTTACATTAGATTCTACACACCATGGCTTTGTTCACGAGAATCGCCTGTGATAATGTTTCGACATTCCAAATGCCATGAAAGGTAATTGCAGTCGCAAGTATTTAACTTATATTAGTTTACTAGTAACTATCAGTAGCTGATTTATGCTTGTACTCAAAATTCAACTTCTCTAGCCTGCTCAGTTGGCAAATCTACTTGGGCAGCACCGAAATTGCAACATGAGAGAGCTCAAGGTGGCGAAGATTGGTAAGATTTTTGATGCCACTTGGTAACTCCTTGAATTTCCTATACTTAGCATTTTAGTAACCTAAAGATCACAAAGATTTGTAAGGTCTCCAATATCATCAGGCATCTCTGAAAGCCTGTAGCAACCATTTAGCTTCAATGTCTGCAAGTTACTCAACTCGCATATTGATGCAGGTAATTCTACAATCTGTGTCTAAGAGATTAATGTGACAGCGGCTGATAAGCTACCCGATGCTGCGAGGTATGCTCAAAAACCCCGTGCAGCCATCTAGCTTTCATAGTGACCCTGACCACTCTCCAATATTTGTACCAGAAAGTAGCAGCACTAAAGTAGCAGCTCTTGAAGTTTAGTCAGGTTTCCAATACCACTTGGTAAGCAACTAAGATTCTTGTAACTATCTAGCTTTTAAGTGTGCAGAGTTGATAGTCGGTACAATGATTAAGGCAGAATGTTGATGCTGGTATGAGAAAGTCCAAGATATATTAACCTACGGAGATTACTGATTTCTTCTGATAACTCCACAAGGTCACTGCCGGCCACGTCTAACTTAAGAAGATTGGACAAGCGGTAGACTGATTCAGGCAATCTGTTGATTTTGGTTTCTGTGACTTGGAGGGATTCAAGGTCAATGAGTTCTGCAATGCAACTAGGCAACTCCATAAGCATTTTGCAACGGTCCAGTTTCAAAATTGGCAGCCTGGATAGTTTATGGAAAGAGTCGGGCAGCCTTTCGATGTTGGTTCCAGAAAGCCCAATACAGTGGAGATTGGAAAGCCATCCAATATATCGATTATCGGGAAGTGCACTGAGATTTCTGCAACGATCCAGCATCAAGAACTGCAAGTTGAACAACCATCAAACTGAGTTTGGTAACATTTGGATGCTTGTATCAGAAAGTCCAAGATACCACAGGTCCAAAAGATTGCCAATGTCAATCGGTAGCTCTCTTTGGTTGGAACACTCGTCCAAATATAGCGCCTGAAGTTGGTGTAGCTGGCACACTCACGCGGGTAGGCTCTCCATAGATTTATCGCAAACTCGAAGGTAATGTAGTTCAATAAAATCTACAAAGTTTATTGAAGAAACGTTGGATTTATTCAAGAAAGGCCGCTGAGTTATTTCAGAAGCTGCTGCAAAGTCACCATGTAGTTTCAGTTCCAAGCTCGTAAAAACCAGGGTTTGAATGACAAAACATACTTGGGCACTGTACCATCTGAGCTTTTATAAAAGAAACAGTATAATGGTAATGGCATCAGTTCGAAGACGAGATTATGCGTTGACTTGTCGCCACCAATCACATGCAAATGACGAACCTCACCAGAAATACCGCATGTTGAAGGTAACGAGTTTTGAGAAGGAACGAGAGAAAAAGTTAACCGACTCTCCAAAGTCGGTGAAGAAGGTTCGTGATCTTGCTAGAAATAAGTCAACTAATCAGTTGACTTTTATAGACATGTGTAGGAATCTTGTAGAAATGTGTAGAAATCTTGGAACCGACTTCCAATGTCGGTTACGAAATCTATAGCATCCATGTCCGTCTTTTATGGAACAACATTCTACATCCGTCTTTGACATGGTAAAATCATGTATTTGATCATGCATAATGAATGGCCCATCCCCTGATCTCTCAAAGATGGACATCCGCTGCGCCTGGTCAAAGTAGTCAATGCCAACGTCTTCCTCTCTTCTGTTATCTCTAGCTATAATATAACCTAGTGGCATCCACAATCTCACTAATTCATATTTGTCCAATTTGTAGCCCTTGGGAAATACGGAGCAGAAGAGGAAGCATGCTCTCAAATACGATGGCATATAACTATTACTTAATTGAAGGGCTAAAAATATTTCACATTTGGCCGATATCAACTCGTGACTTTCCAGTGCACGTCTCCATCTCCATCTCTCCTTAATGCGATAATAGCCCAAAAGGTATCCAAGAGCTCTTAGAGCCAAAGGCAACCCCTTACACTTGGAAGCTATCTGTTTACCTATTTCAATCAGCTTAACTTCAAGGAAATTACGGCCTATGAGAGATCCGGAATCATTTGCACAGTTCAAGAGGAATTTCAATGATAAATCTTCCGGCAAGGAGGGTAGAACATAAGATTCGGCATCTTCCACTGTGTTGCTTTGTAGTCTACGAGTGATGAGAAACTTACAGAAAGGGAGCTCGTAAATGTTCCCATAGGCTTGGATGCTGGTCCTCAATGTTAAATAGTAAACTTGAATTGCTTTGTTAATCCACCACCTGGGAAGAAGTGCCACAACGACTCGATGAAGCAAACAAATGCATCGGATGAATGCATCAAAGCCTCGCTTAAACATTAGATTTAATTTTGAAATTAATGTAAGGGATATGAAAAGGTGTTTTCTCTCCCTATATAAATCCATGTATTCTTCTATCTAATCAATCGAATTCAAGAGAAGCATTCCATTTCAATTTCTTCTCCTCTCACCGAGACAAGTCTCGGTTGTGTAGTTGTGTGCTCGATTAAGAGTCACGTGATCTAGTTTCTAACAAACTGGTATCAGAGCGAGATCGATCAAGAGTGTGTCGGAGCTGTGTTGCTGCTGCCAATATAAAGCGAGGTTAGAAATCTTCGCCGGAGTTGAAGGTCGTCATTGTCAAGCTGCCACCGACGAACAAAAGATAAGTTGCCAAGTCCAACTTTGTTGCAAAAGGAAAAACAAAGGTGAAAAAATATTTGGTTCTAATCACCAAGAGGAGGTACGAAAATTAAATTTGAAGATGACAAACTCAAATTTAATTCCTTTTCAAGTTCTTAAGTTTACTAAAGAGAAATTTGAAAATTAGAGTATAAGAATAAAAGCCTTGTTGGGCGCTCATAATGTTTGTGATATTATAGAAAATGATTATGATGCTAGGGGGAACCTGTAGTAGTTCAAAATCTCAAGAAAAAGTATCAGAAGGCTGTATTACTCATCCATCAAGCATTAGATGACACTACATTCGAGAAGGTGTCAAATGTAATTACCTCTAAGCAATTATGGGACATGCTTCAAGTCACTTGCAGAGAAAGTGATAAAGCAAAGAAGGTCCGACTACAATACCTTCGTGGAGAATTCGAAGCAATTCAAATGAAAGATTCTGAGAAAGTGTCAGAATACATCTCAAGAGTTGCAGCAAATGCAAACCAGGTGAGAAGACTTGGAGAAACTATAACTGAGGTAAAAGTTGTTGAGAAAATTTTAAGATCACTAATAGAGAAGTTTGATCATATAATCACAGCTATCGAAGAGTCCAAAGATATGGATGAAATGTCCATTGAAGAACTCACTGGATCACTGGAAGCACATAAGGAGAAGCTAAATCGACGGAAGAAAGAACCTGTTGAATAAGTTTTGCAGACAAAACTGAACCTACAAGAAAGTACGGAAAGAAACAATACAGACTTTAGAGGACGTGGAAGAGCTAGGGGGCAAAATCATAATTTCGGAAGAGGAGGATGAGGTAGATACAATACTCCTCAAAACAAAGAAAGCACGCCTCGTTTTAATCCAACAAGAGGTCGTGGTCAAGGAAGAGGAGGAAGGCAACAATATCAGCCAAGGTATGATAAGTCAAAGGTACAATGCTATACTTGTCAAGGTTATGAACATATGTCAAAAGAATACAACAATTCAAGAACTAATGCTAGGGCTAACCTCTCACACCAAAAAAGCAATGATATAGTTGATTCAACTCTTTTGATAGCTTGCAAATATTTGAAACAGACTGATAAGTCATCATGGTACCTTGATACTGGAGCTAGCAATCACATGTGTAGAGACAAATCACTGTTCACAGAGATGAATGAGAATGTCAATGGCACCATTACCTTCGGAGATTCCTCTAAAATTCTAGTAAGAGGGAAAGGTAAAATTCTGATAAGACTGAAACATAATACTCACTAGTATATCTCTAATGTCTATTATGCCCCTGACATGAAAAACAATATTCTGAGTATGGGACAATTGCTTGAAAAATATTATACCTTTTATACTATTGGCCATAATTTGTATCTAAAAAATAGTGCAGGAATTATGGTTGCCAATGTACCAATGGCACAGAATCGTCTGTTTGTGCTACTAATACTGACAGGAGTAGCAAAATGCCTGAAGGCATGCTACAAGGAGTCATCATGGCTTTGGCATCTGAGGCTAGGCCATATCTACTTTGATGGACTCAAGAGAATGTCCAAAAGTAAAATGGTAAGAGGGCTACCAGAAATAGATTCAGTATATGCGAAGGGTGTCTGCTAGGAAAGCAACCCAAGAAGAGCTTTCCAAATGAGTCTTAGTCAAGATCATCAAAGCCGTTGCAGTTAATGCACACAGACATATGTGGGCCAATTACACCAGAATCCTTTGGTAAGAACAAGTATTTTCTCTTGTTCATTGATGATTTCAGTAGAAAAACATGGATGTATTTTCTCAAAAAAAAATCAGAAGCATTTACATATTTTCAAAAATTTAAAGCCTTGGTGGAGAATGATAGTGGATACAGGATCCAAGCTGTAAGATCTGATAGAGGAGGAGAGTTCACATCTAAGAACTTTCAAGAGTTCTGTGAAGCTCATGGGATACGACGATTCCTGACCGCACTAGGATCGCCTCAATAAAATGAAGTTATTGAGAGAAAGAACCGAACAATTTTGAACATGGCCAGAAGCATGTTGGAAAAAAAGGGGATGCCGAAAGAATTTTGGACGCAAGCTGTGAACTGCGTCGTCTACCTTCAGAACAGGTGCGAAACAAAAGCTTTTAATGAAAAGACTCCAACTAAAGCATGGAGAGGAGTTAAACCCTCAGTGAGATATCTAAAGGTATTTGGTAGTATTGCATATGCTCATATTCACAATTAACATCACACTAAGCTCGATGATAAGAGTAAGAAATGCATATTTGTTGGCTATGATTCACATACTAAAGGGTATAAGCTCTATGATCCAATTAAGAAGAAAGTTTTTGTCAGTAGAGATGCAGACTTCAATGAGGAAGATCAAAATAACTATGATCTCCTTCCCTCTTTAGAACAAGATGAAGATGAGGAAAGATCTCAACCAGTTACACCTCCGTCATCACCAGTGCAGAATGAATCTACCTCAGAAGGAAGTTCAAGTAACCGACAGATATTCACAAAGAGGTTGGAATATTCGTACCGAGAAACTAAGAGAATTGATGATGTCTCATTTGTTTGTTTGTTTGTAGATGTTGAACCCATTAACTTTGAAGAAGTTGTGAAAGAATAGAAATGGAGAAAAGCTATGGACAAAGAAATTATAGTAATAGAGAAGAACAGTACCTGGGAGCTGACGACTCTGCCAGAAGGGCATAAAGCTATAGGAGTCAAGTGTGTGTTCAAAACTAAGAAGAACTCACAAGGAGAAGTTGAGAGACACAAAGCCAGGCTCGTAGCAAAAGGCTACAAATGAAAGCAAGGTATTGATTACGATGAAGTTTTTGCTCTAGTTGCTCGATTAGAAACCATAAGATTGATCATCTCTTTAGCTGCTCAAAATAAGTGGAACATATTTCAAATAGATGTTAAGTCAGCATTTCTAAATGGATATCTCGAGGAGGAAGTATACGTTGATCAACCTCCAGGATACACGATGAAAGGAAATAAGAACAAGGTATTGAAACTACTTAAGCAAGCACCAAGATTATGGAATTGTAGAATTGACAAATATTTTTAGGAGAATGGTTTTATCAAATGTCCATATGCACATGCCTTGTATTTGAAAAAGAAAAAATGATAAAATTCTGATCATTTGTCTGTATGTAGATGATTTGATTTTCACAGGAAACAACATGGAGATGATTGAAGCTTTCAAGAAAGCAATGAATCAAGAATTTAAGATGACAGATCTTGGACTGATGTCCTACTACCTTGGGATGGAAGTTAAGCAGACTAGTGAAGGTATTTTTATCTCCCAAGAAAATTATGCAAAAGAGACTTTAAAGAAATTTAACATGAGCAACTGCAATCCAGTAAACACCTAGTTGAAAATGGTGAGAAGATGTCCAGGTATGACGAAAGTGAAAAAGTTGATCCAACTTTGTTCAGAAGTTTAGTTGGTAGTTTAAGGTACTTGACATGTACAAGACCAGATATTTGTTTTGGAGTTGGGCTCGTAAGTCAGTTTCTAGAAGAACCGACTAAGACACACTTGAATGCTGCTAAGAGAATTTTGCCCTACATCAAAGGTACACTGAATTTTGGACTATATTATCATACTACTAACAATTTCAAACTTGAAGGATTTTGCAATAGCGATTGGGCCGGAGACACGGACGATCGAAAAAGCACAACTGGTTATGTCTTTTTCACAAGCAATGCAGCATTCACATGGAGCTCGAAGAAATAACCAATCGTGACTTTGTCAACATGCGAAGCAGAATACGTTGCCCTCAACTCATGCGAAACTCTTTCTCTATGGTTGCATAATTGATCTACGTGTCATCCAATGTCCAACTCGCATAATATATAGCGTGCAACTTCTTCTCCTTGCGTTGTCCAAGAACAACACCTATGGCATGGTCGCTGGCATCACACATTAGTTCAAAAGAAAGCGACCAATCAGGCGATTGAATTATTGGTGCTGTAGTAAGAGCCTTTTTGAGTTTCTGAAAAGCAATCATACAATTCTCATCAAAAAATAAAAGGAACATCTTTACCAAGTAATAAAGTAAGAGGTGTAGCAATTTTTGAAAAGTCTTTAACAAAGCGTCTATAAAAACTAACATGACCAAGAAAATTTCTAATTCCCTTAACATAAGATGGTGGTGGCAATTTTTCAATCACCTCCACCTTTGCCCTATCTACTTCAATACCATGATTAGAAATCAAGTGCCCTAGAACAATACTTTCAGTAACCATAAAATGACACTTTTCCTAGTTTAAAACCAAATTAAACTCTTCACAACGTTGTAACACACGTGATAAATTAGATAGGCAAATATCAAAATCAGAACCATATACGAAAAAATCGTCCATAAACACATCCATAATATCCTCAATAAGATTAGAAAAAATAGCCATTATGCAATGCTGAAAAGTAGCGGGTGCATTGCAAAGTCCAAACGGCATGCGGCGATAAGTAAAAGTTTCATATGGGCACGTGAACATTGTCTTCTCCTGGTCTTCGAATAGGAATATGAAAAAAAATTAGAATATCCATCAAGATAACAAAAATAAGAATTACAAGCTAAGCGTTCCAACATCTGATCAATGAAAGGAAGGGGAAAATGATCTTTTCGGGTGACGGCGTTCAACTTTCGATAGTTTGACAGAATATGCACTGGGCTCACCCACTGGCTGTCAGAAATGGGGTAGATAACTCCAGCATCTAGGAGCTTTAGAATCTCTTTCTTCACTACCTCCTTCATGTTCGGGTTGAGCCTTCTCTGATACTCAATTGATGGCTTGATCTCTTCCTCTAAAAATATTCTATGCATACAAATAGAGGATTAATTCCTTTTATATCATCAAGGGTATAGCCAATCACTCTCTTGAAGTTCATTCAAAAGTCTAGCAGTTTGACAGACATCAAGATTTGCATTAATAATTACAGGAAAAGTAGAGTTCTCTCTAAGAAATTCATACCTGAGGTTGCTTGGGAGAGTTTTAAATTCATACCTCTTTCCATCATCGGATTTACCTTCTTGCATTCTCAAGTGTTCTTCTTTCAACTTTTTGGACTTAAGCGGTGATGCAAAATTTAATAGTGCAGAATATAAGCTTACCTCCTCCTCTTCATTGCCATCATCACCTTTGACAAGACACACTTCTAGCGGATCCTTTTCCATCCTGGAATCAATATTCATCGATGAAGTGTCTTCCAAGACTTCAACAACATTGCAGTAGGATCTTGCAAAAGAAGGCTTCTTTAAATTTTCTGTCAAATCAAAATTTATAGAATCCTTACCTATCTTAAAAGTGAGCTTCCCATTCTTAATATCAATCATGGCTCCAATTGTCACCAAAAAGGGGCTCCTAAAATTATGGAAAGTCTAGAATCCTTCTCCATCTCAAGGACTACAAAATCAGCATGTAAAGAACTTACCGACCTTAATAGGCACATCCTCACATCCTCTAAGATACCTACCGGATGCCATGCAGAGCAGTCGGCTAGCTGTAGAGAAATAGAAGTGGGCTTAAGATCTCTAATATTCAGCTTCTTACAAATAGAGTGTGGCATCAAGCTAACACTAGCCCCTAGATCACACAAAGCATGGTCAATAGATATATCACCAATCAAATACAGAATAGAAATACTCCTTAGATCCTTAAGCTTCAGTGGCAATTTATTCTGAATTATTGCACTGCACTCCTCAGTGAGTGCGACCGTTCCATGCTCTTCTAATTTTCTGTTGTTGGACAATATCTCTTGCAAGAATTTGGCATATGAAGACATCTATGATAAAGCATCAGTGAAAGGTATATTAATATAAAGCTTTTTAAGTACCTCTAAAAATTTTCTAAACTATTTGTCAAGTTTAGCCTTTGCCAATCTTTGAGGGAAAGGTACTGGCGGTTTGTAGGGAGGTGGTGGTACATAAACTGGTTTTGGCTCCCTATCTTGTAATGATATTTCGCCATTGTTTCCCTCTACCTCTGTGGACTCAGAATTCTGCACCTCTTGGTCTTGTGTTGCATCAGGTGCCCGAGGCTCTTCCAATTGTTTTCCACTGCGTGTTGTAGTGGCATTGCAGTGCTCACGTGGGTTTATCTCTGGTTTCCACGGTAGTCTACCTATAGGCCTACTTGAAGAACTACCTTACTGAGCTATCTAAGTTTCCAATATCTTTTGATGAGTCTTCACAGATTCTATCTCAGAAGTTAGATTTTTGATAGATTCACCAACATGTCTAAATTCTTGCCTGAAATCATCAAATTGATGTTTGAAATTGTCATTCTGCTTGGTCTATGTGGCAATGAATGTCTCCATCATAATTTCCAGGTTTGATTTCTAAGGAGTTTGAGTTTCAAGTTGGTTGTACTGTCTTTGCTGAAAGCCAGATGATTGTCGATTATTACCCTAAGGTGCTTGATTTTGATTACTCCTCCATGAGAGATTGGGATGGTTCCTCTAACCAGGGTTGTAAGTGCTTAAGTACGGGTCATTCTAAGGTCTTCCATTATAATTCCCAATTGCGTTCGCTTGTTCAGAGTCGCACTCACCCTATGTAGAAACTCCCAACCAACAATCCTGTGTATAATATCTTGCATTACCACAAATCTCACATGAAATTGCATTAACAGTGGCAGGATTAAGATTTAAAGAATTAATTTTATGGGTTAAAGAGTCGACCTTGGCGGCAAGTGAAGAAATAGCATCTAAATCATACCTACCTGATGGCTTGACAGATGACCCTCTCTCACTTACCCATTGACAATGATTCAAAGCCATTTCGTCAAACAAATTGATTGCATCATCCACACTCTTGTTCATAATCGCCCCACCGGCGGCAGCATCTACTGACATGTGAGCATTATAATTCAATGCATTATAGAATGTGTGAATAATTACCCACTTGTCGAGGCCATGGTGTGGACACATTCTGTCACGCCCAGGTGGAAAACCAGCTAATCCCTAGTTGACGGTTCCCTAGGGAGATGACAATATTGATAGGAACTAAAGAATTACAATAATCAAATATCTTTTATTAAATAAATAATCCAAATTTAACATCAACAGTTTTATAACACAATTTCTAAAATCAACTGAAATAAAAAAAATCAAAAGACAAACTATCTCATCTTGGGGCTATTATGCTATCTACCCTATCCCTCCCAGAAGCTAACTCAGTACCGGGAAGAGAAACAAAGGAAGTTAGCAAAATGCTAAGTAGGAATCAACAAATATAGTGAGGGAGTCAAATAACAAGATAATACAATGAATGGAACAACAATATACAACTAATATACAAAATATCGTGTAAATCATAAACCTAGCCAACAGATCACAATCAAGAGCCGCACTCATTTTCAAAGTGTTTACACTGTTGCTCATGCAGTGGAATAACTGTCCTAAACAGCCCGGAGTGTTGCGTCCAACACCTGGCATCCATAGTATTTGTTAGTGTTATGCCTTGAGACCTATCTTTTGGTTTAGACATATGTACTACATACATTGATATTTATAGATATCCTGGCATTGTCGTTGTCATGGTTTATTATACATCTGCGCATATGTATGTTTACATGATGATGTCCCTCGAGATATTACTATCTCAGTTTGCTTATGTCCCGAGTCGAGTACTATAGTTTATAGGGGACGGCTATGGTGCGGGTGAGAGTCGTTTATGCGCTGGTTAGCATGGGTTGCTTAACGCAGGCATAAGGGTATATCAAGGGAGATATGTTGGACCGACCCACCGTGAAAGTTCTTCTTGGTGTCTCAAGAAGAATCTCACAGTGATAGAGTTGTATCTGTCCTTTGACTTGAGGAAGATTGTATCTTTGTGTTATAAAGGATGTACTTTGATACAACCTAACACCTCGCCGTAACAGGGAGGTTATAACGGTTGTCATTGGGTATATCTTAAGTAATACAAGAGGTTCATCTTGCCGATAGAGGATTTGCCCCTTCCCTACGGGGAAGCTTGATGTCCATGGGCCCCTAGATGGTGCATGACTGAAAGTGTGTGGCCACACCCAGGTTTAGCCTGATTTAGTCATGACCATCGTCGTTGGAATATACAAGTGTGAACGCTTGTCCAACTTGGACGATCAGCCTGGCAAAGGGACATGGATACTCTTATTCCTTATCACAATTTTGAGGTTGTCGATGGCGACATTTGTTTCGATGACTTGGGTAGCGGCGATGTACTGCTAGGTGCCACTCACCGCTTGTGATGATTGGGTCATCACTGCCAACGTCAGAGGGACCTACAGGGTCGCACACCTAGACTCTAGAGACTGCGTATTGATCAGTTAGCCTTTGATCGAATCATTGTATGATTCAGATCATTTTGGGAAGCTGATGCTATGAGATTTCTTATGAGGAGATGAGACTTTATTTTGTTCATGTTTGACCACTAGTTGACTCTAGTGGACCACGTTTGATCTCTGTTGACCTGAGGTGTCAAAATGTGTCAAACAAGGGTCATAGTGCAAGGTTGGGTTTGACACTTTAGTCATATGAATAAAATAAAGTCATTAATTGACAACAGAAAATTTTTTCTTAGTTAATTAATATGTATAGGCACATTTCACTTGGTGAGTCTCGAACCTGAGACCCAGGGGTGTGGGGTGGCGCCTGAACATAGTCCCGCATGGGAAAAATCACCAAAGAGGAGCTGGCGCTTCTATTATAAATAGAGAGGCTCTCTTGGGAGATTTTGCACTAGTCTCTTTTCTCCTCTCTTGTTGTTGCCTCCCCTCTACTCTTGGCGTGAGGGTCCTGTAGGTGACGACAATAAGAAAATTTTTGCATCAAGGTTGGAACAAGTTATAGTGCTGCCCACTCCTTGTCGCCAACGTTTCCCCTTCTCCTTGGTGCGTGGTCTTCGTGATTGGCGCAAGTAGAGAAGAAGTTAGAGGCGTGGATCTCTTCTCCCGAAGCTAGCACGTGTGTGGAGCGGAGGAGTCTCAAGGCAGTCCGTGTGTGCTCGATTGTAGAGGACGGGCCTTTGCGCGTCTCAGCCATCGCCAGCATCAAACTGCTAAGTGAGGTATACCCCTATCACATCCTTTATATTCTTCGTAAGACGGTCCTTATTGTTGAATTAGAAATCTCGTTTTGGGCTCGCTTATGCTATTTTTCATTTTAAATAGCCCGGGGATTCCCAACAGTATTGTCCCGAGGACAACTGGCGGTACCCTAACCGGCAACTCAGATAGTTTGATACACGTCGGAACTATATATCACACAAACAGGCCACTGGAGAATAAATTATCTAGTCTAGAGGTCAATATATCACGACTTTAACATCACAGATATTCAACTGTTCCAACATACTCATATGTCAATATCAAAAATATACAATTGTTCAACCATGCTCATATGCCAATATATCAGATATCTCAATACAACTTTGTTAATCATTCATACAAAAACAGAATATGACCAAATGAATAAGATAATTGAGGTCAACAGAATTTTAGAAACAAAACAAGCAGACGAATCAAATAGATATCAGTGTCAATCAATTCTAATATATATGCATCATATATTAAATCAAAGGATTAGGCAACAAATCTTATAGGTTCTTGACACTGTAACAAAGGAGTAGGGTAAGATTCCTACCTCATGTGTTGTTATCCTGAATCCTTTTGAAAAGCCAACAAGTGTTTATCAAACGATGCAAGCCGACTAGTGGACCAATCACTCTGTAACATGAATTTGTACATAAACTCTATCAATAAATATTCTAACTTGAAAACCAAGACTACCAACATGTAGAACACATCCCTAAACCTAGAGAACCAATCTTAGATCCAGTGAACCAGACCTAAAACCCATTGAACCGGATGTAGTAAACCGATCAGATTTAACCTGAACCAAGTCAGTCCGACACTTAGAACTTAAATTACACAAAATATACAAGTCATCTAAAGCAACACAGAGTACCATTGGATAGGAAATTTCATAATCTTTCTAATGGCTACCTGAACCGGCCCAGATTCGACCGAATTGGGGTCGAAACGGTCCAAATTCAAGTACTGAACCGAAATTGAAATTGAACCGCTCACCACTGTTGAACCGGTTCAAATCGATTTCAACACAGCCGACCAGTTTATTTCCAAATAAACCGCGCAAAACCCTAAATCAAATCGAGCCGACCGCTCGCCCGCGCGGCCCAATCGCCGCCGTGCAAGGCTGCCGGACTTGCGTCCGTAGCTTGCGCTAGCGAGTTCTCGAGAGCACGTCGAACGTCCGTTCGCCGCCAAACTTCGCCAGTCCATTCCTGATGACGAAGCGAAGCTCCATGACCGACTGCGGTGAGCTTTCGACACACGGTCGAAGTGCCCAAAGCAGCCGAAGGTATCGACGATGGCGCCGCCGCCGTCGATGCGCAAAACTTAACCGAAACTCATCTATACCCAGACCAAACTTCACAAAAAATTCAAAAAAAGCAAACGTACCTTGCTACGAAGATGTATAGTAGCCCAGAATAGAGAGATCGCCGTCGTCGGTTGCACAGAAGGTGAAAGCGGTGCAAACTCCGGCGAACTCCTTCCTACTCCGTTTTCTTCCTTCTAGCGGCGCTGCGCATCTCGAAGATACTCCAGGGTTCGTGTCTCACAAACGAGAGCAGAAGCCCTCTAATATAGAGGCAAGACGCGTCCGAGATTGGCGAGAACACGGCGGCGACTCTATCGCCGCAAAAGTCAGAGAAGACGATGAGTTGACTCGGCCCAGAACTAGACTCAAAAATTTAAATCAAATAAAACAGGCACGGGTTTATACTAAAAACACAACTTAGCCCAATGGTTTGGGTGAGTTTGAAACTCACGCGTGACACGGGTTCGAATCTTAGCGAACATGCTTTTTGTTTTTTTTAAAAAGTTTTCAACTCAAACCAGAAATAACAAAATCGAGTGCGGTTTAAAAATAAACTTGAAAACTTAGCTTAGCGGTTCGGGTCCAACTGAAAACAACACGCATTATAGGTTCGAGCCCCGCGAACATGTTTAAATGTTTTAATTTAAAATTTTATATTTTTATCTTTCAAAAATTCTAAAAAAATTTCTAGAAAATCATAAAAATTCTAAAAATACAAATTCTAAATTTTCTAAATTTTAAAATTTAAATTAATAATAGAAAATTGTAATTTTTAGGTTATAACATTATTCACCCCTTTAAAGAGAATTTGGTCCTCCAAATTCAGAGTATACAAAAAAATATTATTATAACTACATAACTGTGAAAGACTAAAAATAAAATAAAAATTACACCAAGTCTAGAGCCTGCTGAGTCTCCTGTTGAGTCTGCTGAGTCACTGCATAGACTCTTGTTGGAGCTGTAGATCACTGTTGAAATCCTCTTTGTGGTGAGTGATTAACTTGACCAGCTCTCTCTCATGATAAGTCTTAGATCTAGAGCTCTGCTGATAACTTTGTTGTTGTGATGCAGTTCTCTTGTTAGGACACTGATTTCTATAATGACCCCATTCATTGCAATAGTAACACTGGATTTCATTGAGTCTGCACTCATTGGTTATATATCCCATCTTATTACACTTGAAACATTTCCTGGGTGTCTCTTCTGAATGAGGGTTTGACACATGGGAAGAATGTACTGGTCTCTGATGAATATTAAATACTGCTCTTGATCTTTTCCCTCTATTATCATAGGTTCTTTCCTCTACTGATCTAGTTGACTGACTGACTTTCCTTTGTTCTGCTAATTCCTGAACCTCCTCAATTTGTTTTTCTTTAGCCACATCTATTAGAGAAGCTTCTATCCTAAATGCTGTATTTACCACTGCCTGAAAACTATCTAATGGAATAGTATTCATCTGTTCCTTTATTGTATGGTGTAATCCCTTAATAAATAGTTGGCATTTTTTCTTCTCAGTAGTAATTAGTTCTGGAAATAAATCTGATAATCTCTCAAAGTCAGTTACATAAATATTTACTGTCCTTTTTCTTTGTTTTAAATTTAGAAACTCCTACATCTAGCTATCCTAGAAAGACTCTGAAAAATATTTTTCAAAGAATGCACCTCTAAAATCAGTCCAAGAGATAGGATCATTTCCAAAAGTAACTCTCATACCAAACCACCATGTCCCAGCTCTATCAGATAAGAAATATGTGGCCAACTCCACCTTCTACTCATCTGGACATCCTAATGCCCTAAAGGTCTGCTCTACCTTTAATAACCAATATCTAGCAGTCCAAGGGTCAGTAGTTCCTACAAAATCACCAAATCGATCTTTCCCTAGCAGTGAGAACTGCATCAAATTACTGGTTGACCTAACTGGCTGGTTTACTACTGATTGTGGTACCAACGATGGAGAAGAAGATTCACCCTCATCCCTTACTCCTGCTAGTACTACAGGGGAAGCAGGTGGTGCTGCTTCTAGGGGTACTGAGGCTTCATACCCACTTCTTCTTCTTGTAGGAGCCCTAGGTAATTGTACCTCAGTTTCAGGAGAATTTCTAGCTTCTCCAATGCCGTGGGTACTTGCCCTACGACTTCCACCTCCACGACCCCTACTTGCTTGACTTGGGATTGCTCTGGCTCTAACTCTTGGTGCTATCCTGTCAACAAAATAACATGTTATATAATAAATATTTACTTATTCATTTATTCTAACCTTAACTCAATCCTAGTCCTGAGGTTCCTATGTCCTTAGGCTTTCTTACTGAACCTATACGTCTGATACCAATAAAATTGTCACGCCCCGGTGGAAAGCTAGCTAATCCTTAGTTGAGGGTTCCCCAGGGAGATGACAATATTGATAGGAACCAAAGAATTACAATAATCAAATATCCTTTATTAAATAAATAATCCAAATTTAATATCAACAGTTTTATAACACAATTTCTAAAATCAACTGAAATAAAAAATCAAAAGACAAACTATCTCATCTTGGGGCTGGTATGCTATCTACTCTATCCCTCCCAGAAGCTAACTCAGTACCTAGAAGAGAAACAAAGGAAGTTAGTAAAACGCTAAGTAGGAATCAACAAATATGGTGAGGGAATCAAATAACAAGATAATACAATGAATGGAACAACAATATACAAATAATATACAGAATGTCGTGTAAATCATCAAGCTGGCCAACAGATTTAAATCAAGAGCCACACTCATTTTTAGAGTGTTTCCACTATTGCTAACGCAGTGGAATGACTGTCTAAATAGCCCGGAGTGTTGCGTCCAACACCTGGCATCCGTAGTATTGTCCCGAGGACAACTGGCGGTACCCTAACCGGCAACTTAGATAGTCCAATATGCGTCGGAACTATATATCACACAAACAGGCCACTCGAGAATAAATCATCCAGTCCAGAGGTCAATATATCACGACTTTAACATCACAGATATTCAACTGTTCCAACATACTCATATGTTAATATCACAGATACACAATTGTTCAATCATGCTCATATGTTAATATATCAGATATCTCAATATAGCTTTGTTAATCATTCATACAGAAACAGATTATGACCAAATGAATAAGATAATTGAGGTCAACAGAATTTTAGAAACAAAACAAGCAGACGAATCAAATAGATATGAGTGTCAATCAATTCTAATATATATGCATCATATATTAAATCAAAGGATTAAGCAACAAATATTATAGGTTCTTGACACTGTAATAAAGGAGTAGGGTAAGATTCCTACCTCCAGTGTTGTTATCCTGAATCCTTTTGAAAAGCCAGCAAGTGTTTATCAAACGATGCAAGCCGACTAGTGGACCAATCACTCTATAACATGAATTTGTACATAAACTCTATCAATAAATATTCTAACTTGAAAACCAAGACTACCAACATGTAGAACACATCCCTAAACCTAGAGAACCAATCTTAGATCTAGTGAACCGGACCTAAAACCCACTAAACCGGACATAATTACAGTGAACCGATCAGATTTAACCTGAACCAAGTCACACGGGGGCGACTCAATCGCCACAAAAGTCGGAGAAGATGACGAGTTGACTCAGCCCAGAACTAGACTCAAAAATTTAAATCAAATAAAACGAGCGCGGGTTTATACTAAAAACACAACTCAGGCTAATGGTTTGTGTGAGTTCGAAACTCACGTGCGACACGGGTTCAAATCCCAACGAATGCGCCTTTTGTTTTTTTAAAAGTTTTCAACTCAAACCAGAAATAACAAAACCGAATGCGATTTAAAAACAAAGTTGAAAACTTAGCTTAGTGGTTTGGGTGTAGCCGAAAACAATGCGCGTTACGAGTTCGATCCCCACAAACGCATTTAAACGTTTTAATTTAAAAGTTTATATTTTTATCTTTCAAAAATTCTGAAAAAGTTCTAGAAAATCATAAAAATTCTAAAATACAAATTCTGAATTTTCTAAATTTTAAAATTTAAATTAATAATAGAAAATTTTAATTTTTAGGTTATAACACATTTCTGAAATTCTTTAAATCGGTCCCACGCCTCGTACAATGATTCTCCTTCTTTCGAAACAAAGCTCGTGATCTGGTTCCTTAGCTGTGTAGTTTTGTTTGGGGGAAAATATTTTGCTAGAAAAGTGGTGGAAAGTTCCTCCCATGTTATTACAGAACCTAGCTGGTGAGAGTAAAGCCATGCGTGAGCTCTATCCTTGAGAGAAAAAAGGGAAAAGTCTGACACGAAGAGCATTATTAGAAACACCATTCATCTTTAATGTATCATAATATTCAAGAAATATGGAAAGGTGCATATTAGGATCCTCAGATGGCAAGTCTCTAAACTAGTTCTGTTGAACCATAGAGAGTAGAGATGGCTTGATTTCAAAGTTGTTTGCCTCAATGTTGGGGCAAGCAATACTAGAGCGAACCCCTTGCAGGTTTGGGTTTACGTAATTCTTTAAAGTTCTATGATCACCCATCTTAGACTTTAAGATTTCCTTTGCTAACTACTTTCTGCGTAGGCAAAAAGTTCTCTCTGGTTCTGGATCTTCCTCAAATAGCTTCCTGGAACACCTGGGCATAAACAATTAACAAGCTAAACTGAAGATGGAAAATAGACAATCAGCGCAAAGAAAAACTACAGATAAATAGAGTTAAATAACAAGTAAAAAGAAACAAAAAAAATCTAGCCTATCAATCCTTAGATTAAGTCAATATTGATGAAATTGGTCCCCAACAACAGCGCCAAAAACTTGATGTGTTCTGCAAGTGCATGGACAAATTGAAGTAATAAAAATATCAATCTCACAGGGACCAATGATCAAGTACTGACTCTACTTAAGATCGTTAGCTAGATAATTAGGAAAAAGAGTGGTTTTTTTCTTAACTGGACTGCAGAAATAGTAAAAGACTTTGGTTGTAATCGATTTGATGGAAGTTCAGGACTTCAGGTTCACCACACTATGTTTCATAACTTTTTATAATTAAAAGCATCTTAAGAAGGATTTACTATGTTGAAGGGGATTTATCCACATGTACAGATTGCCCCCTCTCAGCAGTATAATCCGGTGTTTATCTGAATTAATCCCCTACTCTCATGGTTATTAACTCAAGATAAACCCAATGAGCTCTTGAAATCTAAGAAATCCCTCAAGCCGATTTGTACTACTCTCATGTTCAAATCAACTTGTCCAAAAATTATAGATCTGACGTCGCAATTCACCTCTCGATACTTCTTACAACGTCTGAAAACATGCAAATTATGGCCAGTAATTAACATGTAATTGTTGGTGTTTATGCCCTAGGACCTAGTTTTGGTCCATCTTTGTACTACTTGACTCCGATATTTATATCATTCTAGCATTATCGTTATCATTGTTTGTCTACATCTGCAATTGTGTACTTACGTGATAATATCCCTGGAGACAGATTGGATCTATGCTCAAATGGTTATCCTCAGTCGATGTACCTAAGTGGATATGGGACAACTCTGGTACTTGTGAGACTGGTATATGGGCTGGTTAGGCACGAGGTGCTAATGCAGACATATGTGTATATCAGTGATGGATATACTGGACCGACCCGTTGTGAGGCTATGACTTCGTGTCATGAGTTATCCTCACTAGTGTAGGAGATGCATTTATCCCTTGACTTGAGGTCATTGACCGTTCTATATAATTAGGGACATGCTTTGATACAACCTAACATCTCCCTGTAGTTGGGAGGTAATAACGATTGTCATTGGGCATGTCACGACCCATATGAGAAGGTCAATGGACAGACATAGGGTTTGCCCCTTCCTGAGGGAAGCTTGATATCCATGGAGCTCTTCTATGGTTCTATGACTGAAGAGTATGGCCATACCCAGGTGAGAACTTGATTTAGTCATAACCATGTGATTGGGTGAAAACAAGTGATGACACACTTGTCCAATTGGGTATCAGTTTTGGTAAAGGGACTATAATGTATTTGTACCTAGTTGCGATGATGGGGATGTCGATGTCGATATCCATTCCGATGACTTGGGTAGCAGCAATGCACTGCTAGGTACCACTCACTGCTTGTGATGATCTTAGGTCAGCACTGCCAACGTCAGAGGAACCTACAGGGTCGCACACCTTGATTCTTGAGTTCTCATATTGATCGGAAAGCCTTATGATCGAGTTATTGGATAACTCAGATCTATTTAGGAGATTTAGTCAGCGCCAAGGGGCCTGATGAGATGGAAGAGAGTTATTGGAGCCAAATTTATTTTTGGCAGGTTGACCCAAAATTTACCATGGTTGGTCATATTTTGATTAGGGTTGCATTGGATTGGATCCAATTGCTTAATCAACCCATGTAATGAAGTTTGGGCAAGCTCATTACCCAATGGGGCCCAATAACAAGTTGTCATGAAGAATTAATGGGCTAAAGGGTATAATGGGGAGAAATCTCCACCCCGTTGCCGCCTAGGGGCATAATGGGGTGGAGTGGGTGATTTTGCTTCATTAGGAAATAAAGGGCGCCTCCCCCTTTGTTCCTTGATGGTAAGCTTGCCTCTTAGGCAAGTCGAGGGGCGGATATGGCTTGAAGGACTTCTTAGGAAGGTCCTTGGCGCATATGGAAAAGGGGAAGAGGTTTATGGTAAAGTCTTGGAGATTTTCCTTACCTCAAACCCTAATTAGTCCTCCACTTTACCCTAGTCGCCCCCTTCTTTATGAATTTTGCCCACACCCTATTATTGCTGCCCCCTCTTGCATCTCTATATATACATCTGTATATGTGAGAGCTAAAAAAGAGAAATATTGGCGTGACCAATATTAAAGGGGAGAAAGCAAGAGGCCTTGGCGCAAGCTTCCTTCTTCCATCAATTGGCTGCAAGTCTTCTACCTCTTCTACTTCTTCTCTTGGCGCAAGAAGAGCTTGAGGTTGGTGGCATCATCTCCTTCCTTCTCCTTCCTTGGTGCCTCATCTTTGAGGGTGGCGCAAGCATAGAAGAAGGAGCTCAAAGGCTTGGATCTTCTTCCTGAGGCTAGCACAGGGCGAGGAAGAAGAGAGCTCGAGGCATCCGTGTGTGCAAGACTGTAGAGGGCGAACACTTGGGTGCCTACCTCAACATCAGCCTCATCTTGCTCCTAAGGTATTTACTATCTCATCGTGTCGACTCCCTCGCAAGAAGATCTTCACTGGGTTTTTGGTACCGGCCTGTTTCGGGGATATTCTTCCGCTGTGCAAATGTAATCTCTGTGAAGATTGTAAAATATCCCCGAGGTTTCCAAATAGTGGTATCAGAGCGACTTGCGAGCCTCGAACGATGTACTTTCATTCTTTTCTATGCTCACCTGCCATGTTTCAATTTTCGCAAATTGCATGATCACATGGCGCATGATTTTTCTAAGTAGGAAAAATTATAGTTTCTTGTTCCTATCATCTTTTCAATCTCTTTTGGATTTTTGGGTTATTTTTCTTGATTGATTTAAGATCAAAGGCGCACGTAGTTTTGTCAAGTAGGACGGGCATTGTGTCTTCGGACTGGCCGGGTCTCTTGATCTGACAAAATTGCCAGCCGATAGGATCTATGAAATCATCATGAAAAATTAATCGCAAATAACCAAAAGATTTGTGATAAGAAGATGAGGAAAGGAGACTTGTTTTATGAGAAACTAAAATTTTAGATTTTGAGTTTTTCATGAGCATGTAGAATTGCATGTGTAAATACCTTGTTTGTGCATGATGTTGTGGTCATATGTCAAGCCCCTTTGCATGCCTGTGATGTATCCTTGTGAGGCCTGCGTGCCACTTTTCTTTTTGCTTTTAACTAAGAAGAAGATTATGGTGGCGCATCTACATAGAGCATGGTGCATGCATGAAGCTTGCGCACCTTGCATGGTGGCGCAACAAGCTTCATCAAAGGTGGCGCATCCTTGCATGGGGCGCAAGTATGGGTTTGGCCAAGCCTTGTGCTTGTGAGCTATCCCTCTTGTGGCTTGCAAGATGGCGCATCTTCCTTGGAGGAGGATCCATGGCATTGGCCGAACCTATGAGTGCTTCTAGGGTTTCCCTAAAAGTACCTATAGGGTTTGAGAGCTAAACCATGGAAAGGAGGACCTTGGAGCCAACCTTGAAGACCAAGCTAGAGGTCAGCTAGGCTAGGTCTAGTTTTGGGGGCTTGAGTTCTAGGTCAAGAGTTGAACCTCTTTTTGGCATGGGTTGGTTCAATGTCTTGAATAGGCTATGGTCACATCATCCTTTTATTGCTTTCTTTATAAAAGCTAAAGCATGCATGCGATGTTTTATCGTTATGTTATCACTATAGGATTGCATGCCTATAATGTTAGACATAAGATAAAACTGAAATGATGAGACATCAAAAACCCTCGATCAAAAATATCCAGTCTAGTAGCCTTCTAACGCGTAGCCCTCACCAAGCTATCAATCAGTGGTGTTGTTAACTGTTTCCCACCCTTGTGGGATACACCTACTTATCTTTAGAAGGTGTGTGGTGACAATGGTTTCCCAGTCCAGTTTTACCCTGGACGTGCCTTCGCAAGGAGACTCGTTGGCCCTAGGCATAACGATTAGGAATGGACTTGACTAGATTTTCATATGTGTTGGGCACATGATGAAACTTTAGAGGCATCATTGAGAGGTTAGGGTTTCATGCTGTATCTAGCCCTCGCTGGACATGAAATGCCTAGACTGTCTCAATAAGGGGAGTTGCTTAGAGCAATCGGCCGGCGTGCCCACCTTAGAAAGCATGGGTCAATTTGTGAATCTCATCCCACTCTCGTGGGACGCGAAACCTTGTGTGGAATAAGGATCCCATCTCACTAGGAAATCCTAAATTTTTTGATTGACTTTGTGGGTTGTCAATTCGATTAAAATAGTGGGAGCCATGGTTATTTAATACAAGTCCAGATTAAATGATCTGAAAGTAGTACTAATCTGCTCTTTCTTGGTTGTTATAGAACAATGACTACGAACAATAGCAGATGGTCACTGCGATCTATCCTTGAGAAGGACAAGTTGGTTGGATCCAACTTGATGGATTGGTATATGAACTTGAGAATTGTGCTGAAGCTCGAGAGGAAGCTCTATATCCTTGAGCAGCCTATTCCTGAGCTACTTCCATGCTCGACCTCAGCGGCTGAGAAGGATGCTTATGATAAGCATCAGGCTAATACTTTGGAGGTTGCTAATTTGATGCTAATCAACATGTCGCTTGAATTCAAAGGGCAATATGAATCTAATAGTGCCTCTGAGATTATTTCTAATCTAAGGTAGTTCTTTGATGAATTGGTTGAGCTAAACCCTCCTAAAGTAGACATTCAATGGGTTATATGTTTTGGACATGGATAGTTCTATTTGTAACATAAATAACAAAAGGGTCAAACTGAGTGGTTCAGTTGGTTCTTTCCTATGGCATTGTCGATAGCCCATATAAACAAGAATCGCATCCAACAACTCCATGCAAATGAGTTGTTAGATTCAAGTTCCTTGGAGGAATTTGATACTTGTGAGCCTTGTTTATTAGGGAAGATGACAAAAGCATCCTTCACCAAGACTGGTGAGAGGGCAGGAGGTTTATTGGATCTTATACATAGTGAAGTGTGTGGGCCATTCAGTAAACAAGCCAGAGGAGGGTACAACTACTTCATCGCATTTACTGATGACTTCAGTAGATATGGTTATGTCTACTTGATGAGACATAAGTCTGAATCATTTGAGAAATTCAAGGAGTTTAGAAATGAAGTAGAGAACTAGCTAGGTAGATCCATTAAAACTCTTCGATCAGATCGTGGTGGAGAGTACCTGAGCGGTGAGTTCTTTGACTATCTGAGAGAGTGTGGAATCCCCTCCCAACTCACTCCTCCTGGAACACCACAATGGAATGGTGTGTCAGAAAGGAGAAATCGAACCTTGTTGGACATGGTTCGATCTATGATGAGTCATGCAACTCTACCACCCTCATTCTGGGGTTTTACACTTGACACAGCTTCTCTTATACTGAATAATGTTCCATCTAAGAGTGTCTCCAAGATACCATACGAGGTATGGAGTGGGAGTCGCCCTAACCTCTCGTTTATCAGGATCTAGGGATGTGAGGCTTATGTCAAACATCAGGATTCTAGCAAGCTAGAACCTAGATTTGATAAATGTGTGTTTGTGGGGGTACCCTGAGGAAACTAAGGGTTATTACTTCTATGTTCCCACCGAGAATAAAGTTTTTGTTGCTCGGGGTGTTGCCTTTCTAGAGAAAGAATTTCTCATGAAAGAAGTCAGTGGGAGGAAGTTTGACTTGGATGAGGTCCAAGTGCAACCACAAGACAAGGAGATGGAACCTGAGCCACCTACACCAATTGCTAGGCAACCTGAGGCTCAGACACAGGCCCCACGTAGGTCTGGGAGGATTCGTCGTGCACCTGAGAGGTATGGGTCGCTGCCGACCCAACATGACGGGATCTTCATCATTGATGATGTGCCCAGGACTTATGATGAGGCGGTCAGTGGACCGGACTCCGAGAGATGGCTTGAGGCCATATGATCCGAGATGGATTCCATGTCAGCTAACCAAGTGTGGGATTTAGTTGAGCTGCCTGATGGGGTAAAACCCATAGGGTGTAAATGGGTCTTTAAAAGGAAGACTAACATGGATGACAATATAGTTAACTATAAGGGTAGACTAGTGGCTAAAGGATTCAAACAAGTCCACAGGGTGGACTATAATGAAACCTTCTCGCCAGTTGCCATGATTAAATCCATTCGGATTCTGCTTGCTATAGCTGTATATCATGACTATGAGATATGACAGATGGATGTCAAGACAGCGTTCCTTAATGAGAAGCTGACAAAGGATTTGTATATGACACAACCTAATGGTTTCATCCATCCTGCAGATGCCAATAAAGTCTGCAGGCTAAAGAGATCCATTTATGGATTAAAGCAAACATCTCGAAGTTGGAATCTTTGGTTTGATGAAGCTGTGAGAGATTATGGCTTTACAAAAGCGAAGATGATGTCTGTGTATATAGAAAATTCAGTGGGAGCTTGGTGACTTTTCTGGTCCTGTATGTCAATGACATACTGCTCATCGGAAATGACATCCCTAGTCTTCAGTCTGTGAAGATATGGTTGGGGAAGTATTTCGAGATGAAAGACTTAAGGGAGGCCGCCTATATCCTAGGCGTGAGGATCTACCGGGATAAATCCAAGAGGCTCCTGACCCTTAGTTAGAGTACCTACATTGATAAGGTCCTGGAGAGATTCAACTTGGAGCAATCCAAGAAGGGGTACCTTCGAGTGAGACATGGCCTTATTCTCTCAAAGAGCCAGTGTCCTACCACATAGGCTGAGAGGGATGACATGAGTCGAGTGCCCTATGCTTCGGTAGTGGGATCGATCATGTATGCAATGTTATGTACTAGACCAGATTTGGCTTATGCCGTGAGCATAACCAGCCGATACCAATCCAATCCAGGTCTGCAGCACTGGGTGGCTGTAAAGAACATCTTTAAGTATATGAGAAGAACTAAGGATTTGTTCTTGGCCTAGGGGGACAGGAAGAGCTAAGTGTTCAGGGCTACACTGATGCATCGTTCTAGTCTGACCCTAATGACTTCAGATCACAGGCCGGCTATGTGTTCAAGATGAATGGAGGTGCTGTATGCTGGAAGAGCTTCAAGCAATCCACCATAGCTGATTCTACAACCGAGGCTGAGTATGTAGCCGTTTTTGAGGCAGCCAAAGAAGCCGTTTGGATAAGGAAGTTCATTTCTGAACTTCAGGTGGTTCCAAGTGCAGTGGATCCCATTGAGCTCTACTGTGACAACAATGGGGCAATTGCATAAGCCAAGGAACCACGGTCTCATCAAAGATCCAAACACATACTTAGGAGATTTCACCTGATCAGAGAGATCATCAACCGAGGTGATGTCAAGATTAGCAGAGTTGACATAGAGAACAATCTGACAGACCCACTGACCAAGGCTTTGGTGTAGCAGAAACATGATGGTCACGCAAGAGATATGGGGTTGAGATTCCTCCACCTCTAGGTCTTAGTGCAAGTGGGAGATTGTTGGTGTTTATGCCCTAGGACCTAGTTTTGGTCTATCTTTGTACTACTTGATTCTGATATTTATATCATTCTGGCATTGTCGTTATCATTGTTTGTCTACATCTGTGATTGTGTACTTACATGATAATGTCCCTTGAGACAGATTGGATCTATGCTCAAATGGTTGTTCCCAGTCGATGTACCTGAGTGGATATGGGACAGCTTTGGTACTTGTGAGACTAGTATATGGGTTGGTCAGGCACGAGGTGCTAACGCAGACATATGGGTATATCAGTGATGGATATACTGGACCGACCCGCTGTGAGGCTATGACATGGTGTCATGAGTTATCCACACAAGTGATAGGAAATGCATTGATCTCTTGACTTGAGGTCATTGACCGTTCTATATGGTTAGAGATATACTTTGATACAACCTAACAACTCGCCATAGTTGGGAGGTAATAACGGTTGTCATTGGGCATGTCGCGACCCATATGAGAAGGTCAATGGACAGACAAAGGATTTGCCCCTTCCTGAGGGAAGCTTGATGTCCATGGAGCTCCTCTATGGTTCTATGACTGAAAGTGTATGGCCATACCCAGATGAGAACCTGATTTAGTCATAACCATGTGATTGGGTGAAAACAAATGATGACACACTTGTCCAATCGGATATTAGTTTTGGTAAAGGGACTATAATGTATCTGTACCTAGTTGCGATGATGGGGATGTCGATATCCATTCCGATGACTTGGGTAGCAGCGATGCACTGCTAGGTGCCACTCACTGCTTGTGATGACCTTAGGCTAGCACTGCCAATGTCAGAGGAACCTACAGGGTCGCACACCTTGATTCTCGAGTTCTTGTATTGATGAGAAGCCTTATGATCGAGTAATTGGATAACTTGGATCTATTTGGGAGATTTCATTAGCGTCAAGAGGCCTGATGAGATGGAAGAGAGTTATTGGAGCCAAACTTTATTTTTGGCAGGTTGACCCAAAATTGACCATGGTTGGTCACATTTGGATTAGGGTTGCATTGGATTGGATCCAATTGCTCAATCAACCCATGTAATGAAGTTTGGGCTAGCTCATTACCTAATGAGGCCCAATAACAAGTTGTCATGAAGAATTAATGGGCTAAAGGGTATAATGGGGAGAAATCTCACCCCATTGGCGCTTAGGGGCATAATGGGGTGGAGTGGGCGATTTTGCTTCATTAGGAAGTAAAAGGCGCCTCCCCCTTTGTTCCTTGATGGTAAGCTTGCCTCTTAGGCAAGTCTAGGGGCTGATATGGCTTGAAGGACTTCTTAGGAAGGTCTTTGGCGCATATGGAAAAGGGGAAGAGGTTTATGGTAAAGTCTTGGAGACTTTCCTTACCTCAAACCCTAATTACTCCCTCCACTTTACCCTAGCCGCCCCCTTCTTTATGAATTTCGCTCACACCCTATTATTGCTGCCCCCTCTTGCATCTCTATATATACATGTGTATATGTGAGAGCTAAAAAAAGAGAAATATTGGTGTGAGCAATATTAAAGGGGCGAAAGCAAGAGGCCTTGGCGCAAGCTTCCTTCTTCCATCAATTGGCCGCAAGTCTTCTACCTCTTCTACTTCTTCTCTTGGCGCAAGAAGAGCTTGAGGTTGGCAGCATCATCTCCTTCCTTCTCCTTCCTTGGCGCCTCATCTTTGAGGGTGGCGCAAGCATAGAAGAAGGAGCTCAAAGGCTTGGATCTTCTTCCTGAGGCTAGCATCGGGCGAGGAAGAAGACAGCTCGAGGTATCCATGTGTGCAAGACTGCAGAAGGCGAATACTTGGGCGCCTACCTCGACATTGGCCTCATCTTGCTCCTAAGGTATTTACTATCTCATCGTGTCGACTCCCTCGCAAGAAGATCTTCACTGGGTTTTTGGGACCGGCCTGTTTCTAGGATATTCTTCCGCTGTGCAAATGTAATCTCTGTGAAAATTGTAAAATCTCCCCGAGGTTTCCCAACAGTAATAAGCACAACAATTATTGAATCTAACACAAATTAATCACTTCATAAGAAGATAACAATAGTCAAGTCATGAAAACATAGAGGGCTCCACCCTAAATCCTGAATTAAGAGTTTATGCTGACATAATAATAATGTTCACGTTGTAAGAATCCATGTTTAATTACAAAAGTGGCAAATAAATATGAAATCGATAAGGGAAGACAAGAATCAAGGCTCCCTGATGAAGATCGACACCAGCTAGCTGGAAAGTCAGAAATTGAAGATTGCTACCGTTCACCCTAGCTATCGCCTCTTCCTCCAATTCTCCTTATAAATTGGCCAAAAAAAGTCCTGATAATGGCTCCCTTAGTAGCTTATATAGTTTCCCAACTCCTAATTAGTTTTCCCCAAAATCTGGCTCAACAATGAGCCGAATCGGGTGAGAAACGGGGTCAAAACTAAATTTGGCGGACAAATATATGGCCGTGAAAGTTATCATAGGTGGCCGTATTTCTTTCTGTTCTGTTCCAAAAATAAGCCTAATAAAAATACGTTTGTGAAAAGTATCACGGCTGGCTGTGAAACATTATGTGGATTTTCTTCAACAAAATATGGCTGTGAAGCCTAATAAAAATACGTTTGTGAAAAGTATCACGGCTGGCTGTGAAACATTATGTGGATTTTCTTCAACAAAATATGGCTGTGAAAAATATCACAGGCGGGCAAAGCCATATTTCTTTCTGTAGTCATTCAGAAAATACAGCTGTGAAAAATATCACAGGTGGGCCATATTTCCCAAACATGCTCCGATTTGCATGAAATTTGATGGACAGCTTCGTCTTGACTTGTAGAATTCATCTGTGTACTTGGATTCATCAAAATCTATTGAAATTTAGTCGTTCTCACCTGAAATATGACAAAAGTAAAGAAAGGTGAAGATTTCGAGCAAACAAAGGGATTTAGCCAAAATAAGTGAAAACATGATAATAATAGGAGAGATTTTGAATAAAAAGTATGGTAAAAATACTATATAAATTCAAGACATCAATCGCGCATCGGCCAAGGCTCTCTTTGCGCCCTGCTCGATTTGTTGGGGCACCCGGAAGGTGTCCTACGAGGGGGAGCGGTGGGTGCAGTGTGACCGTCTAGGGAGTGCAACAAGGCAACTAGAATAGGTTAGTGCGTTGCCCTAACTACTAGTCTGCTGCTACTAAACATTTGTTTAGAAATAAATTAAGAATTATTAAGGAACGTTTAATCTTTTGAGTTTTTATTTTATAAATTAATCACCAAATTGCAATATGATATGGCTTAGTATCAAAGATAGATGCTCGCAATAAATTCGCGTTGCAGACACATTTAATGCACCCACGTGGCCACGTTTTAAGCAGAAAAACTAAGTGTGAGCATTAAAGGTGCCTACAACATCATATCACATTTAATGCTTAGAATAAACTGTTAGGGAATACTGGTGTAATTTAAAATTTTTGCAGTCCAAGGACGCAGCGGAAGACACATTACACCCGAAACATATTCCTTGACCAAGGATCCATGCAAGAGAGAGGACACAAGGATGTGTTGGGGATGGTACCTCTTATGCTTGCTAGGATGATGAAGCCAAGTTGAAGACGATCAAGCACTCATCCTCTACAAGTATCCACGCGTCGATCTTCTCAACGTTGCTCCCTTCCATGCTTGGTGCTAGCCCGAGGAAGAGAAGATCACCTCTTGGATTCTCCTTCTTCTTCCTCCTTTGGTCTTCATGCCAACAAGTCTTCTTGCTTGGAGACTTTCGGCCAACAAAGAAGAAGATGAGGAAGGTGGCGCAACACAAGAAGAAGAGGGCGGCTAGGGCTTCAAAGCTTGCGCAACTTGTTGGTGGAAGTTGCCTTGCCTTGAGAAGAAATTCTGCTCTCTTGAGAGGGGCGCATACCCCTTTCTTTTATAGCCAAGCAGCCCCTTACTTTTCTTCTTTGATCTTGGTGCAATTCCTCCAAGGAATTGCCGCAGGAGGTCAGCCACCTCCCCTCTTGAATTGGCCCAATCATGAAGTTAGGAAACAATCTAGCTTCTTGCCTTATCAAGAGGGAGTTTGAGTTCTATTCTTATTAGGACTTACCATATATACTTGGCTGAATTCTTGCTTATATTAATCAAGCCATACACACCAATATAACAGCCCCATGCGTCCAAGGTAGTTTCCAACTATGGAAACCAAATTCCAAAAGGATTCATACATGTCATTGGCTCAAATTCCATATACAGAATTTATGCCATGCGCCAAGTATGAATTCTACTCCCATTAGGATTCAAACTTACCTCAATTAGATTTAATCCACAAGTCCTAATTGGATTTGGATTTTATCTCTAATTAGGCCCATGATTTAAATCCTCATTGGATTAGGATTTGCGCCCACCACAATGGGTCAAATCCAATTCCAATTCCTCTTAGGATTTGAATCATTGTTGAATTAGGATTTGCGCTCGACACAATGGGCCTTATCCAAATTCAATTCATATTAGGATTTGAATCCTTATTGAATTAGGATTTGCGCTCAACACAATGGGCCTTATCCAAATTCAATTCATATTAGGATTTGAATCCTAGTTGAATTAGGATTCCAACTCCTAATTGGGTTAGGATCCCAACTCCTAATTAGATTAGGATTCCAACTCCTAATTAAATTAGGATTCCAACTCCTAATTAGATTAGGATTCCAATTCCTAATTGGATTAGGATTCCAACTCATAGTTGGATTAGGATTCCAATTCATAATTGGATTAGGATTCCAACTCCTAGTTGGATTAGGATTCCAATTCCTAATTGCATTCAGATTCGATCATGAATCTGTCTTGGACTCAGAATCAGATTGAACTCAAATATATTCCAAGATATCCAGATCAAAATATAATGTCAAGAGTTTATTGTGTGTGACCCCATAGGATCCGTATGACGATGGCAATGATGATAAAACATCATAAGTAGTGAGAGGTATCTAGCAACACATCACTACTACCTAGGTTATACGTCTAAAGTCATCTGGCAACAACTCCCTAACAAGCAACGAGGATTCCCATGCATTCTAGATCCCTTTGCCTAAACTGATATCCTGCCATTAGATTAGTCTCATATTTTTTTAATCTAATTTATTGGTCATGACTCAAACAGTATGGCCAATCATTCCTGTCATGCACCAATGAGGTGGGGCGCCCCAAAGTGGATATCATGCTTCCAATCAAGGAAGGGGCAAATCCTACTATTGGTCATCCATATCTCTATATGACTTATGATATGTCCAATGACAGCCGTTTTGATCACCCAATTACGGAGAGATGTAAGACTGTATCAAAACATATCCATCATCATATCAAGACATGAATACCTCAAGTCTAAGGATCAATGCAAACCTCTTGCATGTGAGATTGACTTGTTGACTAGACAAGTCAATCCTCATGGCGGATCACTCCGGTGCAACTAATGCTGAAGTACTTGTATGTCTACGTTACTGTGCCTCGCACCTAACCAGCCCATACACCAGTCTCACATGCACCAAAGCTGTCCCTTATCGGCTAAGGTACCTTAACTGGGGATTACTATGAGAATGGATCCAACCAAACTCATGAGACATTATTTATGCAATTCAATACATTAATGCAGGTAAAGAAATTTGCATAATAACGACCATGCCTTCATTGATTATATCAATTTTATCAAAGTACATTCAAATAATGCCGGACCAGGTTCAAATATTGGTCTTCAGGGCATAAACACTAACATAAACTCAATTGGATATGTGATATTAGACAGGCGTGATGTTCAGTTTTAATCAGTTTGAACCGAATCGAACCTGATATTTTTGGTTTGGTTCTAATTGGTTTTCAGACTATTCGGTTCGGTTTTTGGTTTGTAAATATTAGAAGAAAAAAATTCGATTTGGTCCAATCGGTTCGGTTCGGGTTGAACCAACTAACTTGACCATTGCACAAGAAGAGCTTTGTCTTTTTAATGAATTAGTCCCCCTACCAGAAGTGGTTGAGGAAGAAGATAAAAAGTTGATAGATTACCTCAATAGGCCAAATATCACTTATGTGCGCAGGGGAAGAAGACGAACATTGGGTCAACAAGGTACTTGTTTTGTACATGGTAGAACTTGTTTTAAATAAGGTAGAACTTGTTTCAGATAAGGTAAAACTTGTTTTTAGATAAGGTAGAACTTGCTTTAGATAAGGTAGAACTTGCTTTAGATCAGGTACAACTTGCTTCAGATAAGGTAGAACTTGCTTCAGATAAGGTAGAACTTGCTTCATATATGGTAGAACTTGCTTCAAATAAGGTAGAACTTGTTTCAGATAAGGTAGAACTTGCTTCATATAAGGTAGACCTTGTTTCAAATAAGGTAGAACTTACTTCATATAAGGTAGAACTTGCTTCATATAAGGTAGAACTTATTTCAGATAAGGTAGAACTTGCTTCAGATAAGGTAGAACTTACTTCAGATAAGGTATAACTTGCTTCAGATAAGGTAGAACTTGCTTCAGATAAGGTAGAACTTGTTTCACATGAGATAGAACTTGCTTTAGATAAGGTAGAACTTGCTTCAAATAAGGTAAAACTTATTTCAGATAAAGTAGAACTTGTTTTAGATAAGGTAGAACTTATTTCATATAAGGTAGAACTTGTTTCATATAAGATAGAACTTGTTTCAGATAAGGTAGAACTTGTTTTAGATAAGGTAGAACTTGCTTCAGATAAGGTATAACTTATTTCAGATAAGGTAGAACTTGTTTCAAATAAGGTAGAACTTGCTTCAAATAAGGTAGAACTTATTTCAGATAAGGTAGAACTTGTTTTAGAACATTTATACTAATGAACTTGTGATTGCGTAGGTGGTCGAAGTTGATGAGAAAAGCAAGGACCTCCACCACCTGTAGACAAGGTTAATACACTTTACTTATTGATTTTGTTTTATCATTTTGATATCTAATGATTTTCTACTTTTATATAGTATCTGAATAGTACAAAATATAAGGGTCGAGATGTAATAAGTGATGAACAGCGTGACATGCTAGATGCATTTCTAGCAGCTCATATGGAAAAAGTTAATGAGGGCTTGCCATGGGCATTAGAGAAGAGGCAAATTTGTATTATTCTTTTTGGAGAAATGGTGGAGTATGATGTAAGTGTGTTTATATGTACATTAGTGTAGATGTGAAATCAAACTCACTACCTCATTTGTGTGTTTGTATGTAGATTATTGATGTCTACTACACACTTGTCTCAGCAAGAGCTACACAAGACACAAGCAATTACAGATTATATATATATATATATATATATATATATATATATATATATATTATATCTCAATATATATATTTTATATCTCAATTTTATGGAAAAGTTTTGTTTTTCCTTTATTTACTCCACAATACATTTTATCTATCCAATATTATGTAAATTATTAGCCTCCACCACATCTTTATAGAGTTAGACAACTAAAGGCAGCAATGGAGTATGTACAACATATCACGTCAAAGTCTATGAGCACTAGTGATTTAATACTCATTCCAGTGCACAGCCATGACCATAACCTCAATGAAAAAGACATAATTGTTTACAATTCTATGAGACTGGTGCATAGGAGAAAAAAGAAGTGAATAAATTGGTAACTGATGTCATGTATTTATATAGTATTTTTAATATATTTTTTTTATACAGAATCTCTCTTATTTTTATTATGTTTTTACTCATTTTGATTTAAATTCTTTTGTTTGTTCGGAATCTTCACCACTTTTTATTTTTATTATATTTCAGGGTAAATTGATCATATTTTGATAGATTTTTAATAATCCAAGTGCATAGATGAATTCTACAAGTTAAGACAAAGTTGCTCATCAAATTTCATGCAAATCAGAGCTTATTTGGAAATTACGGCTTGCTCGTGATTTCCATTATAGCCGTAATTTCCGGGAAGACACAGAAAGAATTACAGCTTGCCTATGATATTTATCACGACCGTAATTTCCTTGGTACAAAATTTTATAATCCACATAAAGAATTATGGCCAGCCCGTGACCACAGTCACGGCCATGATTTCTTCGAAGTTTATCCACAGAAAGAATTAGTTTGCCCATGATTTTCATCATGGCTGTAATTCTTCCAGGTTTTTTTTTTATGATAATCACAGAAAGAATTACAACCTGCCTGTAATTATTTTTACTGCCGTAATTGTTTATGCCTAATTCGAGTTTAACCCCGTTTCTTGCCCAAATTGGCTCATTTTCGAGCCAACTTTTGGGGAAAACTAATTAAGTATTGGAGAACTATATAAGCTAGCTTGGGAGCAATTATTGGGACTTTTTGGCCAGTTTTCAAGATGAATTTGACAAAGAGGTGAAATCTAGGGCCAAAGGCGGCGAACAATGTTTCAACACCTGAAAAGCTTCGTTTTCCCATATGTCTGGCATCAATCTTCATCAGGAAACCTTAAACTTCATCTTCCTAGTTGATTCTATTGTTATTTTGCTAATTTTATAATTGAAACATGGATTTTTACAACATTGACTGATGTGTACTTTACAGTACTACTAACCGCAAGCGTGATGGCTTTATCGTAGTAGTACTTAAGTGTCGATCCCACAGGGACAGGAATCAAGTACCGAGTGATTGCAAATCAATAGCTAGACAATCGGGTGAATGTTTTGGTTTTTCATAAAATAAATTAAAATACAACTAAATACAAATGCTAGCCGAATTAAGTAAGCGATAGTTTTGAATGGAAAACAAGGTTTAGAGACATCGAAATTTTGAGAGCATCTCATTGATGGATCTTAAACTCAAACAAGACAATATCATAACAATGTAATCTTAAAGTATTCAAGGAGATATCCAATGGTACATATTACCCTCTTTCGATGGCATAATCCGGTATCTATCTAGATTAGTGACCCTCTTTCATGGCTAACCGGATCTAGATTGATCCAATGGGTTCAGAGATATCATAAGGTTCCTCATACAAATTCTGCCCCATTTCTTGACAGCTCAGAGCATGTTCGATAAGGCAGATCTCGTCGCAATCACCTTTCGGTCCTTCTTGCGGCGCCTAAGAAAAGTAATTGCGTTGCCAATGCAAAACTAGCAATAATACAGCATAGATCGAATAAACACAAAATAAAATTACATTAGCTATGAGAAAATAAGTTAGAAAATAAGATCCAAACAACTCAACTACACCCTTGTTCCGATTAAAAAGATTATGCTATCATAGCATCGATTCAGTACAAATCTCTAAAGGAATAGAAGAAACTAGAGAGAAGATAGAAGAAAGAGGAAGCAAACTCTCTGTAGAAGCATTGCAAGATTCCTTCAAGTCTTCTAGAATGATATGTACCATTCCTTCCTCCTCCCTTGTTGTCCTCGCCACGAACTTCCCTTTGCAAAATTCGCTAGCCCCCTTGAGCCCCAACTAGGCGCCTTCTTCAGTGAATTTCGCCCTTTATATGGACTCCAAACTCATTTCTGAATGTACACATTGATGGGCAATTGAATTAGCTACGTTTTGACACCTTAAACGTCCAAAATGGAGCTATAATGAGAGAGTTATGGCCTATTCAATACAGGTGGCTCATAATTACGGGTGTAAATGAGCAATTATGGTTGTAACCGTAATGTAACTGTTATACATTAATTACAACCTCTTTAATTCTTTTAACCCCCAAATAATTAATGCTCATTTAATCCTCTTCATTTTGACTCCAAAAACGTCCAAATTGGAGTTAAAACGAAGGAGTTATGAGCATTTAAAGCTTGGCGACCGGTAATAAATTATGGCGGCTGGCAGTTGCGAGATTACGGTCATGAGGCAAATTATGGCCATGCATGTAATCTTAGTGTAGAAGTCTGATTCTTCTGAAATTTTGCATATGAGAAGTATGGCCTCAGTTTGATTCATGGCCATAGTTGTAGCGTCAAAAATTGCCAATTAGAAGATTACGACTTCGTTGAATTATGGCTATGCCCGTAATCTCCTTGTCAAGGTCGTCTTCATCTGAAAGGTTGTTGTCGAGGAAGTTATGGGCACATCTTTGAATTATGACTATGCTTGAATAAAAACGGGCCCATTGAGAAGCTAATCAGAGAATTACAGTCATGATATAGATTATGGCCTAGGCCGTAATTTTGGAAATTAGTCCTGTTTGAAGCCAAACTTCTTGTCAAGATTTTTGATTCACTCGAAGATGTAAATGTACTTCCATATAGCTCTAAAAGTGAGTGAATTGTCCTGTATTCAATAAATATGACAAGTAGTGAAGTTTCTGAAGAAAGTTAACGAAATAAGCTGGAAAGAGATGTAAAAATATGAAAATAGGTCTCGATTCACTAGTAAATATAGGTCTAAAAGACTATAAAAATACCAGACATCATTGACATGATCACTATGTCAGCATAAACTTTTTGTTCAAGACTAAGGGTGTAACCCTCATTGTTATTAGGACTTGATTATTAAATTTCATCTTTTGAATTGATTTACTTGTGTTCGATTCAATTATTATTGTGTTTATTTACATGTTGATTACTAGCCACAATTTGTATGTTTAAGATGTCGCAAGATATACTGAAAGGTGAATTATGACGTTGGATCATCAATTTTTTGACCAGTTGATTCGATCATGAAAGTAGTTCGAATCGACTTGAGGGATTTTTATATGATATGTCAAGAATGCATTGGGTTTATTTTGAGTTGATAACCACGAAAGTAGGGGATTAACTTAGATAAACACCGGATTGTACCGCTGAAAGGGGGCAATCTGTACATTTGGATAAATCCCCTTCAGCACAGCAAGCCTTTCTTACGATTTATTTTGTTAGTAAAGTCATAAGACATAGTGTGGTGAACCCAAAGCCCTGAATTTTCATCATTTGATTATAACCTATTTGTGTTTTTATTTTCTCTTAAACAAAATTAAACCCTTTTTCGTAATCATCTAGCTAACGACCCTAAGATAAGTTGGTACTTGGTCAATGGTCTCTGTGGGATAATATTTATTTATTATTCGATAGGCTATGCACTTGTGGCACCCCATCAAGTTTTTGGCGCCATTGCTGGGGACTAATTTCGCCAATATCGACTCAATTGAATGATTGCTAGACTAGATTTTTTATTTTCTGTCTTTTAGTTGTATTTAATTTTGTTTACTCTATTTTTGATAACATTGTCTATCTTCCATATTAATTCTACCTACTGATTGTTTATGCCCAGGTGTTCTAGGAAGCCATTTGAGGAAGATCCAAAAATCGTTAGAACATTCCGCTACCGCAGAAAGCAATTAGCAAAAGAAACTTCATAGAAATCTAAGATGGACGGACAAAGATCATTAAGGTATTTTGCAGCCCCAAACATGCAAGGGGTTCACTCTAGGATTGCTCGCCCCAGCACTAAGGCGAACAATTTTGAAATCAAACCATCATTACTTTCTATGGTTTAGCAGAACCAATTTGGAGGCTTGCTGTCTGAGGACCTTAATATGCACCTTTCAATATTTCTTGAATATTATGATATATTAAAAATGAATAGTGTTTTTAATGATGCTTTGTGACTCAGACTTTTTCCTTTTTCTCTCAAGGACAAAGCTCGTGCATGTCTTCACTCTCATCCGCCAGGTTCCATAACAACTTGAGAGCAATTATCGAATGCTTTCCTAGCAAAATATTTTCTCCCAAGACTACATAGCTCAGGAACCAGATTATGAGCTTCATCTAGAAAGATGGAGAATCATTATATGAGGCATGGGACCGATTTAAAGAACTGCAGAGAATGTGTCCACACCATGGCCTCGACAAGTGGGTAATTATTCATACATTCTATAATGCATTGAACTACAATACTCGTATGACAGTTGACACTGCCACCGGTGGCGCAATAAAGAATAAGAATGTGGAGGATGCAATAAACTTATTTGAGGAAATGGCTTTAAACCACTATTAGTGGACAAGTGAGAGAGGGCCATCTTCCAAGATGCCAGGTAGGTATGATTTACATGCTATTACTTCATTGGCTACCAAGGTTGACTCTTTTACTCACAAACTTCATTCTTTGAATATTAATCCTACCACTGTTAATGCTGTTTCCTATGAGATTTATGGTAATGCAAGGCATTATATGCAAGATTGTTAGTTGCGAGTATCCACATAGGGCGAGTGCTACACTGATCAAGTTAATGCTATTGGGAACTACAATTCCAGACCTCTAAATGACCCATATGCAAGCACTTACAACCCTGGGTGGTGGAACCATCCTAACTTTGCTTACATGAACAATCAAAACCCAGCACCTCAAGGTAATAATCGACCGCCCATGGCTTCCAGTAGAGACAATACAACCAACCCCAAGCCCCCCATAACTCAAATATGGAGATACTTCTTGAGAATTTCATTGCCACACAATCTAAGCACAACGAGGAGTTCAGGCAAGTTGGTGAGACTGTCAAGAATCTAATGTCCAAGGTAGATTATATGGAAATCCACTAGAGGATGTTGGAGACTCAAATAGCCCAGCAGGCTAGCTCTTCAAGTAGACTGACAAGAAGCAATCGGGAAAACCAGAGGCAAACCCCACATGAGCACTGCAATGCTATTACAACGCGCAGAGGGAAATAACTAGAGGAGCCACGAGCAAGCGATGCAACGCTAGGCCAAGACGTGCAGAATTCTAAACCCACTAAGCACGAGGGAAACGAAGGCGAATCATCTTCGCAAGATAGGGAGCCAGAACCAGTATATGTACCACCACCTCCCTACAAACTGTCGGTTCCCTTTCCTCAAAGATTGGCGAAGGCTAAACTTGATAAGCAATTTGAAAAATTTTAGAGGTACTAAAAAAGCTTTACAGTAATATTTCCTTCACTGATGCATTGTCATAGATGCCTTCATACACCAAGTTTTTGAAAAAGATATTGTCCAACAAGAGGAAGTTAGAAGAGTATGGAACGGTCGAACTCCCTGAGGAGTGCAGCGCTATTATATAGAATAAATTGCCACCAAAGCTCAAAGACCCAGAGAGTTTTTCTATTCCTTGTTTAATTGGTGATATGCATATTGATTGTGCATTATGTGATTTAGGGGTAAGTGTCAGCTTGATGCCGCACTCTATCTGTAAGAAACTGGACATCGGAGATCTAAAGCCCACGTCTGTCTCGCTACAATTAGCCGACTGCTCTATACGACATTTGGTAGGTATTCTTGAGGATGTGCCAATCTCTAGGCTTCCCATAATTCTAGGTCATCCCTTTTTGGCGGCTGCTGACGTGATGATTGATGTTAAAAATTGGAAGCTCACTTTAAGATAAGTGAGGATTCTATTGATTTTGATTTGACCAAAAATTTAAGGAAACCCACTTTTGCAGGATCCTATTGCAGTGTTGAAGTTCTAGATGATGCATTACTGATGACTATTGATTCCTAGATGGAGAAGGATCTGTTGGAAGTGTACCTGACTAAAGGTGATTGTAGTGATGAAGAAGAACGAGTAAATTCTTACTCTGTGTTATTAAATTCTACATCACCGCTTGAGCCCAAAAAGTTGAAAGAGGAACACTTGAGCACGACAAAAGATAAGACCAACGAAGAGAAAAAAATATAAATTCAAATCTACTCTTCCTATTATTATTAATGCTAATCTTGATGAATCTCAAACCGCCAAACTTTTAGACGAACTTCGGCAACACAAGAAGGTAATAGGCTACACCCTCGATTTTATTAAAGGTATTAATCCTACTGTTTGTATGCACATGATATTTTTAGAAGATGAGAGCAAACCATCAATTGAATACTAGCGAAGGCTCAACCCGAACATGAAGGAGGTAGGTAAGAAAGAAGTACTCAAATGATAGGCTCACCGTGTTGAAACATAAAAATAATACTCTCATCCCAATGATAGGCTCACCGCAAGTGTACGGTTTCTATCGAAATAGTAAAAAAATATCATCCCTAGGGAGCTAGGTGTCAAGTACCAACTTTTAGCATTATTGATAGTTAGACAGATCAAATTTGAAATGAAAGAATCGCACTAGATTTAGTTTATCGAATCTAGAAGTTGATGACTAATGGGAATTACAGTTAAAAGAAAGCTTCGGGACTTTAGGTTTCTCCTCGTTGAATATTTTTAAAATAAAATAATAAATGAATCGAATTTAGAAACGGATTACCTTCTCTCGAAGTGTAATCCGACAGTAAATTATTTAAGGCGATTAGTCCTATTGTACAACTTACCTTCTCTCGAAGCGTAAACCGGTGTCTACCTAAGCTAATCTCCTACTTTCGTGGCTTATTAGCTTAGGGAAGACCCAATGGCATCTATGACAATCGTCGATCCTCGAGTGATATTGAACGACTCTTGTAATTCATATCACAAGTCTAAGTTGAACAGTCGAGTGTTACGATTCACTTCTCGGTACTTCTTGTAACACTTAACACATACATAATGTTCGGCCAAAACACACATACGCAATTAAGCACATCCAAATTAGATAAACAATTTACTTGAAAATATCACTAAAATTCATAAAAGATGTTTTACATATGGAGAATTTTTCAACAGGCTATGCCCAAGTCCCGAAATAGGGTTTACTCTATCAAATACATCATTTAACACATGAAAACCCTAGAAATTGAATTCGAAAGTGAGGGAAATTACAAATCAAAGGTAGGAGACAATGAATCTTCAGTCTTCTCTTGAAAGCCCCAAATAAATCCGTCGAATCAAGCCCTTGAATGCAAGTTTTCACCCTTCTTTTGCCCTAGTCGCTCCCTTCGAGGAATCGAACCTTGTAACCGCCTAAAATCATAACTTTTATACCTTAATCATCTCCTATGGCGGTTAGGAAGGTTGCATGGGAGTTTTCCCCAATTTCTAGGTTCCAGGAACCGTCGGATTTGGCAAAAAAACGCTGGAGGGTCGCGATGTGCGAACGCTGTCACGGGCATGATGATCGTCACGGCCAGGCCGTGACGAGTTCAGTGACTTGCAAAGATGTAATCATGGCCGTGATGATGTTCCTGGGCAGGCCGGGATGGGCACGTAAAATTCCTAGAAGTTGATCACGGCCATGCACGAGACCCATGTTCATCCTGTTAGATTTTGTATCGGAGCCCTTCACGGCCATGATGACCATCACGGCCAAGCCGTGATGAGCTCGTCAAAAATTCTGAATGGAGAACACACCTGTGATGTCTTCGACAAATTTCCTTCACTTGATGATCACGACCATGATCGTTGTCACAGGCTGGCCGTGCTTGCTTCGTAATATGTAGTCTGGGACGCCGAGATGATCACGGCCGTGATGGCTATCACAGCTAGGCCGTGATCTCCATAGAAAACTTTAAAATATCTAAAATTTTTCCTATGACCTCGCTCATCTGTGATGAATCTTCCCGTAACTTCAAATCTTCAAAATCTTTGAAAAAAGGGTAAAATAACCTGCATTTCACAAACAAGCAGAAGAATAGTGAAGATTCCGAACTTTACAAGAAAAAAAAATACTAAATTAAGTTATAAAACAAGATTAAAGCCAGAAAAGATCATATGAATAGTACTTTAAATACTATAAAAATAGCACTCATCAAAATATCATAGACTTAAAATCTTGTTTGTCCTCAAACAATTAAACTAGCTAGAAATCAAGTGGTATTGAAACAAGGATGTTCTAAAGTTAAAGCATTTACTAATATGAAAACCATTACACGCAACCTTCAACCTTAGAATACAATTGAGATACAAGTAATATGGAAAGCAGAAATCTATTCGCAGGGTTAAACCTCAAAATCTGAAAAAGGATTAAGCACTATTCATACTAAAACTAAGCGTTATCATCAATTCCTTCTAAACTAAAATAACCAAACTAATCAGAGTTCACCAGGATGTATGTTTTTTTTTATTGTAAACATAGAATCATGAATTATCATCGGTTGACTCAAGCTACTTCCCTGAATGTGTTTTCAACCTTGTTACACAAAAGACAAATATTTGTGATGAATGCACCCCCGGTACATAGTTAGAAAATAGATTCAGAGTGTGTACATCACATAATGCACACAAACTCATTTCTTCACACCTAATCAAAGATAGAAGAAAGTGGAGTTGTTCACCTTTACCAAACCCCTTCTTTTCTAATGACCCTTCTTATTCTCCCCTCTTTTTTGTGTTTTTGTTTTTTTTTTCTTTGTCTTTGTCGACAGTGCCAAGTTGGATGAATCTTTGGAGTCATCGTCACTTAGGTACCACTGCCCCCTTTTTATTCTCAACTCTCTCTTTTTTTTAACATCCTTGGTATCTCCAGCTTAGACGGCTAAATGAAAGGAATACAATAGATAAAATGAAGTCATAGCATGAATGTGTGCTTCAAAACTAAGTCAGAAGAAAAGGTTACCTATTGAATATCATTCAAGCCACAATAGAATCATACTCAATTATACTCTAAAAGCTTAGTTAACTGTGTAAGAGTAGACATGATAAGAAGCACCTTAACCAAAGAACAAACACAATTTCACTCCATAGTGGTAACTCTAAATAGCTTAATTACCTAGACAAATAAAGATAGCTCACAAAAATCATCACAGACTTAGAATTTTGCACTATCATCAGATAATCAATATGGATGGACATATGCATGAACTTAGTGACACTAACACATATAGATAACATAACACATATATCACTAACACATAACAAAGTACATAAATAACATAACTAAAAAGATGGGGAAATCCCCTACCCACGGAAAGAACTGCATAGTCTCCTATGCAGTTGAAAAAGTACATGAGTAGCATAACTAAAAAGAACAACTCATGAAGGAAATGAAAGAAGAAAGGTAGTCGCAGTGAGGCATAGAGCAGGTGGACATCACCACCGCTTGGTGTTCATCATGCACAACATCTCCTGAATAGCCTTTGTGTTCTCTGCCTGCACCCTGCCCTGACGAGTCTGCTCTTCCTCCATATCACCCAAATGCCATAAGACATCCTGCATCTCAAGGCGCGTCTCGTGCTGATCTTCGCGAATTGACTTTATATAGCCTTCAATGTTGGCATAGGCATTCACGGTCGAGGCTAAAGAGGATGGCTGAGCATGTCGGAAGGTCTGGAAGGAAGGAGAGGCCGGAGTGGTGTCCATCGGGACATCCTCATTAGGCACTGGAAGCATGTGCCAGTTCCGTCACTCGCGGATGGTGGTGCGCTGAGGGTTCAGTAGCAGCATTGTGAAGTCGCTCCCATGAAAGAGGAGGCTGAAGGCGTCACCCTCACAGGTGATCATCTTCATGGCCTGACACGAGTCCAAGTCAATGCGAGAGCTACCGTGCGCCTGCTCCATACCAAAGGGCTCAATGCCCAAGGCTATCCAGATCGGTGTAATAAGGCCGTCTGAAGCGATAACCCCCTTCTGGGCGTTGACTAACTTCTGCAATTGTTTAATGAAATAAAATGCAGTGTTTAGTGTGCAGGAGTGTACCATAGCCCAGAGAAATAGCAGCTCGATGGTGCGGACTAGACTATCGCTCTCCCCATGTGCGAAAATAGTATGCGCCAAGACTTGATGCACGTAATGGAAGCAAGGGTTGCTGACGTGGCTCGCGCGTGCCGTCGGGGAGATAAAAGGTCGCTGAGCAGAAATCGCCTCCCAGAAATCTTGATCACTGTACTCGTGCAGAGCTAAGCGAGTACCGTCCTCCGGAAAACCATAGATCTGGTTGATCTGGGACGGCGTGAGTATGTGCTCCTAGTTCGCCAGCCGGAAGGATATAGTCTCGTTTGTAATGAAGTTTGGGCTAGCTCATTATCCAATGAGGCCCAATAATAAGTTGTCATGAAGAGATTAGAGGGCATAAGGGTATAATGGGGAGAAAACTCACCCCATTGGCGCCTAAGGGCATAATGGGGAGGAGTTGCCGCAAGGTGTTTCATTAGGAAGCAATTGGCGCCTCCCCCTTCATCCTTGGATGGAAAGCTTGCCTCTATGGCAAGGCTTGGGGTGCATATGGCTTCTTGGACTTGTTTGGCAAGTATGGAGCGCATATGGATGATTGGAATAGGATTTATGGAAAGGGCTTGGAGTCTTGCCATAACCCAAACCCTAATTGGCCTCCCCACTTACCCTAGCCGCATGCCTCTTTGTGATTTGAGCCCATATCCTTCTCTTGCCGCCCCCTTGCTGATATATGTCATTACATATGCGTGAACATCACTAGACATTGATGTGAGCAAGGGACAAGGGGCGAGAGCAACATTCAAGTGGCTCAAACCTCTTCCATCATCAAACCGCAAGCCTTCTTCTTCTCATCTTGGTGCAAGGAGCACTAGGGCTTGGCGGCTTCTTCTCCATCACCTCTTTGTTTGCGCATCCTTCCTTGAAGGTGACACAACTTGTCTAGGAGGTACCATACGGCTTGGATCTTCTTCCCAAGGCTAGCACCGGGCGTGGAAGAAGAGGACTCGAGGATCCGTGTGTGTGTGAGACTGCAGAGGGCACACGCTTGGGCGCCTACATCGGCATCGCATCCTTTTGCTCATAGGTACTTTCTTATCACATCGTGTTGACCTCCTCATAAGCATCAATCTATTGGGTATTTAGGACTGGCCTGTTTTCGGGATTCTCTTCCGCTAAACATGTAATTAAAATTTTAAATCCCCGGGGTTTCCCAACAAAAGTTTTAGGATCTCTTTCTTTATAACCTCCTTCATATTTGGATTTAGTCGATGTTGAAACTCCACGGAGGGTTTACTTTCCTGGTCCAAGAGAATCCTATACATACAGACAGATGGGTCAATTCCTTTGATATCATCTAAGGAATATCCTCTGACCCTTTTATGAAGTTTAATTTCAGCTAGTAATTGTTCTGTCTGAATTTCGATCAACTTCGCATTTACTATCATAGGCAAGGTAGAATCGTCATCTAAAAATTCATATTTCAGATTTTGAGGAAGCAATTTACACTCAATTTTTCTTACCTCACTTACCTGTGATGTCATCTTGTCGAGATGTTCAAATCTGGCCTTTTGGGGGTTTAATGTTTCAACTGAGTCCATTATCTTTGCGTAAGCCTTGGCTTCTTTGTTCTCTTTAGCAGTTGGACTCTCCAAAAGACAGACCTCTAATGGGTCATCGAGCATCCCATCGGTTATGGGATTGTCATCTTTAACAGCATCGTCAATGACGTCCAAGCTACAACATGAACCTATGATAGATGGGTGTTTCAGACTTCGTGCTAAATCAAATTCGATAGCCTCCTCACCGATGTGTAAGGCTAGTTTTCCATTTTTCACGTCAATGACTACTCCGACAGTCGCAAGGAATGGTCTTCCCAAAATTATTGGTAGTTTCGTGTCCTCCTCCATCTCAAGCACGACGAAGTCGACTGTAATGAAGAAATCTCCGACCTTGATTGGGACGTCTTCCAGTATTCCCGCCGACTTGCGCACTGAGCGGTCAGCAAGTTGTAGAGAAATCGGTGTTGCCTTTACATTGCCAATGTCTAGTTTCCTACATATAGAAAAAGGCATTAGACTGACACTGGCGCCTAAATCACATAGTGCGTGATCAAAAGTCAAATCCCCTATTTTGCATGGTATTGAAAAGCTACTCGGATCTTTCAATTTCTCTGGAAGCTTATTTTGAATAATGGCGCTACACTCTTCAGTTAGCGCTACTGTGCCTAGTTGCTATAGCTTCCTTCGATTTGAGAGAATGTCCTTTAAAAATTTCGCATACGTGGGCATCTGCATTAAAACTTCAGTAAAGGGGATGTTAATATACAGTTTTTTCAAAATTTCCAAAAATTTTCTGAATTGTTTATCCAGATTTGCCTTAGCCAGTCTTTGAGGGAATGAATTTGGTGGCTTGTAAGGCGGTGGCGGAACATAAGCTGGTTCACTCACATGTTCATCCTTCTCCTCACTTGGTCTCTTGGGTTCGGGTACATTACTAGTAGATGCATCAAGACTTAGGTTAGAATTAGGTACTCTTGGTTCCTCCAGTTGTTTACCACTACGAGTAGTAATTGCACTGCAATTCTCTTGTGGGTTCCGTTCAGGTTGGGAAGGTAACCTTCTTGAGGGTCTTGCTAGACTGGTGGCTAGGTTTGCCAACTGTATATTTACCTGTTTGTTGTGGGCTTCAATGGAGTCCACTCAAGATGACATATGATGCATCATATCATTAACACTCTCATTGGTTTTGGTTTGAGAGGATATGAAATTTTCCATGATTGTTTCAAGTGAGGTCCTTTGAGGTTGTGGTGCATATGGTCAAGGTTAAAATCCAGGTGGTGGTCTGTAGTTTCATTATGGAGCAGGGTTGGGTTGTTCCTGTAAGAGAAGTTAGGATGGTTTCTCCAACCAAGATTTTATGTAGTGGAGTAGGAATCATTTTGTGGTCTAGGATTTTGGTTCCCAATAGCATTAACATATTCTTGTTGTGGTTCAGAGGGTTGGGAAACAACTAACTGACAATTAGCATAGCTGTGGCCCAAAATTCCACAAATCTCACATATAGAAGGATTACAACTTGAATCAACAGCACTGACATTCATTGAATCCAATTTATGAGATAATGAATCAACCTTGGCAGCTAAAGAACTTAAGGCATCTAATTCATACTTACCTGGTGCAACGGCCCTAGATGATGTACCTTGTTGTTCTCCAGCCCATTGGTTGTAATTCAATGTCATGTCTTCCAGCAGATTCATCACTTCATCGACGTTCTTGTTCATGATTGCTCTGTTGGTGTTTATGCCCTGCAGACCAATGTTTGGACATGGTCGGGCATTGTTTAAATGTACTTTGATATAATTATTATTCTCTATAAAGGCATGGTCGTTATTATGCAGACTTCTCTACCTGCGTTGATGTATTGAGTTGCATAAATAATGTCCCAGGAGTTTGGATTGGATCCACTCTCATAAGCTATCCCTAGTCAAGGTACCTTAGCAGATAAGGGACAACTTTGGTACATGTGAGACTGGTGTATGGGTTGGTTAAGTGCGGGGTACAGTAACGCAGGCATACAGGTGCATTGGATGCATTGGAGTGATCCACCGTGAGGATTGACTTGTCTAGTCAACAAGTCAATCTCACATGCAAGAGGTTTGCATTGATCCTTAGACTTGAGGTATTCATGTCTAGATTTGATGATGGGTATGCTTTGATACAGTCTTACGTCTCTCCGTAATTGGGAGACCAAAACGACTGACATTGGGCATGTCATAAGTCATGTAGAGACATGGATGACCAATAGTACGATTTGCCCCTTCCTTATTGGAAGCATGATATCCACTCGGGGGCGCCCCACCTTATTGGTGCATGACAGGAATGTGTGGCCACACTTGTTGAGTCATGACCAATGCATTGGATTGATAAACTTGAGACTAATCCAATGGCAGAATATCAGTTTAGGCAAAGGGATCTATAATGCAATGGGAATCCTCGTTGCTTGTTAGGAGTTGTTGCCATAATGACTTAAGTCCTATGACATGGGTAGTAGTGATGTGTTGCTAGATACCCCTCACTACTTATGATGTTTACATCATTGCCATCGTCATATGGATCCTACGGGGTCACATGCAATAGACTCTTGACGTTGCTTTAATCAGAAGCCTTATGATCAAGTTATTGGATAACTTGGATCAATTTGGAAGATTTCATCAGCGCCAATGGGCCTGATGAGTTGGAAGAAAGTTATTGGAGCCAAACTTCATTTTTGGCAGGTTGACCCGAAATTGACCTTAATTGGTCACATTTGGATTAGAGTTGCATTGGATTAGATCCAATGGCTTAATCAACCCATGCCATGAAGTTTGGGCTAGCTCATTATCCAATGAGGCCCAATAATTAGTTGTCATGAAGAGGGAATTGGCTTAAAAGGGTATAATGGGGAGAAATCTCACCCCATTGGCACCTAGGGGCATAATGGGGTGAGGGAGGCGCCTTTGCTTCATTATGGAAGTAAAGGGCGCCTAGCCCCTCTTCCTTGGATGGAATACTTGCCTCTAAGGCAAGTCTTGGGGCTGATATGGCTTGAGAACTTTTATGGGAAGTTCCTAGGCGCATATGGATATAGGGAAGAGGTATATGGTAATGTCTTGGAGACTTACCTTACCTCAAACCCTAGTTTCTCCCAAGACACCACCCTAGCCGAATTCCTCTTGCATGTTACGCCTAGCCACTTCTCCTTTGATGGTAAAAATGCATTTGAGGCATGTCTTGGGCTGATATAGTGCTTGGACATTTATGGATAGGTTGAATGAGGTTTATGGTAAAGTCTTAGAGACTTTCCTTGCCTCAAGACACCTCATCCTAGCCATACACTTGGCATGATCCTAGCCCTTGCCCAAACCGCCTCTAGCCCTAGCCCTTGCCCAAACCGCCTCTAGCCCTTGCCCCCTCTTGGGTTCCCTTCCTTGAAGACGTGAGATCTCATACACAAGGAGGCGTGGAGGCTTAAGGTGGTGACAACTTGAGAGCTTGGAGCTCTCCTTCTTCATCAAGGAGTGCAATCTTCTTCCATAGCCGCAAGTTCTTCTTCTTCTCCCTCTCTTCTTGGCGCAAGGACTCTTAGTGTTTGGTGGCATCTCCTTGCCACAAGCCCTCTCTGTTCCTTGGCCATAGGCGCACCTTGCTTGAAGGTGGCGCATACAAAGAAGAAGAAGGAAGCACTTGGCGCATCATCTTCCTCCTCATCTCTTCTTGGCGCTTTCATCTTGGAGGTGGCGCAAGAGAAGTGAAGGAACCCTAAGGCTTGATTCTCTTCCCGAGGCTAGCACCAAGCGTGGAAGGGAGCAACGATCAAGGAGTCGACGCGTGGATACTTGTAGAGGGCGAGCACTTGATCGTCTTCGAACATGGCTTTAAGAACCGAGCAAGCAATAGAGGTATTATCCTTGTCACATCCTTTGTGTTCTCCCTCGCATGGATCCTTGGGAAAAAGGAATATGTTTCGGGTGTAATACTTCCGCTGCGTCCTGGGATTGCAAAAATTTTAAATTACACCCGGTATTCCCTAACAGTGGTATCAGAGCTACTTGAAACACAAGGTGTATGTTTGCTTGTATGAAAAATTTTTGGAAAATTTTTCTTCTATCCATGCGCGTTTCACGTAGAAAGCGTTTTTCATCTAAACCTCTCTTTTCAATTTATGGCCGAAATTTAATTTTATTTTATGTTTGATTTAAGACCAAAGGCGCACGTAGTTTTGTCAAGTAGGACGGGCATTGTGTCTTCGGACTGGCCGGGTCTCTTGATCTGACAAAACTGCCAGCCGATAGGGTCTATGAAATCATCATGGAACTTGATCTAAATTTTGGCATAAATTTGGTTGAGAGAGTGCTTTGGATGATGTTGGCGCATAAGGTGCTAAAATTTGATTTTTCCGGATTTTCAAATTTTACATGTGCCACTTGATTGGGTTGATATGGTCATAGCGAGGGCCCTCCTGTGTTGTGATGTGGAAGCATGTTTCCACTTGTGATGAATGCTTGTAAAATCTCTTTCCACCTGCGTGTGGTTCTCTCCCTATCTTGTTGTAAAGAATTTTTCATCTTGTTTAGAATAGATGTAGAATTATATGATAGGTTAAGGCTTCATCTTGACAACAAGGAGTCTTCTTCAATCGGAGTCAGAAGTGGCGCCAGCTTTGGAAGCGTGGTGATGGACTTGCGGCTGAAGGAAGGACACATGCTTTCGGCTTCTGGCATGGGCTGATCTGCTTTAGGGACTTGCAACCCTTGGATGCACGATACAATGTCACATGGCTCGTGACAAGTTATGTGTATGAAAAGGGCTATGACCATATCGACCAAACTAGCATGCCTGTGATGGTTTATTATTTTGTCCATAGCATGCCTGTGATGTTTTTCCTTTGCTGCCATAACCATAGGAAAACTGCATGCTAGAAAAGAATAAAATAAACATGAAAAAACTCTCATTGAAATATCAAGTCAATAGCCTTCTAACGCGTAGCCCTCATCAAACTATCGATCGGTGGTGTTGTGAACTGTTTTACACCCTCGTGGGACACACCCACTTATCTTTAGGAGGTGTGTGGTGCCAATGGTTTCCCCAGTCCGTTTTAATCAGGCGCGCCTTCACAAGGAAACTTGTTGACCCTGGGCATAACGGTTAGGATCTGACTTGACTAGTTTTTCATATGTCACTGACATGATGAATCACTAGAGGCAGCTGTTGAGAGGATAGGGTTCTGTGCTGTATCCAGTCCTCGCTGGACACAGGGCGCCTAGTCTGTCTTAACTAAGAGGAATTGTGCACGACACAATTGGCTGGCATGCCTACCTGAAGAAGCATGAGATCACTCTGTGCATCCCAACTCACCCTCATGAGTCGCGGAGACCTCATGTGAAATTAGGATCCTACTCACCTCTTTCCATGTTGAGTTTGAGAGTTCTCAACTTGTTTTGGAAGTAGTCGAAGCATAGCATTTAATTTAAAATCTTTGTTAAATGCTTTATCATAGTACTTATTTTACTTATTTGCTTATTGTAGAAGGCATCTCCTGATCTAAGATTGAAACTCTATAAAAACAAATTGGATGGGACAAATTGGACAAAGTGGTTCAAGATTTTGTCCAAGATACTCGAACAAGAAAATAAGGTGCATCTTCTTGAAAGACCTCCATCCCAGCCCAGTGTGTATTTCACTACTGAGTGGGAGTGGAATGTCTATCTTGAACATTGTGAAGATAACGAACAGTACACTGCTCTTGTCTTAGAGTGCATGACCCCAGAGGTCAAAGTTGAGTGTGATGAGATGGGAATTTATGATCTTATCATACATCTCAAAGGTCTCTTCACACCATGCTCTATAGACAAAGATCAGGAGAGTTCTGTTGGATCTTCAGAGTGTATGCCTAAATCTGAGAATGACCATGGTTCTGTATCTTCGAAGCTAATATTTCGGAAGACTGGGAATGCATGGGTATTTCGAAGAGGATTGATGGCCAAGAAGAGCATGGCAAAGAAAAAGGGATGTAATCCATCCGCTTCAGGTATTGTGTTACTGAGGTCTTTTGTCTACTTCTTATTCATGGGTACCGAGTACCACATGTGAAGCTTACATATGTTTTTCATATGCAGGAGCTCAAAAGAAGTAGGACCATGAGGCTTGGTGGGATCGACTCTCGGGTCAGGGACGGAGCATTGGATGCTGCTGTTGATATCATCTCACTGCCTTGAAGACTTTATCTAGAACTTTGCTATTATGTATCAGCTTATGTATTAGAACATCATTCCTTTTTGGAAAGGATTTCAGTTTGAAATAATAAATGATATTTTCTTTAAATCTGAGATGTTCTATTGAAGTGATACAGTTGATAATAGTTTGTGGTTCTATATGTAACACAAGATCAGATCCAATGATTCAATAAACACCCTCTTATAGCATTGTCTCTTGAACCATAGAACAATGGTCACATCCAAAGGTCCATGGACTATTGGGATCATTATCCTTTCAGGATTATGATACATGTGAGCCTAGTTCAAAGGAACAATGTGACAGATGCTGCCTTCACCATAAAGGGTGGAAGGACTATTGGCTTGTTGGATCTATTACACAGCAATGTATGTGGACCCATGTAAACAAGCACTAAGAGGTGTTATATGCTTCATCAGGTGTGGGTATGCCTTATCCAACCTAAGAACTTTGGAGAAATCCAAGAAGTTCACAAATGAAGTATTGAGTCAAATTGGAGGATCTATTAAAGCACTTTGATTGGATCAAGGTGATTAGTGGAGAATTTGATGACTGTCCTAAGAAGTGTGGAGTTATCTCACAGCTTACTTAGTACACCACTGTGTGGTGAATTTCAAAGAAAGAAAAAGGAACACATTGGATGTGGTTCTATCTTTGAATAGTCATGCAAATATACTACTATGATGTCATACAAATAGATGCACTGCCACTCCATAAGAAAGTGTCTAAGTTAGCTTTTGAGTTGCGAACTGCAAATATCCCATTTCTTCAATGGAATTGGGAATGTAATGTGCAGTGATTCAAAAGTATGTGCTTGTGGTGCACTGTAGAGTGCTAATTCTATCCCAAAGAGAATAAAATATTTGTTACTCAAACTGCTGTCTCTCTTGAGAAAGTATTTCTTTTAAAAGAAGCTAGTGGGAGTAGATTTGATTGGGACAAGGTCCAGAATCAACCACAATATAATTAGACACAGATGGAGAGCAAAATCTCACATACAGGTTGAAAGTCAACCTGAGGTTCAAGTAACACAGGAACCACATAAGTCTGGATCAATTCGATATGCTGGGCATGACGAATTTTTCATCAAGGATGAACCTAAGACTTATGAGGAAATGGAAGCGGTCGGTGGACCAGATTCCAAGAAATGGCTAAGGGCCATGAGAACCATAATGGACTCCATGTCTGCTAATCAAGTCTGGGACTTGGATGAGCTGCCAAAGGGGTAATTCCCACAGGCTGTAAATAAATCTTCTAGGAAGATAGACATGGAAGGTAACATTGTTACCTTGAAAGGCAAGCTAGTGAACAGAAATTTCAGGCAAATCCACTGGGTGGATAATGATGAAATTTTTCACCAATAGCTGAGTTTTAAGTCCATTAGGAATCTGCATGTTATAATTGCATGATCAGTTATGGCGTGTTGTTATGAAAACTGTCTTTCTTGTATGGACGTCTGAAAAGATATCTATAAGGAAATAGCCAGAAGGTTTTCATATCAAGGCCATAAAGATATGCATGGTGTTATGCAAGCATGTTTAAAAGAGCCTGTGTTTACAAGAAGATCAGTGGGAGCACCTTAATAGTATTTCTTGTTCTAGAAGATTGATGATATTCTCCTCACATGGAATGACATCTCAGCTCTTCACATGGTGAAGAAAAGGCTTGAGATGTATTTCGAGAAGAATGATCTAGGGAATGATGCCTACATCCTAGGCATGAGGATCTATAGATAGAGATCCAAGAAAGTCATTGCCCTTTAGTCAATCTATGTTCATCCAAGAGTTTCTGGAAAGGTTTATATTGGATGATTCCAAATATTGATACCTTCTAGAGAGATATGGTCTGACTCTCATGAGGATGTTGTGTCCTATGACACAGCTGGAGAGTAATAACATGGGTCTAAAATCCTGATACATGGTGTATAGGATGGATCATATTTTGAGTAATATACACAAGACCATTTGTGGCAAATGCTTGGAGCATAGCCAGTAAGTTTCAATCAGATCCTAGTGTTTGACACTTGATAGCTGTGAAAGCAATCCTTATATATACTTGGGAAGTATAAAGGATTGAAGTCTAGTCTATGATAGACAGGAAGAATTTTGTGTACAAGGGTACATTAATACTTCGTTCCAGTCTTATGACCACAGCCAGGATTTGCGCTTTGCCTTGTTGTGGTGTTGTGTGCTGAAAGAGCATTATGCAAACCATAGTGGCAAAATTCTACAAATAAGGCTGAGTACATTGCAGCTTCTTGTGGCAGCCAAGGAAGCAGCTTCATTCATTTGAACTTGATTTAGTTCATGGTGCTTGATGGTCCAGTATAGTTCTTACTGGGGCCATAGCATAAGTGAAGGAACTTAGTGCTCAAGTATGTACTGCAGCATATCATCTGATCTTAGAGATCATGGATAAGGATGATGATCAAATTTGTTAAAATAAACACAGATAGCAATTTGGAAAAACCCAATGACATAGCCTCTGGCGCAGCGGAAGCTAAATGGGTCATACTAGAGACATTGGAACTGACTAAACATCAGTTGCCCTTGGTCTTAGTGCAAGTGGGAGATTGTTGGTGTTTATGCCCTGCAGACCAATGTTTGGACATGGTCGGGCATTGTTTAAATGTACTTTTTTATAATTATTATTCTCTATAAAGGCATGGTCATTATTATGCAAACTTCTCTACCTGCGTTGATGTATTGAGTTGCATAAATAATGTCCCAGGAGTTTGGATTGGATCCACTCTCATAAGCTATCCCTAGTCAAGGTACCTTAGCAGATAAGGGACAGCTTTGGTACATGTGAGACTGGTGTATGGGTTGGTTAAGTGCGGGGTATAGTAACGCAGGCATACAGGTGCATTGGATGCACTGGAGTGATCTACCGTGAGGATTGACTTGTCTAGTCAACAAGTCAATCTCACATGCAAGAGGTTTGCATTGATCCTTAGACTTGAGGTATTCATGTCTAGATTTGATGATGGGTATGCTTTGATACAGTCTTACGTCTCTCCGTAATTGGGAGACCAAAACGACTGACATTGGGCATGTCATAAGTCATGTAGAGACATGGATGACCAATAGTAGGATTTGCCCCTTCCTTATTGGAAGCATGATATCCACTCGGGGGCACCCCACCTTATTGGTGCATGACAGGAATGTGTGGCCACACTTGTTGAGTCATGACCAATGCATTGGATTGATAAACTTGAGACTAATCCAATGGCATGATATCAGTTAGGCAAAGGGATGGGAATCCTCGTTGCTTGTTAGGAGTTGTTGTCATAATGAGTTAAGTCCTATGACATGGGTAGTAGTGATGTGTTGCTAGATACCCCTCACTACTTATGATGTTTACATCATTGCCATCGTCATATGGATCCTACGGGGTCACACGCAATAGACTCTTGACGTTGCTTTAATCAGAAGCCTTATGATCAAGTTTTGGATAACTTGGATCAATTTGGAAGATTTCATCAGCGCCAATGGGCCTGATGAGTTGGAAGAAAGTTATTGGAGCCAAACTTCATTTTTGGCAAGTTGACCCGAAATTGACCTTAATTGGTCACATTTGGATTAGAGTTGCATTGGATTAGATCCAATGGCTTAATCAACCCATGCCATGAAGTTTGGGCAAGCTCATTATCCAATGAGGTCCAATAATTAGTTGTCATGAAGAGGGAATTGGCTTAAAAGGGTATAATGAGGAGAAATCTCACCCCATTGGCACCTAGGGGCATAATGGGGTGAGGGAGGCGCCTTTGCTTCATTATGGAAGTAAAGGGCGCCTAGCCCCTCTTCCTTGGATGGAATACTTGCCTCTAAGGCAAGTCTTGGGGCTGATATGGCTTGAGAACTTTTATGGGAAGTTCCTAGGCGCATATGGATATAGGGAAGAGGTATATGGTAATGTCTTGGAGACTTACCTTACCTCAAACCCTAGTTTCTCCCAAGACACCACCCTAGCCGAATTCCTCTTGCATGTTGCGCCTAGCCACTTCTCCTTTGATGGTAAGAATGCATTTGAGGCATGTCTTGGGCTGATATAGTGCTTGGACATTTATGGATAGGTTGAATGAGGTTTATGGTAAAGTCTTGGAGACTTTCCTTGCCTCAAGACACCTCATCCTAGCCATACACTTGGCATGATCCTAGCCCTTGCCCAAACCTCCTCTAGTCCTATTTATAGGACCCCTTGTCGCCCCCTCTTGGGTTCCCTTCCTTGAAGACGTGAGGTCTCATACACAAGGAGGCGTGGAGGCTTAAGGTGGTGACAACTTGAGAGCTTGGAGCTCTCCTTCTTCATCAAGGAGCACAATCTTCTTCCATAGCCGCAAGTTCTTCTTCTTCTCCCTCTCTTCTTGGCGCAAGGACTCTTAGTGTTTGGTGGCATCTCCTTGCCACAAGCCCTCTCCGTTCCTTGGCCATAGGCGCACCTTGCTTGAAGGTGGCGCATACAAAGAAGAAGAAGGAAGCACTTGGCGCATCATCTTCCTTCTCATCTCTTCTTGGCACTTTCATCTTGGAGGTGGCGCAAGAGAAGTGAAGGAACCCTAAGGCTTGATTCTCTTCCCGAGGCTAGCACCAAGCGTGGAAGGGAGCAACGATCAAGGAGTCGACGCGTGGATACTTGTAGAGGGCGAGCACTTGATCGTCTTCGAACATGGCTTCAAGAACTGAACAAGCAATAGAGGTATTATCCTTGTCACATCCTTGTGTTCTCCCTCGCATGGATCCTTGGGCAAAAGGAATATGTTTTGGGTGTAATGCTTCCGCTGCGTCCTGGGACTGCAAAAATTTTAAATTACACCCGGTATTCCCTAACATGCTCCACCAGCAGCTGCATCTATAGTAAGACGCGTATTATAATTAAGACCATGGTAAAAGGTGTGAATAATTTCCCATCTTTCCAAGCCATGGTGTGGGCATAGATGTTGAAGCTCCTTGAATCGCTCTCATGCTTCATACAAGGATTCCTCTTCTTTTTGGGTGAAACCGGTGATCTGGTTTCGTAGTTGAACAGTTTTACTTGGGGCGAAGTATTTTGAGAGAAACGCCTAGGAAAGTTATTCCCAGGTTGTTAGCAATTCCGGTTGTAGCGAATATAGCTAGTTCCGAGCTCCATCCTGAAGAGAGAATGGGAAGAGTCATAGTCATAGCGCATCGCTAGATACTTCGTTCATCTTCGTCGTGTCGCATAACTCCAAGAAAATTGACAGGTGCATGTTCAAGTCTTCAGAAGGTAGGCTGCCGAATTGGTTCTGCTGAACCATCGATAAGAGGGAGGGCTTTATCTCAAAATTATTAGCCTCCACTGGAGGTCGAGAAATACTTGAGTGAAGACTCTACGCATTTGGAGCAGCAAAATCTTTTAGAGTTCTGTTGTTGTTCGCCATCGTCAGATCAATAGGAATAGGTTCGATTCTCCTTGATATTTCTCTAGCACTCAATTCCCTTAATCGTCTTCCGCGATGGAACGTCCTTTCAATTTTTTGATCAAGCTCGTATAGATCTTCTAATCCACCTGATCGTAAACCTCTACGCATATAACAGTTAAGCGCAAATAACAAAGATTGAAAGAAAAACTGAATCACAAAGAAAGAAACAAAAGCAATAACAAAAGAAACAAAACGTCTAGTCTACCAATTGTTAAATCACTTTGATATTGGTTGCCTGTCCCCGGCAACGGTGCCAAAACTTGAAGTGCATCGTACTATCACACCACTAACTGTAAGCGTGACGGTTTTGTCGTGATAGTAGTTAAGTGTTGATCCCACAGGGACAATGTTCAAGTACCAAGTGATTATGAATCGATAGCTAAACAATCGATTAAGTGGGTCAAAATTACAAAAAGTAGAGCAAATATAACTTAATGCTAACCGAATCTAGCAAGAGAAAGTTTTGGGTAGAAAACAGGGGTTAGAGATATCAGAACTTCGGGTTCGTCTCGTTGATGGATCTCAAATTCCAACAAGGTAAAATTATAACAACACAATTTTAAAAGTGTTAAAGGAAATATCAAAAGATACAGATTACCCTCTTTCAACGGCATAATCCGGTATCAATCTAGATCGGCGTCCTACTTTCATGGCTAACTGGACCTAGATTGATCCAATGGTTTCAGAGATATTATAAGGTTCCTCACACAAATCCTACCCTAATTCTTGACAGCTCAGAGCATGTTCGATCTAGCAGATCTAGCATCACAATTCACTTTTCGGTCCTTCTTGTGGCGCCCGAGAAAAGTAATTATGTGATCAAGGTAATACTAGCAATAAAACAGTGTAGAATGAATAAACATAAGATAAAATTTGCATTTGCTATGAAATAACAAGTTCGAACATAAGATACAAACAACGAGACTACACCATTAGTTCCGATAAAGAAATTACGCTATTATAGCATCGTTTGAGCTCAAATCTCTAAAAGAAGAAAGAAACAAAGGAAAGATTTGAAGATAGAAAAGAGCAAACTCTTCAAGAAGGGCTGCAATCCTCTTCCTCCAAGCCTTCTTGGAATGGACAAACAAAAGATCTTCTTCTCCCAAGTTTTCGCCAAGATCACCACCCCTTGCCAAGACTCATTGCCCTTTTCAATAGGGTTTTCACCCATTATATAGAGTTGAATGTAACTTTTGAACACCTATATTGATATCTCTCTTAATTATGTACGTTTTGACACCAAAGACGTCCAAAATGGAGCTATAATGAGGGAGTTATGGCCGTTTTAAATTTGGGCTGCACGGAGATTACATGTGTAATCATGATTACGGCCCTGCCTATAATGCCAACATTGATACTCTTTAACTCCCGAAACATTCATACAATTATGGCTCATTGAATGCTCGTCATTTTGGTATCAAGAACGCTCAAAACGGACTTGTAATAGAGAAGTTATGGTCATTTTAGTGCTCTTAATGCCATTACGGGTGTAATGAGATTATAGACATGCCCATAATTTTAGTGGAAAACTCCTTTTCGTCTGAAATTTTGCGGGTGAGTTGATGTTTGACTTGACTTGAATTCCGGCCATATTATGATGTCAAAGGCTGCCGATGTGAAGATTACGGTCAAGCTGAAATTATGGCCATACCTGTAATGTCTTTTGTTAAAGTTTTTGTCTTCAGAGAGGCTTCCGTTGAGAAAGTTAAGCCGTCTTCTTAATATGACTAAGCTTGCATAAAATTGGGTTCTTTGGGAAGTCAAACTAGGAATTACGGCCATAATGTAGATTATGGCCTCGGCCGTAATTCTGAAAATTAGTCCCGTTTGAAGCTAAATTTCTTGTCAAGGTTCTTGATTCACTCGGGGACATAAATATACTTCCAAATAGCTCTAAAAGCGAGTGAATTATCCTATATTCATCAAACATGACAAGTAGTGAAGCTTCTAAAGAAAATCAATGAAATAAGCTAGAAAGAGATGTAAAAATGTGAAAATACGTCTTGATTCACTAGTAAATATAAGTCTAAAAGATTATAAACATACGAGACATCAGTACCCTAACATGTATTCAGTCTACAATTCGTGCAACAATTTTTTAAAACTTATAAAATTTAAGAAACAACACCTCAGAAATAGATTCTCAAGATTTTAAAGTGCAAGACAGATAAAATGACATAATCCATATTGTTGTTGCATCCAAAGTTAACTTACTAAATAGTTTGTACTTTCACTTAATAAATCTAAATTTATTTTTCAAGTGAATTCTCATTTATAGATCCTTAGCAATAATCTTGAGTAGAAAGACTTTTAGAGCACACTGGTCTTTAAACAGTTATAAGCTGTTGAGGCATAATATTTGCAAAACCCAAATATTCGCAAGCTATCGAGGCAGAATATTTGCCAAATCCAAATTCAAAATATTTGCAAGCCGTCGAGGCAGAATATTTTCTAAATTTAAAATATCCAACAGGCCATGAGGCCGGATATTTTCCAAAAATTAAATATCCAATACGCCACTTAGGCAGGATATTTTCCAAACATTAAATAGCCAATACGCCACTCAGGCGGGATATTTTCCAAAAGAATATATAAATATCCAATATGCTGCAAAGTCGAATATTCTTCTCAAAATATCCAACAAACCGTCGAAGCTGGATATTCTTTAAATCAAAATATCCAACACACCACTTAGGCCGGGTATTTTCCAAATCACATTATCCAACACGCCGTAAGGTCAGATAATTTTTCAAATTTAAATATCCAACATGCCGCAAGGTCGGATATTTTTCGCAAATCAAATATCCAACACACCGTCAAGGCCGGATGATTTTTCAGATTCAATATCCAATGAATATCTTAATGCATTACGATATAATATTGTTTGGGAGGTGCATACTTCGATGTTTACCATCGGGGCGTAGATCCTCAATACGACACTGTATGCAAAGAAATAACTATATACTAAGACTGAAATTCAAATATTCACAAGTCATGAAGATAGAATATTTGCTCAAATTTCAAATGTCCACAAGCCGTAAAGGCCGGATATATGTCAAATTTCAAAATACAAATTCCATGAGCCACAAGGGCTCATTCACCAATTTTGAACGCTTGGCCCAAAGGCTCGTTCACTCAAACTTCGAATGCCTAGCTCAACGGCCCATTCACTAATTTTGAACGTTTGGCCCAATGGCTCGTTCACCAAGTATCAAATGCTTGGCCCCACAGCGCGTTCACTCAAATTCTAATGTTTGGCCTAATGGCCCGTTAGCCCAAATCTTGAAAGTTTGGCCCAACGGCCTGTTTGCCTAGATTTTGAACGTTTGGCCCATTCGCACAAATTCGAAAGTTTGGCCCTCTACAGGCTCGTTAGCCCAAATTTTGAATGTTTAGTCTTTTATAGACTCGTTCACCCATCTTGTTGGTGCTAGGCATCCTTGCTAATGGATTTGTATGCGCTGATCGCTTATACAAAATCCATTGTGGGGGCATTTATTGAACCATAAATTTTTGCTCAAATAATAAAGTCAAAATCAATTTTGACAACGGAGAAAATTGGATGCGGGCAAAAAAAAATCAAATAAATAAAAAAAATCAAATTTATAAAAAATAGTAATCAAATAAAAAAGGAAGTTAAAAAATTGGAAAGAAGAAAATATGGTATAGAGTAAGCGTCACATATAAAAAAAAGGGAAAATAAAAAAATTAATAATTGCATGAGGCAACAACCATTTAAGCAAATAAATTCAAATCATTCAAATCAAATTAATTAGAGCTAGATAAGGAAATAAATAAAAAAATTATCCTAAGGCTTTAATAAAAGGGGAACAATAGAAGATAAAAAAGAGGGGAGAAACCACAAACTCTCGGCTACACAAAAAGAGAAATTGAGAGAGAAGGCTCGAAATCCAAGGAAGGGGGAGAGCAGCATTAGAAAGCTCGCCGCAATAAAAAGTGGGGAGGGGAAGGTCTCGGCGGCAACATAAGGAAGAAGGGAGAGAAGGTCTCGGCGACGAAAATAAAGGTCGAGAATTTTCGAAGCTCAACACAAAAAGGAGAAATTCAAAGGGGAAATTGAGAGCAACTCTCGGCAACATAAAAAAAATAGGGAAAATTGAGAGCGAGAGAGAGGCCCTCGGCAATAAAAAAAAGAAGAGGAGATTCTCAAGAAAAAAAGTAAGAAGGGGAGCGGCGCCAGAAATAGAGAGTTCTCTAAGCACTCGGCAACAAAAAAAATAGAGAATCTCAAGAAAAAAAGTAAGAAGGGGAGCGGCGCTAGAAATGGAGAATTCTCCAAGCACTCGGCAACAAAAAAAATAGAGAAGGAGAGGTGGGAGGTCTCGGCAGAAGAAAAAAAAAATATAAGAGGAAGGGAGATGCGTGAGGCAATTGAAGATAGAAAAGAAGAAAAAGAGGAAAGCTCTGGGATTCTTATATTCTCAAATTGTTTTTGGGATTCTATATTCCTTAAAAATTCTTTAGGATTTTTATCCCCAAATTGTTCCTGAGATTCTATATCTCTTAAAAATTCCTTTGGATTTTTATCCCTAAATTGTTCCTGGGATCCTATATCCCTTGGGATTTTTATCCCCAAATTGTTCTTGGGATTCTATATTCCTTAAAAAAATTTTGAGATTTTTATCCCCAAATTGTTCCTGGGATTCTATATCTCTTGAGATTTTTTGTCATGAAATTATTCGTGGGATCTTTATATCCCCACTATTTTCTAGGATTTTATATCCCTCGAATCTTTATATCCTCACTATTTTCTTAGGATTTTATATCCCGAAATTTTTTTGGGATTATTATAACTCATTATCGATATTGTCGTCATTCTGATTTGAAGTGTAGTGCCAGATTGCACGGGTTCCAGACAAGAAAAATTATGTGATCATCAATTGAAGTGCAGAAGCCAAACGTAAGCTGCCGAAGCTTTATTCACTGCCAACGCCTCTACCATGAAAACTTCACATCCGATTGTCGGATCTTGCTCAAATCATACCTGCATGCTCTCCTCACGCCGACGAACCTATAGCTTAAAGGATCCGGCCATCTGACGGTCAGATCACCAGAGTCGAACACAAAAAGCCGACGGCCCTATTTTTGCCAATCTCTTCCATTCACCGCCGATACTCCACCGGAAGCCATCAAACTTCTGCCATGAGTCCTCCCCAACACAAAGAAGCTATAGCTGGAACCGATTGGCCGGAGAAGCAGCGAGCTGCCAGCAGCGACGAACCCTAATTCGTCCGCCGCCGCCGCCGCCGCTGTCGACGAAGGAGACGAGATTTTTAACCAACGGCTCAGATTCGCCTAACTAAATCAACGGTCGAGATCTAAAGTCAAATCAAGGGTTCATATTACATCACGCTTAATCGGACGGCAAAGATCGCTCTAAGTAAATGAAATGAATCCAACGGCTGTGATTTATCAATTTGAAATCAACGCTTCAGATTTAATAAATTCGACGGTCCTGATTCGTTCAATTCAGATCGGACGAAACAAATCACTCTGATCAAATAAATTAAATTGGGTGGTTGAGATTCGTCCAAATCAAATCAATGCTCTGGATTCAAAACAAAATCAGCGGTCTAGATCACATCAAACCATATCTGAAGGTCCAGATCAATCTGGGTTCAAAATTGAATCCAACGGTCTAGATTTGTTTCATTTAAATCCAAAGGTCTCAATCTTTATGAAATCTAACGGCCTAGATCACTTTATTTAAAATCGGACGGCTGAGATCAATCTGAAATAATAAATTGAACCGGATGGCTGAGATTCATCCACTTTTTAATCGACAATACAGATTTAAATAAAATAAACGGCTCAGATCGCTTAATACAAAATTGAATGGTCAGGATTAATCTACTCAAATAAACTACATTCGACGGATGGGATTTATTCAAATATAATCCACGGTCCAGATTCAATCAAAAGCGAACAGATCCAATTAAATCAATCATTGATCGAACGGTCCAGATCTTCACTTGGATCAAACGGTCAGGAGTAATCCAATGCGATCAAATGGCTCAGATTTAAATGATCAAATGAATGACTGAGAATGATTGGAACATATCTTGGTCAATCGGTTGATGTTTGACATGATCGAGGTGTCGATCCCCACTATATGGAACCCGATCTTTTTAAATATGATATCGAATCGCCGATCCGAGACTCGAATTGATACAAATTTGTGAATTTATATGAACGGTCATGATAAATTAGAATTAAATATAAATCAACGGCTGAAATTGATTTGAGCATATCTATGTCAATCGAATGGCTTTTGACATGATCAAAGAGTTGATCCCCATCAAATTGAACTTGATCTTTCCAAATATGAGTTCAGATCTTCGATCGAACACTTGAATTGAAGCAGATCGGAGAATCTAAATAAACAGTCATAATAAGTTGATCTGAATATAAAATCAACGGTTGAAATTGATCTAAGCATATCTAGATTAATCGGTTGACTTTTGACATGATCAAGGAGTCAATCCCTACTAATTCAAACTTGATCTTCTCAAATATGATGTCGGATTTTCGATAGGAATTCAGGATTAAAACGTATCTGTGAATTTTAAATGAATGATCAAGATGAATTTGATCTAAATAATCAACGGCTGACAATGATCTAGATATATCTAGGTCAATCGGTTGATATTTGATATGATCAGGGAGTTGATCCCTATTAAATTGAACCTGATTTTTCCAAATATGAACTTAGATTTTCTATCCAAGTCTTGAATTAAACAGATCTATGAATTTGGATCAACGGCCATTAGAAAATCAAATATTTGATGGCTAAAGATGACTTTCATCAACATGAGTCAAATGGACAATCATTGATATAATCTAGGTATTTACCCCTATAAAATTAAGTCCAATATTCCCAAATACAGTCTTGGATTTAAATTAAAACGTATATTTCATCATGTTGAATATGAGCTAATTAACTCACTCAACCTATTTTGATCAAACCCATCATATCTCGATATAATATTGTTTGGGAGATGCGTACGTCGATGATTATCATCGGGGCGTAGCTCCTCAATATGATATTGTGTATGTGATGCTCCAAAATAAAATAATTATTCCTCGTCATAAATCAAATTCAAATGCTTACAAGCCATCAAGGCTGAGCACAAATCAAATTTAAATGCTCATAAGCCATAAAGGCCGAGCATAAATCAAATTTAAATGCTCACAAGCCATAAAGGCTGAGCACAAATCAAATGCTCACAAGCCATCAAGGCCGAGCACAAATTAAATTCAAATGCTCGTAAGCCATCAAGGGTGAGCATAAATCAAATGCTCACAAGCCATCAAGGCCGAGCACAAATCAAATTCAAGAGCTCATAAGCCACTAAAGGCCGAGCATATATGAAATCCAATGCTCATAAACCACCAAGGCCGAGCACAAATCAAATTTAAATACTCACAAGCCATCAAGGCCGAGTACTTTCTAAATTCAATAGCTCATAAGCCACAAAGGCAGAGCACATGTCTAAATCCAAATGCTCATAATCCATCAAGGCCGAGCACATATCAAATCAAATGCTCTCAAGCCATCAAGGCCAAGCACTTCAAATCCAAAGTCCTCACGAGCCACTAAGGCCGAGTAAATATCAAATCCAATACTCACAAGTCATCAAGGCTGAGCATAAATCAAATTCAAATGCTCACAAGTCATCAAGGTCGAGCACAAATTAAATTCAAATGCCCATAAGCCATCAAGGCCGAGCACAAATCAAATCCAAATGCTCATAAGCCATCAAGGCCGAGCACAAATCAAATCGAAATGCTCATAAGCCATCAAGGCTGAGCATATATGAATCTCAAATGCTCATAAGCCATCAAGGCCGAGCAAATGTCAAATTCAACTACTCGCAAGCCGTCAAGGCCGAGTACATGCCAAATCTAAATACTCACAAGCTATCAAGGCTAAGTACTTTCCAAATCCAAATACTCACAAGTCATCAAGACCGAGTATCTCAAGTTCAAACGCTCATAAGCTATCAAGGTCGAGCACAAATCTAATGCTCATAAGCTATCAAGGCCGAGCACAAATCTAAATGCTCACAAGCTATTAAAGTCGAGTACATATTGAGTTCAAAATACGCACAAGCTATTAAAGCCGAGTACATATTAAGTTCAAAATACTCACAAGCCATTGGAGCCGAGTATATATGAAATCCAAAAACTCACAAGCTATTAAAGCCGAGTATATATCAAATTCAAATACACACAAGCTATTGAAGTCGAGTATATATAAAATCCAAATACTCACAAGCTATTGAAGCCGAGTACAATCAAATCCAAATACTCATAAGCTATTGGAGCCGAGTACAAATCAGATTCAAATACTCAAAGCTATTGGAGCCGAGTACAAATCAGATTCAAATACTCACAAGCTATTGAAGCCAAGTACAAATCAAGTCTAAACGCTCATAAGCCATCAAGGCCGAGTAGCAAATCAAATTCAAATGCTCATAAGCCATCAGGGCCGAGCAAATGTCAAATTCAAATACTCAAGCCATCAAGGCCAAGTACCAAATCAAATTTAAATGCTCATAAGCCATCAAGGCCGAGTATTCAAATACCCACAAGTCTTTCTTTGACTAATGAAGATTACTTCAAATTTTGTGTTGTTCATGAGACATGTATTGATATGAAATTTATAAAATATTTTGTCCTCCAATTTGTGGAATGTTGATTCATATAGATCTCTTAATCAAAGGTTCCTTGATTTTAGGGGTAATTAACAATGAGTGCTTGCGCTCATTAGAAGCTAGAACCCATTAAACAAAAAGCCTTATTAATTTAACGTGAATTTGAAAAGGTCAATTATATTAAACATGACCAAAAATGACCCCACATCCTCATATAAAACAATGCGAATTAGAAGTTCAAAAGATAATACATTTACAAGGCTTAGCCAACCAATTACCAGATGCATTCACTAACCCAAAAAGAATAACTAAGTCATATATATCAGCTGCTAATGCTCCAATAAAAATTGATATTCCTATTGGAAAATCTAGTATCGCAAATGCGTCTCAAGCACGCATGAAGCATGGCAGACCCATCGGTTCCGAAGATAAAAATCCTCGCATAAGAAAAAGAGCTAAAAATCAAGATGGCCGAATCGAGGATGTAATAACTCCAAAAGAGTCCTCTAACATAATCAATATTCCAATTCCAGAAGAAGCACAAGAAACTGAAATTTGTGAAAATAAAGAGATCTCAATAATTTATGTCATGAATAGACTATAATGGAATCGACATGAAGTCAATGTTGACGATATGTTTGCATATGATATAGCGCTTGATATAATAAATGATAATGAGGATCATGAACCAAAGTTTATTTCAGATTGCAAACAAAGAGATGATTGGCCAAAATGGAAAAATGCAATTGAAGCGGAATTAAATTCTCTTGCTAGACGAAAAGTTTTTGGACCTGTAGTCCGTACACCTAAAGGTGTAAAACCTGTTGGATATAAGTGGGTTTTTGTATGAAAACGAAATGAGAATGGTGAAATTGTGAGATATAAAATATGACTTGTTGCTCAAGGTTTTTCACAAAGACCCGACATTGATTTTGAAGAAACATATTCACCTGTGGTTGATGCAAGTACATTTTGGTACTTAATTAGTCTAGTAGCACAAGAAGGGCTCAATTTACATATGATGAATGTTGTTACAGCCTATTTATATGGATCTCTAGATAATGATATTTATATGAAGCTACCTGAAGGTTTTAATCTTCATAAAGCACATAATTTATGTTCACGATAAGATTATTCAATCAAGTTGAATAAATCTCTTTATGGGCTGAAACAATCTAGACGTATGTGGTATAATCGCCTTAGTGAATATTTGCTAAAGGAATGATATAAAAATAACCTCATTTGTCTATATATTTTTATTAAAAGATCTGAAAATGGATTTGCTATAATTGTTGTTTATGTTGAGACTTAAATATTATTGGAACTTCTGAAGAGCTTCTGAAAACTATAAATTGTTTAAAGAAAGAATTCGAGATGAAAGATCTAGGAAGTATAAAATTTTGTCTTGGATTACAAATTGAATACTTAAATAATGGAATGTTTATAGATCAAAATATTTATTTAGCAAAGGTGCTAAAAAGGTTTTATATGGACATGTCACATCCGTTGTGCACTCCAATGGTTGTAAGGTCATTAGATGTGAACAAAGATCCCTTTAGACCTCAAAAAAAGGATGAAGAACTATTTGGTCCTGAAATACCATACCTTAGTGCAATTGGAGCACTATTGTATCTTGCTAATTATGCACGACCTGATATATCATTTGCTGTTAATTTATTAGCACAACATAGTTCTTCACCTATGCGAAGGCAATGGAATGGAGTTAAGCATATACTTCGCTATCTTAGAGGAATAATAGATATGGGTTTGTATTACTCAAAAGTGACCAAGTTAGACCTAATTGGTTATGCAAATGCAGGTTATTTATCTAATCCTCATAATGGTCGATCACAAATAGGTTATTTATTTACATGTGGTGGAATAGCTATATCATGGCGGTCTATGAAACAGACTATAGCATCCATATCTTCTAATCATGTAGAAATTTTAGCTCTACATGAGGCAAGTCGATAATGTATTTGGTTGAGATCTATGATTCAACACATATGTTAAACTTGTGGCTTATCTTCCGAAAAAATGATTCCAACAATCATACACGAGGATAATACTGCATGTATTGCCTAGTTAAAAGAAGGGTGCATTAAAGGAGATAGAACAAAACATATTTCACCAAAATTCTTTTTTACTCATGATCTTCAAAAAGATGGTGATATAAGTATTCAACAAATCCGTTCATGTGATAATCTAGCAAATCTATTTACCAAGGCACTTCCTACTATAATATTTGAAAAGCTTATCTATAATATTGGGATTCATCGAATCAAAGATATCAATTGACATTTACAACTATAGTGTACTCTTTTTCCTTTATTAGGTTTTTGTCCCACAAGGTTTTTCCTAATAAAGGTTTTAACGAGGCACATACTTTTATAATGGGCATCCAAGGGTAAGTGTTATGAATAATATTATTGTGGATGTCAATTCATTGGTTTTCTTTGAGTATAATCTTGAAACTGATGTAACATAAATAATTTATGTAATTATGATTCATAAGTTATATATCTTTTGGATTGCTATAAATAGTGCTTCCCTTTGTGTATTGAAATATAGAAAATGATATGAAATAAAATCTCTTATTATCTCAATCATTCCATCTCTTTATTACTTTGTTTATTAGTTTATTTCATTTTATAACACATAGTTCTTTTTTTACATTTTTTTTTAATTTTAGACTGCTCCCTTTTGAGTTACCTACGTACCCTCCATAATATTTATAGTAGGATCATATCTACATAGTTCTATTTTTATAATGCTTATCTATAATTGCTTCTACTTTCACTTTCAAAACTTTGTTGATCATCATATGACGAAGTTGAATGACCACCTTTGTCTTGAAGATGATCTTCAACATCTAACCAATTTTTTAGACAATTGCACATTTGAAGCTTTCTTCATTCATTTGGCTTCGCTTCTCATCCAACACCATGCCATCTACACTAAAACAAGACTCTGATGCTGTTGTAGACACCAGAGGAGTTAATAGATCATGTGTCATAGCATAAAACACAGGATATGATTTTCCTTAAAAAAACTCCATGATGCTAAAATATCAAAATTATCAATTTGCTCTTATGCTAATAAAGATGTATGATTATTTTCTATAAAAAATATTAATTCATTAAAATTACTAGATCTACTTGTTGATGTACTTTTTCTATTTAAAATTAAGTGTATTCCTCCCATAATATTTTCACGACTAGTAGATATTTAAAATTAATTATATTTCTAAAATTTAAATTATAAACATTGTACATTATACATTATACATTTTGTCTAAACAAAGAATTTTTACCTTTTTTTCATTAACCCCTTCAAGTTGCATATTTTTATAATATTCATCTAATAAAATATGTACAACTTCTAATTTAAATCTAATATCCATAATTGAAGCTAAACAATATAAAAGATATATATCTTTCCAATATTTTTAAATTTTATTTCCATTTGTAAAATTACTTGAAAAATATTTTCATCATCTCTATATTGGGAAAACAATTTTACTAATTAAAACTAAATATTCTAAAATTAAAAATAATGTAAGATAATAAACACTAGATAAGTGAGTGCTAACATTATAAAAAATTTCTAAAACATTATGTAATAATTTTACTTTCTTGCAATCTTTTTTCTTTAATATTTTCATGAGGCATTCTTTCATTGCAAAATAATGTAAGATGATGTTTAAATGGAGAACATGTTGTTACATATTTGCATAACGTCTTAGTTTCTAGAAATAGAAGAAATAACAAATCTAACAGCATTTATTAATTTATTTATATATTCATCCACTTCTCTTATTTTATCTTGAACACATAAGTTAAGAATATAACATACACAATGTGCATGAAAAACATAATCCATTAAATATTACATTTATCATTCTTTTTAATTTTTCAATTTCACTATCATTATTACTTTTATTATCAAAACTAATTAAATTTTTTTATTAATTATATTATATGAATGCAAAATGCTATGAAAATGTCTAACTATCATATAAGGATATTAACAAATTTTAAGAAAATCATTATCTATCCAATGTGTTGTAATACACAAATAGGAATGATCAAAATGATTACTAGTCCAAATATCATATATTAAAGAAATATCAAAAGTAAGTGTACTTAAAGTTTCTTAAAGATGTTTTCTATACTTAGAAAACAAATTTAAGGCATCCCTATACATAGTTTGTCTACTTATATTTTTATATTTAGATTATTAATTTATTTATAAATTTTTAAAATTTTTGATTTTTTGCTAAAAAAATGTTTGTTCATCCTAAACAATAAATTTAGCTAATTTTTTTTTTAAGATTTTCAGTAGAATAATTTAAATTTTCTAATAAACTAATGAAAAGGTTAAGAGTAGCCTATGCATGAGCGATTTGATTTTGGTGACTTTTGACTTGATGAGTCAAATGGCTAGATTCACTCATTAATTTGTAACTCATTACTTTTTTTTACTTATTGCAATTGGTTTTTTCTTAGCTATCGATTATCAGCAAATTAAAGCTTTTCTAAACATCACTCGTACATTTTCTACCACCAGAAGTAGTAGATTCATGAGGATTTTGGCTGTCTCCTTCCTCTCCCTATATAATAGGTTCATTATGATATTGTTCATATTGATTGGGGTCATTGGGCGGCGGGTTGGCATCAGACTTGTGGCTTTGTGGGATTATATGATCCAATTCATTATTGAATTCACTCATTAATTCTATATATAATATTAAAAATTAATTAAAAAATTTTATGAAATAACATTAAATAATACTAATAATATATATATAGTGGGTGTAAATTTGTAGAGATAAGGTGGGTATAAATTTGTAAATTATCCTCTATTTATTATTATTAAAATGGAGTAAAATTATAATTTTATAACTAAAAGATAATTATACCCCTATATTCAATTTTTTTGGATATTTTATGAGGTTATTAATATAAAATAATATGGGTAGAATTTGAATTTGGGCACCCAAATTCAAACAAAAAAAACATTAACAACTTGTTGTGCCTGGCCCGATCATGTGCTATGCCCGGCCTGGCCCACGTTCCAGAATGGCTCCGCTTAACCTGGCTCAAAACAATATCACGGGCCGTGTCGTGCTCGACCCATGTCGTGTCGTGCCATGCTGGCCCTCAGCTTGGCTCATTGACCACCTTTAGTAGTAGTAGCATTAGTATTATTATTATTATTATTACTATTGATGATCGACGATGATGTCTCCCCTCTTCCCTTACTCGTGTGCAACATAGGGACGGGTAAGGTTCTAGAAACTCTACCCTTGCACCATTGAATTCCCCTCTTCCCTTACTAGTGTGCAACCGAGGGGCGGGTAAGATTCTAAAAATCCTACCCTTGCATCATTGAATTTGTTTTGGAGAATTAAATGGTAAATTATGTTATGAGCTTTACCGGAAAACCCAAAAAGCCCAAGCCCATAATTTATTTAATTTTATTGGGCATCAATTTACTAATTATTATATTTACCCATTTATTTATTTAATTTTTATTCTTAGTTGTAATTAAGATGTAGTCTTAATTAAAGCCAATGCGACTGCAAGTGCACGTGTGGCCCTTCTAAGAATAGCCGTCATTGACTTCTCTATATATACATAGAGAGTTGTGTGCAGCTGGTCGATCATTAACATACGCTCTCTTTTCTCTCTCTGCGATCTCTCTCCGGCAGTAGCAAACTACTTGATTGAAAGATAAATCTTTGGATTACCTCTAGGTTTTTCTAACACTTATTATTTTTTGGTCTTTGTTAATTGCAGGATTAGAGATCAAATAATTTTAGGCAGATTATTATATCTAATCCTATTATTTAATCTTTCAATATCGGCTTAATCCCGCATCCTCTCGTTTTCTGTTTAGTATTAAATTAGGTCTCGCATCCCTCTAATTATTAGATCTTGTTTTATAAATCTTGTTTTCCGAAATCAAATAATTAAATTTGCATTAATCTACTTAATCTAATTTAGTTCTGCTCGCTCTCTGCATCCGTTAATCTGATTTCTATTAGGTTTTCATAATTTCTATTTAAATCTCTCGTAATTAGTCAATATCAATTTTTAATTACATATCTCTCGTAACTATTGTTAATCTGTTACTTATTCTGATTTAATTGCGTTACTAGATCTGTTAATCATCTGTTTAATTACTTCTATCGCTTAATCATCTGTTTAATTCATCTTAAACAATTTTGTTAATTATCTATCGCTTAATCATCTGTCCTTAAATTAATTCTAATTTGTGTTAATCCTGTTATTTAATTTCTTAATTGCTAATTAATTGCATTTGCATATATTAAATCTGATCTGATTAATCTCTATTGTTAATTTCATTTTTTGCATCTGTGCGTAGTATAATTTCTAATAGATCTACTAATCTGCGCACCTTTTGCTAATCTGTTTGTTAATTAAATCTTTCGCATATATTTATGTCATCGTACATTTATTCCTGATCAATTATCTGCATATTTGCGTATACTCCATTCTTTATTAATTGAATTATCTGCATTAATTACTGTGTTGGCACTGATTAAACCCTAATCATGCCTGTCGGCACACGCGCAACTCGCTGACGTCACGCCTACATGTGAACGCACACGTCGCGCATGTGACGCCAAAAATAGCTCCAAAAAATAGTCGTGTGGCTTCGAACCCGCAACATCACGAACGCGGCGCTTTAAGCGCGCGCGTGTGACAGGCGAGACCTCCACAACATCCCTAAGTTATAATATCATAAAACCTACTTATATTATCGGCACACTGCTTTTAATCAAAATTGCTTATTTTAAATCCTGTTTTAAATCAATTTAATTATTGCGAAAATATGTTGATGGGTTATTATTTTGCATATGTCATTATTCTGTTTTACATGATTAGAACTGCATATTTAAAACTTTTTATTGATATTGATTGTAGCATAATACACCTAATTATTTTCTTGATCATAATGGCCAATAAAGAATACTTGTCATTAAAACCTGAAAAATTTACTGGCATTGGTTTTAACATGTGGAAAATTCAAATCGAGGTATGGCCAGTCACTTTAGGACTTTTTAGTGTCATTGGGGTAGACCATCCCTTTGACAAAAATTAGAACCATAAATCACCATCTTCCTCTAATTCCTTAACTAACAAAATTGATACCTCCACATCCTCTAGATCTCCTGAAGAAATAGAGTTCATGTGTAAGTTCAGAATCCTTTGTTGTCTATCTGATGCGCTATTTGAAACATATAGCAAATTAAAAACAGCTAAGGAAATCTGGACAACCCTTTTAGATACCTATTATAGGGTTGATGAAGGTGTGAAAAGATTCACATCTTCTCATTTCAATAATTTCAAAATGTTTGAAAACATTCCCATCTTTGAACAAATCAACAAATTCCAAAATCTGGTCACTCAACTCCAAATAGCTAGTTCTTCCTTTGATGAATCCTTCACCCTCGCTTCTCTCTTGGATAAGCTTCCTCCTTCTTGGATTAAGTTTGCTCAAGACTTGAGGAAAAATGTAAACATAAGTTCTGTAAGAGAGGTTATCCAGTCAATCAAAATTGAAGACCAGTTTAGAAATAGAGACCCCAAGTTTGATCATTCCAAGAATAGAATTCATCTTGCTAAGTCTTCCAGTCAGCCTTCTAGCTCCAGAGCCCAGAACTTCAAACCTAGAAAATTCCAAAATAAAGGCAAAAATCCTAAAACCTTCCACAACTCTAATAAGAAACAAAATCAAGGAAATAAAAAGTTTCCTAGAGGCAAATTTTGCTTTGTTTGTGGAAGAGGCAGCCATCTGGCTCCAGATTGCTTCTATAGGAAAAAGGAAATGCTACCTTCTAAGAAAGCCAATCAACAACAACATAAGCCTCAAGTCAATCTGCTAGAAGATAATTCCGCTCTCTCCAATTCTCTAAGGTTAGTTTCTTGCTTCCCCACTGTTAATCTAGCTTATCATGATTCTGATTGGTGGCTAGATACCGGCACGAACGTACATGTATGTTCTAACCGTTCATAGTTCTCTTCTTACCAGGACACAAGTGGAAGAAGTGTAACAATGAGGAATAGATCCACTGCTACTGTTCTTGGACATGGAAAAGTTACCTTGAAGTCCACTTCAAGGAAATCTCTTATTTTAAATGATGTATTTTATATTCCAGATATTCGTAGGAATCTTGTTAGTAGATCTTGCTTAGTTCAGACAGGTTTCAAAATTTTCCTAGATGTCAATAAAGTTGTAATCTCCAAGGGAGATCTTTTCATTAGAAAGGGATTTACCTCCCATGGTTTATTTAAACTAAATATTGTTCCTTTGAATATTAATGAATTAGTTTCTTCTACTTCTCTGAATGTTGAAACTTGTGATGATTGGCATGGTAGACTAGGACATTTGAACTTCAAATACCTATCTAGGATGACTCACCAAGATTTAATCCCTAGATCTATTTCAAAAGATGAAAAATGTCAAATCTATTCTCAAGCCAAATAACCTAGGAAACCTTTTAAATCTATACCTCATATAGACACTGATCTTCTTGAACTCATCCACTCAGATGTTTGTGACTCTTATAGAGTTCTAACTAGGGGTGGTAGTAAATACTTTGTCACCTTTATAGATAATTCTTCTAAATTCTGCTTCATCTATCTTTTGAAATCTAAAGATGAAGTTCTCTCTAAATTCAAAATCTATAAAGCTGAAGTAGAAAACTAACTATATAAAAAGTTTAAAATCATTAGATCTGATAGACGTGGGGAATATACCTCTAATGAATTTACTCAGTTCTATTAAGAACACGGGATAGTTCATCAGGTTACTACCCCCTACCCTCCTCAGTTTAATAGAGTAGCTGAAAGGAAAAAACAGAACCTTATTAGATATGGTAAATGTCATGCTACTAAGTTCTGGAGCTCCCCCGAACTTGTGGGGGGAAGCTATCCTTACAGCTTGCTTCATTCAAAATAGATTTCCTCATAAGAATACTCCTGTGACTCCTTATGAAGCTTGGAAAGGTCATAAACCAAATCTTAAATTCTTTTGAATGTGGGGTGTTTGGCTAATGTCAATATACCAAAACACAAAAGAAAGAAAATTAGACCTAAGACAGTTGATGTCGTTTTCATAGGATATTCCCTAGACTCTAATACCTATAGGTGTCTAGTAATCAATTCAGATATTCTTGAAATCTCCAATAATACCTTAATTGAGTCTAGAGATATTTCTTTCTTTATGAATGTCTTTCATTTTAAACCTTCAAATCCTCAGCCTAACCTTGTTTCTATCTCAAACCAAAACTTTGAAATTCTCCCTGATCAATCTGATTCTATCTCTCATCCTGATCATATTGCTGAACCTAGAAGGAGTAAAAGAACTAGAGCTGCTAGAGATTTTGGTGATGATTTTGTCACTTGTATGATTGAAGATTCACCAAAATCATATCAAGAAGCTCTCAATTCTCCAGATGCTCCTTTCTGGAAAGAAGCAATAAATAATGAATTTCAATCCATAGTTAGTAACAATACTTGGATTTTAACTGACCTTCCTCCTAGCAACAAACCTTTAGGTTGTAAATGGATTTTCAAGAAGAAATTAAGAACTGATGGTAGTGTTGAGAAGTATAAGGCGCATCTATTAGCTCAAGGTTTTCATCAAAAAGCCAATATAGACTACTTTGACACTTATGCGCTAGTTGCTAGGATCACTACTATTAGGTTCCCTTTTTCTCTTGCATTAATCCATAAATTAATAATTCATCAAATGGATGTTAAAACTGTTTTCCTCCATGGAGACCTTGAGGAGAAAATTTATATGACTCAGCCTGAAGGATTTTTCATGAGCGGCTGTGAGAAAAAGGTTTGCAAGCTGGTCCTTTCTCTCTGCAGTCTCAAGCAAGCCCCTAAGCAGTGGCACAAAAAATTCGATAAAGCTGTGTTATCATATGGTTTCCAAATCAATGACTCTGATAATTGTCTCTACTTCAAAGTCTCCAACTCTACCTTTGTGTTACTATGTCTATATGTAGATGATATTTTAATTGTATCTAATGATATGAACATGGTAACTGACACTAAAGATTTTCTCTCTAAACATTTTCAAATGAAAGACATTGGAGAAGCAAATGTAATTCTTGGCATGAAAATAATAAGAAATCAAAACTCAATTTCTCTTTCCCAATCTCACTATGTTGACAAGATTTTAGGAAAATTCAATCCTTCCTCTGCTTCTGCTCTTAGTATACCTTTTGATCCTACTTGTCACTTAATTAAAAATCAAGCTTATGCTGTAAACCAATAACTTTATTCTAAAGCTATAGGAACACTTCTCTTCTTATCCAATAGGATTAGACCAGACATTACCTATTCCGTGTCTAAAGTGAGTAGGTACACTAGTAACCCTAGTGATGATCATTGGAATGTCATAAATAGAGTTTTCAGATACCTTAAGGGAACTAATAACTATGTCCTAATCTACTGTGGATATCCTTCCGTGTTAGAAAGATTTTGTGATGCTAATTGGATCTCTGATTCAAATGACATCAAATTCACCTCAGGTTATGTGTTCTCTTTAGGTGGAGGAGCTATTTCATGGCAATCCACAAAAAAAACCATAATTGCTAGAAGTACCATGGAAGCTGAACTAGTTGCTCTAGACTTAGCTTGTTCTGAAGCTGAATAGCTTAATAACTTGTGTTCCTCCTTACCAATGACTTTAGCTTTAAATCCTCCAATTTCCATAAACTGTGATAATAAAGCTGCTATTGAATTTTGTAAAAAGAAACTGGTTAATACAGAACTGAGTAGACATGTTAAGATAAGACAAAAATGAATTAGATGGTTGACAAAACTCATAATGTGATTTCATTGTCTTTTGTTAAAACAAATGATAATCTTGTTGATTGCCTCACTAAAGGTTTGTCTCAAACCAAAGTGGTGGCCTCATCTAGGAGAATGGGGGTTTGTCCATAATGGGCACTCCTACAGTGGCAACCCAACCTCCGTGATAAGTAGACCCTAGAAAGAGGTTCAATAGAGAACAACAAGCTGACTGGTTGGCCAAGGAGTACTAACTAAAAATTTATAAAAATACTACTGTATTTGTTGGAGTTATTATAAAACTCCAATGCCCCATTCCTAAGGTGATTTTGTACTCTTATGTAAATGTAAGGTTGAGTATATTACTCTTAAAGAAACCCAAAGGTATATCCTAAGATGTGTCTCTACACACTTCCTCATAAGGTTTCTCCTATATGTAATTTTTCTATATACGACTGCGGAATAGAGAACTGGACCTCTCTATCTAAGTGAAAGTTACATGAAAAATAAGATTATGCGCACGGCCAAAAATACGCAACCCCGCATCACAGGGCTATTGTATCATGTGTGCACCGTTCAACATTGGGTCAAAAGGGTGTAGTTCAAGACCTGGTTCACTACATTTCTTCCAATGGTGTTCCGTGTACTAAGTGTGTTAAGCATGGCTTTTCCCTTACCACATGATATAGGTATTTGACAACATTTTATTTTTAGTTTGGACTTTTTTGCGTTTTGTGGGGGATTGTTGGAGCATTACGGGAAAACCCAAAAAGCCCATGCCCATAATTCATTTAATTTTATTGGCCATTAATTTACTGATTATTATATTCACCTATTTATTTATTTAATTTTTATTCTTAGTTGTAATTAAGACGTAGTCTTACGTCTTAATTAAAGCCGATGCGACTGCAATCGGACGTGTGGCCCTACTAAGAATAGTCGTCAGTGACTTCTCTATATATACATATAGAGTTGTGTGTAGTCGATTGATCATTAACATACGCTCTCTTTTCTCTCTCTAAGATCTCTCTCCCTTTTTGCTGTCAGCCGCTGAAAGCATCCTAGTGATAACTGCTACACCGACACGCCGGCAGTAGCAGACTACCTAATTGAGTCTTCAAGACATAATACCGGTTGAATCCCGCACAAGGGAGGAAAATCTGCCTAAAGACAGATCTTCGGATTGCCTCTAGGTTTTCCTAACACTTATTATTTTTTGGTCTTTGTTAATTGCAAGATTAGAGATCCAACAAATCCTTAGTACCTTGTGATTAGGGTTGATTTGGGGGATTTGAGGCTTCCAACATGACCATGGAAATAATCCCATCGAGTTGAAGCTATTTTGGTAATAGATTTACTTATTGAATTTTAGATAATATAAATTATAGACTAACTAGCATGGTGGTGACTTAGGATGGAATTGATTTAAATGGAACATAAAGGATAATTAGTTAGCGTCATCATTATAGATTAACACATGAAAGTGAATTAATATTTGATGCATAGTAACACATGTTTCATTTAATTTATTCAGTCAAACAAAAAAGAGGTAAGGGAGATTAAAGAGGATTAAAGGATTAAGGATTTTGGCAGTAGAAATCTTTTTTCTGTTTTTTTATATGGTGTTAGATACATGTAATAGACACTATTATCCTTTTAAATATTATATATGTTCTACTTCTAAATTGTAGGGTCAAAATTGGTTAAGTTTCAATTTCAATTGAAATGTAGTGAGACTGTTTCAAATTCACCTTATAAATTATAAGCCTTTTTGTTTTAGTAGGTTCTAGCTTCCAATGAAAGCAAACATTCATTGTTAATTACCCCTAAGTAGCTTAGGGTACCTTTAATTAAGATATCTATAAACAAATAACAGAGTGAAGACAAATGGTAGAAAGAATAATGTAATTTATAGCTTCATGTCATGACATGTTTTATAATTAAAAATAATTTAGTAGATTGACATCCATTTGAATTTGACTGACGTCCTGCCTTTTGAGGGCTTGTGGATATCTGGACTTGATGAATATCCGGCCTTATGAGGGCTTGTGGATATCAAAACTTGATGAATATTCATTTCTTTTAATTTTCTTAAGCTGATTATCATTTGACATAAGCCATGGAGACAAAAATCTGAGTTGTGTTGCAACAACGTTAAGGAACTACGCCCTAATACGAAGTATCGACGTACGCACCTCCCAAACAATGTTATTAATAGCACACCTCAAATATTTAATATCCATGACTATATTTGAATTGAGTGAATAGATTGAGTAAATGGTCTGGGTGAATGAGCCATTAGGCTAAACGTTCAAAATTTGGGTGAACCCGTTGGGCTAAATATTCAAAATTTGGTGAATGGGTCGTGGGGTTAGACGTTTAAATTTTAGTGAACGAGTCGATGGGAGTGAACGAGTCGATGGGCGAAGCATTCGATGAATGGGTTGTGGGGCCAAACATTAGAATTTGAATGAATGGGCCATGAGGCCAAATGTTCAGATTTTTAATGAACGAGCTAATAGGGCAAAACGTTCAAATTTTGGGTGAACGGGCCATTGGGCCAAATATTCAAAATTTGATGAACGGGCCATGGGGCTAGACGTTTAAAATTTGGGTTAACGGGCAATGGGGCCAAACGTTCAAAATTTGAGTGAACGGGCCATTGGGCCAAGCTTTCGAAATTTGGATGAGAAATTCTAATTGACTTAGTGAGGTCAATATTTGGAAAATGTGGTTCGATTAGTTCTGATTTAAAATTTTGATCGCAGGTTTGCTTTAATTCGGATCTTCGATCTGAAGTAGGATTTGGAAAGATCTGACTCAACTTGATAGGGATTGATATTTAGATCATTTGGAAGCCATTTGATTGGCTTATATTTGTATAAATCAATTTCAGCCATTGAGATTTCGATTTGTAGATCTGATTAGATCCAGGTCTCTGTTTAAAAAAAGCTGAGATTAAATTCGGAAAGATCACTCAATTATGTAAGGATTGACATTTGGATCATTTGGGAATCCATCTAATTGGCTTATATTCATGTGAATCAATTTCAGCCGTTAAAAGTTTGATTCGTAGATCTGTTTAGATCTAGATCTCTGATCAAGAATCAGAGATCAAATTCAGAAAGATCTAACTCAATTGGGTAAAGATTGACATTTGGATCATTTTAGAAGCCATCCGATTGGCTTAGATTTGTATAAATTAATTTTGGTCATTAAAATTTTGATTCGTAGATCTATTTAGATCCAAGCCCCTGATTAAAAAAAAAATCTAAGATTAAGAAAGATCTGAGTCAATTGAGTAAGAATTGATATTTGCATCATTTCAGAAGCCATCCAATTGGCTTAGATTCATGTAAATTAATGTCAATCGTTGAAATTTTAATTCTTAGATTTGTTTCGATCTAGGTCGCAGATAAAAAATTTGAGGATATATATGGAACGATCTAACCCATATTTGTAAGAATTGACACTTGGATTGTGTTGAGAACTTGTCTGATTAACTTGGATTTGTGCGAATGAGTATTAGCCATTGATTGTATTACATTAAATCTGGATCATTCATTTGGTTTTGGATTAGATCCTGACCCTTGATTTTTGTGGAACTAAATTAGGACTGTTGATTTTGGGACAAATCTAGGTCGTCAAATCGAAACAAGGTAGATCTGATTCGTTAGATCGAAACAAGGTAGATCTGAGTCGTCAGATTAGAGTTAAAAAATCTAGATCATCGTTTGTTTGATCGAATCCAAGTCGTTGGATCGAATCTAAAAAATATGGACTATCAAATCAACATTGGAAGATTTGAGGCGTCTGATCAAAATGAAAAGATCTCTGTGTTAGATCATAGTTAAAAGATCTGACCGTCAAATCCTTGATGACCAAATCTGAGCCGTTATTTCTAGATCTAATCTGGCCGTCAGGTTATCTTCCAAACAAATCCTAGCGGTTGGATTGTAGATAATGTATTTCATCATTTTCCTTCTCTATAGCGGAGACGAACGAATGGAGCTCACCGCCAACGAGGCCCGCCGCTGCATGCCGCCCGCGTTCGGTTGCTTGACCTGCTCTGGCCGAGGATTCGTTGCATCATGCCGGTCCAATGGCCGGAGTCTAACGCCGGCTAATCGTGAATTGACACAGAGGGAAACTAGATGAAGGGGTTTTTGTCTGAAACACGGGCGAACTAGATCGCCGGAAGAAACGTTCGATTCCGATGATCTAGTCACCGGATGAACGAATCCTTTTATCCACTAATTCGCACATTCAAAGAGAAGTTGTAGATGAAATTTAAACTTGATCGGCAGTATTGAATGAGGAGATGAAAATGGATCGCCGGGAAAGTCTTCGATTCCGATGATCTTGCCATCAGATGGCTAGATCCTTGTAGTCGTCGATTCACCTGATCGAAGAGAAGATGTGTCCAGAATTTCACTTTGATCATACATCTTGATGTTTGGATTGATGAGAGGATCGTTTGGAATTGGCAATTAGGGCAGTAGAGATGAATAGCAGGAGATTCTGCAGCATGAACAAGGATAACCGCACCATGGAACGAAGGCAGAGGTGAGCAGAGATTCGGCATGAGTCTGGCACCGTAGAGAGGACCAGGCAACATGCTATTGGATTTTTTGCCTGCAAATTTTAGATTCGACCTGATTATCAATGGAATTCCGAATCTAAGTCATTCAATGAATTTTTTTTATTTTGTATCGAAGACCTCGAGCAAACTTGAGCGTGCAATAATTGCTGGCGAATTGAATACGGCGGATTTTGCAGAAGAAAAGCAAAAGCCGAGCAAGGTAAAAAAAAGGTTCTATCCTCTTTGTATTAAACTCTTGATTCTCTATAGGGTTTTGTTATGCATAGTAGCTTATTTTCTGTTTTTTTTTTTCAAAATCTGAGATTCGTTGATTATCAGACTTCCGACCAGTGATCATTCTCATCACATATTTGCATTTTTTTAGCCACGTCCCCGCTTTCACTGAGTAAACTTTCTAAGCGCTACAAGCGCTTAAAAATCTTAAGCGCTACCTCACAGATAAGGTCGAACTTTCTGCAAAAAAAAATTCGACCTTATTGTGAGAAGGCGCTTAAACTGTAGCGCTTAAAAGTTTCCCTAGTCGTGGATAGTTGAAGGAATAAAAATGGCAAATTGCAGCCGTGCCATTCGAGATGACTGAAGCCTATATCCTTGTCGGCTCGTCGCTGACTCGCTGTCACGTTCCCATTCTAACATACCCAAAAAATTTGCTACGTTGTCACGGTGCACGTCATTGAGTGCGAATGTTTACAATTTTGACCCAGGTTATTAATTGGATTTGGTTAAAATTGAAATTGAATTGTCGCATTGAGAGTGTTATGACTGCTGCAACCAGATATATTTTGCGCCAGTTAAACAAATGCCCCCGTAACTTGATTTGGTCAAAACTATTTGGTCAAAATTGAATTGTCGCAGCACTCATAACTTGGCTTGATAAAATTGAATTGTTGTAGCAATTGTAATTTGAAACTCCATCAAATTACACTTGTAACTTAGAATTAATTCTTATCATTTTCTTTTTTTATTTTTTTTACAAAAATATCTTCAACATAAATCCAATGAACCTCATCAATTATTCTTAATACTCTAAATTTTATATGCATAATTAATATAGATGCATTATGCATTGAGATATTTTTTATACTGATATATGATTTATATATATTGGAACAGTTTTTGTGTTGTCGTAGTGATATATATGACATCTCAACTCGATGATTTATGACCGGGCCTAGATCTGAATTACATGGACTATTCCGTTAACGAATTAACAATTACATTAAATACAAGGCGTCATATGCCGGCCAACTAGCCACTAGCACTTCCTCTCAACATGCCAAAAGTATTAATTATGCTTCAAGGTGGTCTGAAGTCAGCATTTGCACCACCTCACACGCGTCAACCAATTATACTTCTCAAAAAGACTGAGACTTGTTTAGTATGGTTGATCAGCTATTTTTATGGGTCAAAATAGTAAATTTTTTAAAAGTTAAGGTGCTACCTCTAGGTTGCAAATAAAAAAACAATGGCCTCATTTGACCTAGCTTCTGAGTCTGCTTATAATTTTATGGTCAGCAGAAGTAAGAAGCTAAAGCGTTTGGCCCTTCAGTTTCTCTGTTCCAAGCCACATATTAGTTGCTTCTCTGAGAAGCAGAGGTGAAACTGCTTCTCTAGCCCCCCACCTGCTTATGCTCAATAATCCTTATATATAATAATAATTTTTTAATAATATAACTCATAATATTTTTAATAAATATTTTAATTATACTTAACTGCAAATTTAATCATATAATTTTTATCTTAATAATTTTTTAATAAAAAACTATTTATTATAAATAGAATAATTTAACCATAAGCTGTGCATCCAAACACCCTCATTGCTTTTTCAACTAGCACCTTTTCAACCAACACTTCTTCAACCAGCAAAAGCTAAAATCAAAAGATAGGCCAAACGGAGCCAATATAGGTTTAGAAAAGCTAAGAGTGAATTATTTTTGATTGCTTTCTAACTATTTTTCTTTTTGCATCTCATGTCTCATCTAGATTCGTGTTGTTTTGACAACAAAATTATTTTTTTAATTATTATTTTAATAAAAATTATTTTTTATTATTATTTAAATTTTTTTATAAAAAGATTATCAAAAAATAATATTATTTTCATAATAATTATTATTATTAAATTAAAATTATTTATTGCTATTATTTTAGTTTTACATTTAATTTTTTAATTTTTAATTTTTTAAAAAAAATATATTTTTTATAAAATTGATCAACATAATAGTTTAGCCATCGTTCGCACACGTTTTCTCTTCCCTTGCCTTAAGACCCTCTCCCGATTTCTGCATCATGGTTGATGGGGTGGTGGGGTCATACAAGCATTCAAACAACGCATTTAAAATCGTTTGTAGTTAACTTATACTTAGTGAAAACCGATTAACTCTAACGCTTTGAGAAATTAGGTTTTGATACTCTTATAGGGAAAACCGAGACCCTTCATTAAACTAGCTCTAACATGCACTTTAAAACAAGAGAAAAGCTTAACAAGATCTTAGGCATGCGGTTCTACAACAAGGAATAAAACTACACTAGTGGAGGAACTCACCTTGCGCCCCTTGAGAATAGAAGGGACGTTCACCCCGTTCTTCACCGGTCCAATGGTTGATACTCACGAAGTAGGGCCCTATGAGCTTACAACCATGGCATTACAGCATCCCACACATGCGTGGGTGAATATTTAGAAAGAATATTAATAGTCCAAATTACAAAAGAAACAATAAAGGGGGAGGCTACCTCCAAGTTCCCTTGCTAACATGTTAGGGACTAGCTAACAAAGAGGGGAAGGGATGAGGGTGTGCTTGGCATGCTCTCCATGGTCTTGCTCCACCTGTGGAAATACCGTGTGAGTGTAGATGGGTGCTCAAGAACATCAAGAAAAAAACAACAACCAAGGAAGAGAAGGAACTTAGCTAGCTTAGGATAGTGGCTTGGTCTCGGCATGGTGTAGGTGACACCATCTTGAGTCACGGTTGTGCCCAGCTCCTCCTCTTAGGCTGAGGACTCTTCAAGGCTGATGGGAGGAGGTGGCGTGAGCTCCCAACTTCAGGACATGCGCAAGTGGGGAAGAGGATTGAAAGGGGGGGGGGGGGAGAGGAGAAGAGCTCTCGGCAAGGGTTGGAAGAGGGGGAGAGTTGAGGTGACACACACCACTAGAAGACACACTTTTGAAGTTTCTCAAAATATTCAACTCTACTCTGTGGCTTACAAGAGAATACAACATATAGGAGGCTGCCAACGGTTGCTTCCCATCCCTAAGCACTTGAACAAGTCAAATGAGCAAAGAAAATACAGCATGATGCAAGCGATTTGATGGGGCTGATATCTTTCCCCCAAAGGGTAGATTTGTTTTGAGGCTTGGCTTGGAGTCTTCCCCATGATGGTAGTGTCGAAATCTGAGGTGATGATGGGCTGAAGTGGCTGTCATTCTGCAGTAAATGGGAGCAGCTCCTTGAAGACCGAAACTCTGCATCTTGCTGGTGGCGTGTGGGCTGCTCCTTGGTATTGGTGGCTGGCGCATGATGGACTGAAGTGGCTGTCATTCTGCAGTAAATGTGAGCAGCTCCTTGGAGACCGAACTCTGCATTTTGTTGGTGGCGTGTGGGTTGCTCCTTGGCATTGGTGGCTGGCGCATGATGGACTGAAGTGGCTGTCATTCTGCAGTAAATGTGAGCAGCTCCTTGAAGACCGAAACTCTGCATGTTGCTGGTGGCGTGTGGGCTGCTTCTTGGCATTGGTGGCTGGCGCATGATGGACTGAAGCGGCTGCAAAAGGCTGGCATTGTTCCCCTTTGCTCCAAAGGGAAAGTGGTGGTTGGAGATGAAGACAAATCCCACATGGCTGCCAACTAGGATGGTGGGATTTGGGGTAATTGTGGGGATGCTCCATTAGGTTGGGGTGGGCTGCTTCTCCCATAAATTGGGCTGATGGGCTCATGGCACCTCTTGGAGTTGTCTTGACTTGATTTTAACTTGCATCCCAAAATGGGGTTGACCTAATCTATTACATCAATTGCATGCACTAACCTACCATACATAAGTGGCGGAACCTAGAAATGTAACTACATGGTGTAATTGGAGTGTGGATCTAACCTACCACATGATGCACCCTAATCTAAGACAAAATAAGCAAAATGGGGTCCTAAGGAAGCCATGTCTAGTGGCTAGGATAGCCATATCTAGAGGGTGATGAGTTCCATTGCCTCATGCGCATTGACCCACCTATCTTCAATGGTAGTCTTGACTCCCGCGCCCTCCTTGATTGGGCAGTCGCTCTCGATAACTACTTCAAGTGGAGTGCCATGTCCGACCACCTTAAGATCAGCTACGTGCATCTTCTATTAACCGGCCCTGCTCAGTTATATTGGACCAACATGGAGTGCCAACTAGTCGACCAGCATCTTCCCCCCATCACCCGATGGGAGGAGATGTGTTATCGCCTTAAAGAGAAGTATGTGCCTCCTACCTATAGACAGCAACTCCTCGATTCCTATTGCACCATAACCCAAGGCTCCGACTCCGTCGACAAGTACCACACTCGTTTCGACGAGCTCGGCATTAGGCGCAACCTTAAGGAGGACCCTGTTGGTGTATATGCCCTAGGACCTAGTTTTGGTCCATCTTTGTACTACTTAACTTCGATACTTATATATATCATTCTGGCATTGTCGTTATCATTTTTTGTTTACATCTACGATTATGTACTTACATGATAATGTCTCTGGAGACAAATTGGATCTATGCTCAAATAATTGTCCTAGTCGATGTACCTGATTGGATCTGTGCTCAAATAATTGTCCTAGAAAATAAAGTGGTCTTTCCAAAAAAACTTGTTAGTGTGTAGCATACTAAAAGATTTTATGTCATAGCCATTGCCCTATGGGGGGCATTTCACACTAGGGGTGTATCCGAAACACCAAAAAAAATCTAAATCGAAATCGAATCAAACTTGAATCAAAATTTCGGTTCGGTCTATATATAGCTTGTTTATACTATTATATTATTAATTTTTAATAAAAATAATATAATATATTCTATATAAAAAATATTAATATTATATTAAAAATTTGTTTTGTTCGGTTTAACCCGAACGGAACTGAACTGAATTGCACCGAACTAAAAACCGAATTAAAATTTTTTTAACTATCTCAAATGCACCTAATCGAATAAAGTTTAGCTTAAAACCGAACTAAACCAAAAATTTCAATTCGATTCAATTCATCAAATTAAACTATTTTTTGGACACCCCTATTTCATAGGGCCTCTACCCAACAGGGCATATGGTGCAATTAAGTGGACAGTGTAGTAAGTTAGGGGATTTGCACACAGGCATTTATGTGGAATATTAACTTAGTAAGCCTATGAGATCAGCCTAATATCAATTATATTATTAGTAATATAGCTTAATTTAAATAAGTTAATGATAGTAGAGTCACTAAATCCTATATATTATATTATATTTTTATCTTTTGAATATATTATCCTTTTTAATATAAATCTAAATTGGAATATTATAAAAACTCTATATATCTAAATGTCCACACACAATTTTATTACACTAGACTTAAATTCAATTCTGTAAATTTATTATCACCTTATTTTTTTAAAAAAAGTTTTGCTACAATGTAATTTCATATTAATAATCTTTTTTATGTAAATAGCTGTATTAAAATATTCACAAAAATTGAATATTTTGAGAGCTAAATTAATATTGTAACGTCAAATTTTAAATTATACCCCAGCTAAAAGTTGCCCTAGAGATATCACAATTTACATGTATAAAGAAAATTTTTTTTGGGTCTTTGCGGCAATATCACAAACAGTGACAAAGCTACCTTTTGTGACGCCCGTCGATCGAAGCCGCGCGGCGATGCTGTGCCTCGGCCGCAGCATCCTCGGCCGGCGCCGCGCACAGTGGCGTCGCCACTCTCTCCCTTTCATGGCGGAGCAGCGGGCGCTGCTAGTGAACCTGAAACTGAGATGGGTAAAGGATCGGCTCCTCGACTCAGTGGTCGCTCGCGAGCGCCACCTTCGCCCCGCCCTCCACCTCGTCCACCTCATCTCCTCCAACCCCCGCGGATGCGCCACGCCCTACGACCTCGCCGCACGCCGCCGTCATTTTGGTGTTCCGACCGCCAACATCGCTTCTTTTTTGCGCCGATTCCCGACCGTCTTCCTCGAGCTTAGCAGGAATGGCAACGGAGCCCCTTTGTTCTCCCTCTCCGAGGAGGTCCTTTGCTTACGTGAGCAGGAACTGGAGACCCTCGCTGACTCCGAAACGGACCTCACCGACCGCCTTCGTCGCCTCCTCATGCTGACCACCGGCAGGTCCCTGCCACTCCATACCATCGACCAGCTGCAGTGGGACATGGGCTTGCCCTCGGACTACCATCTCTCCTTCGTCCCCCGCCACCCCGAGGCCTTCGACCTCGTCCGTCCACCCGGCGACGAGCGCGTCTGGCTCAAGCTCGTCTCTTGGGACCCTTGCCTCGCCATCTCCGAGCTCCAGAAGAACGCGTCCTCATCTGCGACGGATACCAAGGATTGTTGCTTGGCGTTCCCGGTGAATTTCACGAGGGGATTCGGGCTGAAGAAGAAGTGCATGGCATGGCTGCGGGAGTGGCAGACGCTGCCCTACACCAGCCCGTATGCGGATGCCTCCGGACTCGATCCCCGGACTGATGTCGCCGAGAAGAGGATGGTGGGAGTCTTCCACGAGCTCCTCCACCTAACAATTGCGAAGAAGACGGAAAGGAGAAACGTGAGCAATCTTCGGATGCAGCTCGGCCTGCCTCAGAAGTTCACCAAGGTGTTCGAGCGCCACCCGGGCATCTTCTACCTGTCGGAGAAGCTGGCAACGCAGACAGTTGTTCTGAAGGAGGCTTATGACGGCAGGGAGCTCCTAAATAAGCATCCTCTCCAGGAAATTAGGGAGAAATATATGACTCTGTTGAGGGCCTCACAACCACAGAGGAACAAAGCTTCTTCTGTTGAAAAGGACAGTGAGATTGAAGGACAAACAGCTTTAAATTCTGATTCAGAATGTAGCAAGTGTTATGATGATTTAGATGCTTTCACCGGCGAGTTCTCAGATGTAGATTGTAGTTATTCCAGGTCGGTTTCTGATGAGGATCATGGTGGTTCCATGCATGTTTCTTGATCAATGTACAGTGGCCATTGTCACAACGGCTCATCCATTCGAAGGAACGGTGAGATTGAATATCGAAGTGAATCTATTGAGGATGATTCAGAAAAAATATATCGCTGCATCTCCACTGATTTTTTTTTTTTAATAGTGATTCAACAAACATATTAAAATGCCTTTTTTTTTGTGCTCTAATCGCTTAGTAGGAGCTAACTTATCTTAAAACATCTCATCACTTTATGTTTAGATGATAGCCTACTGGTAGTCGAATGCTACTGTGAGATGGTTTTGGTAAATGTGACGGATGATAATTAGAAATATCTTCATTATTAATGCTGAAAAATATGGAACAAGTATATCTTCCCTCCCGAATCTTCAGGCTATGAAACCTAAAGAAGTTCTCAAGTTTAGCACAGTATTATCACAGGCACTTGCCTTCATGCCTAAAGCAAGTGAGACAAAGCTTTGGCAACTAAATTTTCTTAGAGCATGCCTTTATTGTCTCACATCTTCTAGATGCTCCATCTGAGTTCTATGGTGTAAATTTACTTGTAGCATGTTATTTTTATCCTCTTCTCTTTCCCTCCTCATGCATTTAGTTATTTAGTTGGATACTCTTGATTACGTACCTTTTTTGGTTATTTAATATGTCCAGCAACATTAACCCTATGTCACATATAGAGATATTGGATAGTTTGTGTTTTGACAAGTGTTCCTTATGTTAGGCAATTATAAACACATGACTGAATTCAACTAAAAAATTAGTCATTTTAGTTGAAGTGCGCCTTGCTTCAATCAGGCAAGCACATTGCGTCTCAGGTGATACTTTCTCATGGATCAAAAAGAAATTCTGATAAAATTCCTTCTGTTTACAGGAGGTCACATGTTTTTTAGTCATTTGAGTACCTAATGTTGAACTTAAGGGTAGATAACATAGATTAGGTTTCTGGCGCATGGTATCCACTGAACCATGATTATTAGAAACATTTTATTTGAAGGACTTTTCAGAATTCCTGTCCTAGCTAAACTGAGATCTAATATCAAATTGCAACACTTTTTTTAATAACTAGTTTTTCTCCAGTGTGGTTTGACTTATGAACATTATAATTGACAACAGATGAATTAGTGATTAAATCTACAAATTGGTGGCTTATTCTTGTGTATATTTTATGTTTTTTCTTGATCATTTTTAAGCATTACTTTATGATTCAGAACAACGTTAGAGTTTCTCAATGTTACACAGAAGATCAAGATTTATTTATTGATATGCATTATATGATCACACTTTTTAAATTGAAAATATTTCCAATAGGTAATACTTTAGTAGGATGTTGCTTTTGAAAATTTTCAAATTATCTGAAAAATATTTATTTTTAGTCTGATCACTTACACAGTGACTAATTGCTGCTATTTTCTATATAAATATTGCAAATAACGAGATGAGAAGTGAATATTTAGTTCATAGGAACAAAAAGAGCTGAATTGACTAGAAATTTCATGTAACTTGTAAATATCATTGTAAAGTGTGTTTGTGTTTGACATAGTAAAGCTGGAGATGATCGTGCATTAGCCTCGTACAATGTACTCGTATATTTTAAGGTTTCTCTTTATTGTTGAGCATCGTTTATATGATTTAATCAATTTGTGCAGATTGCTTCTCTGAACTTACTCTATTTGCTTGCTAAGAAATATTTGGAAAATAAATTTTGACCTTATTTACGAAAATGGTATCGATTGCACTATAACAAATATAAATGTTATGTATAAATGAAAGTCTCTAAATTGATTTTTGATAATGATTGAACAATTACGGTTTCTCTGATTGTGAAGATGCACTGCAGTAGAAATTTTATTTCTTGTGCTCAAGTTGTCTTGTTGTTAGGCATTAGGATACTGTGAACATTCTCTGTTATTTTATTTTAGATTATATTCTACGTAGTCTACTGGAATCCTTTCCCCAAAGTTTTAAAATATTTCTCTTTCAGATTTCGCTTGCCTCACCTTCAGGGTTAAAAATTTGAGGACCGCCTTGTATGTGTCATCAATGTGCTTGAGCTACAGAAGTGATTCCAAGTAGTACTTCCATAGTTCCATCAACCACCAACGGAGTGTTGGCATGACAAGCTTTTCCTTCCCCTGGAATTTACTCATACATATTGGAAGTCTGGTAAATTCTGAAACTGAGACAATAAATTGCATCTTCTACCATTGGTTTTTCTGAATCTTTTCTTGACTAAATTTTGATATTTTAACAAATCTTAGATGAGAGATTCTATGTTTTGGGAAAGTTAAGCACAAGGATCGACAAACCTTCTCAGACAAGAAGATTTAGATAAATGTTGCATATGATAATCTGAATCATCTTTATCACTGATGCTGAGGAAATCAAGGAAAAAAAAGTCTCACTGCTTAGTGCAACACACTGAACCATGAAGAAAGTTCTCTAGAAACTGCAATTGATAGTTTTTGTGAACCATATTGTGCAATATAATATTTGCAGTCATTAGTTACATGATTTTTTCATAACAGCCATTTGGGGGAATTTTAGAATCGATTCTTTATGTTTCTGAAGGATGCTCTCTAGATATTGATATTATCCTGTTATTACTTGGAGGGGCTCTTTGATGTTTGATAATGGACTAGATGGTATGCAAAATAGATTATTAAGTTAATGTAGTACGCTAGTCATTTCAGGAATCAAAATCAAAGTTGTGCTTAGCTGGGATGGTATACTGAATTGCCACATTATCCATAATAAACTATTAATCAATGGATAGAGAGTAGAAGCTCATGTAATCAATTATAATGTATATCACTAAAAGCATAATCCTCTTCACAATCAGATAATGACAACACAAAATAGATAGTTATCAATACATATAATCTGAGACAAGTGAGTTAAGAAGTTTGAAGAGAAACCTGAATGTTTTTGCCTTCTGGCAAATTCTGAGTTTGGGGCATGTAATCCTGAATTTTAGGAAAATGGTTCCAAATGGTTAAGAACGACTTCTTCAAACAAACAAGCATAACTAGAAGATATGTAATTGTCATTAGTTTCATGAATTCTCCTTATCTTGACTTGTGAAGATTATGCCTTGCAGTTGCTATCTTTGATGCAGTAACTAGTTTTATCTGCAAACCTTAACAGACTGCAAAAGAATGACATTTACAATTGATGGCGCATGAAGAGCAACTTCGCTCATTTCCCATGTAAGAACTTTATCTTAGCTCGTTATTTCTCTTTGAATAACGTTTAGGATTGTAATTTGGAAGGCTAAAATTATTGATAAAAAAAGGAGTTGTTTCCTTCTCCCCATTGATTTGGTTCCAAGTTTGGTCCATTCTATGGCGGGTTGCCAGGTTCAGTTTTATTGAGTACATAACCTACCCGAATCACATTATAGGTAATTGGGTTCGGTTCAGGTATGAATAGTAAGTATACTACCCGAATCCAGTTCAAATATTATAAGGTTAGATAATAAGTATACTACCTAAATCAAGTTCAAATGGTATAGGCTAGATACCTAATTCTCGAACCCGATTATATATATATATATTAATTATCAAATAATAAAAATAATTTTTAAATATAAATTATAACTAACATACTTAACATACCTATGTCAAAAAAAAAAAAAAAACCCAACCTTACCCTAATCCCATCACGACTACCGATCATCATCGCCAACAGCTTTGGAGGTGAGAAGGCATCAACTTGGGATGAGAAAAGAGGGTGGGGTGGGGTGAGGAGTAGGAGTGGCATTCGGAGGTGATTGCAGGCGGAGAGCAAGGTGAGGGGGAGGCTTTCTCTTTTGTCGAGTCGTCGTTGCCGACAGCCCAGTAGCATAACAACGGCAAAGGCAATTGGTCAAAAGGGTTGACCAATTAGTTTATCAGGTTCAGTTAATTATAAAGTAGTAAAAAAAATATTAGGGTTGAGTTTGGGTAGGAGGTCGAAAAAAATATCAACTAATTAATTAGGTTTGGATAGTAAAGAGATTAGTTAGGTTTAGGTATAGGTAGGGCTACTTACCCTAACCGCTGCCATCCTTGTCCATTCACAAGCGTGAGATTAAGCCATCCCCATCCCACCTCTATTCTCTGTTAACAAGAGTGATTGTTTTAGTCCCACTTCACAGCTGTTTTTAAGCAGCTTTTGTTGAGGAATGAGGAAGCAGGTAAATTTCTGTTTGGTAATTAAAATCTAAAGCAGAAAAAATTGAAGAAAAGTAGAAGTTCGAAATTAGCAATTAATGCCTTTTCAGCTTCCAGCTTTTCTACAGAAGTTACAGCTTTTGCCCAGTCGCATCTGCCCAATTTTGCTACGATCGCTCAACGACGCCACCATCTCACAAAGGTCACATCTGCCCTTTTTCGTTCTTCCCTGAGGCTTCTTCCCTCAACGCTTCTGCCCTAGCTTCTTGTTCCCCTCTAAGGTATGCTTTTCCATCTCGCCCAGGTCACATCTGCCCCTTATCGTTCTGAAAAAATTTCTTGGGCATTTGGCCAAAGTTAAGCACACTTTGGTCATTTGGTGGCCAAAAAAATTTTTTTTATGAATATTTTTATCCATGATGATCTACACGATGAGACCTATCTAACGGTACCAATATCATCGTGGATGAATGTATCCACGATGAGAAATCCACGATACAAATATCATGGATACGATTTACTACCGTAACAGTAATCCTATCCATGATACTTTGATCCACGCTTTCTCATCGTGGATATATCCATCCACGATGATATTAGTACCATTGGATAGGTCTCCTCGTGTAGTTATCCAAAAAAAAAGAAATTTTTTTTGCCACCAAATGGCCAAAGTGCTTAACTTTGGCTGTGAGGGGGGCTGCCTAGGAAATTTTTTCTTTCGTTCTTCCCCGAGGCTTCTTCCCTCAACTCTTCTGCCTTAGCTTTTCGTTCCCCTCTAAGGTATGCTTTCTCTTTTGAGAAGGAGGAGATTTTTTTGAGAAGGTGGTGACTTTTTTGAGTAGCTGGTGATTTTTTTTGTAATTATGTATTCGTAGTATGCATTACCCTTCTTGTCATCTCACTTGTTTGCTGATGGAAGTGTCTCCTACGAGTCTTCCATCAAAACTGCTTTTCAGCATGTCTATATATCTGGCATTGCTTGCATAGTTTTTATGTTCAGTAAGAACTTCTTGGGTTATCAACTTCTGAGGTATTAACTTTGTAGAGTATTGATCTCCCTTCTTGTCCTTCGAAGATTAGTAAATCTATTACCTTACCATGCTTCTTACTGTAATCATCATTAGCTGATCTCTAAAAGTCCTCTGGGGTACTTTTCTCAAACATTTTTAGTTGTTTGTGTTCTAGGAAATGTATTTCATATTTTTTTTTTCTATGATAATCACCCATGTGTGCCTAGTTTTCTCTAGAATTGTGATTGTTTCTGACAATTATTCAGGCGTCATTCACTTGAATTGTTGCATCTCTATCCTATCCTACTTTTCTACAATAACTTCAGCAGCGGAAAGGAACCTAATCTTGCTCATGAGCCTGCCTCTATCATGGAAAAGAAAATTTTTTGCACCGTGTATCTTGTCGAAGAAGTTACATTGGTTTTATTTGTCAAGAGTTTATCGTACTTGGCATATTCTCATTCCTAATCTATACTGAAAATCTTGGTTTTCTCTGATGTGAGTTTATCGCCTGGTTTGGCTCCGTGGCTGTAGGAATATATGCCTCATTAGAAGCTACGTTTAACTAGCTCGAGCATGTGTCTGTTGGCCGACCTTGAATTTTAACTTATTGGTGAATGTGAACATTTAAGTATTTTCACTAATTGGCCATTGTATATTGCTATATTGTTTGTCTTGTAGCCTGGGAGTTTTCTCTTTGCTACTTTGTTTTGTTTAATTTACAAATTAATGTACTTATGTGAGGGCTTGTTCTTTTGTGTTTTACTCTTAGTGTTTGCTTACCATCATAGTCTTCTCTATACACAACGGCACATTGCATGCACAATTAAGATGATAGCTTATTCTATTTGTATGTGTGGTAATACCCATAAGTTATATTTAAAACTTTTCGCATTCAATGTTCTATGAAGCACGTTTGTTCTATGGTTTAATGTAAAATAAACACATACTGTGATTGTTCTTTGAAAGTTATTAGATGGAAATCCAAAGGACTGTGATTTACAACCAAAATATTGAGGGAAAAACTGAAGCAAAATGGGATAAAAAGAATATGGTTTTGTGATATATGTATTGAAGTAATTCATAGTGGGATACGCCTTAGTGCTCGCTTTCATATTCGAGGGTGAAAATTTTTTTTGTCCAAGTTTGAAAGGAAAATGAACTTTAAGTATAAGAAAATACAAATAAAAATAAGTAAGATCAATTGAAGAATAGATGTAAAAATGGAGACAATTGATTAAATAAGAGACCGGACTAGGATGAAATCCATATGAGGGAATTAATGTGGACAAAGAATGGTGGCTCAAAAAATCAATATATTATTTGTATTTCTATGGATTCATTTTTGTTCTTTTTTATACATCTATAAACTTGGAAAGATCTGACCAGATTTAGTAAGGATTGACACCAAGATCCTGTCGAGAAGTGTTCGATTGACTTAGATTTATGCGAATGAATATTAACCATTGATTGAATTAACATTACATTAAATCTGAATCATTAGATCTTTAGGTTAGATCATGACCATCGATTTCATGAGGGTAAATCATGACTGTTGATTTTTAAGCAAATATGGGTTGTTAGATCGTAAAGGGGTAGATATGAGCCATTGGATTGCAACTAGGAGATTTAGCCGTTAGATCAGAGTTGGAAGATCTAGACAGTTGGATTCTTGTTGATCAAATCATTGCCACATAGATTTGGATCGTCAGATTTGGACTCAATGTATCTAAGTCATAAAGGGATGGCAGTGGGTAGAGTACCTGTATTTTTCATACTACCTTTACCATAACCCAAATAATTCTTCTACTACCATACTCGAATAACTACCTATTTATTTTTTTAAAACACCTTCCCGTGCCCTACCCTATTAAAAATTTAACTACTCATTTAATACTCAAACCCTATAAATACTCGACTTATATACCTATCTTATAAAATTTTAACCTATATATATAGTTAACCGATTAAAATTCGGGTACCAGATCCTATAAAAACTTTAATAATGGTTAAATTTTGGGTAGGGTAAAATAGGTACTTGCAAGCCTGACTAATATATTTAAAAAGCTTAATTTTTAGTACACAAATGAAACCGGGTTCGAGTAGTGGGTATCCGCCTTGTGCTACCCAAACCCAACTCGGGTAGCATATGCACTACCCATACCCTACCCTGAACTCGAATAACATATATCCGATATCCTTTAAACCGGTTCGGGTAGGGCGGTTACCCACTAAATTGCTACCTAGTTGTCATCCTAAATTCACTACGGATGGTATTTAGACCGTTGGATTCTTGTTGATCAAATCATTGTCGCAGATTGTTTGATGTGATTTGGATCGTAAGATTCGGATTTTATACATTTGAGTCATTGTTGCTTGATGGGATTTAGATTGTTAGATTGATTGGGACCGTCGGATTAGAGTTATAAGGATCTAAGCCATTAAATCGTCACCGTCAAATTTGCTTGGATGAGTGTGAATTGTCAGATGAAACGAGACTCGTTTGCCTTCATCTTGTGCGTGACAAGGGTGTCACGGGTATCGTTGTCGGCCGTTGATTGACCACTCCATTACTTGAACTATTTTGGATGGAGGTTCTCGGTGCTACATGGAGCGAAGGTCAGATTTTGGCACCAACTGGTTGTGAGTCACCGCCAAACGAACCCAAATAAGGGTTTCTCGTTCGGAACAGGGGTGAAATAGAACCATTGGGAAACCTTTCGATTCCGGTGATCTAGCCATCAGATGGGCGGATCCTTCTACTCACTGATTCACATATTCGAAGAGGAGGTGCAGTCAAAATTTGGGCTTGATCAGATGGCTATATGTTTGCTTCGATGAGATGGAATGTTGAAGTTTTTTTTGTTTTCGGCGATGGACAATCGTCTTTCAGCTGCCTTCTCCTTGATGGTGGTAGAGTGGCGAGATAAGGATGGTGAAGAGAACAGGATAATCTGATTCCAGAGATGATAAGACAAGCTGATGACGGCAGATGGTAGTGTGATCAACATTGAAGGTGTAGCATGAATTTAAAACTTGCCAATCTTGAAGAAATTAGAGATTGTTTTGAGACCTATTTCAGCAAAGGGGCGAAATATTTTCTTTTCTTTAAAACCGTCAATAAGGAGTTCAACAGTTTTCTTTTATCAAATCCTTCGTGTAGTTTTGATTCTCTACAGAGAGTTCACCCTTTGTTAAGATTTAATTCTGTACCAGAGACTCCAATAATTCTATCCTTGAACAGTAATAATTTTCTATCAGGGGCCAAAATTTGCTCCCACAGGTATTTCAATAATTTTATTTTTGGTGGAGGCTTTTTACCATAAACTGATATTCATCAATCTTCAACTTTATACTCTCGATCAAAATTTGATTAAGAGATTTAATCAAAATTAGAGACTCCAATGAATTCTTCACCAGCAATTCTTTTATGAACAGACCATTTTGATGGATTTCTTTTTTAGATTAACTCCCGGCAAGGGATTTTAAACCATGTGAAGAACCTCATCCTGGATCTCAACCTTCCTTGATTGTGTCGAGATTGATTTCTTGCAAAGGTTTACCTTTGTCAATAAACAATCTGAGTTTTAGATTTTCATCAAATCCTTATTAGGATTGATGGCCTCCCTTAGAAGAAATTTGATTATTTTTTTTTAATCGGAGTTTCATTTTCTGGGATTTCTTACTAGAGTTTAATCTCCGTGAGATGATTTTCGTAGGAGTTTATTCTCTGTGATTTTTGACCGGAGTTCACTCTTCGTGAAATGATTTTCGTAAGAGTTTACGCTTTGTGATTTTTGACCAGAGTTCACTTCTTCGAAAAATGATCTTTATAAGAGTTTACTCTCCGTAATTTTTTGATCGGAGTTTACTTCTCTAGAAGATAATTGTTATAGGAGTTTACTCGCCGTGTTTTTTTATCGAAGTTTACTTCTCCAAAAGATGATTTTCATATGAGTTTAATCTTCGTGGTTTTTTTCTTAGAGTTTATTTCTTTGTGAGATGATTTTAAAAAGAGTTTACTTTCCATGACATGAAATTGAGGGAAAGAAAGAGAGAATGAAAAAAAAAAGAGCACAAGCAACTTCAACAAAAGGCAAGACTAACGCTGCGTTTCGGAGGAAGGAAAGAAAGGAAATAACAATAGAAAGAAAATAAGGAGGGAAAGAAATAACTGTTTTCTCTTTTAGGCCTTATGTTTCAGTGGGAGGAAAGAAAACTAAGAAAGACTAAATTTTAAAACTAGTTATATTATGCATAATAAATAAATAATAATAATATAAACAATATAGTTTACTAATTAAATAAAATACTATAAATTTCTATTAAATACTTATATTTAGCACATTATTTATCTATCTTTATTTAATATTATAATTATATTAATTAGCATAGTAATTTAATTTAATGATAAAAAATTATAAAAATTTTTGACATTATTTCTTCTACATTATAACACAAAACCTGTATACATTATACAATAAAGTCAACAAAATATAAATACACTACCATCAAAATATAAATACCATCAAGTTCAACACAATAGTACCAAAATATAAATATCATGAAGTTCAACAAAAAAATAGAACATGTCCAACACAATACCATCAAGTATCCATCAAAATACAATAACAAAAGTCCAACACAAGTATTCATCAACACTAACAAAGTCCAAACACAATCAAAGGCTAAGTAGACTATGCATTTATCAGGCGACTCAGAATCTCAGCTCGTAGCCTTTTTGGAACTGAGAAGAAGAGTTGTGTATTTTCCTTGCTCTTACCCAATGTAATATATGCATTTATCATATACTCGTGTGGAAGATTAAGTTTATCCAACTCCTCAAAAATTTCAACTTTTGTATACTACTTTTCTACATATCCAAGAGTACCATGGTTTATCAGAGCAATAGTATTTCTTTCATGCAGCTCATCAACATTTCAAACTTTTTATTTGCAACTTTCAATGCCAAATCATCATGTTTTCTCTTATAGTCCTGGACGACGTTGAAGTAGTGTTATTGCCTGGGCATTATGGGATGGAGGATGGATTTGCTACATCAAATGCATCTTTATTAACATCACCTTGCTGCACATCAAAGGCTTCTTCATTGCCTTCTTCACAAATAGGAGTGCTAAAGTTACTAAAAATTTCTTTGGGAGTTTTAGCCATGTTTCTAGTTGCATGATCCTTTGAAAACAACTCCACTAGTTTGTCATAAGTTTGAACTAGAGGCTTTTCCACTTTTTCATTGAATGATTGGCCTGTAAAACGATAAACATAATTAGTACATATGTAACAATTAAAATAATTACCATACAACAGGAAAAAAAAGACATACCACAATAAGCACATCCCACACATTGTTGTCAACTTCAAATATTTTTTACGAGGAACTTCATGCAATGCCACTCTTATTTTTGAACAACTCGGGACATTCCATTGAAATGGACTTTTAAAGTCTTAATTCTATTTTTTAAATGCTCTTTAGTTAATGGCAAACCAAAATTTTCAACACTTGTAAATAGCATGTTCTTATATGCGGTTTAGGTAAAGGTATTATCAACCCTAAATCATTTAATTTGTTGATCTAGCATTGAATCAATGAAGACATTATCCATATCTTAAGTCCATTTGATATGGTCTCTTTTTGATCCTTTAGTTGATGTAACTAGTTTATTCATCTTATAGTGAAATAAAAAAAAAGTGTATTAGAACAATAATTCAATTAATGAAAACAAAAATAAGTCTAGCGTAGGAAGAGTTAAATACAATACAATAGGTATAACATATGAATCGTTCAATACAATACAAGTCTAGTATAGGAAGAGTTCAATACAATACAACAAGTCTAATACAACAATGACAAATACATATTCTAACATCATCCCTATAGCACATAATCATTCCACATTGCCTCAGCTATAGTATCTCTAATAAGAACCCCTTTTCTAGCATCTTCATCTTGCCTCTCCACAATAGATGCATCATTATTTGTTGTGTTTGATAATTCTTCGTCAACTTCAGCAATAATATCAACATCAGGATCAATACCCATTAGGTAGTTATGTAAAATGCAACAGGCTATTATAATTTGGACATGTGTACTTATTGGGAAATGAGGTTCTGTTTCACTTGCAATGATAGAAAATTTCTTTTTTAGTACACCAAAACATCTTTCAATGATAACTCGAGTGGCTGTGTGTCGATGATTGTATATCCTTTGCATTTCGGGGAGCATTTCTGGAATACTCTTTCAAGTGATACCGGTCATAAGCCAACTTTTGATATCAAATCCGGCATCACCTAAATAGTATTTCCCTAATGTAAAAATATATAATATTAGAATTTATGATAAAACCTAAGCAATTAAGTATATAGTAAGTTTACCTTCTATAAGTTTTAAGTTATCATATCGCATCTTTTATTATTCGTGAATTCGATGTCGTCCCTTCCCACCTAGCTAGGATGTGAACTTCATATCGAATGAACTTGCTGCAAAAATATTTGTAGTTGGTCAATCCTTTCTTCCCCTATATCTAGATACATCGCTAGAAGGTACCCTAACTCGAACATGTGTACTATTGATTGCACCTAGACAATTCTGCATTTATTATATAATGATAGCAATAAGCATAGTTGTTATGATATTTTATAAAAATTACTTATGATCTAATATACTTTAAAATAAGGATAAAATCTGCTGTTATTGTATATCTCGGGAGGAACTATTGAGCCATCAAGTTGTGAGATAAATTGCTCATGCAAGCTAATGATAGCTCGTAAAACCTCGTGAATGTGATAGCTGATGGTTCGAGTACCACGATGAAAGAAAAAACATATTTCTCTGTATTTTTGTGAGATACTAAATACAAGAACATGAACACTTTTTTCTCAATAGTACAATTTTTTTTAATCTCAAAACCCACACCTCCCTTTCAATAACTGACACAAATGCTTAAAAACATGTACTTTCATTCTATACGAACTAGTTAACTTCATCACTCTCTCGTAATTGTTTCAACCCATGTTTGTTGTAGTCTTGACATCAATTCTTCTACAATAACCCATGCAGCTATGCATATGTATTGACAATTAAAAACATGAATTATTGTAGAAGAATTATAGCAAAGTAAAAAAACAATGAGATACTTTCTTACTCCTATGAAAGCAAGGTTTCTTATTCAATGTCATGTCTTTCTTATTTTCTATGCCATATCTTTCTTGAAAAAAAAGAACAGCAAGGATGAATAAACAATAGGTTCAAGCAATGTAAGTACATGGTTGGTACCAAATTCGTTGTCAACCATATTTATTTTTCTCCTCTAACACACCTTAATAAAAAAAAGATTATGTTTTTCAACTATTTTTTTTGTCACGAGTCATGACCCTATAGAAGACAAAACATTTGTCCATGGGAATGCCTACATTGAGTATATCTACTTGTATGACCCTATAGAAGACAAAACATTTGTCCATGGGAATGCCTACATTGAGTATATCTACTTGTTTTTGAGGGAGAACGAGGAGATGAGTTTTCACGTCTGCGTAGGATGGAAATACATTTCCGTCCGATTGGAGAGAACCATTTCAAGGGAAAGGAAATGATTTTTTCCTTCCCTTCCACCCATTCTCTTATGTGAAACAAGGGAAATCGGGGGAAAGAATTTCATTTCCTTCCTTTCTCTCCTGATTTCCCTCCTCTAAAACAGGCCATAAGGAAACTCTAGTTTTTTGTGCCTTGCTCTATTAGCCGTGATCTCTCTTTATTTTCGTTCTTTTCCTCCCCGAGACCTTCCAGCATTCTTTTTTATCAAATTACTCTACTCTTTTTTTTTCCTTCCCTTCTTTTCCTTGCCTAGTGGTAGGGACAGAACTTCTACACCAATTTTCCCTTCAAACCACAGGTTCAGAACCAACTGGAAGCAAGCGGGTAGTGAGGGAATAAAGCAATGATTCCAGAATTTACTATTAGTTCCTCTCTCCCTCACCTCAATCCGGCCAACGAATTGGCTGGCCTCACATCAACTATACTCACAGCCCAAACCTCCCCTGCCCTATCCTCACTACTCTCTCTTATTTTTCTTTTCCAGCTCACCTCTCGTTTCTTTCAGCCCACTTAGATAAGATTACAACATACACATCCCATCCCTATACATGATTTCCTCACATCTCTCTTCCCATACAAGCATGGACAAAACAAGATAGAAACATGAGGTGTTCAAGCACCTCGGCAGGGGGTAACTAACAGTTTGATAGTAACAGTGAAATCCAGGTAGCAAGAAGAATACCATGCTCGAATCAATCATGCAGAATAATCATGACATCAACTTAAAAGAAGGGATCAATGCCTTTTCGGTATCTTGGCATTCCAATAACCAGCAGGCCCATCAAGAGTAGAGACTGCATGCCCTTGATTGAAAAGCTTACAAAATACCTTTCAGCTTTGAGGGCTAAATGTCTCTCATATGCCAGATGAGTCAAATTAATTAAATCAATTTGCTACGGGAACATTATTTTCTGGAGTAGTGTCATTAAACTTCCAGCCGGTGTAATCTCCAAACTAAATTCAGCCTCGCCAATTTTCTTTGGTCGAAGGGGCGCAGTACGGTCTAGCAAAAGTAGCCTGGGCCAATGTTACTAGGCCCACAGCATTGGGTGGACTTGGACTGTGTGACATCGCTAAACTCAACAGGGCTTTCTTTATGCGCCATATCTAGAACATTATACAAGACAAAAATTCCTTATGGATTAAATGGATCCATGAGACATACTTGCGGTCTGACTCAATATGGTCCATCAAGCTATCGAGACACGCACCATGGCCGGTGCGTGACCTTCTAACGGTCCGGGAATCTTATATGCCAATGGTTGGATATAAAATCGTGAACGGTAATTCCATCAGACTCTGGCTCGACCCCTGGTTCGATAATAAGTTACTTCTAGATCTAGTGGAGGACGTTAGATTTGAAAACCCTTCGGGGAAGAACACTCGCCTCAACTCTATTATCACAAACCACAAATGGTCCATTCCGAGGCCTCGGTCTATGAGCCTGGTTGATATTTATGCAGCTATTCCCCATATAAAAATTCACTCCCATCTCAACTCGGACAAACTATACTGGAATCGCACTTAACACGGGACCTTCACTATAAAATCTGCATACGAGGGTCAATTACAGGGCACGGAGGTTCCTTGGAAGCACCTGGTGTGGTTCAAGGGGAAGATTCCATGTCATTCCTTCTTCCTTTGGCTGTTATGCCAAGGCAGCTTAAGCACCAGGGTGCGTCTATTTGACTGGGGTATTGTGTAGAACCCAACTTGTCTGCTTTGTAACTCACACACCGAGACTATCGACCATCTTTTCATTAAATGCGAGGCCTTCACATATTTCAGGGATTTAACTATCAAAAGATATGGTATTAATCTTGTTGGTGATACTTGGGAGGGGACCTTGACTTATCTATCCCAACTATGGCATCCTGAGAACACGATCCAGGTTTACATCAAAAAGCTTATGCTTTCCGGGGCTCTCTACTATATCTAGAGATACCAGAACAACTATATCTTGGCCTCTTACAACAAAGGAATCTTGGAATTCTCAAAATCTTTGATCACGGATATCAAAACCAAAATCAAGACATATATTCCGCGGGCGAAACATAATGCACATGTGCTGGGTTTTTTCAATCTACGGGTGGATACTGAGGAGCATTAAACCACTGCATCTATTCACTCCTATATTTGTTTTCTTAGCGTGCTCTCTGGATTTGGGGTTCTGCCGCAGGTTGATAGGTACAGGTGAGTGACGCAGGGGTGCTTTCGGAGGAAACAGCCTCTTGGTCCCTGCACTCAGCGAACTCTCGGCTAGCTTGGAGGAACACAATGATGGGGCAAAAGAAGCTTCTTTGTATTTGCAAAGAAGATCACACCTGCGAGGGATGGTAAATTAGTTCTTATTGCAACAGCAAAGAAACCAGATGATACTCTGGAGAAATGATACCGAACAAGCCCACGGATACAGCTGTATACATATACAAGACCAATACAGAAGAAATCAAAAGTCTGCTGGAAGCATGCTGGCGCTGAGTAAATTTTGCTCGTCAAGTATCTTTAGCATTCGGCGGCTAAAAATGCCACTGGGATTTTCGTTATGGAGGCCAAGTCCCGCTACAAGGACCAGTATCAGCGTGTATGTGCATGGCGTGAACCATGATGTGATAAACCTGTTGTGTTTGGAGTTGTGAATCTGATCCTCTCTTTTGTTTTCTTTTTATTTAGAGCCATGTAGCAGGATCCTCGCGTCATCAGGTATAAGGGAAATTTTGTCAAAAATTTTTTAGACCCTGGGTGAAGGTTGGGTTTTTGAGGCTTGTATATACCTTGTAATATTTTCTTTTGATTATATAAAATCTCTTACTTGTTTTGGCAAAAAAAAACTTAAAAGAACAAACAACAAAATCAACCTAGACCCTGGAGCTCTGCCCCTTAGCTACCACAAGTACGAAAAACTAAAACCATAGCACTAGCAAAGCTCGACATGGCTACGAAACATATCAAACAAGGATAAATTGAATAAGAGCCTCAACAAAACAAGTCATGGGATGAGGTACCCCACCCATCATCCAAATCACCCAGAAAACCAACTAGGAACTCTAGAAAACTCATAGGTATCTAGGGGAATGAAGATAGTATACATAGCCCAAGTTAGGGCTGCTCCGTCCAGAGATATTGCTCACAAACAGAACCTCCACACTTCCCAGAGGAAGGTAATCAGCTGCAAAAGACCCGACTCCAAGATAGGGGAAGTAGGAGAACTCCAGATGAAATCCCAGCCGGAGGAAGACCCACGGGTGGTAGGAAAGATCAAGCGTTACAGCTCTTTGAGCTCAAGAGTGAGCTCTGCTCTTCCGGGCTCGAGCAAAGGACTTGAGCTAGCTTCCGGAAATCTCGTCGATGGCCAGAGGGAACCGGACGAAGAAGTCCTATCATTTGTGACGGAAAAATCACCCAGGAGTCGCCTCCTGGACCTGATCGCGCGAGAAGGCAAGAGCTGCTGCCTAGAGAAAGAATGCTAGGTGTCACACATGCATGCCTCCAAGTCTCAGCCGAGAGACTAAATGTTGGGATTTTGTCTTGGTAAAATCCAGCTAAAACTTAACTCTCAAATAAGTTAGAATGCTGGTCAAAATAAGTCAAAATCCCAACTTAACTTACCTTTGATCCACATGCATCTAAGTCTTGGCAGCCTCCTCAATCACCTATGTCAACCAACAAGGTCTAGCAATATGTATAAACCCACGAGAGGGAATCAGCTACGCTGGGTCCTCACGCCGACTAGCCCTTGAGCCAGACTGCCACCTCTGGCTCACCCTCTCCTTAGACCGAATCAGAGAGCAAGGCCATCCCTGATCCAACTGCCCTTAGCGACTTATGTCGCCCTGGTCCATGACCAAACGAGCTACTGGTCAACCAGCAACTACCCAGTATGGGTCAATAAGCCGACATGGTTCGACTGACCCAGGTATGACGATATGTCCATTGTCTCCCTGGCCTTAGTCTCCCCCGCACCCATCCCTTGGGCCCTAGTGTCCTACAACCGAGACCAGTATTAACACCTCATAATGTACCTAACTCTTTCGGCCCGACCCCGTGTCCAGGCTAGACTTGTGTCGTGCCACGCTTCCGTGCGCTAGGCTCGTTCCCACAAGTCGGTACGCTTTCGCGCTCTAGGACTCGTGGTTGCTCGCCCTCGCACATCAGTTCATGGACTCGCCCACAATCTAGCCATTGGAGCACGACAGCCCGCTCCCTACTCGAAAGGACGCACCCGACTGGCGCAGCACATAATCTCATCGCCATACGACTTATCGCATCGGTCTGCTCAGTCCATCGAGGGTAAATCCGTCCACTCAATCTTTCGAGCGAATGCCCACACTAGTCCGTCAGTGTGGTTACCTTGGCACAATGAGAACACTGGTCCGTCAGTATCTCAATAATAAATATGAGTACACCCACGATTCATCGGGAGTCTCATGTGTAAGGAGAGAATCCCCATATATAGATAATCTGAGTCCGGCTACAATTGAAACTTGTGCCAAGTCCTGGACTCCATCGTTCAAGTAATCCACGCCTAAAGGCGAGACGTGATCACACGAAAAAATCATAAAAAAATCAGAAAGAATCAGTGATACTTAATCAGTGTCCAATTATCGGGCCCATTACACCTAGCCACTTCCTTACGATTTGTCAGCGCCTCTCTCCTGCCAGTGTCATACCTCCTTCTCAAGCCGAACCATTCACTACAATTTCTCTTTCTTTTTTTTTCCTCTGGAGTTCCCCCTCACGACTCCATCCCCTCTTGCCGAAGTCTTTTGTTTGCTCAATGATCAATCGTGGCCTAGACCCACGATCTTTTTTTTTCAATTTCTTTAAACGTGGCAACACCCACGAGCTCTTCATGTTTATTTTTAACATGGAAAGCCCACGTTGCCGAGTTCCTTTTTTTGTATTATAATTTTTTATTATTTTAATTTTATTTTATGTTTAAAATTCTGTGATTATTTTTTTCTCCTAGGAGAGAGAAATAATCACCTTCAACACTATCATCGACCTACTTTTCATGCTAAATAATAATAATTTGTCGAAAATAATTTAATCCAATTAGATCAATGTCTAATTTATCACCAACTTACATACCCACATCACTCCTTTGAAGTTTGCACTAATTTGAGTGAGTTACCTACTGGTATTAGAGAGTGAAGGTCAAGTGATTCAAGGCAATTGAAACACTAAATCAGCAAGTAACTTGTAGAAACAGAAAAAAAAAAGGTATTCTTGCAATCAGACATCCAGGAAAAAAGAAACATTGGAACTGAGGCACAAGCAACAACAATAACTCTAACTTTAACAACCACCAAGAAAGAACAGGTTTCTGTTCCACCACCACGCTACCGAGATAACTTACAAACTGGGGAACTCAAAAGACATTTTTCAACTCATCCAGCCATCATTGCACTTCCTTGCCAGCCATCCGTTACATAAGGGGACTCATTTGGCCATCATCACTTTGACAAATTCCTCATAGTTGATCTGGCCGTCGCCATCAACATCAGCCTCACGAATCATTTCATCAACTTCTTCATCAGTTAGCTTCTCTCCCAGATTGGTCATGACATGGCGAAGCTCAGCGGCAGAGATGAAACCGTTCTGGTCCTTGTCAAACACCCGGAAGGCTTCCTTCAGCTCCTCCTCTGAATCTGTATCCTTCATCTTCCGAGCCATCAAGTTGAGGAACTCTGGGAAGTCAATTGTACCATTTCCATCAGCATCGACCTCATTTATCATGTCTTGCAATTCTGCTTCTGTTGGGTTCTGACCCAAAGAACGCATCACGGTTCCAAGCTCCTTGGTGGTGATGCAACCTGCAACAGTCCAATCATATAATGCCCTTTACAACTAATTGAAGTTACTAGAACGTATAATTCCAAAATGCCTTTTGTAGCTTGGTGAATTAGGCAATTCATCAAGAAAATTTTCAACTCAAATGCGCCAATCTTGAACTAATTCTTTTCTTCAAGTGGTATATGTTTTGATAATTCCCGATAATAACATTAACGTTAGATGTCATTAAAGAAAAAAACACATGATATCTGTAGGTGAAATTATCCAAACATTCATGCTCCTTCGAAGTTCATCTGTTTGATCAAGGTAGTAATAGCAAATAATTTTTCAGAAAGAAAACTTCAATCATATGTTTACCTGACAGAGCTAAATTTCATAAAATCGAAGGCTCAAAATGAAGTAGGAAGCAAGCAATACTGAATCAGCTCAATCAGACAAAGCATCGCAATAAAACACAGAATGATAAACACATACGGAATGCAATAAACATAAAAAGCATTGCAATAAAACAATACGGAATGATAAACACATGCTGAATCAGCTCAATCAAGCAAAGCATTGCAATAAAACACAGTGATAAACACATACGGAATGCAATTAACATAAATAATAATTTGTCAAATGAGACAAAATCAACCTTCCAAATAACAGTAAGGGAAGTCAAGCAGCAAGGTGTGAATAGATTAATGGTGCAAAAAATTGCAATGTTTAGGAAGAAACTTCTATAAAGCATTGTGTGCCCCAATCCTTTCCAGATTGTGATAACACAGAATAAAGGGACATCTGAAAAAAAAGAAGTCTTCGCTGACAAGAGAAGGTTAGCTAAAAACTTGGAAGTTAACAGGAGGCATAGCCGTTACATGTCTATGCAAGGAAACTAGATGCACCATTATCATGTATTGCGCATCTGTTTGCCCTCTCACAACTTGTATCTATGGTGGTTCTGCTCACATCCTTCAAAATGCAGCAAATCAGCAAAAGCACCTATATTTGATTTATCAAATCACCAAAAATACAATCCAACTACTACCAATGTGATCCTAATTTCCCAATCTGCCGACTTCATATTCAACTGGCTGCTGACACTCTAAAATCTATTTGACTATAAAGCTTAAGAATGATTTGTAGTCGAGAAAAGGATTTAGTGGTAGCTACTAATATGTGTATCATTCATCTTCTTCATGAGTAAATCAAACGAGGAAGATTGTATTCAAGTAATTTTCATGTACTTATCTCAAGGATCTTTCCATATCTCGTTTTAGAACAAAAAGACAATACTCGTCCTCGAATATCATAGGCCAAGAGCAGTAGTAAGAAAATAGTTTGGTCCCATCAAAAGCTCAATTAAGAAGCCAATAGCTTCAATTTTAAGACATGTTTATAAATTGGCTTCTTCAGTTCCCTATCTAGTAAAATATGACCACATGTTTGGAAGTGAAGAATTTTTGGACAACTAAATTATTGTTTTAGATAAAAAAAAAAAAGAGCGTGAGAACATTTGGTACCCAACAGAACAACTTAAATAAACTGAGTCAAACATATTTGTATGTCGCTTCAAACGTCCAACTCAATAAATTATTTCATATCCATAGCCTCAAATACGTCAATTAACTGATAAATAAAACAAGAAAATGACTGCATTATTTGAAACTGTGATCGACTAACTAATCCTCTTGTGTCAATAGAGATATTAAATTGCCAGAATGATATAGCATCTTCGAATCAGATCAAAGGAAATGGTAGATTGAAGACATGCCAATAATTGCTCATGCGAAATCAAAGCACAAGAAAACAGACAACACATTGAAAAGCTTTTTAGATCAAGTTATGTTAGTATCTTGGTACGACAGTAATACCGAACTAAACGCATAAAACGTGAAAACGACCCTCTAAATTTCACCGAGGAAATTGGGAAAAAATATTTCGAAGTATCGTTCTTTTCCAACTATCGAGCTCAAAGATCCTAACTTGCTGTAAGCCTTACAGTTTTCACAGGATTAAATGCAGATCCGATCAAAAGAATTCTCATATACATAACACACGAAAAGCGATCAAAGCGCAAAGGTGTGCTCAGATCAAGATAAAAGAGCTGAGGATGAAAGAATGGGAGCGAGAGTATCTCACCGTCGCCGTCCTTATCGAACAAGCTGAAGGCCTCCTTGAACTCCGCGATCTGGTCGTCGGTGAGCTGCTCCGCCATGCCTCCTCCGCAATCAACCACACAACGGAGGCTCGAAGACAGACAGATCTGCTAGCAAAAACAATAAAGGAAGAAGACAACGAAGTGGAGACGACGCGAGCGCGACTTCCCCGGCGATGGATTCCACCCTCTTCACACATCGAGCTCTTTTATAAGCGGACATTTTATCTCTACTCTCCCCAAAATGGCCAAGCGCTCTCGGCTCACCGAGGTAATTTTAAATGACTATTCTACCTTTGCCATCGCTTTTTGTTCCAAGGCTGTCCTTCCCTGGACCCCACGGGCCCGAGTTGATGTCAGTGCATGTAACCCTTGTCGCCCGTAATCTTACCCACCTTGTGGCCAAATTACAAGGCAGGTGGAGTTTTGGGTGGTTTTATAAAACAATCAGAAAATTAACCAGTTTCTCTTATCTGTCCGTCGAATGTCAATCGTGCGGTCATGACGCGACCATCGGAGTCGAGCTCCGGCTCCGTCACGCGGGACGCACCACTGACTTTGTACAGCTCGTGTGAGGGGTAACATAGTCATATCACCGACACAGTTTCGGGGGCTGTTTAGTCATCTTCCGAATCTCTTTTCTCCCGCGGGTGCCGCAGATATTCTTGGCGTCCCTATCATTATTTGGCTAGCGAAAGGATGCGAATTCCCTATTTTGCCCTCAACGCGGATTGAACGCGGAGGTTGTCAATTACCAGCCTTTGACCGTTAGTGGCGGTGCCACGTCATACGCATTGCTGAGGTGGATGGAGGCGTATCTCTGACTGTTTAATTATTTGTATTTATTCGTTTATTTATTTATATTTTCAAAAAAATAATTTTTTTTATAAGCAATCAATTTATTAATAATCTTACAAAAGGACAGAATTATGAAAAATAGGAATTTAATTTAATAAAACTTATCTTACATATCTTCCTATTTATTTGTTTATCACGGAGAGTTAAAATTATGTTGAATTATTTATTACTAGTGAAAGTCTACATATTTACGCAATTAGGTCTAATAAATATTTGTTCACAAGGTTTTAGTAGATCGCGTTTATATTTTTTAACTTCAACAAAATTAAGATATAGCATGAGAACCTTTTTCAATAAGACAAATTTCATTGTCAAGCATGAATGAGAACGTATCAAGGATGACATGTAGTCAATGGTGCCATTGACTTAGTTGACTTTGTCTCTTCTACCTTAAATTAGTAGAAATCTTTTTAATGTTGTATGTTATTTGGGTTGACTTAGTCTATTTGTTATCTAAATGTATTCATGAATCATCCAATTTTCTCCAATAAAGACATGTGAGCAAATTTTTGGTAGGTTTAACCCAAATAAGGAGAAGGAACCTTTTTATATTGTTACTCATATATGCATGGCTTCAATGGCTTTAAAATTTAAATATATACCATATGACCACTTTTCTAGTGTTAATCAAATAATTCATAAATTTTCACAGTAATAATATTATATGGTATATATATTTAAAATTTAAAATTATTTTATTAGTATTATCATCCACCTAATGAGAAAACAAATTAATTATCTTTATAAGTTTGAATCAATCACTAAATTTAAAATACTTATCCTCAAGTTAATGATGGAGAACTATCCTTGGTTGATAGCATATGAGGTCAATCTAATAATGATTTCATCATCTATGTCAACCTTTTTATGCATAAAACTAGATTTCCTAGTATATTATTAGTTACAATTCACCAAATAAAAGAACTAACTAATTAATTTAGTAAAATTAAAATAATATGATTTAATTTAAAATATTTAAGCTAGAGCTAATACTCGTAAATTTATTAAGTCTTATGTATTACTAAGAGTTTTTTCCACTTCCTATGTGAGCTATCACGACTAGCCTTGTGGGTATTTGTTTAGATAACTCGGTAAGCAAGTGTAGCCCAAATAACTTACGGTGTTTTCCACGGGCAGGCCTGTTATGGCCCATCGAACAATGGGTCATTTAGTCCTTGACATGATGCAAAAAATACTTCTAGCCTGACCCATTGGAGCCGTGCCATGCCACACGTGCCACAATGCTAACGCGCGCCGTAAAAAAATCTAGAAAAGCCCATCTTCAAAAAGTCTACGGGCCTCCAGGCCAGCTCCAATATTTAATATTGGGAAGTTAAAACGTAATATGCATACAAGAATATGTGTTATTTTCATATTATAAAACTATTATATGATTATAAAATATTTCTAAAAATTAAATTTCCGCAGTTTTCTGAATTTATTCCATGCATGATTAAGTTTCAAAACTCTTATATGGATATTCACACTAATCAGATTACGATCGAGCACATCTGTTTAATACACAAACAAGAGTAATTAAAATCGTAAAATATCCATATTTAATTTCCCTCTGTTTTCTTAACCATCCGATGATATTGTGAGTAGCTGCAGTAATGAGATCAAGCGTAGGCCGCAGGCGAGAGGCGCGGGGTGACGAAAGCCTTAAGGGGCACGGCCTTGGGGAGGGCCAAGCCGGGCTTCGCTTCCATGTCGAGCTGTTCCCCCTCCGGCAGCCTCCAGTCGAAGGAGTGCACCAGCGACCCCAGCAAGTACTGCACGAACACCGTGCCCACCAGCTTCCCGGCGCACGACCTCCGCCCGGCGCCGAAGGGTATGAACTCGAAGTCGTTGCCCAGCGGGTCGAACCGCGCCGCCTTGCCTCCGGGGAGGAACCTGTCGGGGTCGAACGCCAGCGGGTCCTCCCACACGCTGGGGTCGCGGCCGATGGCCCAGATGTTGACGAGGAGGCGGCTGTTCTTGGGGATGTAGTAGCCGTCGACCTCGCACTCCTCGTACGAGAAGTGCGGGAGAGCGAGCGGCGTGGAGGGGTGCAGCCGCAGCGCCTCCTTGCTGATGGCCTGCAGGTACGAGAGGTTCGGTAAGTCGGACTCCTCCAGCAGGCGCCCACGGCCCACCACCGCGTCGGTCTCTGCTTGCGCGCGCTGCATGATGGCCGGGTTCTTGAGCATTTCCGCCATCGCCCATTCCACCACGATCGCGGAGGTATCGGTGCCGGCCGTGAACAGATTCTATTTAAGCAGAAGAAGCAGAACACGCATGTTAGAAACAATATCCAGTCGATCTCCAAGTATTGTGGAAAAACAAATCTACACGTACTGAAATGCATGAAAAATTGCGGCGGTAGACTTTATCGAACTTTTTTTTTTGACTTTATAAAACTTAACTCTACTCTAGCAAGCTGAAAAAAAAAATTCTATGCAGGTCCTCTGTGCATTGAATAAAGAGCTGAAATGAAATGCATGAGAAAACCAAATCTAGTGGCGGAATCCAGGCAAGATTCCTCTGCAGGCGCAGTAATGTTCTCCACCAGACCAGGTGGTGCTGGGCCGCCAATTTATGCTGTGGTCGGCGCGTTGTCGTCGCCGACTTTAATTCCAGTTAGGTACGTACAGTTATGGAGGAAACCCTATGCTTACGTCATTTGACACTGCAGGGACCCACCACCAGAGACACACATTTCCCTCCCACTACTCCACTCTGGATCTCAGAAGAATCACATCCATTGTAATAATCTGCGCCCCCATTTACTCAAGTGGATAGCCAAAGTCAGAAGCTAGATTCCACAGTACAAAAGTCAACGAGTTCGTGTAATTGGTCAGAATTGAAGGATTGAAACGAGAAATGTTACTATTCTGAGGACTATATGGAAAAAGAGGAGACAATCAGTTCTATTATAGTATTTTAATTACCAAATGAATCCAGATTTCAAAAAATCCCCATATTTCATAAAAAATATTTTATGTCGCCCGCGTCATTAAGGCAGACATATTAGATGCCTGCAGAGACAGGTGAAAGAAGGTAGCATATGCTTCATCAATTAATAATTGTGTCTCCTGACAACCACATGGTGTGGCTGAAAATTAATTTTTTTAAGTCTAGTGCATGCAGATCCTTCAACTTATAATTAATTACTTCTTTTACAGATTAACTTGCAAAAACTCCACTGTTTTTACACTTTTTTGGACACTAGTCCTTAATGATAAAAAAAATTGAAGATTAAAGTTTTCGAAATTGAAAGTTGAAAATGGATGCTTAATATAATCTCATAAAAAAAGTCATAATCGATAACTTAGGGGTTCAGTTGGTCCACGTTTTGTGATTAGTATTGGTTGGATAAGGCAGTGTGGACTTGCTGAGCTAATTGAATTCTAATCTTAATTCCTGGAAAAATTGAATGACAATAATCAAAACAAAGTACTACAATAAGCTAAATAAGCACACTATTTATCGAAATCAAACTGATGTTAATTATAAAATCACTAGTATTCAATATGTTTGTATGCCTACAAAGTTTTCAATTATTATGGTACTAATATTCCATCTCTTGGTTTTAGTACTTGTCAATTCCTAGTGTGGATCTTAAGTTACCAGAAATTAAGTATTTTTTTTTTGTTTCAAGTATATTTATAGGCTCAACATGTAGTCTAGGAAGGTCACTATTATCTTGTGCTTTTCTTCGGATATTGGACATCCTTTTCACTTGATTAGTCAATGTGGTCTACCTCAACACTTAACTCTTAAATAGGAACATAAATTCTACTCACATGCTATATTTCATCAAATTTTTTTATTTAAGTAACTTGGAGAATTCACACTTCACTCTCAACACCACAAAGTGTTTCATAGAATCACTTGTACTTTCTCATTTATGGATATATATGTAATATAAACCCTAAAATTTTAATTATTTTTATTTTACAACACTATTTTAGAAGATATTAAAGTCAGTGAAGTAGGAAGGTGCTAATAGTGAGGCCACGTGGCATTAATGGAAATCTAGTGGTTGATCTGGCAAAGCACTGTCCATGATACGTTTTATGGCTGGCATCGATCTTTACCTTCCCCCATTAGATCTTTTGTGCGTACTTGTTTTCGACGGTTATTGTGTTTTTGGGAATTTTCTTGCATCTTTTCCATGTTTATTTTAGGAATTAGATTTTGTAGCATTTTGTCCTTATCTATGAACACTATTATGCTCTTGTTAATTTCTATCCAAAACCGAATCTGCCAGCTTCTCACCAATTTTAGTATAATTGTTTATGATCATCATAACATTATTAATCCATTTATCTATCAGAAGGAAGTTTTGTTTCTGATTGAGATAAAAATTAGAGAAAAGAGAAGAACAGAATATTGCTGAATAAGAATTATAAAAAAAAAATAACAATCTGCGTGCATGGAGCATAAATAAAGAAAAAAATGAGAATTGTGAATTGAGTAGGAAAAGAGAGAATTTCTTACTGTGATGAGCCCCTTGACGTTGACGTCGGAGATGGAATGGCCGTCCTCGGTGATCTTGTTGGCCATGACCTTGTCGATGAAGTCGGGATTGTCCCGGCGCTCCTCCTTGGTCCGCTCGTGCTCCTCGATGAGCCTCGTCACCATCGCGTCGAACCGCTCGTGGACGCTCTTCATCTTGGCATGGATGCCCTGCAGATCCATCCATGCGATCGAGGGGAAGAAGTCGCCGATGTTGAACTGCGAGCCGCCCGTCAGCATGTCGGCCAGCACCTCCTTGAATCGGTTGGACTCGTCGCCGTGGGCGTCGAAAACGCGCTGGCTGACCACGATCTGGCCCACCACGTTGGTCAGCGTGCAGATCAGCAGGTCGATCAGCACCACCGGCTCGCCGGCGTCGGCCAGGCGGCGCAGCGAGGCGAGCATGTGGCCGAACTCGGCGCGGCGGACGGGGGCCCAGTCGGCGAGCGCCTTACCGCCGAGCAGGTGGAGGCTGCACGTCTTGCGGAGGAGCTTCCACGTGGGGGTGCAGTCGGCCATGACCAGGTCCTGGCGATGGTAGCTCACCTCGTGGGCGCTGATGGGGTCGGGCCGGTGGGCGAACTGCGAGTCGACGGTCTTGAGGAAGCTGCGCGCCGCGGAGGCGGTGGAGGCGACGACGCAGCCGTGGGAGCCCAGCCGCAGGAACATGATGGGGCCGTAGCGCTGGGCCAGGCGGGCGAGGTTGGAGTGCGCGCTGGCGCCCACGAGGGGGAGCGCGCCGAGGATGGGCACCCCACGGGGGCCCGGCGGGTACGGAAGCCGCGAGGACGGCGGCTTGTGGAGGAACCTACGGAAGAGGAAAAAGGCGACGCAGAGGGCGACCGCCGCCGTGAGGTAAGGGTCGATGCTGGCCATGCGGCTATGCTTCCACCTGTCGCTGTCGGTCTGACGATCCTAGCTTGCAATGAATCCAAAGCCTGGCAGCCAATGCTATAAATAGAAGCGTGGAGGTTGAAGAAGCTTCACAGTTTAACATTTTTCAAGAAATATCATTTTAATTTAAGCAAGTCAAATACACGGCTTGCTAGCGTTCATGGCTTACTATCCTCTCCAAGTTCCAGTTGTGATCTAAAGTAAAACAGGAAATAATTAATTGTCAACGCTGCAATACTAACTGGCAAATCCTCGCCAGATCATTTTCTCAACTTAACCCTCCAGCTTTTATTAATTACCTAAATAATCAAGACAACAGCATATTTTTTTTTTTTCTCAAAGTTCTTGGCCCTCAATCATTTTATGAACTCACTTTCACCTACATTTATTTTGATAAAGAACTACAGTTGTTGAAATGAACGAACGCATCAACCCTTGATGTACTTGTGGCGACAAAATTTATCAGAAATGATTTACTTAATTGTGCAATATATAATCGCGACTTCCATATGTAAATATTAGGTCACGTTAATTTTTTATTATTATTAGTTTCTTTAATTTCTTTGGCGTCACGACCGACCCTCTGATAGCCAATAACATTTGGACATGTGGCAAGAGAAAAAAATAAAAGAGGAGATTTATACTGTGAAGGAACCCTTCTCCACATCTTGCACATCTTGTGGAGAAGGATCAGGATCCTAATTTAACTATCAAAATAGGTCTAAAAAAAATAAAAAAAAATTATCATGATGGTCTACTCATCAAGATATATCCAATGGTACTAAAATTATCGCAATCTAAATCTTGTACGCTGAGAAAAAAATTTAAAAAGATATAATAAAATTTATGCTTCTTAAATTCTACTGTATCTTCTCTATTTTTTTTTTTTAAGAGGGATACATATGCAAATAGGACTAATAATGAATGCCAAACTATGAACAAAATAAAGAATAATCCAATTGATATATAGTTTTATTTAATATTTATTTTTATTGACCATACATTTGTAGTCACTCATTTATCGATCACAAATGTGCTTTTAAACAATTCCAAATTAATACGCATACTAATTATGTTTCATATAACAAATTGTGATTATAAATTGATCAATCACATCATTGATTTATATGTATTATGTGACAGTAAATCTTACTTTTAGAATGGAGAAGAGTCAGCGGAAGAAGATATGAGAAATTAAATTTGGGATAAAAAAATTTGCATGAAAAGAAAGAAAAAGAAAAAGAAAATGGAAGACAAAAGTCAGCTGAATAATACAAGGTCGACGCTCCTTTAGAATCTTAAGCGTAGACTTTTATTTTTCCTGCTGCGTCTATTTCCTGTTGTCGATGCTGGCCACATAATTTTAAATTTTCAAACGCAATTATAAATACTAATAAATTTTATAAGAATTACGTACCGAATTTGTAGGTTTAAACTCTATTATTTAATTGTTTTACATTTGTGATTGAATCTCTTTGTGACTTTCTCTTTGCTTAGTAATTTATTAAGTGGCTTAGTAGTCAGTGAAAGTCATTATCAACTACATCAACTACAACAATAGTCAGCCAATCAATAATCATTGATAGGCAAAATTCTATTAGCGTAGATACATAATCCACCTTGACTATTACTTGTTTTGAAGTTCTTCCAAAATATTGCATCATGAAATTGTGATTTTTTGATAGAAAAATAAAGAAACAAAAATTTTGCGGACTTGGCTGGTGTAATTGGATGTGATTTTATTGTCTTGACTTAATCGGCACCATCCACTTACATCGACTCCTCCATGTTGGCCTAATTAAGAACTTGGCTCAATGTTTGCAATTTTTAGTAAACTAGTGGAAGAGGGAAATGCACATCAAGTGAGTGATGCTTGTAAATTATGTTGTTTTGAATTATTTATTACTAGTGAAAGTCTACATATTTACGCAATTAGGTCTAATAAATATATGTTCACAAGGTTTTAGTAGATCGCATTTATATTTTTTAACTTCAATAAAATTAAGATATAGCATGAGTACCTTTTTCAACGAGACAACTTTCATTCTCAAGCATCAATGAGAACGTATCAAGGATGACATGTAGTCAATGGTGCCATTGACTTAATTGACTTTGTCTCTTCTACCTTAAATTAGTAGAAATCTTTTTAATGTTGTATGTTGTTTGGGTTGACTTAGTTGACTTAGGCTATTTGTTATCTAAATGTATTCATGAATTATCCAATTTTGTCCAATAAAGACATGTGAGCAAATTTTGGTAGTTTTAACCCAAATAAGGAGAAGGAACCTTTTTACAGTGTTACTCATATATGCATGGCTTCAATGGCTTTAAAATTTAAATATATACCATATGACCACTTTCCAGTGTTAATCTAATAATTGATAAATTTTCACATAAAGAATATTATAGGGTATATATTTAAATTTTAAAGTTATTTTAATTAGTGTTATCATTCACCTAATGAGAAAATTAATTATCTTTATAAGTTTGAATCAATCACTATATTTTAAATACTTATCATTAAGTTAATAATGAAAAATTATCCTTAGTTGATAACACAGGAGATCAATCTAATAATGATTTCATCATCTATGTCAACCTTTTCCCATTAATCTCTCGTTATGCGTAAATCTAGATTTCCTCATATATTATTAGTTACAATTCACCTAATAAAAAAATTAACTAATTAATTTAGTAAACTTAAAGTGATATAATTTAATTTAAAATGTTTAAGCTTGAGCTAATACTAGTAATTTATTAAGTTTTATATATTAAGAGAGTTTTTCCACTGTGCAACTAGATTGAGCTATCAAGACTAGATTGAGCTATCAAGACTAGCAGCGGCTGAGCCACATGTACTTGAGTGTGGCCAAAAGCCCCAACTTAATTTTTAAAATTAATTAAATATGAATATTTATTTATAATATTATATGTATATAAATTTTGATTTGCCTCCACTAAAATAATTTTAGTTCTTTTATATTGTTCTCAAATATTAATTGCGCCTACATATTTTTGGGTCTAGATCGGGCCACTGATAACTAATCTTGTGGGTTTTAGATAACTCGGTAAGCAAGTGTAGCCCAAATAACTTACGGTGTTTTACACGGGCCGGCCTGTTATGGCCCATCGAACAATGGGTCATTTAGTCCTTGACCTGATGCAAAAAATACTTCTGGCCTGACCCATTGGAGCCGTGCCATGCCACACGTGCCACAATGCTAACGCGCGCCGTAAAAAAATCTAGAAAAGCCCATCTTCAATAAGTCAACGGGCCTCCAGCCCAGCTCCAATATGTGTTATTTTCATATTATAAAACTATTATATGATTATAAAATATTTCTAAAAATTAAATTTCCGCAGTTTTCTGAATTTATTCCATGCATGATTAAGTTTCAAAACTCTTATATGGATATTCACACTAATCAGATTACGATCGAGCACATCTGTTTAATACACAAACAAGAGTAATTAAAATCGTAAAATATCCATATTTAATTTCCCTCTGTTTTCTTAACCATCCGATGATATTGTGAGTAGCTGCAGTAATGAGATCAAGCGTAGGCCGCAGGCGAGAGGCGCGGGGTGACGAAAGCCTTAAGGGGCACGGCCTTGGGGAGGGCCAAGCCGGGCTTCGCTTCCATGTCGAGCTGTTCCCCCTCCGGCAGCTTCCAGTCGAAGGAGTGCACCAGCGACCCCAGCAAGTACTGCACGAACACCGTGCCCACCAGCTTCCCGGCGCACGACCTCCGCCCGGCGCCGAAGGGTATGAACTCGAAGTCGTTGCCCAGCGGGTCGAACCGCGCAGCCTTGCCTCCGGGGAGGAACCTGTCGGGGTCGAACGCCAGCGGGTCCTCCCACACGCTGGGGTCGCGGCCGATGGCCCAGATGTTGACGAGGAGGCGGCTGTTCTTGGGGATGTAGTAGCCGTCGACCTCGCACTCCTCGTACGAGAAGTGCGGGAGAGCGAGCGGCGTGGAGGGGTGCAGCCGCAGCGCCTCCTTGCTGATGGCCTGCAGGTACGGGAGGTTCGGTAAGTCGGACTCCTCCAGCAGGCGCCCACGGCCCACCACCGCGTCGGTCTCTGCTTGCGCGCGCTGCATGATGGCCGGGTTCTTGAGCATTTCCGCCATCGCCCACTCCACCACGATCGCGGAGGTGTCGGTGCCGGCCGTGAACAGATCCTATTTAAACAGAAGAAAAAAGAACACGTATGTCAGAAATAATACCAGTCGATCTCCAAGTATTGTGGAAAAACAAATCTATACGTACTGAAATGCATGAAAAATTGCGGCGGTAGACTTTATAGAACCAACTCTACTCTAGCAAGCTGAAAAAAAAATCTATGCAGGTCCTCTGTCTCTGTGCATTGTATAAAGGGCTGAAATGGCTGAAATGAAATGCATGAGAAAACCAAATCTAGTGGCGGAATCCAGGTAAGATTCCTCTGCAGGCGCAGTAATGTTCTCCACCAGACCAGGTGGTGCTGGGCCGCCAATTTATGCTGTGGTCGGCGCGTTGTCCGCCGCCGACTTCAATTCTGGTTAGGTATGTTCAGTTATGGAGGAAACCCTATGCTTACGTCACTCGACACTGCAGGGACCCACCACCAGAGACACACACTCCGGATCTCAGAAGAATCACATCCATTGTAATAATCTGCGCCCCCATTTACTCAAGTGGATAGCCAAAGTCAGAAGCTAGATTCCACAGTACAAAAGTCAACGAGTTCGTGTAATTGGTCAGAATTGAAGGATTGAAACGAGAAATGTTACTATTCTGAGGACTACATGGAAAAAGAGGAGACAATCAGTTCTATTATAGTATTTTAATTACCAAATGAATCCAGATTTCAAAAAATCCCCATATTTCATAAAAAATATTTTATGTCGCCCGCGTCATTAAGGCAGACATATTAGATGCCTGCAGAAACAGGTGAAAGAAGGTAGCATATGCTTCATCAATTAATAATTGTGTCTCCTGACAACCACATGGTGTGGCTGAAAATTAATTTTTTTCAAGTCTAGTGCAAGCAGATCCTTCAACTTATAATTAATTACTTCTTTTACAGATTAACTTGCAAAAACTCCACTGTTTGTACACTTTTTTGGACACTAGTCCTTAATGATAAAAAAAATTGAAGATTAAAGTTTTCGAAATTGAAAGTTGAAAATGGATGCTTAATATAATCTCATAAAAAAAAGTCATAATCGATAACTTAGGGGTTCAGTTGGTCCACGTTTTGTGATTAGTATTGGTTGGATAAGGCAGTGTGGACTTGCTGAGCTAATTGAATTCTAATCTTAAATCCTGGAAAAATTGAATGACAATAATCAAAACAAAGTACTACAATAAGCTAAATAAGCACACTATTTATCGGAATCAAACTGATGTTAATTATAAAATCACTACTATTCACTATGTTTGTATGCCTACAAAGTTTTCAATTATTATGGTACTAAGATTCCATCTCTTGGTTTTAGTACTTGTCAATTCCTAGTGTGGATCTTAAGTTACTCACCAGAAATTAAGTATTTTTTTTTTGTTTCAAGTATATTTATAGGCTCAACATGTAGTCTAGGAAGGTCACTATTATCTTGTGCTTTTCTTCGGATATTGGACATCCTTTTCACTTGATTAGTCAATGTGGTCTACCTCAACACTTATCAACTCTTAAATAGGAACATAAATTCTACTCACATGCTATATTTCATAATTTTTTTTATTTAAATAACTTGGTCACACTTCACTCTCAACACCACAAAGTGTTTCATAGAATCACTTGTACTTTCTCATTTATGGATATATATGCAATAGAAACCCTAAAATTTTAATTATTTTTATTTTACAACACTATTTTAGAAGATATTAAAGTCAGTGAAGTAGGAAGGGGCTAATAGTGAGGCCACGAGGCATTAATGGAAATCTAGTGGTTGATCTGGCAAAGCACTGTCCATGATACGTTTTATGGCTGGCATCGATCTTTACCTTCCCCCATTAGATCTTTTGTGCGTACTTGTTTTCGATGGTTATTGTGTTTTTGGGAATTTTCTTGCATCTTTTCCATGTTTATTTTAGGAATTAGATTTTGTAGCATTTTGTCTTTATCTATGAACACTATTATGCTCTTGTTAATTTCTATCCAAAACCGAATCTGCCAGCTTCTCACCAATTTTAGTATAATTGTTTATGATCATCATAACATTATTAATCCATTTATCTATCAGAAGGAAGTTTTGTTTCTGATTGAGATAAAAATTTAGAGAAAAGAGAAGAACAGAATGTTGCTGAATAGAAAAAATTAATAAACTGCGTGCATGAAGCATAAATAAAGAAAAAAAAATGGAGAATTGTGACTTGAGTAGCAAAAGAGAGAATTTCTTACTAAGATGAGCCCCTTGACGTTTACGTCGGAGATGGAGTGGCCGTCCTCGGTGATCTTGTTGGCCATGATCTTGTCGATGAAGTCGGGGTTGTCCCTGCGCTCTTCCTTGGTCCGCTCGTGCACCTCGATGAGCCTCGTCACCATGGCGTCGAACCGCTCGTGGACGCTCTTCATCTTGGCCTGGATGCCCTGCAGATCCATCCACGCGATCGAGGGGAAGAAGTCACCGATGTTGAACTGCGAACCGCCCGTCAGCATGTCGGCCAGCACCTCCTTGAACCGGTTGGACTCGTCGCCGTGGGCGTCGAACACGCGCTGGCTGACCACGATCTGGCCCACCACGTTGGCCAGCGTGCAGATCAGCAGGTCGATCATCACCACGGGCTCGCCGGCGTCAGCCAGGCGGCGTAGCGAGGCGAGCATGTGGCCGAACTCGGCGCGGCGGACGGGGGCCCAGTCGGCGAGCGCCTTGCCGCCGAGCAGGTGGAGGCTGCACGTCTTGCGGAGGAGCTTCCACGTGGGGGTGCAGTCGGCCATGACCAGGTTCTGGCGATGGTAGCTCACCTCGTGGGCGCTGATGGGGTCGGGCCGGTGGGCGAACTGCGAGTCGACGGTCTTGAGGAAGCTGCGCGCCGCCGCGGAGGTGGAGGCAACGACGCAGCCGTGGGAGCCCAGCCGCAGGAACATGATGGGGCCGTAGCGCTGGGCCAGGTGGGCGAGGTTGGAGTGCGCGCTGGCGCCCACGAGGGGGAGCGCGCCGAGGATGGGCACCCCACGGGGGCCCGGCGGGTACGGAAGCCCCGAGGACGGCGGCTTGTGGAGGAACCTGCGGAAGAGGAAAAAGGCGACGCAGAGGGCGACCGCCGCCGTGAGGTAAGGATCGATGCTGGCCATGCGGCTATGCTTCCACCTGTCGCTGTCGGTCTGACGATCCTAGCTTGCAATGAATCCAAAGCCTGGCAGCCAATGCTATAAATAGAAGCGTGGAGGTTGAAGAAGCTTCACAGTTTAACATTTTTCAAGAAATATCATTTTAATTTAAGCAAGTCAAATACACGGCTTGCTAGGGTTCATGGCTTACTATCCTCTCCAACGCCAAGTTCCAGTTTTGACCTAAAGTAAAACAGGAAATAATCGTCTAATGAATTAATTGTCAACGCAGCAATACTAACTGGCAAATCCTCGCCAGATCATTTTCCCAACTTAACCCTCTAGCTTTTACTAATTACCTAAATAATCAAACAGCATGAATTATTTTTTTTTCTCAAAGTTCTTGGCCCTCAATCATTTTATGAACTCACTTTCTCAGCTATATTTATTTTGATAAAGAAGTACAGTTCTTGAAATGAACGATCGCATCAACCAACCCTTGATGTACTTGTGGCGACAAAATTTACCAGAAATGATATACTTAATTGTGAGATATATAATCGCGACTTCCATATGTAAATATTAGGTCACGTTAATTTTATTTGATTTTTAATTTGTTTAATTTCTTTGCCGTCAGGACCGACCCTCTCATAGCCAATAACATTTGGACATGTGGCAAGAGCAAAAGTAAAAGAGGGATACATATGCAAATAGGACTAATAATGAATGCCAAACTGTGAACAAAATAAAGAATAATCCAATTGATATATAGTTTTATTTAATATTTATTTTTATTGACCATACATTTGTAGTCACTCATTTATCGATCACAAATGTGCTTTTAAACAATTCCAAATTAATACGCATACTAATTATGTTTCATATAACAAATTGTGATTATAAATTGATCAATCACATCATTGATTTATATGTATTATGTGACAGTAAATCTTACTTTCAGAATGGAGAAGAGTCAGCGGAAGAAGATATGAGAAAATAAAAAAATTTGCATGAAAAGGAAAGAGAAGACAAAAGTCAGCTGAATAATACAAGGTCGACGCTCCTTTAGAATCTTCAAGCGTAGACTTTTTTTTTTTTTTCCTGCTGCGTCTATTTCCTGTTGTCGATGCTGGCCACATAATTTTAAATTTTCAAACGCAATCATAAATACTAATAAATTTTATAAGAATTACGTACCTAATTTGTAGGTATAAACTCTACTATTTAATAATTCTTTTACATTTGTGATTGAATCTCTTTGTGACTTTCTCTTTGCTTAGTAATTTATTAAGTGGCTTAGTAGTCAGTGAAAGTCATTATCAACTACATCAACTACAGCAATAGTCAGCCAATCAATAATAATGGATAGGCAAAATTGTATTAGTGTAGATACATAATCCACCTTGACCATTACTTGTTTTGAAGTTCTTCCAAAATATTGCATCATGAAATTGTGATTTTTTTATAGAAAAATAAAGAAACAAAAATTTTGCGGACTTGGCTGGTGAAATTGGATGTGATTTTATTGTCTTGACTTAATCGGCATCATCCACTTACATCGATCTCCTCCATGTTGGCCTAATTAAGAACTTGGCCCAATGTTTACAATTTTTAGTAAACTAGTGGAAGAGGGAAATGCACATCAAATGAGTGATGCTTGTGAAAGGTGCATTTCAACTGCCCTCCTTTCTCTTTTATCTTTTTTCTTTCAAATTGATCACTCTTGTGAATTCTTAATGTTAGGACAAGTACATGCTCTTCTTATTAGAAAAAAAAAATTTATGCAACGAATCACATGAAAGAACATTCAATCATCGTGAGATTGAGCAGATTTCAACTCGAGCCGCCCAATTAGACATATTTTAAGATAAAAGATACTTGATCAGATGACGATCAAGTGTGAGATTATCCTGTAAGTAGCTAACTATAATTTTTTTTTCTTAAATTACAATAACTTTTATGTGCTACACAAAACAATAGCGTTCATCCAAGAAAGCAAAAAAAAAAAGATTCTATATTAGGTAGCAGGGTCAGTTTATACTAGTCATAAAAAGAGAATTAAAAAAAGGAGAAAGAAAAAAAGCTTGTCTCTCTACTCATCGTTAACAACTCTCCCAAATGCAACAACTTTAGCAGGCAAAGCAGTGGAAGCAACTCTAGTGGACAAAAAAAAAAAATAATAATAATAATAGATATTGGATTTGTTTATAAATTAAAACGCCAGCACCTGGGAAACTATAAATGCCTGTTAATTATTTCTCAAAAGCCAGATGGTGCATAAAATTCTCTTCCAAATTCAGAACCCTTGGATTTAGCCGACCACTCAAATCTCAATCTTGAGCACTCAATGCCTCGAGAACAAGGTCTTGACAGAGAATATTATGAAAAGTAGTGCGTGGAAAAAAGAGACAATTCCTTCCTGCTCAAGTGTGTGCACGCGCAGCATTTCTCCAACGCCCAAGAAGAGTTGTATAACTTATAATAATAGCAATAATAAGAAGAAGAAGAATTAACTGCAGGTCATGACCGGCAACGCCCAAGAAGAGTTGTATAACTTATAATAATAGCAATAATAAGAAGAAGAAGAATTAACTGCAGGTCATGACCGGCAGTGGGTGTATTCATTAGCCGACTGATTGGCTACACAAAGTCATGACATGGAGCCTTGATCGCTTTCGTACTCGTCCCTTGAAGGCGGAATACAATTTGTATTGACTTTTCTACTGCGAATTTGTATGAAGAGGGAAAGTTGTTCTACAGGGCAGGTGCGGTGCATCATGCTGGAAAAGAGTTTTTCTACCGCTCATTTATCTTGAGACTTGAGGTCAACGCAGCACATTAAACCGCGACCCGTTTATTCAACGGTTTGCACTGCAGCGGCAGTTGTTTGCGTGCACATGCAGCATATTTGTTTCTTCACTAAAAACTATTCTAATGAAAGAAAATATGTTTGCGTGCACATGCAGCATATTTGTTTCTTCACATCCGGCTCTCACGGCCACTTGACACGTGAAAGGGAATTAATTAAGTCAAGGGTCGCTGCCCGTGGCTCGCTCACGTGATCAAGCCGCTTTAAAGTAGTTGTTACTTACACTGTGAGTTGTGCACGTGGACGTAGGTGGATCAAGAATGCTTGTTAATTGGCGGAACATGCATTCGGAAAGGGAATGGTCATTACAATTATAGCGATTAAGATTGAAGAAAATAAGTTGGTTTCTTGCAAGTAAAGGGGGGAGGGGGGACACGCGGCTGAAGCAGGTGGGAAGAAACTCGGGCTTCACTGCTAATGCAAGTCTGCGACAGCACAATCAAAAGGGCGTAAGAATAGTATGTGAATACGTTTAAGTTCGATTTGTCAGATTCTCCATTAACAGTCCATTGACCACAGGAATTAAAACGCTGTGCGTGGAACTTAAAACTGTAGATAAATAGGCCATAGTAATTAATAGTTGAATGTAACATGCTTAAATTGCACAGGGCACGCCTACATCAGAAATTAAGAGCACGAAAAAAAAAATGTTCAACTATCGAACCGTCTAAGATGGTTCAGTATTTTACCCATTGACTACTTAGTGTCAGGTCCCGATTCAACCGGTTCGGCCCGAGGCCCAGTGGGCCATGTACCAGCCCAGGTTCAAACCAAACACATCCAAACTCACGTGAAGCACAGCAGCAAAAGTCGATCGAACGGTCAACGGATGCTGTTGACCTGGGATGTTCCACGTCAGCGTGGGCTTCGTCGCACGGACGCGAGACTGCAGCCACGTCATTGTCTCCGATTTCCTCGGACGCACGCGGAGCTCATCTTCAGGCGCCGAAGACACGGATGGCGGCGGACGAATCGGGCTCAGACGCCCGAAATAGAGGAGTGGATGGAGGCGGCGGCTTCGATCGTTAAAAGGGGAGTCTTGAGCGAGGATCAAGGGGACTGGGAAACGAGAGAACGAGGAGTCGACCATCGGTAACAAAGCTTGAGGGAAGCTTCGACGGGAGCGAGCTGCGAGTGAATCCGGAGAGATCTGTAACCGGCACCTGAGGGGGTGACCGGCGAGGGAGGGGAAGCGGGCGTCGACGGCCAGGGGCCGACGACCATAGAGGAGAGTTTTGTATTCAATTTGGAGAAATAAAACGAAGCTTTTCTTCCTCCCCTGTTCTTCAACGCGGCGGCGACATTTCGGGGTGTTCTCGGCGGCGAGCGGCTTCCAGACGTCGACGAGAGGTGGAGAGGGACGGTGGCGTCCTCCACCCGCCTACGCACCTTTCTTTCCGGTGAAGCGAGACGACGGCGGACGAACGCTCGGACGCAGGCGGCGTCGAGCGAAGCTTGAAGACAACGAACGCGTTGGGCGTTCGATTCGAGGCGAGAAATAGCGATTTTGACTCGGTCAAAATCGCGACGGCGAAATCAGATTTCGGCCGCTGATGCAGGCAGACGTCAGCGCAACGAAATCGAGTGCGGCAAATTTGATTTGGAGGGCTGACGTCAACGTGACGTCAGCATAGCGGAATTTCGAGCGGTGTTGACTCGAAGGTAATTTTTACTTTTGATTTTAGGGTTTTGATCGGATTTCCTAATTAGGGTTAGAGTTTCTGAGCAACCTTGTAATTTGGGGATAAAAATTCATTCGGGAGATTAGGGTTTCGATTTTGGGTCGGAAACCCTAGAGAGAGTTGCGTTCCGGTGTTCCGCCGGATAGTCCTGAGACAGCGGATAAGCGTTGTTTTTAGGCCGATCCGACCGGGGCGTGACAACAGGTATCAGAGCCGGTTAACGTGTTACAGCAAACACGGCACCTTCAACTTCACCCTCGAAGGTGAAGAAAGGTTTGAAATTCCAGAAGATCACCCACACAGCTAGGGGAGCGTCAGAGGACACCCGGCCCAGGCAGGATAAAGGAAAACCCAAGGAGATGGCTGAACCTGAGGAGATGGTGAACCAGGGTGATCGCATCGCTCAGATCGAGCAGGTACTCGGTCTGGCCAGTGGTGGAGACAATGTGATGATTCCACAAGTGGAAAGCCTTCAGAAAACAGTAGAGGATCAGGAATTGTTGATCGAGCAGCAGAGGTTGCAGATCGAACAGCAAAGGTTGCAGATCGAACAACAGAGGTTGCAGATCGAGGTCATGCAACAGACCGTGGAGGGTCTGATCCATCTGCCAGGGGAGATGGCTCGCATGAAGGAAGACATGCACGCAGAAGTTAGGGTACTGCGTTTAGCCCTAGCGCAAGTATCGCAATCAGCAGCGGCACCGGTGGAGCAGGAGGCCCCCAAACCGAGGATGCGCGTGCCTGAGCCAGCGACGTTCGGGGGGGGGGGGGCTCGATCGTCCAGAGAGGTCGAAAACTTTATCTGGGATATTGAGCAATTGTTTTCAGCTAACCATATTTCTGCAGGAGATCGGGTGCAAGTGTGCATCGCCTATCTCACAGGCGACGCGAAACTTTGGTGGCGAACCAAGGTCGGCTCTACATCAGGAGCTACTAGCTGGACTTGGGAAACTTTTCGTGAGGAACTGCGGCGGCAGTTTCTTTCCGGAAACTCGGCGGATCGGGCGCGTGGCAAACTGGATTGGCTGAGGCATACCGACTCGATCCAAGAGTACGTCAGGGCTTTCTCCACTTTGATGCTGGAGCTTCCAGGCATGGCAGAGGACGATAGGAGGTATTTCTTCCTCCGGGGCCTTCAGCCATGGGCAGAAACGGAGGTCCGACGTCGCGAGCCGGTTGACTGGATGGCGGCTGCGGCGGTGGCTGAATCTCTGGCGGATAACAGAAATTTCAAACCAGCACCACTAAAGAAATCCAGGACACCACCAAAGCGCGGCTCTCAGCGCGGCTCCCCACGGACACCGCCGGGAGCTAGAGTTCCAGAGAGAGGTAGACCCTTTCACCGGCAGAACAAGGGTTCACCGGGACGACGGGAGCAAAAGCCACAAGGTTGTTTTTGGTGCGGCGGTCCTCACTAGGTAAAGGATTGCCCCAGCAAGCAAAAGCTCATGGCAATAGCGGCGCAGAATCCAGTCGAGGAGGCTGAAGAGACCGAACAACCGCGGATTGGATCACTGCAGGTAATTCCACACACTGCCACGGGGGCGCAGCAGTGTCGGATCAGGGCTTTGAGAATCGGAGCGATGGTGCTACAGGATCCGCCCGTTAGAGACATCGAGGACGATGTCCAAATTGGGCGGGGGAGAATTGTCAGGCCCCGATTCAACCTGTTCGGCCCGAGGCCCAGTGGGCCATGTACCAGCCCAGGTTCAAACCAAACACATCCAAACTCACGTGAAGCACAGCAGCAAAAGTCGATCGAACGGTCAACGGATGCTGTTGACCTGGGATGTTCCACGTCAGCGTGGGCTTCGTCGCACGGACACGAGACTGCAGCCGTGTCATCGTCTCCGATTTCCTCGGACGCACGCGGGAGCTCATCTTCAGGCGCCGAAGACGCGGATGGCGGCGGACGAATCGGGCTCAGACGCCCGAAATAGAGGCGTGGATGGAGGCGGCGGCTTCGATCGTTAAAAGGGGAGTCTTGAGCGAGGATCAAGGGGACCGGGAGACGAGAGAACGAGGAGTCGACCATCGGTAACAAAGCTTGAGGGAAGCTTTGACGGGAGCGAGCTGCGAGTGAATCCGGAGAGATCTGTAACCGGCACCTGAGGGGGTGACCGGCGAGGGAGGGGAAGCGGGCGTCGACGGCCAGGGGCCGACGACCATAGAGGAGAGTTTTGTATTCAATTTGGAGAAATAAAACGAAGCTTTTCTTCCTCCCCTGTTCTTCAACGCGGCGGCGACATTTCGGGGTGTTCTTGGCGGCGAGCAGCTTCCAGACGTCGACGAGAGGTGGAGAGGGACAGTGGCGTCCTCCACCCGCCTACGCACCTTTCTTTCCGGTGAAGCGAGACGACGGCGGACGAACGCTCGGACGCAGGCGGCGTCGAGCGAAGCTTGAAGACAACGAACGCGTTGGGCGTTCGATTCGAGGCGAGAAATAGCGATTTTGACTCGATCAAAATCACGACGGCGAAATCAGATTTCGGCCGCTGATGCAGGCAGACGTCAGCGCAACAAAATCGAGTGCGGCGAATTTGATTTGGAGGGCTGATGTCAACGTGACGTCAGCATAGCGGAATTTCGAGCGGTGTTGACTCAAAGGTAATTTTTACTTTTGATTTTAGGGTTTTGATCGAATTTCCTAATTATGGTTAAAGTTTCTGAGCCACCTTGTAATTTAAGGATAAAAATTCATTCGGGAGATTAGGGTTTCGATTTTGGGTCGGAAACCCTAGAGAGAGTTGCGTTCCGGTGTTCCGCCGGATAGTCCTGAGATAGCGGATAAGCGTTGTTTTTAGGCCGATCCGACCGGGGCGTGACACTTAGGGCATGATTGGCCCCAAATTGTTCAACTATTGAACCGTCTAAGATGGTTCAATTTTTTACCCATTGACTACTTAGGGCATGATTGGCCCTAACACAGTTTTCAAGGTAGAAGCTATGAGAAGTCAAAATTTTTAGCTTCCAATAACTTCTATTTTTTTTTTTTAGTTTACTATTACACCTTGAAAACTATGCAAAATAAGGCCAAACAGACCCTTAGAGATTTAGCAAATTCTAAACCAATATACAATATAAAATTATTTATTTTATATAATTAACTAAACTAATTAATCATCAAAAACTTACCGTTAACTAAAAACCGAATCAATTAACCACTAAAAATCAATAACTAATCAAAAATCAACAATAAACTAAAAATATTTTTATATATTTATTTTAAATTAATTTATAATTTTAAATATTTTTTATATATAAAAAATATAATTAATTATAAATTAATAGTTAATCATATCGAAAAATGGATTTATGACGATTTTTTTTTTCTCTAACCGATGAACACCCCAACAGAAAGAGGATAAACTGAAGCACAGTCTAGACTATAATAACAAGTCAAACCAGAAGATGCCTGCACCAGTCATGTTACCAACATTAAGCAAATAAAAAAAAGCCTTATCTTAGATTAATCTATGCAGCCTGGTGTAGAACAAATATGTTTGTAGAAAGTCATCAAGGAGCAGAAGTTACGCCACACTACCCGACCACCACCATTCCTGCCTAAATAATCGTTAAGCAGTTATAATACGAAAGATTCAGTGCAAATTTCAACCGCTTGTAAATAAAATACGACAGTTTGTGTTCTTGCTTGCTTCACACTGCATGTTTTATGCATTAAAAAAATGAAATCACAGCAGGATCCATAACTAACAAAATTATTGTGTTGACTCCGGAACCAAGTTTTCATGACAAAAGGAAAATAAATAAGCCCTACGGGGCAGCAAGACTTAATATAGAGGTGAAAATGCCACTCTAATGCCCGGACAAGAAATTCATGGCTGAGACTGAGATGAACCATTCTGAACAGAAGGAAAGCTAGCAACAAGAACGCTAAGCACATCAACGTTGTAAAGAATGAGATGCCGCAAATTAGACACAGGAAAGCATAAAAGATAAAAATTATCAAGCAAATTTGTTTCAGATAATACCAAGATGTCCATGTCTATGTATGTAACAAAAGTAATGTTCATGCTATTTTTGGTTGCATTTGAAAATTCCATGGCAATTCTAAGTCATATCATGTGTTTGGAAAACGGGATTTAGGGGGCGTTTGAAAATAAGTCAAATCAAGAGAATTTGAAATTTATGGAAACGTATTCTTCTATTGTTCTCTCATACTGCAGATTGACATTCTAAAGACAGAAATCAACGCAATTAGAAACTTGTACAGTAGAAAGCACGGCTCTAAGGCCGATACAACCATAGTGAAAAAACAAAGCACTGGTGCTGCAAACCCAGACATCATACATTTTTGCCTTGTCAAGGAAACTGTGCAGTAAGTGAAAATGTCAAGCAAATTCACAAACATGATCAATTGCAAACGTACGCATAGCCAGGATAATGAAACGACTTGAACATCTCCCGCTCATTAGAATGAACCATTCTGGAATGAAGAAGCCAAACAAGAAGAATGTCAAATACATAAAGATAAAAGCTATTTTAGGGACGGGAATGCATAAAACTCATTTTTCAGTATGAAATTTACCAAGCAAAATTATCTCAACAAAATCTAAATAAATATATATCTATTCGAACAAAGAAGAATGCTAAAGTAAGCTTGGCTGTGCTAAAAAAATGCCACGTGATATTCCTAACAGCCGTAAAAAAAAGAATAAGAACGAAGGAAAATGCATCATTTATCATCTGCATTTTATGCTTGCATGGCAACTACGATTTATCTATAATTGAAATTGATCAAAGGAGACCCAGACAAACCAAATGATGGTTACAAATTACTCTAAATGATGACATAGGTTTGACTCAATCAAAATAACCAAATAAACTTAATTGGCCATTTTATGTTAGTAAGGCCAAATTTGATATGCCCTGAAATTACTCAATAATCCTACACTTCATCTCAAAACACCTAGAGCTGCCACATTAATTGCAATCACTTAGCTATTAGGCAGATCACACGATAGAGCCTGTCCTTGAACACTCATCATATAATTCGAAAAAGCCAATCACTTAAGATTCAACAAGGCAAATCATAAAATCACTAGGAGACTTCAAGCTTTGGGAACACTTGACTCAAATCATTTTGGTAAGCACTAGACCTTCAAGACACCAACCTTCCAAGTTCCAATACACTTGAATCCAAGGTTTTAAATATCAATCCTATTAGCTCAAACCAAGGATTCAAAACTCGGTCCGAAACCGGCCGGTATGGCTAGTTTGTACTGGTCCGGTGGAGGATTGGTCGCGGAGCAACCATCAGAGCATGGTTGCAGGCAGAGGGCAGGTGGAAGTAGCAGGAAACTTCCGCTGCCTTCTATGCCTTCGCTTCCACTGCCTTCTATGCCACCCACACTGCCGTCCGCTGCCAGTTTATATGGTACATATCGATACCGTACCAGTTCAGCGACTCGCCAGACCGGATTTTGAAACCTTGGCTCAAACTAGTACAATTTGGTATGTTCAAACACACTATATAGCCCAGTACAAACCAACACACGATATGCCCATATTTGGTAGCATGGTTTTAGATATATATATATATATAGCTTGCTTTGATGACATTACTAGCACCCACACACACTCGAACCTCAATGCCACATCACAAGAGTTGCAATGCCAACTCTCTACCGAGGCATCCTGACCACTTCAACATGCTCACTTAGGGGGTCAAAGCAAGTGCTAACAATAAGAAAACTCGGGCCAAGCGATCATTAACACAAAGAACCCTGAGGTGAGCAATCATTGGGACTAAGAGAGCTCCAACCACAGAATGACAAGACTTCAAATTGACGTTATAATTTATAGCAATAGAAGAAAAAAAAACACTCAAGGAGACATGCATATGATTTGTGAACTGACGGTCAATGATTTCACATGAACAAAATATGTATATTTGGGGCACGCAGGATCATGTGATATTAAAGAAATAATAATGGTAAAACATAAATGACCATGAATGTTAGAAATTGAAAGAGGTATAGAAGAGGGCCAAGATGAATATTTCATTTATAAGTTCTACAAAGTTTGCAGTAAATTTAGTATAACCTAAAAATTAAATTGTTGGATAACATTTGACCCTTAAGCTTTTTCAACATTTAACCTCTCTCTTTAACTTTCTCCTTCAATGACTATTAATTTATCTTTAATTTCAACCTTTTCACACAGTTAACTTGAATTCAATTTCAATTTCTTACTTTCCAAGGTAATCATCAATTTCCAACCTTTAGCTACCATGGTAATTAAGTTTAATTATTGAACATTCAAATTAATTTCTTAACTAGACACAAGCAAAAAAATAAAAATAAAAACAAAACTCTCTAAGTTTACCCTTCATGCGAATGAGATAGGGAAGATGGGAGAGGGTGAATGATGCTCCCCTTATGCTAGTGAGAGAGAGATATGGAAGTTGCCCACTGGTTGACGACAATAGTCAACTACTAATGAAAGTAAGAGCGAGAACTTGAGAGCCCAAGAGAGGGGGTCGGCATTGTTGCCACAAGAGGAGGTCTGTTGATTTATATGGAAAAGAGAGGTTTATTTTTATCTTTGTAATTCCTTTCTTAAGTGGTAGATTTTTTTCGGTCACACAATTATTCTGTGAAAAAATAATGGATGAAATTATTTAAAACCATTTTGAAAGTTCATGTACTAACATAGAACAAAAAAAAATCATGCACTATAACAACTAATTAAATCATGAATTAATTGAATATGTGAAGAGAACAACAACACAAGCAATTTCCATATGTTTTCAGGAAAACAATACAATTACTTGAGCAAAGCTTCAAACTTGTGACTATCCAAGGGTCGTTTACAATACAATTACTTGAGCAAAGCTTCAAGCTTGTGACTATCCAAGGGTCGGTTACAATACAATTACTTGAGCAAAGCTTCACGCTTGTGACTATCCAAGGGTTGGTTCGGTTCACATTTCTATAGGCAAAATGAATCTGAAATAGCCACCTAGAAGCCATCATACTTCCCTTAGTTAAACGGAAATCAAGTTTCATACAATTTGTTCTCAATACCTAGAGCATATGAAGTCAAAATAGATAAAATACAAAAAATCATACAGAATCCTTCCCGCAGAACTGTTTCTGCAGGCAACAAGACTGTTGCCCAACATATTTTTACAATACTACACAGCGCAATATTACAAGTTCAAATCCAACAATCTAGGCTAGTTGCTAGAACTAGCTAGAGCTTCATATCAACTAATTCAGTACGAAGTTTCAAATTTCACTAGTTTGACCTAAACTTTCAGTTGTGTTACAAGTCTAGCCCAGCAACATACTCTATTAGCTTTTTTAATTGATAACCTTGCTTGCATTTAAATGTGCCGAGATATAACTTATAATTGAAGTAAGTCCTTCAAGGATGGGTCTAGGATTAGAATTTTTTTTTAATTTAGAAATTCATGTTAGTCAGTTTGATATGGAATGTTTTCACTATTCAAACAAAGCCGCATGCCACTCCAAATAAGGCCACAAAACAGAATTAACGGATTAAGACAGCTAGACTAGTGACAAAATCAGAAGTTCAGGCAGAAATAGTGAATTTAGTTTCAGAATAGATTAGTAAAAGATGTCAAAAGTTTACCTCGGTGGTATACTCATACCAGTGGCTTGTGCTGCTTGTTATTAGTTTCATGCTTCCAGATCTGGCAAACCCATGAAGGAGAAGTCTGGATCAGCAGACCCAAGCAAGGGAATATACTCTGACCCTCTAACATGAACGCTGAAACAAGCTGTAGAAAGATATAAATTAACAGAGAATATTCAAAACAATGCTCATAATTTATAAATCAAAGCACTTATAGTGTTAACATGCAGCCACAAACCATGTAAAGAATTGTCACTTATAGTGAAGAAGAGACAAGATAAAAAAGGACCTAGAAGAGTATCAGACTTGTCCTTTTCTACTTTCTATAGATTTGTCAGGCGTAGGCTGCGTTTGGCATTGTAGGCGGGGCGCCCGGTCGCGTGGGGCGTAGGTCAATACAGTATTTTTCGTTTGGCGCTGAGAGTGCTTAGTAGCTGCTTATCTCTATTGACCAAGTCTGACCGGGCGTTTTCCGTCCGGCTCAGCCTACAGCTCTCCCCTGTGGGTCGCGTGGGTGCGGAGGAGGGTTTCTTTCGATTGTCTCTCGCCGATCTCCGAAGCTCCACGCTCTGTTGTCGTTCGTCGCTAGCCTATCACCCAGGAACCCTCGGTCTCGTCGTTCATCAAGTGCATTTTCTTCCCTTTTCTCCATTTGCAAGGCATTTCTCAAATCTTCTGCAAGTCGCTACTCTTCTCCTCATTTGCTTCCGTTTCTCCCATGTGGATCTACCTACGTGAGTGGTCTCCTTCTCCAAGCGTGGGCTCCTTGTATTCTTCTCTTTGTTCTAGAAGTACTTTAGGTTGGTGATTTTGTTCCTGATGTTTTTCCCTAATTTTATTCGGTGGTGTAGTGGCCTTCTGGCGCTCAAATCAAGCAGCTCCTCCTACGCCTCCTACGCTCTGGGTGCTTAAGGGCAGGTTCTTATACTACCAGCCTCTAATCTTTCAGTGTCCCTCATGTTGTTATCCTGGTTTGTTAATCCTCGGAACAATCATCAGACGCTGCTGTTAAGAGTATACTGTGTATTAGCTTAACGGGTCAGTTCATGTTAATGGGTTTGAAGTATTCTACCCAATAGCTTGATTTAACCTATCTTCATATATACTTGTAACCCTAACCTTAGTAATATCATTCCTCTTTTCTCTGATTCCTTCACGCTAACTTGGTATCAGAGCAGGTTTTATCGCCGCCCTCCTTCCGTTCGCGCCGCCCTCCTTTCGTTCGCTCCGACTCAGCCAGGCACCCCTCTTCTCCCGCTTCCGCTTGCATGTAAACCCTCCGCCTTCCGCTTGCTCCCTCGGGTGAGGCGGCTGGAGATGCTTGAAGCTTGACCGGCGATCCTTCCGCACGCGATCTTCCAGCGATCTTCCAACTCTAGCGATCGTGATCTTCCAACTCCATCGCTAGTGCTTGTCTTATCGTTGGTGTGGTGGTCTTCTTCCCAAGCGATCGTGATCTTCCTCTTCGCTGTCTCCATCGCTTCACGCAGGTTCTATCTTCGGTCAAGCCCCTCCTTTGCTCCAGCCGCCACCCCCTTGATATTGTTTCTTCATATGGATTTCTCAACTATAACTGAATTTAAGCCTGCCTCTAGTGTTGCAACCACTGTTAAGTTTGATGGTAGTAACTATTTACTTTGGGCTAGATCTATCCGTTTTTATCTTGGTTCACACGGGAAAGAAATGCATCTTACTAGCATGCCTCCAAACCCCTCAGATGCCTCTTATGAGTCATGGAAACGTTCGGACATGGCTGTTGTCACATCCCTTCTGGCCAACATTGAGACAAGTATAGCATCCACTATCATGTGTTTGGATACAGCTAAAGAAATTTGGGACGCACTGATATCTATTTATGCTCCTCAAGAGACTATCGGTCAAGTTCATCAACTGTATGAGGATCTTTTTAATCTTAAACAAGCAGGAATGTCCATACCCGATCTTTATCGGATTCTTAAAGGCAAATGGGATCAATTGCAGATGTTGCAACCGCCGACTGCTGATGTTTCAGTGACCATTCAACAACGACAAGAATTCTTTGTTTCCCGGTTTCTCACAGCCCTAGATGACTCTTATGCGGCTGCTAAAGCCCAGCTACTGGCTGATCCTTCTGTCTCAACAATTCAGGGTGTTTATTCCCGTCTTCTACGCGTCTCTATGGCCACTCCTACTGTCATGACCCGAGTATGATGGGAGCATATTCTTCCTTGTCCATGAGGTTATTGTGGAAAAAGGACAAGAAGAAGCTAAAGGAAGTCACCTAGGAGAGGTGAACTACTAATGATGTGTTATACTTTTCAGGTTGCAACTTGGAGTTTCCATGGCTCTTGGGTATGGCCCGGGGGTACTGGCGTGGAGCTGAAGACTCATCATTGTGCTGGGATGCAAAAGAACAGATGTCTATACTTATGGCATGGTCCCTTAGCGCTGGGGATAATGCAGAGCAAAAGTGCAGGCACTGGGATTCGACCCAGGGCATGATGGATGCTGCAGAGATCTGAAGACCAGGTACAGGAGTCGGTCACCCTTGATGTTAGAAGGGGGTGCATCCTTCTTCAACCTAGGTCTTACACCTATGGGCGGCATAGGTAACTACCTCAAGACATGGGGCGCATGTCTAAAGGAAAAGTGTGTGGCGCTTGTAACCACCACTTACCATTGTTGTTGCGGATTGCTTTGGCGTGGACAAGGTTTTCTTGTGGGCGACGACTAGTGGACTTCTTCATCAATCGACGGGCATCTTCCATAACACCGGCGATACTTCCCTTGACGAGAGGACACCAAGGAGAAGACTTGAAGAGAAGGCTTCATTCAACAAGGTCTTGAAGAGAGGATCCAAGACTTGCGCATAGGAGTTACTTCTTGTTTAGGGTAATTTCTTGTATGTGAACTTGTATCGAGTTTGTATAAGTGTTGAGTGAAAAATGAGAGGTTTTGTGTATCATGTTCATTTAATGAAAATGGTATTTTCCTCTTAGATTGTGGTTTCGGTTTTCATGAGTATCTATTGTGATTGTGAATTATACTTTCTATGTACTTGCGCATACTCCATGAAAGAGGAGAGGTCATGCCGAAATTTTGAGTGACCATCTTCATTGTGTTTCCTTGAGCAAACCGAGTGCTTCTTGTGTGAAGAGCATTAGGGTTTCGGCCAAAGGTTACTTAATTGAAGAGGGCGACACTTAGGGCAATGGGGTGCTACTCAATGAGTGTGCATTGAGTGTGTAGAGTAGAAATTCTACTTACTTGTGAAGAGGATTCCTTCCTTGCGCTTGCGCCACTTTCTCTTTGAGTGGGGATTAAGCCGGGGTATAGGGTTTTCTACACGGGGCACACAACCCAGACCTTGGGGGTATTGTGAAGTGATAGATTGTGTAACCGGGGGTCCATACAATGTGTAAGTTGTGTAACACGGGGGCTTCTCATTGTGTAAGTGGGAGCGCTCTGTGTAAAATTAATCTGTGCGCGGTGTAAGTAGCATTGTGTACAAGGGCTAGTGTATTGGGCTTTGAAGTAGTAGAGTTATACTCAAAGTGAGTCGGGAATCCTTCTAGTCTGCGTTGGGCTGAGTTTTGGGCTGACAAGTGAAGACTTGTGTCATCACCCCGGGGTTTTTCCATAGCGAAAAATTAGGGTGTGACAATGCCAAGTTCAACTTCATTTGCCCCACCAGCCGCACCCCCTCCTGCTGTTAGGGTGAGTGTGCCAGAGCCTTGTACCTATGGCGGTGCACGGGTAACAAAGACTCTGAAAAATTTCATATTTGACATTGAACAGTACTTCAGAGCTGCTAGTGTGCCAGAAGAACAAAAGATACAGATTTGTGCTGCTTATCTTACAGATGATGCTAAGTTGTGGTGGAGGACCACAATTGTTCCTAGAATGGAAGGTAATCATCCTGAAGTTATTTTATGGGCTGATTTGAAAGCTGAGTTGAGAACTCAATTTAAGCCTGCTAATACTTCATTTGCCACTAGACATGTGTTAGCTAAGATTAAGCATACTAGTTCTGTTCGTGATTATGTTAAACAGTTTTCTTCTGCACTTCTTGAAGTTACTAACATGTCAGAGGACGACAAGATGTATTATTTCATGAGCGGTCTTCAGAATTGGGCTCAGCTGGAGCTAAGAAGGCAAGGTGTAACCACTATGAGGGATGCCATGGTGGCGGCAGATGCTCTGGTTGATCTGAGAGGCACCAAGCCGCCAGCCCCTACCTACAACAAACCGGTTACCCGTTCATAGGGGAAGGGTAAACCGAAAGTGGTGAACAAGCCTCAAGCCAAAAACAAAGGTAAAGCCACTCATACATCTGATAAGGTTGCATCAAAGAAGGAGTGGACTCCTAGGCGCCTATCTTGCTTTCTATGTAATGGACCTCACTTGATGCGTGATTGCCCAACCAGACAAAGAATCACAACAATGTTTGCACAACAAGAGGAGGAGAAGACTCATGGTACAGCCTCGGTAAATCCTATGTACCTTGGCACTTTTAATACCAGTTGTGCTTCTTTAATGCATGTTGAGGTTTCTTTAGCTAATGTCAATGTTGTAGCTATGGTAGATACAGGTGCTACCCACATATTTGTTTCTGAGAGATTGAGGGACAAGTTGAAGTTGAGAATGTCCCCAAGTCCTGTATGTATCAAAACTATAAATGCTACAGCCCAAAAAGCTATAGGCATGTCATATGATGTACCTGTTAGACTAGGAAGTTGGAGTGGTAAACATCATGTAATGGTTGTTCCTTTAGATGATTTTGATGTAATTCTAGGATTGGAGTTCTTGAAGAAGATAAAGGCTGTCCCCTTTCCTCACCTTAATGGAATTCAGATCATGGATGAGAAGTCTCCTTACTTCATCCCATGTCGTGAACTCCCAGGGAAGGAACAGCCCTCTTCTAGCAAGTCTGGTCCCATATCTGCATCGGCAATCTCTAAGGGGCTGAAGAAGGGAGAGCCTACACTTCTTGCGGTTGTTGCTTGGATAGAGCCGCATGTGAAGGAGCATGATGCTATTTTGTAGCCGAGAACTTCAGTTAAGCCGGCCACTTCTCTGAAGCCTCTTGGTGGTTCGAGTGTTCCTGCTCTGTGTGGAATTCAAAGGGCTTCTTCTTCAGTGGATTTCTCTTCCCTACCGGTGGTTATTGGTGATCTATTGGAAGAATTTGCAGATGTATTACCTCCTGAGCTACCTAAGGTATTGCCTCCTCGCAGAGATATTGACCATGTGATTGATCTGATCCCAGGAGCAGTGCCCCCAGCTCAGCCCCCTTACCGAATGGCACCCATGGAGTTAGCTGAATTGCGCAAGCAATTGGATGAATTGCTTGAATCCGGTTTCATTCAACCTTCAAAGGCTCCCTATGGCGCTCCAGTACTCTTTCAGAGGAAGAAGGACGGCAGCTTGCGGATGTGTATAGATTACCGGGCACTGAACAAGGTGACTATCAGGAACTGTTATCCTATTCCTTTGGTTCAGGATCTCTTGGATAAACTTGTTCATGCTAAGGTATTCAGCAAGCTGGACCTAAGATCAGGATATTGGCAAGTCAGAGTAGCAGAAGGTGATGAACCGAAGACAACATGTGTTACTCGGTATGGTTCCTTTGAATTTAAAGTTATACCATTTAGTCTTACAAATGCACCTGCAACCTTTTGCAATTTGATGAATAATATATTACATCCTTATATTGATGACTTTGTGGTAGTATATTTGGATGACATTGTGGTTTATTCATCATGTTTGCAGACCATGTTGTGCATTTGAGACAGGTTCTACAAGTTCTCAGAAAACATCAGTTATATCTCAAGGCAGAGAAATGCGATTTTGTCAAGGATGAGATAGCCTTTTTGGGACATGTCGTGAGTCATGGAGTGGTAAAGATGGACTCAGACAAGGTAAAAGCCATCAGAGAGTGGTCAGTCCCTAATTCTGTTACAGCATTGCGTTCGTTTCTTGGGTTGGCTAACTATTACAGGAGGTTTATTAAGGGTTACTCACGCATGGTAGCCCCTCTCACGGATTTGCTGAAGAAGGATCAGAAGTGGAATTGGTCTGATCTTCATCAGAGTGCATTTGAGAAGCTTAAGGTAAAGGTATCATCTGAACCAGTCTTAAAGCTTCCTGATTTTTCACAGCTATTTGAAGTGCATACAGATGCCTCTGACCGAGCCCTAGGTGGTGTGCTAGTGCAAGAGGGACGGCCAGTTGCATTTGAGAGCCGAAAATTGAAACCTGCAGAGGTTAATTATTTAGCACATGAAAAGGAAATGTTGGCTGTGATACACTGCTTGAAAGTTTGGAGAGTGTACCTGCTTGGGAATAAGTTTATGGTAAAAACTGACAATGTGGCTAACACGTTTTTCTTTTCTTGACTCAGAAAAAATTGTCAGCAAGGCAAGCCAGGTGGCAAGAGTTGCTAGCCGAGTATGACTTCACTTGGGAGCATAAACCTGGGCGATTCCATCAGGTACCGGATGCTTTGAGTAGAGTCAATTTTCCCACGTTTTGTTATAACTTGACTCAGGTAGAAGGAGATATAATCCAGATGATCAAGGACTCTGCAAACGCTGATTATAACTATCAGAGATTGTTGGCGCAGATCAAGAGTGGTGAAGTGCGCCGGTTCTCTATAGATGAGGATGGATTGATTGTGGCTATTGGAGGTCGGATGTATGTGCCTAAAGTTGGTGATATTAGGTATCAGCTTATGAAAGAACATCATGACACTGAATGGTTAGGACATCCAGGACAGAGCCGAATGTATGCATTACTGAGTAGAGGTTGGTTTTGGCCAGGTATGAAAGAAGATGTTGATCATTATGTTCGTACTTGTCTAATATGCCAACAGGATAAAATTGAGAGAAGGAAGGCTGGAGGTCTTCTCCAACCCCTGCCCATTCCAGAGAGGCCATGGATGTCAGTGTCAATGGACTTCATTACACACTTCCCAAAAGTAGATGGTATGACTTCAGTTTTTGTGGTTGTAGACAGGTTTTCTAAATATGCTATATTTATTCCTGCTCCAGAGTTGTGTACTGCTGAAGTTACAGCTCAGTTGTTTCTTACTCATGTGGTGAAGCATTTCGGTTTGCCCCTTGATATTGTGAGTGACCGAGACGGGAGATTCACAGGGAAGTTTTAGACTTCAATGTTTAAGAAACTAGGGACAGAGTTAAAGATGTCTACTGCTAACCATCCACAAACAGATGGACAAACTGAAAGGACCAATGCATTGTTGGAAGAATATTTGAGGCATTTTGTGACAGCTTCACAGAGGAATTGGGTATCACTTCTTGACACAGCTCAGTTTGCTTATAACTTACAAAAATCTTCTTCTACAGGTCAAAGCCCTTTTGAGTTAGTGCTAGGGTTTCAACCCATGACACCTGTGGATGCACTGCAGCATGGAGCAAGCACCACATGCCAAGCCGCCAATGCTTTTGTGAGAGATAGAAGTGAGCTATGGAGTGAAGCTCAAGATAGCTTGCGCAAAGCCATTAGGAGAATGGAGAAGTATGCAAACCAAGGGCGTCGGCATGTAGAATTTAATGTTGGTGAGTTGGTCATGCTCAAGTTAACTCCCCAAATGTGGAAGAAAATTTCAGCTAAAACTGCTCATAGAGGTTTGATTCCAAGGTATGAAGGTCCTTTTAAAGTTCTGCAAAGAGTTGGTGCAGTAGCTTATAAGTTGGAATTACCTGGAAGATTGCATTTGTTTCCTACATTTCATGTGAGTATGTTAAAGAAATATCATGCAGATGATGTGAATTTGAGTAGGACTCAGAGGATGCAAGCACCTCCACAAGTTAGAAAGGAGTTTCACAAAGGCATTCAGAAGATATTAAATCATAGGTTGATTGGACATACTGTCAGGGCTCAAAGAACTGAATTTCTTGTGCATTGGACAGGTGAATCAGAAGAGAATGCTACTTGGGAGAAGGGTTCTGACTTATGGCAGTTTCAAGATGAGATTGATGCTTACTTGCATGCGTGGGCATCAGGGGCGATGCCTCCCTCAGGTGGGGGAGAATTGTCATGACCCGAGTATGATGGGAGCATACTCTTCCTTGTCCATGAAGTTATTGTGGAAAAAGGACAAGGAGAAGCTAAAGGAAGTCACCTAGGAGAGGTGAACCACTAATGATGTGTTATACTTTTCAGGTTGCAGCTTGGAGTTTCCATGGCTCTTGGGTATGGCCCGGGGGGTACTGGCGTGGAGCTGAAGACTCATCATTGTGCTGGGATGCAAAAGAACAGATGTCTATACTTATGGCATGGTCCCTTAGCGCTGGGGGATAATGCAGAGCAAAAGTGAAGACCAGGTACAGGAGTCGGTCACCCTTGATGTTAGAAGGGGGTGCATCCTTCTTCAACCTAGGTCTTACACCTATGGGCGGCATAGGTAACTACCTCAAGACATGTGGCGCATGTCTAAAGGAAAAGTGTGTGGCGCTTGTAACCACCACTTACCATTGTTGTTGCGGATTGCTTTGGCGTGGACAAGGTTTTCTTGTGGGCGACGACTAGTGGACTTCTTCTTCATCAATCGACGGGCATCTTCCATAACACCGGCGATACTTCCCTTGACGAGAGGACACCAAGGAGAAGACTTGAAGAGAAGGCTTCATTCAACAAGGTCTTGAAGAGAGGATCCAAGACTTGCGCATAGGAGTTACTTCTTGTTTAGGGTAATTTCTTGTATGTGAACTTGTATCGAGTTTGTATAAGTGTTGAGTGAAAAATGAGAGGTTTTGTGTATCATGTTCATTTAATGAAAATGGTATTTTCCTCTTAGATTGTGGTTTCGGTTTTCATGAGTATCTATTGTGATTGTGAATTATACTTTCTATGTACTTGCGCATACTCCATGAAAGAGGAGAGGTCATGCCGAAATTTTGAGTGACCATCTTCATTGCGTTTCCTTGAGCAAACCGAGTGCTTCTTGTGTGAAGAGCATTAGGGTTTCGGCCAAAGGTTACTTAATTGAAGAGGGCGACACTTAGGGCAATGGGGTGCTACTCAATGAGTGTGCATTAAGTGTGTAGAGTAGAAATTCTACTTACTTGTGAAGAGGATTCCTTCCTTGTGCTTGCGCCACTTTCTCTTTGAGTGGGGATTAAGCCGGGGTATAGGGTTTTCTACACGGGGCACACAACCCAGACCTTGGGGGTATTGTGAAGTGATAGATTGTGTAATCGGGGGTCCATACACTGTGTAAGTTGTGTAACGCGGGGGCTTCTCATTATGTAAGTGGGAGCGCTCTGTGTAAAATTAGTCTGTGCGCGGTGTAAGTAGCATTGCGTACAAGGGCTAGTGTATTGGGCTTTGGAGTAGTAGAGTTATACTCAAAGTGAGTCGGGAATCCTTCTAGTCTGCGTTGGGCTGAGTTTTGGGCTGACAAGTGAAGACTTGTGCCATCACCCCGGGGTTTTTCCATAGCGAAAAATTAGGGTGTGACACCTACCACCACCGTTAGTAGTGCACTTATTGCTCCCCATGGTGGTAGACGTGGTGCTGGCGGATCTGGTCGGGGGAAGGGGCGTGGCCGGGCCACTGCTCCCTGTGAACATTGCGGCCGTGTTAATCACTCATCAGACCGGTGTTGGAAAAAATTTGGCAAACCTACATATGCCAAGTTAGCTGCTGATCATGGTTCACCTACCTCTGGACAGGCTGATATACCTACTTCATCCTCTCAGGCTGACTCGATGATCACCGTGTCTTCAGCGGAATATGATCGTCTTATTAGATTGGCAGCTCAGGCTGAATCCTCCTCCTCATCCATGGTGGCTACTACTCCTGGTGTTTCTGGTATTGCCTCCCTTGCTGCATCTCCTAATACTTGGATCTTAGATTCCGGAGCTACCTCTCATGTTTTAGGTAATCGTTCATTACTTGATTCACTTCAACTTGACACCAACCATAGTCCGGTATCCATTGCTGATGGCTCCCTTATTCCTGTCCAAAGGCATAGGGACAATTCGCTTAGGCTCTAAACTTACCTTGATTAATGTTCTTTATGTCCCACAGTTTCCAGTGAATCTTATTTCTGTGTATGCCCTAACTAAAAGCTTGAACTGTTCAATCACCTTTTTCTCCTCCTCTTGCGTTTTTCAGGACCTCAGGACGAAGGCGAAGATTGGTGGGGGGCTTAAAGTTGGCAGTGTCTATGTATTGACTGAGCCTGCTTCTGTTTCCTCTCACGTTTTGACGGCTGCTTCTTCACCTTACACGTGGCATTGTCGCTTGGGTCATATTTTATCAACAAAAGTGCAGCAATTTTTGTCTCTTAAATCTTGTCCTACTTTTAAGTGTGGTGCATGTCAAGTTGGAAAGCATCATCGCACCTCTTTTCCTAATAGTGTCAGTTCTCCCACTGTTGTACCCTTTCATATTGTTCATTCAGACATTTGGGGTCCGAGTCCTGTTCCCACCAGAGATGGTTTTAAATACTTTGTGACATTTATAGATGACTTTTCTCGCATGTGTTGGATTTACTTATTGAAAAATCGTTCAGATGTGCTTCATGTTTTTCAACTGTTCTACCTTGAAATTAAAAATCAATTTGGCTTACCATTGAAAATTTTGCGAACTGATAATGTACTTGAGTATACCAATTCGGGTTTTACCAGGTTTTGTGAGTCGCAAGGAATTCTCCACCAAACTACTTGTCCTTATACCTCTCAATAGAATGGTGTTGCTGAACGTAAGAACCGTCACCTACTTGATGTCACTCGAGCCCTCCTGTTTCACATGCATGTCCCTAAACATTTTTGGGGTGATGCTGTTCTGACTGCCACTTACTTGATTAACCGGGTTCCTACCTCCACACTTCAAGGTAAATCCCCTATTTCAGTTATCTCACCGGACTGCCCTACTTTCCTAATTCCACCCAAGACCTTTGGGTGTCTTTGTTATGTTCACAACCTTTCTCCTGATAATGATAAGTTGAGTCCGTGTGCTGTTAAATGTGTCTTTCTTGGCTACTCTCGAACTCAGAAAGGGTACAGATGTCTTGATCATTGAATGCTGAAGCATCCCAAGCTAATCGAATAACTAGTAAGAGGAAGGGCAGAAATTTAGAAGTATCAAAGTTAAATGATAATTTTTGCAAATTTATGAATCTCATGGCTGATTTTAAGGATGTTATGAGTCCACCGGGCTGCGGTGTAAAAGAGGTTATGACTGACCTGAAGAATCTTACCGGTATTTCTAAAGAAGATGAGATGTTTTATTTTGCCATGCTACTATTTGAACAAAAATCAAAGAGGGAGCTATGGAATTCATTGGAGACTCCAGAAATGAAGATGCGTTGGTTAAATTTTCAATATGACTTGTATAAGAAATTTGGTCGGGTTTAAGTAGTTAATTGTGTTGGTTAACTTTTGAACTTATATCTATGTATTTGGATGTATTTGGATGATGATGTCTTTGGATTGTATTTAACTTTTGAACTTATATTTGGATGATGATGTACTGTTAAGACATCTCTTTCTAATGATGATGATGTATTTGGATGATGTATTTAACTTTTGATATATATATATATATATATGTGTGTGTGTATCTCTTTCTAATGATGATGAAATTTTTTTTGTGCTTTAATAGAAATGGAGAATGTAGCAGATGCATATTTTTGTGAAAACAATGATGATGAAGAGAATATGAATTTAACTCTTTGGTTATGCGGACATGCTGTTGGTTCTTTGATGATGGATTTTAATAATATTTCATTATCAAAATCACCTTGTATGACTTCTGAATTCACTGGTGCAAAGTGGATAGGAGATATATTATATGGCCATCCAGAAAGATGTAAACGGATGATGAGAATGGAGGCAAGAGATTTTTTACAATTGTGTAACTTAGAACATCATTATGATCTGAAGCCATCTAGAAATATGGGAGTTGTTGAAAAAACTAGTATTCTTGTATTTACATTGGCCCAAGGTGGATCAAATCGGCGAGTACAACGTTTTCAACATTCAGGAGAAACAATTAGTAGAATCTTTCATGATGTTTTATGTGCAGTCTGTAAATTGGCTAAAGATTTAATTAAACTGGCTGATCCAGAGTTCAAAGATATCTCACCACAAATTTTGAACGACATACGCTACATGCCTCATTTCAAGGTAAATTATGAAGTTTACTATTCTTTTGTATATAATTATATGCATATCATCTAATTGTTTAATTTTTTGTAGGATTGTATTGGGGCTCTTGATGGGACTCATATTGATGTCGTAGTTCCTATTGCAGAGCAAGTTCGCTATATTGGACGAAAAGGTCTGCCAACGCAAAATATATTGGCTGTATGTAGTTTTGATATGAAGTTTACATATGTTTTAGCTGATTTTGAGGGTACGGCTCATGATAGTCGTGTTTTAACAAAAGCAATTACTACACCTGCATATGAATTTCTTAGACCTCCACCAGGTATGAATTTGATTGTGATTTTGAAATGATTACCTCATGAAACTATAATATATTTTACATTTGAATTTTTTATTACCACAGGAAAATATTATTTAGTTGATGCTGGATATTCACAACTGAGAGGATACCTTGGGCCATATAGAGGAGTAAGATATCATCTTACTGATTTTCAACGTGGTCATCCACCACAAGGATACAAGGAAGTATTTAATAAAGCGCATGCCTCTTTGAGAAGTTGTATTGAACGAACGTTTGGTGTATGGAAGAAAAGGTGGGACATACTACGAGATATGCGATCTTATAATTATAGAACTCAGGTGAGGATTGTGGTTGCAACAATGGCATTGCACAACTATATTAGGGGAATAACATGTAATGATGGACTATTTCAAGAAGCTGACGTTGATCCTGATTTGGTGGCAGAGGAAAATTTGTCTGATGATGAAGAATCACATCAATCACATCAACACAATGAAATTGATAATATTCGTGATCAAATTGCATTAAGTTTGATGGAATCTATAAATTAGTTACTGTATTTATATATAAGAGACCTAGTATGAAACTGTGGATTTTTAAAATTTTGGAATTGTATGTTTCTATAAAAGACATGATTGTTAAATTTTGTAATCTAAAAATTTACAGTATTTTGTTTGCTTAATCACTGTTTTTAATTTTATATAGCATTTTATTTAATTATATTTTATATTATTTTTTTCAACAGTAATCTACAGGACCTGCACAGGAACAGTACTTACAGTACAGCAACAGTACTACTTTTACAACCTACAACTGCAGAACCTGCACTGCAATCCCAAACTCACCCGTAGTCATGTTGGGATTTAATTGAATAGAATGATCCCTTCCACTTAATATATCACTTCTATTCTCCACTTGGGATTTAATTGAATAGAATGATCCCTTCCACTTAATATATCACTTCTATTCTCCACTCCATCCGCTCAACCCCTCTCTCTTCTCCGCTCCCTAGTAACTACCACACCTCACTTCTCCCAAGAGCTCCATCCTATTCTCTCCAAGCATAGTGCCATCCTCTCACCCTCAGCCACTTTTACAACCATTGCCATTCTGCTTGTTCACAACCACTACATCATCAGACTCTTCTAATCCTCCTTTCTTAGGGCCTCTCTCTCTCTCTCTCTTCAATCCATTAAATTGTTGCCCATCTCTTTTGGCTTTCTGTTGATAGCAGAAAGTCCTAACAGCTACCCTCCTCAAACAATTCAAAACCCTCTCCTACTCCTTTTATCACAACAAAATTCATAGTATAGTTATCTCCGTTGGTCCCAATCCATAAAATATTGAGTTAGCATGGCAAACTCCCACAGGAATTCTCAAAATAAGACTAATGTTGTCAAATATTCAAAGTGGCGTAAATCCTGTTATGTTGTTCTTAGTTAGCTGCTCAGAAATCTTTTGTCATTGATTCGAAACTATGTTACATTTCTTGAAACAATGGAAAGCATGTGAAAATTCCTTGAACTTACTTACCTTAAAGAAAGCAATTTATCTGGATTCTAAACTGTCTGTTTTGAAAACTTCTCTCTACAACAAAGTGGATTAATTGTTTAACAAGTATTTTAATACTCTCAAAGACAAGTGGATCATTATGACAAAATGGTAACATGTGAAGAGAACTGACGCTCTTGTTCACTAGGAAAGAGCCTAAGTGAACTAATTGTAGGTGTAGACTGACTACTCGAGAAGAAAGCTCCGAGTGATGAAGCCAAGTGTATTGACCTACCCGGAAAGTCATCATTGCCCAAGGGTACCCGTGAACTGCACCAAATCTACCCATAACAAATGCTAGCTCCTTTCTATCTACATAAAATGGGAGAAAATCATTGAGAACGGCAGCATCCTATCCCAATCTGTGGCTAAAGTAGATTCATGGATGTTTTAATTGGTCATTATAACCATGCAAGCATGCTACCATTCTTGCTGTGCATTGCATCCCAAATAGGCTGCCTAAGAAAGAGCTCACAGGGGTTTGTAACAACAATCCTTGGTAGCTAGATTGTCCGCATATGGATTATATTTTCTTTGCAAATAGGCCAATGGCAAGTCTTGAAAATAGGGATTCTAAGCTTTCAAATAAGCACAAATGAGTATTATCTTGATCTTCAAAACTCTCCTGACCAACATATAAATGTACTAACAAATGAAAATGAAGAAATAAGACTTACATTAGTCTCATTAGGCATCTCACAAGTGGTCCCGTAACACGACAAGAAGTAACGAACAATAATTATTTGAACTAGGAGGAGAAGAAAGGAAAGCAAGACATTAATTATGTTCTAATAGAGATCCTAACTTAGTGCAGAGTCGATGTTAGATTAAAAGCTTAAATTATAAATATATAAATAGGGTCATTTCCTAATAGAAAAAGTAATTGAGATCTGAGATAAGTACTACCCAATCAAATCATAACATGGAATGAGAACTAGGGGTAAAAAAATTTGAAATCCATCTATTGATTTCAAACTATTTCTTTAGCTATTCTTCCGCTTCCTCTTTTTGCTGTTCTAAATTCACTTTTGTTAAGGGCTAATCAACCCGTGGATTAGTTCTTCTTTCTTTCTTATTTGTTCAAATGTCCAACTTGATTCAAGTTGCAACCGACAATGTTAAATTATAAACCTAGGTTATGAAATCATATATATATATATATATATAAAAATTAGGAAATGATTACGTTTATAATATATATATATATGTGTGTGTGTGTGTTGGGGGGGGTGGGGGTGGGGTGTTGGTGGGGCGGCACATGCATGTGTGTGTATAAACAGTTTGAAAAGCACAGATAATATGGTTCATGGCTTGAACATATTGTTGTTTCTCATATCTTTGAGATAACAGAATTAGGAACAGAAATATGACACATCTTTTGACAAATTATATGATATCTATGAGAAACAAATGGATGATGTATTTACCATTTTCAATCTTCACTAGGCTTTGAAGCATTGTCTCCATTTTCTTCTTCATCTCAAAGTTATCATCCATAATAGGAGCAAGAAGGGTCAGCTCCTTGTAGATGTCCCGCACAAATTGACAGATCTTCTGAGCATATTCAACTTCTCCATCTGAAATGCGACCAATGGCTAGTCTCATCAGCTCTCCAGTCAAATCTGCAAGCTAAATAAGATGAACGATGCATCATATGCCTCCGTTACTGGTAAAGTTAATAATATACTTAGGCCTGATTACATCAAAAAAGCAAAACTAACCCCCAAGAGATAGTCGAGTGAATTTATCTGCAAAGGTTCCATAGATTCATCACTAAGAGAAAGGAGAGAAGCATTGATCTCAGCAAGATTCAGGAGGGTTCCAGATTTGCAAAACCTACATAGTGTCGCAGCTTCAACATATTCCTGGACCTATAACATTCTAACATTAATTTGTGATCATAGAAGAACAAAAACAGAAAGCCAGCTGGGTGCTAACGGCAAATGTATAGGCTCGTCTAAGTTTCCAAAAATCAGTCCCATGCAACTCTTTCACTAGTTTTGACAAGTATTGATCAGTCACAGCCGCAAGATCATTTTCTGCCTTTGCTAAAATATCCTCTTTATTAGCTTTACTCATTCTGTCAACAACGGATACGAAATAAGCTCAGTACCATAGAATAATAGAAGAATAGAAAATTGTCACAAAATGATGCATATGAAAAGGATTATCATACTGAAAAGGTTATAACAAAGGAGAGCTAATTGATCTAACTGAGAAGTGAAAAGGTAAAAACCTTACTTATTGATATTAAGGTTTGTGATCGAATCTAACTTGCACCACTTACCCTCTTTATAAAAATAAAAAAACCTTGAACAGCCTTTTTATTATATAGACAAATAGTTAGCCCACATATAATTAAGGCCATATTGGACCTGTATGCTTGTAGTTTAGTCATTGTATACAATCTACTGTTAGTAGTTATTACCCAGCTTCTTGCAAACTATACATTCACGGATAGATCAATTTTGGCAATTGCCAATACATAACTTTCAAAATTTAACACTAAACCATTTGGTTAATGGTGCAGGCCTCTTACCACAGGATCTTAGTTTCCATCTACATAATATATACAAATTATGTCTTTACAAACAGGGGTGGCTTACTATAAGGGTAATGCGATTATTTATTTATTGTAGGCAGGTAAAATGATACAGAAAAAAAATCACGATTATACAAATTGAAAATTGTACTTAACCACGTGTAGTTAACGATATTACACTTATATATTTACTACTTGTTTGATCATTTTGCCTATTGGTGAAGTATAATTATTTTGAAGTTATAATTTTTAATCCTGCCGGTTAATTTTGGATTTATGCTTAATTTTCGTTTTCTAACATCACTTATTCCTACTCTTTTACAAAGATTAATAAAAAATTTTCCAATTCTATTGCATCTTGGAATGTGAGGAGGAAGTTACCAATTTTGTGTAATTACCTCTTGGCCCCTGTGACCTCTTCCTGTCCCACCTCAACCACTAGCAATCGCCTCTTTGCCTCTTTTTCCAGCCTTGGCCCACTTTCCACCCCTTTTCTTCCTCTTCCAGCCTTATCAATTTTTTTAAAAAAAACAACCTTTCACCTAGTATTCTGATGGCTGATGCCCTTCCCATCTTTATTATATGTTCCATAGTTGATTAGCCTCTCCCTCCTTTTCACACCAACATCAACAATCCATAAAAGCAACTACTTCAACTATCAAGCTTTTGCTTTCCTTGCCCTGACGTCATGCAGTAATCTCCAATGTATATAGCTTATGTTTCTTCCCTGTTTATGGTTACTTGTCTCATGACTCCATTTTTTGAAGACTCCAATACCTCACGTGTTCTTGGTATTTTGTTAGATTTAATGCTACCAATTGTTTATTTGGTGATTACATGCTTTCACTTTATGATAAGATTTCATGACAAACTTGCCCACCTCAAGGAAGAACCTCCTTACAAAATTAATACCAGTATATATTCAAAATAGAGAACTATCGTCAAGGGCATGCTAATTAGAATCGAACTTTCCACTGCTAACGCTGTTGTGTTCCATTAGACCACAAAGGCATGCAAGATTCTTCACCCCTCCTATTTTAAGAACACCATAGTTTTGCAAGACTGATTTAATACTCTGAAAGGAAAATTGGTTGAGTGAGCTCAAGAGCAAACATCCTCTTCGTCTAAGTTGTTCAACTCATCAACGCAATGAAGGTTTTGTGACTAAGTTCCCTCTTTTTATGGATTCATCTCTTTTTAGGATCAGGTTTTAGTTGACAGCTGAGAGCACCATTTTAATGGCATCATAAAGTCATAAGTCTCTAGGATTCATTTGGGACTAAACTCTCATATCACAAGCACAAATGCGCAATTAGCTCTGACAAATATGACTCTAGATTTCTAACAAGTCCCATGAACATATCAAGCACATTAAAATATGTTTAGTGTAACTAGTTGGACATAATTGATATTTATGTTCTAATTTAAGGGAGAATACTTAAATGTACATTTTTTATATATGTGGTTCTATTTTGTTCTCATATTATTAACTTCCAAACGCGAGCACAAATTATAAACGTGTGTGTTATTAGACTGCCTTTTGAAAGTACACTAAAATTACTTCATTTTTCATCTAAATACCATCATAACTCATTTACTAAGTACAATTTCTCCATCTATGATCTTTGTTTCACGGTTCCCACCAACAAGAATTTTTTTGCCACTTTATCCACTCAATAAATGTGTGCCTCTTTAGCATTTGCCTTTGCCCACCTAAGTATCCTGCCCTGAAGTTGTCCAATTTTCATATTGATTTGAAGTTTTAGTTACATAATTTTCTAAAATTTATCAATGAAATTTAAGATCTCACATACAAAACTTTAAATCGCAAAGAAATTGAACTGAATTGTTATGACAAATCTTCTAATGTAATTGCATGGGTAAAATATTGACCAAATATTCAGCAAAAAAAGTGATATATAATTTCTCATATACAAAAAGGTGAAATATGAAAAATCTCTCATCTGAGAACCCTACATAACCCTATATCCTCCCGGCAAAACAAGAATGTATATGTTGAGAATACTGTGTAAGAGACAATAAATAAATAACAACGTAGCTAGGTAAAAGAAATAAAAGGAGCAGGATTCAGACTACGGATCCATAAAAAAAATTGCTGTGCTAGGAAAAGGCAGTGGAAACATCAAAATATCGTATACCTATGCACTTGGAATATGACCTTTTTGCTGTTCATTGTCACATCTCGACTTGCCTTGACAACTCTTTCTCTCTTTTCATTCTACATTGACCATATAATAAATTTCAGAATACGGATTGAACAAATATAGACAACTAAAATTAGGCCAGAAGAAAGAAAACATAACGCTGAACAGATCAGAGCTGCTAAGTATATAGATCAGAGCTGCTAAATTTAATGGCAGTAAACGATGGAAAGGTTCTAGGCCAGTAGTTAAGTATGGTAAAAGAAACAAATGCAACTGACCTTATCCTATCTTTGAGGATGATCACATAGGGGTGAAGGACACTAGACTAATAATTTTAAATGACAAATAAAACTGGTACAAGCTGCTCCTTTCAAGCAACAGAATTTATACCCTAGGGTAGCTGGTTGCGTAAAGAAAAGTGAGAAGTAAGTTCTTCAGTTTGATCGAAACAATCCTAACTCAACTTATCGTTCTCATCCAAGTCAACCGCAAAAAAGGAGATGGCCACTTGATTCTGACTTTTAACCAAGTGAACTGCGCTTGTTAGGGAATATAAATTTAACGTCAAGATCATGCACTAACAAAACCAATCTAAAGTCCAAGTCTGGCGTTCAGGAACTTGCAGATTATGTAAAAAATGCATGAGCATACTATACCAAATTTCCACGCTGCCACAATTTATCAACATTTCCCTTTTAAAAGTGCAGTAAAATCATATTGTGCTTAGGTTTGCTAAGATTAATGATCTTTCCACTCCGAGAAGATAAACTCACTCCATCAACTATCATTAAGAATTTAAAACGAGACAGTAAAGAAAGTGAGGGAACAGAAAAAATACTAGCTGGTTGAGATAATCGGCGTGCTTCGTGAACTCCTCTCTCATGGTCGCCATTGGCCTCTGCTTGTTGCCTGAACCAAGAACCGACGCGCTACCCGCTGCTGCCATCAGAGTGGAAGCCGTTAAGTAGACAAATTCTCGACAAACGAGCAGGTAGGATTCACTAGGGCACTGTGTGCGCCATGGGTTTCACGGAGGAGCTAACCCTGAAGGAGGCGTTGAGGTTTGCCGGCCATGGAAGAGCAGAGACGATGCCTGCAGGCGGCATAAAACATTTGTAGGCCAGTTTGGGGGCTGGGGCTGCCGGAAAAACATTTCGCAAGGTCTAGGATTCTTAAGATACAAATCTCAAAGCAATGCTTTAAAATTGCTATTTTTGAAGCGATTGACGGCCGGATATGGCGCCGCTCAAGAATCCAAGGTAAAAACCTTATTTAGAAATTTGTTTCCGATGGAATTTCTAGCCTTTTGCTGGTTTGATGTTTTTGTTTGGATAAATTAATACGTTGATTAGCAATTCATAAGTGTTATACTGTAGTGTTGAGTAGAAATTTGTATATATTTATTTATTTATTTATTTATTTATAATAAAAATAAATTTTTTGGATAATAAAATATATCTAAAGTTAGAAATTAAATTTTAGCACTCAAAATTGATTAAAGATAGCAAAAAAATTTGATTCAATCAGGTATCTAACCCTACCCATTTTAAAGCAGATTTGGGTACTGAACATCTAAACGGGTCAAGTTTAGGTTTAAATATATGAGTACTCAAAACCTGGTATCTAAACCCAAATGCGACACCTAATTTAAAAATAATAAATATAATAATAAAATAACTATTAGTTAATATTTTTTATAATAATAATTTATAAAATTAAATTTTATATACTAATTTAATTTTTTTTATTTAATCAAGTATCAACATGTACTCATCTAAATATTCGACTCAGAGTTGGGGTAATATAATAGTGGTACCCAGCTTAGGTCTAGTAGAGTATGGATAGTAGTTAAGTTATTTAAAACTACTATCCAACTCGTTGCTAAAGCTGATTGAAAAGTATATGTACAAATTCGTCAAGCATTCAACGAGCAAATTTATTTAAAACTTTAACACTAATACAAATTAGTAAAACATATAAGTGAACTGTTAAATCTTATGTCTAGCGTTGCATATTAATTAAATGTAGTTAAGTTAAAGTTCATCTCATGTAGTTTTCTGGCATTTATGCTGATTCTGTATGAGAACCATTATAATCGGTTTTGAGCTTATCAAGCTTTTCCGTGAACATGTTTGGACTTAGTTAAGCGCACGAGGAGATGATTTAATCAAGCACTATATTTCTATCATAGCAACGAGCTTCATCTGGCATGTGCAAGGAGATGTCCCAATTCTTATGATATAAAATATAAAATTAGATGAATAAGTCGACTGAGTCGATAAGAGTAGAGAGCCAAGAGCAACAAGCAACAAGCGAACGGTAGGCCAATACAATTTTCTTCATCAGGTCAATGAAAAGCATATAGTCATCAACAAAATAGACTTAGGTGTCAAGCAAAAGTCTTTACAGTGAATTGATGTCGACCAAAGCTAAACAAAGGAAGCCGAAAGTGAAGAGGAGAATGACCATTAGGGGCAGAGGCAATATTCATCTTAGGGTTTGATTCCCTATCGTCTGCTATTCTACCCTATTTGCATTTTTTCCTCTCCATAGTCGCCCGAGCTCCTCTTCTTCAGTAGGTAATCACATTTCTTCTTACTAATCTTAAATTTTTCATGAATCACCATCTCTGTTCATACTTAATTTTTATTATATAAATTTGATTTTGTTTAGTTGCAAAACTACTCATATTTTTTTATTCTATTTATGATAATATTTTTCTTTAAACTTTTCTACATTTGTGGGATTTCTATTAAAATAAAACATAGATAGAATTAATTCTCTATTTAAGTTGGCAATTAAAATGATATAATCATAGTTATCTACCCCTTTAATGTGTGTAATTTCATAAGTCATATTTAAATCTTTTTTCTTATTCAATGTTGTATTATGAGTGTTCTATGATTTAGTGTAAAATGAATTCTTATTTTCATTGTTATTTGAAAGCTATTAAAGGGAAATCAAATGAATATGACTTCGAACCAAATTGAAAAAATTAAAGCAGAATGGGATAAGAAGAACGTTAATATTTTTTGTGACATATGTATTAAAGCAATTCATGGCGAGATGCGTCCTAGTACTCACTTTAATACTCGAGAATGGAAATTTTTGATGTCTGAGTTTGAAAAAAGAACAAATTGTAAATATGACAAGTTGCAATTGAAAAATAAGTGGGATCAATTGAAGAATATATGGAAAAAATGGAGGCAATTGATCGGAAAATAAACTGAACTAGGATGGAATCCATATAAGGGAACAATTGAGGTAGACGAAGAATGGTGGGCACAAAAAATCAAGGTACTATTTTTGTACATCTATTTGTTCATTCTTTTTTTTGTACATCATTTAGGAATGCAAGTAAACGTTTCCAACATTCACTTGAAACTATTAGTAACTGTTTTGCTGAAGTACTAGGAAAAATTAAAGAAGGATTTGCTGTAGATATGTGTTGATCCTGAATTTAAGGCAGCCCTCCGGAGATCTTAAATGATGATCGATATATGCCTCATTTTAAGGCAAAATTTGATTGCAATTCGCTATATAATACATTTTTTATTTGTATTCTTTGAGAAATTTTTTTTATTGTATTAGGATTGCATTGGAGCATTAGATGGCACTCATGTGCATGCATATGTATCTCCTAAAGACCAAAAAAGGTTTATTGGGAGGAAAGGAGTGTCAACCCAAAATATATTATTGGTTTGTAGTTTAGATATGCAATTCACCTTTGCACTTGCTAGATGGGAAGGTACAACGCATGATTCACATATATTGACTTACGCCCTCACTCATCCAGATATAAATTTTCCAAAACCACCACCGGGTAAAATACTTATTTGTTACATGTTTTAAATTTAAGATAAGTTTTTTTAGTTATGAATATGTAACTAACATTATTAGTTAAAATATATAATTGCAGATAAATATTATTTAGTTAATGCCGGTTATCCTCAAGTGAAAGGATATCTCGCGCCATATAAAGGAGGGGTACGATATCATCTTCCAGATTTTCGTCGCGGTGGTCCACCACAAGGAATGCAAGAGCACTTTAACCGAGCACATTCGTCACTTCGAGGTTGTATTCAGCGTAGTATTGGAATTTGGAAAGTAAGATTTAAAATCTAACGTAACATGCCATCATTTTCATTTGAGAAGCAAAGAGACATTGTTATTGCAACTATTGCATTACATAATTTTCTAAGAAGATCGAAGACTGATATAGGATTTGCATTATTATGAGACAATCCTATTTATGTTCCCACATATGTTTTAGTTGATAAAGGAAGGTATCAAATAGATGAGGGGACAACTAGAAGTGGTTCAAGGGAGATGGAAGAATTACGTGATGAAATTGCTCATGCTTTAATGGATCAGGGAAGGAATGATATATGTGCTAGCACATAGGAGATGATGAATTGATGAGATTTTATTTTGATTGTATGGATGTATTTACTATATTCGAATACTCACTTTATATTGAAATTTTCTTTAATAGAATTCTGACTGCAATTTTATTTTCTATAATTTTATTTAAAAATTACTTTAAAAATATTATTTATTTATAATATTATAGCAAGATGAGCTTATAAATTTTAAATATATCTTTTTACATTTTATATATTATTTTAAACAAGTGTTCATCTTTAAGTAATACGTGGATATATAAAAAAAAGAAATATATTAACTTTTATATATAATATTTGTGTGTACATGTACATTATGGTCATTTTGATATTTGAGAGCATAAAAAGTGAAAAGTTTACCAAATAGTTTTAATTATGACAACATGTAAAAATAGTTAAAAAATTAATTATCAAACACTTTATAAATTTTAATAGTACAGTATAACACAGTACAATTTAACACGGTTATAAAAGTTGTTAATAATGGGACTCAACAGGCCCTTAGGCTACCTTTGGGACTACTTTTCAACTGCTTTTGCTAGTGCAGATAGCAAAAGTGGGTTCAATATGATTGTTTTAAGGGGGGCAATTATAGCTTCGGCTACTGTGAGGCAGGTGAAGGTTCCTCATAAACGAATGCTCGACTTCTTCAAGAAGGCCTACTGATCCCTACCTTCTGTCATGGAGATTTACACCCTTGAGGACGTCGTTACTTGTTACCGTTTCCCAGCTCTGCTCCACTATCTCCTCTGAGATTCCTAGGTTTCCTTTACTAAAGAAGAAAAAATAAGAAGGAAAGAAAAATTGAAAAGAAAGAAAAGTTAGGTGGGAAGAAAAGTAAAAGAAGTTTTACTATAAAAAAAACCTAGGAGGAGAGTGGTCACTCACTCACTCATCTGCCCAATAAGACGGGCGTGTATTCTAAGCGGACGGAGCGGTTAATTCCATCCGAACGAGTGTTGATGGGCATGCGACACATGGTAATGTAGAAATCGAACGGTCGAGCTCCGAACGGTCGACACATTCGCCTTCTTCTTTGCTCCCACAGGCGAGAACAGCCCGCTCGCTGGTGGCGGCGGATACACGCCCGCCGTCGCGCCGTTGACCCTCGGCCCGCCCTCCACGTCGAAGTTGGAGCTCCTCGGGCTCGCGCCCTTCACCATGGAGTAGAAGTCCGCATGGTTGAAGCTCGACCCGCGCGGCGTGGGGTTCCGAGACGACTGCAGCGAGTAGATCTCGGCTTTGGACAGGTTCGAGGGGTGCGGCGTGGCTAAGATGCCCCCGGACAGGTTCGAGCGGCGCGAGTACACGTCGGACGGGTACGTCGGCGTTGGACAGGTTCGAGGGGCGCGGCGTTGTCCACATGTGAAGTAGTCGGCAACACCTGGAAGCAGCGCCGTAGGCGGAGCCCATGAGGATGATAGGGAGAAAGAGGCCGGACGGGACGGCGATGCCGGAGGTGATGAGGCCGAGGACACAGTAGAGGACGAAGAAGATGCGAGGGAGACGACGCGGAACTCATTGGTCGTGGAAGTGGAGAAGATGTTGCGGATGGCATCGTCGTTGGTGGCATGGAGGAGGCTGGCGAGGTCGTTGTAGAAGCCCGCAGTGCAGTTGAATTGTTTGAAGTTGCCGCTGCCCTCCGGGGTGGGTCAGGGGGTGTCAGCGGAGGAGTCGCAAGGGGTGCAGGGTGCCAGGAAGGGCAGCTCGTAGACGCAGAGTGAGGTGAAGAGCGACACCGAGAAGCTCAGCAGCAGCTACGTCGTCTTCCCTGTCCTTCACATTCGATTTGTTCCAATATCATCAAAGCAATCACCGTGAGCTCTCCTCGCCAATCTTGTAATCTTGCGGGGCCGGGAGGGTTCTTGAAGAAAGCAGAGAGCTTGGAGACGAGGTCGAGGACGACGAGGGCGGTGGAGTAGGCGGCGAAGAATATGGAGGAGGAGGAGAGAAGGGCAACGACGAGGGGGGAGACAGGAGAGCGCCGACCCTGAGGGGGAGGTGGAGAGCTTCCCACAGGATTTGGAGGATGGTGAGGGGGTCAGAGGAGGAGGAGGAGGCTGCCGCCATGGTGAGCTTGAGAACGGGTGGTCGAGCGGTAGGAGCAGAACAATGGGAGCGCTACGGAAAAAAAATTTCGCTCAGGCCACCCCCTTCTGCGATCACGCAGCATGTGGGGGTGATTGTGAAGACACAATTTTTAAGGTACATTCCATTATATGATATTGGTCAACGTACACGATGATCGTGTACACGATGATCGTGTAGGTTTGATTGTGTTGGTCATCGCGTAGGTTTCATTGTGTAGGTTGTCTAATATCGTGTAATGGACTAAAATTTTTGAGAAGTTTAAAATACACGATATTATCAATAATACATGATGATTGTGTACAGAGACCAATATCGTGTACATTGACTAAGAGGTCAAAGTATACGATATTGGTCAACATACACAATCAACGTGTACGTTGACCAAATTTGTATAATGGAACCCCACACTGCTGCGTAATCGCTGAAGGGGGTGCCCAGCGCAAAAAAAATTTTCAGCACTAGGGGGCACATTTTCTAATCGACCGTTCGGTTTCTACATTGCCACGTGTCACGCACCTATCAACACCCGTTCCAATGGAATTAGCCGCACCCATTTGCTTAGAAAATGCGCCTCTATAAGACAACCGGAAGATTATTTCTCTTTTGGCCTATTTGTTTCTTCTTTTTAGATTATTTCTCTTTGGTCTATTTGAGTTTAATTTTTTTTCTTTTTTGGGTATTTCCCCCAATTTACTCTCTTCTAGGTATTCCTGGTTTTAATTCTTTGAAATACTAGTTTTGTATTGCTTAAATTTATATGATTTTCATTGATTTAGAAAATTCCTATGATAGATAGTAGAGATATGAACTGGTGCCTTTTTTGGATCTTACTTGATATCTCGGCTATTCAGAGAACGAGAGAAGCAAATGAATAATCAATATATATATATATATATATATATATATGCTCTTGAAAGAAATAAAAGAACTTCTTAGGAATCTTATAAAATCAATTCGTTCCTTTTTTTTCTATATATGGTTAAAACTTCATTTGGGTTTGAATACTATTGAGAGGTCAAGAAATATATACATATAATGATTGAAGAAAAAATAAGATGCCTCTCTTGTCCCTTTTAGACGATTGGAAAATAAGACAATGGCTGATATATTCAAGATAATTACGTTTTGATATAGGCAGAATTTGTTATCAACTATTATACAAAGATTCTTACAAATTGAACTGAACTAATTGACACATACCCTCAAGTAATGGACGTTTCTTTCCTTTCCTCCCACTCTTCCCTCCAAAGAAATGATATAATAAAGTTGAGATGGCCGAGTTGGTCCAAAGTTAAACAAAACTAATTGACACACGCTCTAAAGTAATGGATGTTTTTTTTTTCCATTCCTTTCCCTTCCTCCCTCAAATGCTATGATAAAGTTGAGAGGGCCAAGTTGAAGTTGGTCTAAGATGCCTGATTAAGATTCTAGTCCAAAACTGCGTCGGTTTAAAACCCACTCTTTATCCTGCGGAGTTGGGAAAATGATCAATTTAATTGATTAGTCTACCAGTTCTTATGACTTGCCTTTTACGAGGGATTTATGGCCAAGCTATCAAAGAGCACTAGGAATTATTAGTTGATCGATTGACTAAATAGTTGTTCTTTATCCAACGCAATCATCCTTTGGAAAAATTCCATAAACACTCTCGAGGCAGTTATAATGCCTTTTTCGGTAGATTGTTGAAATAACTGGACACCAGTTTAAATTACATCCTACACATATGTTATACTTTCTGTGAAATCATATTATATTGGCTATGTTTGTAGCTACTGCCGCTGTTCATTACTCTCGCAATATTTTTCCATATAATCTGACCAATTTTTTTTTCCTACCAAAACAGATAATTGATTTGCTTCTCTTGAAGGCAGTGGAGGAACTAAGCAACATAGTTACCCAATCTAAGCAGCGCCTTCACTTCATTGGTCAATAGGTTGTTGGACGCGGAGGGCTTATACAGGGAAGAAAGACGAGGGAATATCCGAGCTTATGAAATAGTTCTTGATACAAGAGAAGCTAACACTGAAGAGGGGGACAAATTGAATGAGAAAATACCCCCCATAACTTTATGCGGGGCAGGCTGTGAAGCCCATCACAGGTGTGACGGCTTCAGTAGAAAATGTAGGACCCAAGCACGGCTATGAGTGCCATCATGAGCAGGCCATGAACGCTTCGGCGAAGTCCGGCGCACCCGATCACGGGCAAACTGTGATCACCTCAGCGAAAAATAGAAAAACTGGTGATTCTAGACGCGAATGCGGTCACCGCCGTGAACACCTCGGCATAATCTAGCACACTTGATCACGGCCAGGCCGTGATCACCCTGGAAGACACAATTGCCTCGGAGGCCCCGTTATGATGTACATCGCCCTCCATACCACATTCCTCCATCACAAGGTGACCCGAAGGAGCCCAACAAATTGATAATCCGGCGATCCCAACGCTCAAGTCAACCCCTGGACCGCTATATGGGAGTTATCAGCCAACTTTCAGTCCATACCGAGATTCTTCAGCCCATGGGCCTCACCACTCGACCCACCGATGGCCCGGCCCAAGACAGATATCACAACCACCTGAACAACACGACCCAAGAGCAAGCCTCAACCGTTATGAACCAGCCCACTATTTCCAAGTTATGCTGCTTTGTCGCGGCATGCTCCGAGCTCGTCTAGTCGCCACGCAACATGTATGCCACCAAAGAATCCTCAATGTAGTTGGTAGTTGTTAGGATTTTTATTCTCTTTTGTCATATGCAGCAGCTTGACTATTTTTTGGGCTACAAGAGTAGGTAGTTGTTGAGATTTCTATTTCATCTTGTTCCCTCCCCTCTTATCCTATAAAAGAGGAGAATGGGGTAGCCTTAGTTCTTCAGTTCTCTTGTTACGATAGAGTGCTCCAGCTTATGTGGATCGTGGTCGGTGCCTCGATTTCGAAGCTTGTAAGAGTCTTGGTCAGTGCCTCGACTCGGAAGTGTGTTTTTCCAACATTATAAGAAGTAAATCTCACCGCTTCTAGTGGGTCAAGTTCGCCTGTTTTTAGAAATTACTTATGCTATTTTCCGCTGTGTTTTCATTACCCCTCCCCCACGGAGCGTCCGTACGTCGGAGGCATGGGGTGAATTTCCTGCTCTTTGGTGTGTTTTCAGGCTCATAGGCGCACGAGCTAAGCCCCCTCCGTCTGCTGTCCCCCAAGGAAACGTTCTGCGCTTAAATTGCTAAGAGGTTAGTAAGTAAATTTCATAGATTTGGGTGTCGTGGTAACCACTTTCATCAGTGTGGCCCCAAAACGAATTCGCCGCTGATTTCTTCGTGTTTCTTGCTGCACTTTCCGAGCGTTTTTACTTCTCTCGTCCCCAAACCCTCTCACGTTTTCTTGGGCATTGTGTAAACACCGTAGAGTACAGAACTGAGGACCAACCCTCCTATCATAGCTGCATCAATTCTGGCATCAGAGGAAGGTTGTGCGTTCAATTCTTATTGTTCGCACGGTCCAACTCCATTGCATTGGCATATTTCGACATTGTTTTTGCGTTTTTTTTGCTTTGATGTGTACTTTGTCGTACTACTAACCGCAAGCGTGACGGCTTTGTCGTAGTAGTACTTAAGTGTCGATCCCACAGGGACAGTGATCAAGTACCGAGTGATTACGAATCAATAGTTAGACAATCGGGTGAATGTTTTGGATTTTTATAAAATAAATCAAACTGCAACTAAATACAATTGCTAGCCGAATCAAGCAAGTGAAAGTTTTGGATAGAAAACAAGGTTTAGAGACATTGGAACTTTGAGCGCATCTCGTTGATGGATCTTAAACTCAAACAAGACAATCATCATAACAACGCAATTTTAAAAGTGTTCAAGAAAATATCAAATGGTACAGATTACCCTCTTTCGACGGCGTAATCCAGTATCAATCTAGATCGGCATCATACTTTCGTGGCTCACCGTACCTAGATTGATCCATTGGGTTAAGAGATATCATAAGTTTCCTCACACAAATCTTGTCCAATTTCTTGACAGGTCAGAGCATGATCGATAAGGCAGATCTAGCATCGCAATTCACCTTTCGGTCCTTCTTGCGGCACCCGAGAAAAGTAATTGCGTGATCAAGGCAATACTAGCAATAAAACAGCACAGATCGAATAGACACAAGATAAAATTACATTAGCCACAAGAAAACAAGTTCGAACAAAAGATCCAAACAACTCCACTACACCCTTGTTTCGATTAAAAAGATTTGCTATCATAGCATCGATTCAGTACAAATCTCTAAAGGAATAGAAGAAACTAAAGAGAAGATAGAAGAAAGAGAAAGCAAATTCTCTGCAGAAGCATTGCGACATTCCTTCAAGTCTTCTAGAATGATGTACCATTCCTTCTTGCTCCCTTGTTGTTGCCAAGAACTTCCCTTTGCAAAACTCACTAGCCCCCCTTGAGCCCCAATTGAGCGCTGTGTTCTTCAAAGATTTTCGCCCCTTTTATCATTTTGAAAGTGCCCTTTGATATACCAACATTAAATCCCTTTTAATTAGCTACGTTTTGACACCAAGAACGTTCAAAACGGAGCTATAATGAGAGAGTTATGACTCATTTAAGTTTAGGCTGCACAAGTGAGATTATGGGTGTAATGAAGATTACGGCCATGGCTGTAATATTGACATCGATCCTCTTCAACTCCTGAAATGTCCATACGCTTGTGGGCCATTAATAGCTCGTCGTAATGACACCGAAAACGCCCAAATCGGAGTTGTAACGGAAAAGTTATGACCCATTTATTGCAGCCCTTCAACGCACTTAATGTTCTTAACATCATTACGGGTGTAATGAGATTATGGGTATGCCTGTAATTTCTGTAACGAACTCCGTTTCATCTGAAATTTTGCGTGTGAATTGACCTTTGACTTTGACTTGAATTCCGGCCATAGTATGATGTCAAAGGTCGCCAATGTAAGGATTACGAGCAAGGTGAAATTATGGCTATACCTGTAACGTCTTCTATCGAACTTTTCGTCTTCGAAAATTAAGGACACGCCTTTGGAATATGATTATACTTGAATGAGAATGAGCTTCTTGAGAATTCAAACTAGAAATTACGGCCATAATGCAGATTAGGGCATCGGCCGTAATTCTGGAAATTAGCTCCATTTGAGGTCAAACTTCTCGTCAAGGTTCCTGATTCACTTGGGGACATAAATATACTTCCAAATAGCTCTAGAAATGAGTGAATTACCCTATATTCATCAAACATGACAAGACGTGAAGTTTCTGAAGAAAATAAATAAAATAAGCCGGAAAGAGATGTAAAAACATGAAAATAAGTCTTGATTCACAGGTAAATACAGGTCTAAAAGATTATGAAAATACAAGACATTAAAATCTCCCAGACTTAGATCAATGCTTGTCCTCAAGCATATAAAGAGTAGATAAAAGTGGTGATAAAAAAAAAGATGAAATCATGCCAAGCTTGTAAAATATTTTGTCCAAGGGAGATATCATTATGAATAAATCTCAACAAGTCAGGGCATTCAAAATAATCATCTATTGTCAAGAATAAAGGTGTGAAGATCTAAATACCAAAGTCAGATAAGGTTTATCTTCATGAGCTGCAATAATCTTCTGATTGGTATATGCACTTTGTTCGAAACTAATTCATCCAAAGACACGAGTTGGAAAAACATCAATTCTTTATTTCTGTGTTATATTCATCCTCTTTTTTTTATTTGACTTCAACTCATGTCTTTGGTACCGCTGCCAATTTTTCGCAGTGCAAGTAGAGGCGTCTTATTTTTTTTTAAGAGGACATAACAACCATAGATAAGTGCATCGATTATACCCAACAAGTAGCAATGAGAATCAAATTGATAGAGTCATATACTTTCACAGAAAGATCATAAACCTGCTTTAAAAGCCAAAACCTTAATAAAAAAAAAAATCAGATATATCACTCCACGGCCTTTTTCCATAAAATGGGATGATCATATGAATTACCTGACTTTGAACTAAGATTTAGAGCATAATAATAATATCCCAAGGATTCAATATGAAATATAAAGTTATCATGATTTCCATTAAAAATCAGAAATAATATCATCAAAAGTAATATCACCACTTATCTTCATCATATCATCAGAACGCAGCATATGAAATGTATCATCAAAGTACAAAGCATAAGTATTGAGTTGCTGCATATCATGTTTTGAAAATGAACCCAACCCACAATCTCCCAGACTTAAATTATGCATAGTCTCTATGCATAGCATGGAAAGAACACAAAATTTGGAGAAATGGGATGCAATACTCACAAGATTAGTTGGAGTCATTGTCAATGCTCATCTCAATGCCCTCCTCTTGAGGGTCGTCCACATCATCGTGTGAATTTAGCAAGACTTCCAAGGAAGTTGGAGAAGCTACTGGCATTTGTGGACTGGAACAGCGTTGCGCATGTGGAATCTAAAGATAGCATGCGGCCTCGGAATAACGTCGGATGAAGGAGGCAGAATAGTAGAAGATGCAAGCCGGCAGAAGGGAGTCGCATGGATGTGAGTGGTAAATTTCTAGGCTCCGATCTTCCATTTAAGGGCCATGGCAGACGCAGCAGTTGATAGGTAAAATCAAAGAGGCTAGCAGCAAGATGAAACTAGAACCTGATAAGTTGATGCAGAGGAGATCAGATTCAAGTCACGGCGGATGAAAGCAGAGAGGTGGAAGGCTTCTTGGCAGATTTTGCAAAGCACGTTGATGCAGAGAAGCAAGGTAAATTAAACCAGTTGGATGAAGAACAACAGGAGTCTCTTTCTCCATAGTCGCAAGTGTCAAACTGCTGGAGGTGGATGAAATCTAGAGATCAAGCCTTCATGGAACTCGTCAGTAATAATAAAAGAGCAGCAGAGCATATTGGCAACAGAAGCTCTGGATCTCGGTAGATGCAATCCAAGAAGGAGAACAACATAAGTTGAAATCAAATGAAGGAGATCGCCTGTGTCAGAGTCGCTGATGGTTGCGTGAAAGTAGCAGTGTAGAAAGGTTGCTGGCGCTTGTGAAGGTGCAAAGATCCAACAGCCGTCGAAGACGAAAATCAGAGAATGGAAGGCTTTTGGTACAGTCAGCGAGACACATCTCTGTGAAGAACATCGATAGCAAAGGAGATGTGTGGATCAAAGAAGGTCATCAACGCCTTTGAAGGTAGCAGTAGTCATCGGTGATAACGACAGAGCAAGAAGCACGTCTATAGCAGAGCAGCAGGGAAGATTAGTGACAGAAGCCTCGGCAGATGAAATCAGTTGGATGAAGCGAAAATATCAGCCGCAATCTAGGAAAAGGACTGCATTTGTGTTGTCAACGACCAGCCAATAGCAGCAGCCATCAACATTTACAAAAAGAAGAAGCATCGAACAGAGCAGGCAGGGGTCTAGTAGTTTCCTCCTTTCGTCAGCGGCAAAGAAGTTATCGTGGCAGAGCAAGCAGAGTTTCAGCAAGTCGACGAGAGTTTCAGAAGGTCGTGAAGTGAAGAAGATCACCTGAGTCCAAATCAAATGAAGGAGATCATCTGTGTCAGAATCCCTGGATGGCAGCCAGAAATAGGGAAGGTTGCAGAGTTCCAACAGCCTCGATCAAACGAAGAACGGAGAGGTAGAAATAGTGTTAGTAGCTCAATTTGAACGGACGAAAGAGGCGGCAGTGAACTAATGACGGTATTAATCCCTTGCTGATGCAGCAATGTTCGCTGAAGGCGCGGCTGTGGAAGGAAGAGCGTCGCCTCAACGAATCAAATGGAAGAGGCACGAACGAGCGAGCGAGCTGCTGGAGGCAGAAGAGGCACAAACGGAAGAGGCAACGAATCGCCCAAACTTTGACAAAGGTTGTAATCACTCGTTTCGGCGAGTTAATGGTGCATGAATGAGCAGCTTCAGAAGAGGGATTGTCGCCACCATTAACCAAGGAATTAGCGTTCGGCGACGAGCTTTTCTTGATGGATGGCGCCGATTTCGATTGCAGATCCAGAAGAACGGCGCTACTTTGATGATCGAGAGGAGCGGCGTCGTTTTCCGTTGAAGCTAGCACCAGTCGGATTGAAGAGGGCGGCGGTAGTTTCAGTGGATCGAAGGAGGGCGGCGGAAGTTTCTGTCGTGGCTGGAGGAGTAATGGCAGAGGAAGTCGACGGCTGTAGAGATTGGGTTGAAGGCAAGGGAAGCGAAAGTTTTCCATGCGGATTGAAGAAAGGTGGTGCTGTACTCAAACGACTCGATTGGAGAGGGCGGCGACGAATTTCAGAAGTAAAGGGGGCGGCTATTGATGAGGTCGGTGGCGACTTCTGTGCGGACTGAAGAAGGAAAGGGGGGCGCATGTAATTCCAGCCATAACCTTTGATGACCGTGGGAATTGATACCCACGAGTAGGAAATGTTCATGGCTACCCTAGTATTTCAGTCCCATTATGGCCATATTGGGTATTACGGCCACTCCGATAAATTTTTTTTTTGTGATTACGATCTCATTCGTAATCCTGGACCTAAAAAATAAATAACAAACGCTAGAAAAACTAATTAAAAATTAAAGAAATAAAGAACTTGGGTTGCCTCCCAAGAAACGCTAGTTTAATGTCAGTAGCTCGATAGCAAGTGTAATGCAGAGTTTAAAATGTATAAATAAGCACTAAGGAATGCATACCTTAAATTGTCAGACAGTGATCTTAGATATAGGTTTCTTTCAATAGTTACCTGAGGTGCTTCCACATGTAGGTTTTCAGATTTTTTACTATTCGTGAATTAATTCATTCAGTAGAGTGAAGGACTTTCACAAACGTTTGAGTATTTTCATTATCTTTCTCATCCTTCACAACTTGACTAGAACATCGTCTAGAATTTCCACTGGTTTTTACACAAAATGATCAGCAAGTTATAATAAGATGGTCATGTCTTCATGACTTAAAAAGTTCGACAGTGAATATTTCAGAAAGTCTATGCCAAGGCAGAGTTACGCTAACCGAAGGAAAAACTAAGTTACAAAAAAAAACAATAAAAGAAACAAAAATAAACAGGATAAAGTCTAGTCTACCAATTCTTAAATCACTTCGATATTGATTGCCTGTCCCCGGCAACGGCGCCAAAACTTGATGTGTACTTTACCGTACTACTAACCGCAAGCGCGACAGCTTTGTCGTAGTAGCACTTAAGTGTCGATCCCACAGGGACAATGATCAAGTACCGAGTGATTACGAATCAATAGCTAGACAATCGGGTGAATGTTTTGGGTTTTTAGAAAATAAATCAAACTACAACTAAATACAATTGCTACCCGAATCAAGCAAGTGAAAGTTTTGGATAGAAAACAAGGTTTAGAGACATCGGAACTTTGAGTGCATCTCGTTGATGGATCTTAAACTCAAACAAGACAATCATCATAACAATGCAATTTTAAAAGTGTTCAAGGAAATATCAAATGGTACAGATTACCCTCTTTCGACGGCGTAATCCGGTATCAATCTAGATCGGCATCCTACTTTCGTGGCTCACCGTACATAGATTGAATCATTGGGTTTAGAGATATCATAAGTTTCCTCACACAAATCCTGCCCAATTTCTTGACAGGTCAGAGCATGATCAATAAGGCAGATCTAGCGTCGCAATTCACCTTTCGGTCCTTCTTGCGGCGCCCGAGAAAAGTAATTGCGTGATCAAGGCAATACTAGTAATAAAACAGCATAGATCGAATAAACACAAGATAAAATTACATTAGCCACAAGAAAACAAGTTCGAACAGAAGATCCAAACAACTCCACTACACCCTTGTTTCGATTAAAAAGATTTGCTATCATAGCATCGATTCAGTACAAATCTTTAAAGGAATAGAAGAAACTAAAGAGAAGATAGAAGAAAGAGGAAGCAAAATCTCTGCAGAAGCATTATGACATTCCTTCAAGTCTTCTAGAATGATGTACCATTATTTTCTCCTCCCTTGTTGTTGCCAAGAACTTCCCTTTGCAAAACTCACTAGCCCCCTTGAGCCCCAACTAGGCGCTGTAGAGATTTTCGCCCATTTTATCATTTTGAAAGTGCTCTTTGATATGCCAACATTAAAGCCCTTTTAATTAGCTACGTTTTGACACCAAGAACGTTCAAAACGGAACTATAATGAGAGAGTTATGGCTCATTTAAATTTAGGCTGCGCAAGTGAGATTATGGGTGTAATGAAGATTACGGCCATGGCTGTAATGTTGACATCAATTCTCTTTAGCTCCTGAAACGTCCATACACTTGTGGGCCATTAAAAGCTCATCGTAATGACACCGAAAACGCCCAAATCGGAGTTGTAATGGAAAAATTATGACCCATTTATTGCAGCCTTTCAACGCACTTAATGTTCTTAACATCATTACGGGTGTAATGAGATTATGGGCATGCCTGTAATTTCTGTAACGAACTCCGTTTCATCTGAAATTTTGCATGTGAATTGACCTTTGACTTGAATTGAATTCCGGCCATAGTATGATGTCAAAGGTCGCCGATGTAAAGATTACGGGCAAGGTGAAATTACGGCTATACCTGTAACGTCTTCTATCGAACTTTTCGTCTTCCGAAAGGCTTATTTTGAGAAAATTAAGGACACGCCTTTGGAATATGATTATACTTGAATGAGAACGAGCTTCTTGAGAATTCAAATTGGAAATTATGGCCATAATGCAGATTAGGGCCTCGGCCGTAATTTTGGAAATTATCTCTGTTTGAAGCCAAACTTCTCGTCAAGGTTTCTGATTCACTCGGGGATATAAATATACTTCCAAATAGCTCCAGAAACGAGTGAATTACCCTATATTCATCAAACATGACAAGAAGTGAAGCTTCTGAAGAAAATTAATAAAATAAGCTAGAAAGAGATGTAAAAACATGAAAATAGGTCTCGATTCATAGGTAACTACAAGTCTAAAAGACTATGAAAATACGAGACATCATGCTCTCTGCACTTAGTGCGTCTTCCTCTTGTTTGTGCGTGGTGACTACGAGGTCACAAGTTATTCGTCCCAATTCCCTGAAACCATCCCTGAAACTCAAGAGCCGATCCAACCCTCGGAAGGGACTAGCACCCACTTAGAGTCTTTGGCTGCGCTCACAGAGCGAGTCAACGTGCTAACCGTGTAGTTTGATGCCCATAGGCTGTCGACGGAGGCCATGATCAAGCAACTCTTGGCTGGGTTTTGGGATCTCGCTGATCGCTTCAATGTGTCGGAGTATAGTGATGCCTTACATTTTAGCAGTGATCTTTACTGATAGTCCATGATGAATTTGGGCCTATTTGAATATTTTTACACTCCTTTAAGGCTTATTAAGTTAAAAACTTCAGAATTTTCACTTTTCGTCTGTCTTATTGAATTTCAGGTAAAATCACCCAATTCTGAAATCTTTTTGAAGAATCTGAGAGCATGGGGTGATTCCTTATGGGAAGACGAAGATGCCTGTAAAATTTGGGCTCAATCGGAGCTTTTTCTGGACTTCACGGCCAGGGGTTCATCGGTGATCTTGCTGAAGGACGAAACTCATCGTGCGTTTCACTAGTAGGTGAACCCGGCGGGGTTCACCGATGATGTCAGGGTATCCAAGATTTGCCGCATGCTTCACTCCGTGATTCTGTCTAATGAAATCTGCGCGGAAATATTCTGAGGACTTCACTGATAGGTGAACCCGGCGGGGTTCACCTGTGATTATTTCGCAATACAACTGCACCGTTCACTTCACCACCTGGTGAACCCGGCGGGGTTCACCCGTGAAGCTATTAGAGCAACTCGACCTTCACTCGATTTTTCATCGATTTCGGGCCTGATTCAAGTCCAAATTTAGCAAGTGAAGACTTTTTGGAAAGCTTATTCGAAGGCGAAGAGATAGAGTATAAAAGCCCTAATTTCCGTGCCCTAATTATCAAGCAATCAGGCGATGAAGCAGCTAGGGTGGAAGAACATGGCGATTCGACGACTTTGGGGTGATTTTTGAAGATATGATCGTTGGAACTAAATGATTCTTGCTTATTTCCTTCGGTTCATTGTCTCTTCCCTCTTAGAAACATTTTCCTATTATTTTATTATGTTTAAAGAGAGGATTTTGAGCGTCTCGATGATGGTTGTAGCGTAAACTTAATTTTAGGGCTAGGTTGAAGCCCTCTGACGATTTTTATCTGCAAATCGTGTTTTAATCTTGTTATTCAGATCATATCTTAAGCATATTTTACTTGATGTATTTATTTCTTGATATTTACTCTGGTCAAGTATTATCATGTCATAGTTGTTTCGGTTCATAACGAGAGTAGGACCGTAACGACCGAACCTCATTGTGAATCTTGCGAAGGCTCGACACGAAAGTGCTTTTTCTTCGCTCGAGAGTTCATAATCTACCACAGAACCCATTGGGTTTGTCTAGAGCGGTCCACCGCGAAAGTAGGAGACGTTCTGGGTAAATACCGGGGTGTACACTCGAAAGAGGGCACCTTGTACAATAGGGTAGATTCCTTATGCATATCTATAAATCCTTGTAACTAGTATTTATTCCTTAGCGCGATTAAAATCGTTAGAGAGGTGGAAACCAAAGCCCTGATATTCTCTCTCATATATTTTTCCTGCCGTAGTTGTTTGATTTCTTGTTTACTGTTCTGCTTAGTTTTAGTTTTCAAGTTCCAAAAACCATGATTTGATCAGCTTAGATTCCAAGAATTAAATTTTCTGGTACTCACCTTGTTCCCTGTGGGATTCGATATCTTTTATATTACTTTGATAACACCGTGCACTTGCGGTGTGTATCAAGTTTTTGGCGCCGTTGCCGGGGAACAACGGTTGATATCAGTATACTTCTAAGGACTCTTAGACTAAGTTTTAGTTAGTTTTCTTTTCTTTCTTTATTCTGTTTCACGCTGCTTTTTGCTTGTGTTGATTGCTTTGAACTTCTTAATTGAATCTGACAAATTTTTATGCAAAGAAGTTCCAGGGCAGGAGCACTCTTGGAAATCGATCTCGAAATAGAATGAACCTTCAGACAAAGAAGGAAGCTTAAGCAAGATCCGAAAAAGGAGAATCAAGAACATATGGAACACCTTCACATCGACATGGAGAATGAACTAGTGCCTCAACCGGTGAACAACAACAATGCTAGAACACTGCGAGAATACGTAGCACCTTTTACACATTGGTTTCAATCAGGAATAGTTAGGCCTAATGTCGAGGCCAATAATTTTGAAATTAAACCTGCTTTACTTTCCATGATACAACAGAATCAATTCGGTGATTCTCCTCTTGAGGACCCTAATATGCATTTGTCTATATTTGATTCATGGTCTCACTGCGAAGGTAGATAATCTGACTAAGAAATTTGATTCATAGTCTGTTAACTCTTTTGACATTAATTCATTATCTTGTGAGTTGTGTGGCAGTGCAGGACATGCAGGTGCTGAGTGCCGAGTGGGAGATGGACAAGTGGTCCTGATGACATGTAAAAATATGATATTTCGTGACTCAATTTCATTCTTATTTTAGAGCATAATGCATGTTTCATCTCATTTATTTACTCAAATGCTTCATATTCTTCAGAACCTTCACTTTTCCTCTGTTTTAATGAAATGCAGGTATTTGACCCCAAAATCAGTGAACTTTGGAGAATCTAAAGGTATGAGACGATTTCCCATGATGAGACGAAGCTACCTGCCAAATTTCAGCCCAATCAGAGCTTTCTACAAGATGCACGGTCATGGGTGTGTACCCATGCACAGCCGTGCATGACCCTGCTACTCCAAGCTTCACCGAGCCGTACACGGCCATGGGTGTGCAACCATGCACGGCCGTGATCCATAAGTTATCCCGCGACAGAGTCATACACGGGCATGGCCGTGTATCATCGCGAACTGCTCGACAGACGTCCGGTATTTTGCCCGTAACTTTCTATTCTTAGCTCGGATTGGAGCGAAATTTGGGGTAGACCTTCCCAACTTAGACACGAACGTTTCGGGACCAAAATCATCAGATTTGGTCAAGCAACAAAGGAGAACGAGGCGAAAGGGCGACAACTTAGGGTTTTGGGGTGATTTTCTGAACGGCGACACTGTTCCGGTGGGTTTCTCTCTTCGTTCCGACGTGGAGGATCACGCTGAGCCGTCTTCAATCAAAGATCCACCATTCCCTTTGGTTTGATTCGATTTTCATGAGAGATTCTATGTATTTAACGATGTATACCATAGTGTAAACCTTATTTTCGGGGTTTGGGCGTAGCCCACTGTAAGAATGCTTGATAATATGACTTGATCTATATATTCCTCTATTTATCTTTGTTCTTATTCATGTTTAGGATGTTTTAATTCTTGTTTACATACTGGTCATATGTATGTATGCTTTAGATGTCAAGGGAAGGACTGAGAGGTGAACCTTGACCATCGGAACCCCTAGACTGGACTGGTGATTTCGTGTTGCGAGAGCACTAGAAATCACTTGAGGAACCTTAATCTTTCACAGATCTCATTGGATCTGTCTTAACCCTAGTAAGCCACGAGAGTAGGAGACTTGGGTTAAGACGGATACTGGACCGTGTCCTGAGAGGGAGCGCGTCTGTACCCTAGGAAATGTTACCTTGAGAACTTAGATAAAACTTTATTTAAATTATCAAGCCCTAATATTTATGCATGCTTCAGTGTGGTGAAACCTAAAACCCCGAATCTCTATCATAATCTCAAAACCCCATTTGCTTTGCTCTCTGCGTTGCTTGTTCTTAATCTGCTTTAGTTTAATTGCTTGCTCTAGGAGATTAGCCATTTTCTCATTAATCATTAACCTAGCTTTCGATTGACTGATTTGTTAGTACTTGACCCTAGTCCCTGTGGGTTCGATCTTTTTATTACGCGATAGACCGTGCACTTGCGGTAGCAGCCGTCTAGGCCCTATCAAGTTTTTGGCGCCGTTGCCGGGGACTAGGTTGCCAATATTAACACAATTAGAAGATTGATAGACTAGGTCTAGTTAGATTTCATTTTGTTTTTAATTCTTTTTTTTTTGCTTTTATTTTTAGTTGTAATTTCTATTTAGTGCGGTGCTACTAATCTTTTCTGTCTAGGTACTTGTTTATGCCCAGGAACACTGCTAGAACAGGAAAACTTGTACCTGAAGACCCGGAGATAGAGCGCACTTTCCGTCAAGTCAGAAGAAATTTGAAAAGACTTAAACTTGAAGGCAACTTTTCTGACAGTCAGACGATGAAAGCCACTCGCTCCTTGAAAGATTATGCAGCGCCCACCATTTCTGGCGTGTACTCGAGCATATCGCGACTGGCTATCGAAGCCAACAACTTCGAGATCAAGCCGTCACTTGTACAAATGGTGCAACAAAATCAATTCAGTGGAGCAGCAACTGATGATCCTAACCTTCATTTATCTATCTTTTTAGAATGCTGCGACACTTTAAAAATTAATGGTGCTCATCCTGATGCTATCAAACTTAGACTTTTCCCTTTCTCCCTCAGGGATCGAGCTAGGGTGTGGTTGCAGTCTTTACCGCAGGCATCTATCACAAGCTTTTCTGTCAAAATACTTCCCACCGAGCAAGACTGCCCAGCTCAGGAATCAGATAACCAACTTTGCCTAAAGAGAAGGAGAATCCCTGTATGAAGCATGGGATAGGTTCAAGGAATTGTTGAGGATGTGCCCGCACCATGGTCTACAGAAATGGGTGATTGTACACACCTTCTACAGTGGATTGCTGTACCAGACCAGACTTTCTGTAGATGCTGCTGCTGGTGGGGCATTAATGAACAAGAACTATGATGATGCGATGAAGCTGATAGAGGACATGACCCTCAATCATTATCAGTGGTCAGGAGAGAGGACCCAGCACACTCGAAACTCAGGGAAGTTTGATGCTAACTCAATCGATTCTTTAATGGAAAAAGTAGACTCTCTTTCATCAAAGATAGATTCTATTAATGTCTCTACTGCTAATTCTTTGACTTGTGATGTTTGTGGAGTGACAGGACATTCTGCTGATAGCTGCCACATCTTGAGCGCCCCTTCTGAACAAGTCAATGACATTGAGAATTTCAGGAATCAGAATGACCCCTACTCAAACACCTACAATCCAGGATGGAGAAATCATCCAAATTTCTCCTACAGGTTAAATCAAGGGGAAGTTCCTCCTGCTAATTTTCCTAATCAGAATTTCTCTTCTAATTTCAGGCCTACTGGGATACAGCATCCATTAGCCAACCAGAGACAACAAGTTCCTCCACAGAAGTCCAGACTGGAACTAATGATAGAGAACCTCATGGCGAGTCAAACAAAGCACAACGAGACCATGAATACCATGAGTGAACAGATTCACCAGCTAAACATGAAAGTAGACTCTGTCGCAACCCACCAGAAATTCATGGGGAATCAGATCACACAACTTGACCAACGAACCAATTCAATCCAAGAGACAATTAACCAGAACGAGCACTGTAATGCGATAATGACAAGGAGTGGAATCCAGTTGGAGGATCCAAAGATGCCCGAACCTATGGTAGGGGCAAAGCAAAATTCACCTGAGGAAGGTCCGCCAGATGAGAATCCCGCAGTTAACTCGAATCCAGAACAACGAAGACTGCATGTGCAGAAGGAGCAGGTTTACATTCCACCTCCACCATACAAACCGTCCATCCCTTTCCCTCAGCGATTGGCTAAGGCTAAACTGGATCGGCAGTTTGGAAAATTCCTGGAGGTATTAAAAAAATTATATATCAATATTCCTTTTACTGACGCTCTTTCACAAATGCCAGCATACGCCAAATTTTTAAAGGAGATACTTTCTAAGAAAAGAAAGATCGAGGAGCAAGGAACAATTGCCTTGACTGAAGAATGCAGTGCTGTGCTTCAGAATAAACTTCCACTCAAGCTGAAAGACCTAAGGAGTTTTTCTATCCGCTGTCAAATCAGGAATATGCCCTTTGATAGAGCTCTGTGCGATTTAGGGGCTAGTGTTAGCCTAATTCCATTGTGTATTTGTAGGAAGCTGAGTATGGGAGATATGAAGCCTACTTCTATATGTCTCCAGCTGGCTGACCAATCAATGCGCCGACTGGTAGGGATCATTGAAGATATACCAATAAAGGTTGGAGAATTCTTTATACCTGTAGACTTCGTAGTACTGAAAATGGAAGAGGACACTCGATTACCCATTATCCTTGGGCGCCCCTTTCTTGCAACTGCCGGCGCCGTTATTGATGTGAAAAATGGGAAATTGGCATTGAATGTTGGTGAGGAAAAATTAGAATTCGATCTGTCTTCTGCTCTAAAAAAAACCATCTTTTGCAGATTCTTGCGGCGAAATGGACACCAAGGAGGACGACGCTGAACCCATCATACCAACCGCCAAGGACACTTGGGAAGTTTGTCTGCTAAATGATGAACACGAAGGAGATGCTGATGAGCATCAGCATCAAGCAAAAAGTCTAGGAGGAGTTCACACTGAGAGGTCTCGGAGGCCACAATTCGAAAGTATGGGAGAGTTTAAGTCTTGTCCTTCCATCAAGAAGGAGCTGGAGTTCAAACCCCTTCCTGATAATCTTAAGTATGAATTCCTTGACGCCAACTCTACCTGCCCTGTCATCATTAGTGCTAACCTCAATGCAGAAGAGACCGCGAAGCTACTGAATGAACTACGGCTCCACAAACAGGTAATTGGATACTCATTAGAAGATATTAAAGGGATTAACCCTTCGTTCTGTATGCACAGGATTTTCTTGGAGAGCGACAGTAAAGCTTCGGTGGAATTTCAGCGCCATTTGAACCCAAACATGAAGGAAGTGGTCAAGAAGGAAATATTGAAACTACTTGATGCGGGGGTTATCTACCCAATATCTGACAGTGAATGGGTAAGTCCGGTACACGTCGTACCTAAGAAAGGAGGAGTCACTGTGGTCAAAAACGAGAATAACCAGCTCATACCCACCCGTACTGTGACTGGGTGGCGTATGTGCATCGACTATAGGAGACTAAACAAGGCCACGCGCAAAGACCACTACCCACTCCCATTTATTGACCAGATGCTGGAGCGGCTGGCGAAGAACTCTCACTTCTATTTTCTTGATGGTTTTTCTGGATTTTTCCAAATCCCCATCCATCCAGAAGACCAGGAAAAGACTACTTTCACCTGTCCTTATGGGACATTCGCCTACCGCCGGATGCCATTTGGGCTGTGCAATGCCCCCGCCACTTTTCAAAGATGCATGGTTTCAATTTTTTCAAATTTTATAGAAACTATAATGGACGTTTTCATGGATGACTTCTCAGTTTATGGCACTTCATTTGATATCTGCTTGGCTAACCTCTCTAAAGTGTTGAACAGGTGCAAAGAAGTCAACCTCGTTTTGAATTGGGAGAAGTGTCATTTCATGGTGCGAGAGGGAATAGTGCTCGGACATTTGATCTCAGAGCGTGGCATCGAAGTTGACCGATCCAAAGTGGAAGCCATTGAAAAGATGCCACCACCTTCATTTGAAAAGGGAGTTCGAAGTTTTCTTGGGCATGCCGGCTTTTATCGCCGTTTTATAAAAGACTTTTCAAAAATTGCTAGACCATTGACTAACCTGCTCGCTAAAGATGTTCCTTTTTCTTTTGACCAGATTTGCATGACGGCTTTTGAGAAACTGAAGAAAGCCCTAACCTCAGCCTCTGTCATGCAACCGCCGAATTGGACACTCCCGTTTGAGCTCATGTGCGACGCCAGCGATTTCGCAGTTGGAGTAGTGTTAGGGCAATGGGAAGACAACGAGTTACATGCCATCTACTATGCTAGCCGGACATTGAATGAAGCTCAGATTAACTATGCTACCACGGAAAAGGAGCTCCTTGCTATTATTTTTACTTTTGATAAGTTTAGATCCTATGTTATTGATTCAAAAGTAATTGTATACACTGATCATGCAGCTATCAGGTACCTTCTAACCAAGAAAGATGCAAAACCAAGATTAATTCACTAGATCCTCTTACTACAAGAATTCGATTTAGAAATCCGCGACAAGAAAGGCTCAGAGAACCTAGTGGCTGATCATTTATCCCGATTACCACATGAGGATCAAGAAGAGGAGAGTTACCGGGACATTAATGATTATTTCCCTGATGAGCATCTCCTAGCCTTAACCGAAATTGAAGCTCCGTGGTATGCTGACTATGTAAATTATTTAGTGTCTGACGTCATTCCCTTTAATCTTTCGTGGCAGCAAAAGAAGAGATTTCTACACGACGTGAAACACTATTATTGGGATGATCCTCTCCTATTTCGAAGGTGCGCCGACGGCCTCTTTCGGCGGTGCATACCTGAGACAGAGATCCAAGATGTACTATTTCACTGTCACTCATCTCCTTATAGGGGCATGCTAGTGCTTCGAAGACAGCCTTCAAAGTACTGCAATCCGAACTTTACTGGCCTACTATTTTTCGGGATGCCTGGCGATTCATTACTCATTGCGATCAGTGTCAACGATCAGGCAACATTTCCAAAAGAGATGAGTTACCCTTGACCAACATCTTGGAACTGGAAATCTTTGACGTTTGGGGGGTGGATTTTATGGGACCATTCCCATCCTCCTATGGACATCGATTCATATTGGTAGCTATGGACTATGTCTCTAAGTGGGTAGAAGCCTCAGTCGAACACACATCCGATGCTAAGGCAGTAACCCGAATGCTCAAACACACCATCTTCCCCAGATTTGGTGTACCCCGAGTACTGATAAGTGACGGGGGTTCTCATTTTCTGAATCACAAATTAGCCTCCTTATTGAAGAAGTACGAGGTATCCCACAAGGTCGCAACCCCATACCATCCACAGATTAGCGGACAAGTGGAAATATCCAATAGGGAGATAAAGACTATCTTACAAAAGACGGTTAACTTCTCGCGAACTGATTGGTCATTGAAGCTAGACGACACACTCTAGGCTTATAGAACAGCTTTCAAGACTCCACTAAGGATGTCTCCCTATCAGCTAGTGTATGGCAAATCTTGCCATCTCCCAGTTGAAGTCAAGCACAGAGCTTATTGGGCAGTCAGAAAGCTGAACTATGACCTTCAAAGTGCTGGTGATAACAGAAAGCTCCAACTCAATGAACTAGATGAAGTCCGTCTGTCTGCATATCACAATGCGAGGATCTACAAAGAACGGACGAAGAGATGAGACGATAAACATATCATTACAAAAACTTCCAAGTAGGGGATCATGTCCTTCTGTTTAACTCGCGTTTGAAACTCTTTCCAGGGAAATTGAGAACAAGATGGTCTGGGCCATTCACTGTGAAAAGAATCTTTCCACATGGAGCTATTGAAATTTGGAGTCAGAAATCAGGAAGTTTTAAAGTGAATGGCCAAAGATTAAAACTCTATTTCACACATGATATCATCGACAAAGGAGTCTCATTGCATATTTCTGATCCTCCACCTCCAGACCCACCATGAGTACCATTCCGATCAAGCTAGTGACCCTAGAGAAGCGCTTGTTGGGAGGCAACCCAACCTCTTTTGCATTCTTACACTTTCTTTTGCATTCTTATAATTTCTTATTTATCTTCACTATTTAGACATTGTTATTTTTCAGTTTTTTCTTTCATATTCATGCTCTCTAGGCTGTACCATGCTGATAGAAATTTTTTTGGATTTTTCAGGTATCACCGAGCCATGCACGGTCGCACCCGTGCATCCGTGCACGGCTGTGCACGGCTCGGTTAACTCATCCCAGCGCGAGGCCGAGAGATGCACGGGTAGGGGCGTGAAGAGACACACGGCCGTGAGCGCTTTTCTGGATTTTTACTGAAACGTGCACGGGCGCACCCGTGCATCGTAAGTGAACTTTGTTGGATCGATCTGACCGAGAGCTGCACAGGCTGGGCCATGTATCCATACATGGTCGTGCACGATAAGTGATAAAAAGGGGAGCGTACACAGCCTCGTGCACGAAACCCTAGCCGCCGCCGCCACCGCCCCGATCCACCACTTCCGGAGCCCGATCGACTGCTATTTTCCAAAAGAAAATGGTAGGTATGCACATCACTTTCATACTGAGCACGCTCAGATGAACACTATTATTGATCTCCAAATCTCTCAAGCAGAGAGTTTACGAGAATTCAACCATATCTGTACTAAGCTTTGGAAAAAAGTTCACTTTTTGTTAAGGAGATTGTCCGTCTCCATGGTCTCCCTTTGACCATCATGTCCGATCGCGACACGCGCTTTGTGAGCCACTTCTGGCGCTCGTTGTGGGCCCTCTTGGGCACCACCCTTAAGTTCTCTACGGCCTACCACCCCCAAACAGATGGGCAAACCAAGCTGGTTAACCGTAGTTTGGGTAATTTGCTTCGTTGCCTCATTGGCGATCACCCGAGGTCTTGGGACACCATTCTCCCTATGGCAGAGTTCGCGTACAATAGTGCTACCAATAGGTATATGGGTCTTAGCCCCCTTCCAAGTTGTCTTGGGCCATCAACAGCATAAACCCATTGACTTGCATGACCTGCCCATGGAGTCCCACCTCTCTAAAAATGCATACTCTTTTGCCCAGCATGTAGCTAGCTTGCATGAAGAACTTCGGCATTGTATCTTTTTGGGCAACACTCGTAATGCTATGAGGGCCAACGAGCATCGTAGGCCACATCACTTCTCTGTAGGTGAGTTGGTGAGGGTGCGTAACCACCCCGAGCGCATATCCAACAAAGCACATTTAAGCTGCAGCCACATTACATGGGACCCTATGCGGTAGTGCGACGGATCGGCTTCAATGCCTATCTCCTGGACTTGCCCGAGAGCATGGGGATCCACTCCGTCTTTAATGTAGCGGACATCCTCCCCTTCTACGGACCACTGGAGGAGCCTTTGGACACCGACGAGCCCTTCCCCCTAGTTCTCCAGAGGAAAACTCTTCAAACAGGGGGAGAGTTGATGCAGGAGAAGCTAACACTGAAGAGGGGGACGAATTGGACGAGAAAACACCTCCATAACTTTCTGCGATCTGAACACGGGCAGGCCGTGAAGCCCATCACGGGTGTGACGGCCTCGGCGGAAAATGCAGGACGCAAGCACAGCCGTGAGTGCCATCATGGGCAGGTCGTGAATGCTTCGGCGAAGTCCAACGCACCCGATCATGGCCGTGAACAAGCCGTGATCACCTCGGTGAAAAATGGAAATATCGGTGATTCCAGATGCGAACACGGTCACGGCCATGAACACCATCACAAGCAGGTCGTGAACACCTCGGCAGAATCCAGCACACTTGATCACGACCGTGAACACCATCACGACCAGACCGTGATCACCCTGAAGACACAGAATTGCCCCGAAGGCCCTATTTTGATGTACATCGTCCTCCGTACCACATTTCTCCATCACAAGGCGACCCGAAGGAGCCCAACAAAGTGATAATGCCGCAATCCCAAGGCTCAAGTCAACCCCCGAACCGCTATATGGGAGTCATCAGCCCACTTTCAGTTCATACTGAGGTCCTTCAGGCCATGGGCCTCACCACTCGACCCACCGACGGCCTGGCCCAAGACAGATACCACAACCACCTTAACAACACGGCCAAGAGGAAGCCTCCACCGTGATGAACCAGCCCACCATTTCCAAGTTCTGCTACTTTGTCACGACGTGCTCCGAGCTCGTCTAGCCGCTACGCAACTCATACGCTGCCAAAGAATCCTCAGCGTAATTGGTAGTTGTTAGGATTTTTATTCTCTTTTGTCTTATATAGCAACTTGACCACTTTTTGGGCTGCAAGAGTAGGTAGTTGTTGAGATTTCTATTTCATCTTGTTCCCTCCCCTCTTATCCTATAAAAGAGGAGGATGGGGTAGCCTTAGTTCTTCAATTCTCTTGTTGAGATAGAGTGCTCCAGCTTGTGTGGCTCGTGGTCGGTGCCTCGATTCCGAAGCTTGTAAGAGTCTTGATCGGTGCCTCGACTCAGAAGTGTGTTTTTTCAGCATTATAGGAAGTAAATCTCACTGTCTCCAGTGGGTCAGGTTCGCTTGTTTTCAGAAATTACTTGTGCAATTTCCACTGTGTTTTCATTTTCTCCCTTACCTCTCCCCCATGGAGCATCCGTACATCGGAGGCATGGGGCAAATTTCCTGCTCTTTGGTGTGTTTTCATGCTCATAGGCACGTGAGCTGAGCCCCGTCCGTCCGCTGTCCCCCAAGGAAATGTGCTGCGCTTAAATTGCTAAGAGGTTAGTGAGTGAATTCATAGATTTGGGTGCCGTGGTTTCCTCTTGCATCAGTGTTACCCGAAACGAAATCGTCGCTGATTTCTTCTTGTTTCTTGCTGCATTTTTTGAGTGTTTTTTACTCTCCTCGTCTTCAGACCCTCTCACTCGTGTATTATATAAATACCATAGAGTACGGAACTAAAGACCAACCCTGCTATCGTAGCTGCATCAGTACGAGACGGGAGCGGCAAATCGCGTGCGGTGGACTCGAGAGAGGAGACGCGAGAGAGGAAGCTGCTGCTGCCTGCGGGAAGCAGCAATTGATCTGCGAATCGCTGCTTCCCGAAAAAAGCAGATTTTGGGCTACTGCTGGCCGCAAAAGCAACCCCAAATACTCATATTGAAGCTGCTTCTACTGCCCGCCCTAGCAAAAGCAGGGCGGGCAGCAACCCCAAACATAGCCTTAGTGTCTGTCTTTAAGTAAATTTTCAATCCCTTGCGTATTATAAATCTGTTTAGCGATTACAGCAAAGACTCTTTCGACTTATGATAGAAAAAAACAATAGTACATGAGAGAGAGAAAAAAAGAAACTCAGAATATATGTCCATATCTCCCAATCGTCTGCACTCTTCTTATAAAGAAGAGACGCTAATGGGTGGAAAATGAGTGCACACCCGTTTAGCCCGGACTTGAAAAATACCACAACAGCTAGATGAGCTAAATGAAATAAACAGGCAAATGAGTAATAAAATAAACGGGCAAATTTAATAAAAAAGTAATTTAATGCCGAAAATGAGAATCTGAATCTGTGAGGAACTTTTTAGGTTTTTTTTTAAAAAAAAACTCTAACAATTCCCAATAAAATTTAAAAAGTCCAAAGAATAATCATAAATAAAAAAAATACTGTCAAATGCTTATATCACACGGTTAGGGAAAAGTCATGCTTACAAACTAAGGGGTGTGAGTAGAAGGCTTCACAAGGCTTGGGTGGGCTAATTTTACATATTTGAGCCCCTCATCCTGAGGTACTTGTGAAACTATAGTCCCCCATGTGCGTCAACATGCCCCCGAGCGCATCACGACCCTGATGCCCCAAAACGCATGGCACACATGTGCCAAACCTTAATTTTACATGGATCTACCCAAATACCCAGAATCATAACAAAAGATAGGGTCGGGTAACATAGTTTTATACCAAACATCCTCCAAACTCTGATATTCTCCCCCACTCAAGATGTCAATGCCCTCATCGACATTTTAAATTCTTCAATTTTGTCTTGAGTATGTCGCAGTTGTCTTCTGCTTCCCAACTGCAATCGGATATTGGAAGTCCCTTCCATGACACGAGGTATTCGATCGTCTTCTCTCCCGTGTCAAGAGTCTTCTTGCACCTTGAGAGGATAGTTTGCACTTGCTTGTCCACAGCTGCAATGGTTGGAGGTGCACGGGTGGGGAGGTTTATGGCTAGATCATTCTAATTTGCATGGTATGCCTTTAAACAACTAGCATGAAATATAGTAAATCAGATCCTGAACTACACCTTTTTAAACCCAATATTGAATGGTGTATATATGATTCAGAATTTCTGCGATCCGGGGTTATGCATTATTAGCCGCAAAATATTATACGAAGAAGTAGTGACACATGTTTTTTTAGTACAGTTTTCCTTCTACGTCAATGGAAGATTTTTCTTGCAGAAGCTTTCCTTCTTTGTCAAGCGTTTCTTTATGGAATTTGTTTCTCTCTTGAGGAAGGAGGAATAGGAAAGGACTTTACCTTACAGTGAACTTTGTTTTCTTCTCTCGATGATCAGGTTGGCGATTCATTCTGTTTTTTTGATTTGTCACTTTTTCCTAATATCCCCTCTTAGTGCATGTAACTCACTTTTATTAACCGCAGAAGAGAAAGTAGAAAAAGGAAAAAAATTTTACATTCTTTTTTTTCTCGAGATAACTAGGTTAGCGATTGAATTTTCTTTTTTTTTACTTTACATCCTTATACCCTCTGAGTGCACATAACTTACTTTTATTAATCTCACATTCGCACTTCAGTTATTTTCCTGTGTAGGGGCGAGCATTTTTTTTATTAATTACTAAAATTTTTAATAAATCGATTATCTAAATACCTAAACTTAAGTCAAGTATCTTATTTTACAATCTGACCTGAATCAGCTAGTTAAATGAGTACCCATGAGTGTACACAAAAATAAAGACTTAATTTATAAATTTAAATAGGTACCCGCATTTAATGTCTCCACAAAAATAAAGACTTGAGCTATGAATAACATAAACTATTTGCATAGAGGAGACCTGGGCTATGAACAACAGTATTACTGCATTCTTAATGTCTCCACAGTCATTAAAAATTCATTAGTTTTTACTATCCCTGAATGTGCTTGCTGAATAACATCTAATCCCTTGCAGAAAGGAACTATTCCTCTATGCTGGATTGCAGAGAGTTTTTCATAACCTACAAAAGAACAATTGAGTATTCACAAGCAACGATGCACACATCAAGCAAATACTAGTGACTTGATATGCCACTCTCGTGATCACAGAGGTATATGGAAAGAATATCAGTTCACCAAGATTTGATATTAATTGATCATCAACTGCAGGAATAAATAGTATGATAGTCAATATGACTACTGACTAAACATAGAGGCTATGACGATTAGATCTAGAATTAATAATCAAAATGATTTTAATCAGTATGGAATACCTAAATGAGTATTCTTTGGTTCACCATTGAGAGCCAAACCATTGAAAATACAACCACTAAAAGTAAAAAATGAGAAAAATAATGATAATCACCTTAATATTCCTATGGTAATCAACATCCAAAACAGTAGCTTGTTTAATGAGATATGAGTTGTTCAAAAGTGCTACTCACAATAGTAAAACACTTTCAACCCCTATTCTAGTCAAAAACTAAATAAGGAAATGAAATACTCAGGTGAAGGATGCACCTTGTCATTGATCATCTCATGATGTAAACCAAAATAGCCATAAAAACAAAAGTATTTCTCATTTATATTTTTTACTTCCTTTACGGTGACAAGGCAAAAGATTCTTTTAATATCTTATCATTCTATTTATGACTACATGATTGCAAAATAGTATCATTTCTTCTATGTTCTTTAAGGTTATTGTGTTTGATCTCTACATGGGAACCATTTCAGTCTCCTCTACAAATTCAGACAAATGGAATAACATCAATAACAAGCATTAGTTGTTCCTGTTCATTAGCTCTCTCATCAGATCTTCCTAATCTATTGTGCTAGGTTCATCTTCCTCGTCTTAATAAGAAAAAAAAACTATGCAAAAATGCATCGTCCATTATAAATGGTTTTAAATAAAAATTATCCTCCCAAAAGGATTTGTCATGCTTCTGAGAATTAGAAGTAGAATGTAAATGATTATGAACAAGTTCTAAGATACCGATCCAAACTGGTGTACCGGTCCATTATAACACTAATACGTACTAGTCGTTATTGTATCAGTGTCATATTAATAGTTCCGACACATGGTACCAATGGAACCAATCAGTACTAATATATATATATATATATATATATATATATATATATATATATATATATATATATATATATATATATATATATATATATATATATATATATATATATATTTATAGACAAATAGTTGGTACTAATCATGTACCGATACCAGTCCATGGTCAAACCGATATGTACCTCGGGTGGTACAGAACAAGATTTAAAACTATTGTTATGAAGATCTTGAATAAAACAAAAATTAAGACCACAACGCCAACATTCTTTTTCTGTAACCTACAAAAATAATACACTTAAATGTTTTTGGTATTATGATTTATCTTTTAAGTGCAATTCCTCTAAACAATAGAAATTTTTAAATAATTACATCGGAATCCATCATTTCATTTTTTTTTTCTACTAGTAGATAAAGAAATTAGTATTAAATTTAGGAATTAATCATGATACATAAAATAAAAACCATAGAACTTTTAGTATAATTGTTTCAATCGATAATTACAAAGGAGAATATAAACAATCACTACTTAATGCAAAACTATAACACTTTTGCCTGATGATAAGTTTCACATAGATAATAAAAAAATTACAATACCACAAAAACTCACAATTAAGTTTCGCCAAAATAACCTTTCAACAAAACTTTTTGGCAAATTTATGGACTTATGTGGCGATGTTCATCACATTAGTTTAAGCAAAGTCAATATCTTTCAATATAAGAAAGTTAATTTTATTCCAAAGAAAAAATGATAACAGAATAATGGTTTCACACTTGAGACTAGGCCTGGCAAAAAATTATACGACCCGCCAACACGACACGACACGACACGAGTTTTCGCGGGTTTGGGTTTAACATAATCGTGTTTCGTGTCATTATCGTGTCGAACCGTTTATGACACGCTAAAATTCGTGTCGTGTCGTGTCGTGTCGCGGGTTGACCCGTCTAACCCATATATAATATATATTATATAAAATTAATAATTTATAGATAATTTTAATATAGTGAGTTAAACAGGTTATTCATGTTGTGTCGTGTCAATCGTGTCGTGTTGTGTCATCTAATAACTTTATATTATAAATCGTGTCAATCGTGTCATGTCGTGTCGTGTTATGTGACACGACCTATTTATTAAACGTGTTAATCGTGTCGTGTCGTGTCACCTGTGAAATAAGCGGGTCGTGTCTGTGTTTCGTATATTGACACGTATACATAAACGGGTCGTGTTCGTGTCAAGCACAATCGTGTCACGTGTCAAGTATGACACGACACGTTATGACACGCGAAACACGAATTGCCACCCCTACCTGAGACATCACATAGTTGATGTGCTTAAACGAACCATAAAAGTCCAAGCTCAACTCACGAATAATGTTACAAAAATCAATTAAGTGCTTGGAGCGACAGTGTTTAAACAAGAACTCAATGGAACCAGTTGTCAACCCGTAGAACAAGCAAATGCAATATGTGGAAGTCTCCCCATCGGATTTCCAATCACCGATCCTTCCTTATTCTATTCTTCCTCTTCCTCTTCATCTTCCACATCTAACTCGAACTCCTATGCCTACTTCATCTACATTACTTCTTTCGCCATCAAAGTTTTGATGTGGATGCCACTCGTAAAAACTCAGACACATAGAGAAAGGGTTTTGATATGTAATGTAGTGCTATGAAATATGTAGTTATTTAATAATATAATGTTTTAGCTCTGTTACAAAATCTTGTGAGCCATATATTTTGTCAATTAAAACTCTCTCTATGTGTCTAGGGTTTTAGAGGCTACAAAATATGTAGACTATTTTATAATATAATGTTTTAGATATGTTACAAAATCTTGCAAACCATATATTGTTGATTAAAACCCTTTCTCTGCGAGTCTAGGTTTTCACAAGCGGCTTCCACAACAATACTTTAATAGCAAAAGAAGTAATGGAAACTAAACTAGGGGTGTTAAAAATAACTAGAAAACTGTTGTTCATTTGCTGAAATCAATTTTTTTTTGGTTTGGGAATGATTCGTATTTTTGTCGAACCGATAGGTTCAGTTTGAGATGGAATGTTTAACCGAACTATGAATACCCCTAGACGAAGTAGACAAAAGAGTTCAACGTTCTTATTGTCGGTCTCCAAGATGCTTGGAAGCTGAATTTGTTTAAGCACGGGTTAAAGGACACTTTTGATATTGACGATGAGGTTGGAGTTGGCGTGACTAAGCTATAAAGGAGGAGGTTCTTCATTTCTTGAACAATGGAGCAAGGAATTCAAATGTTGTTCTTAATTAACTAGTTTTCTTGTTGCTTGATTTTTTTATTTTTTTTTTGTTATTTCTTTTAGATTGCTTGTGTTGGTGCACATTAAAATTTAAGACTTCTTGTTGTTGATAATGTAGCTTAATTGTATATATAGATATATATGGTTTAGGTTCATGCTCATGTTGAAAATTTTAAGTAGTTATATTGAAGATGATTGTTGGAGATTGATTCATCTAGATGAAAATTAGTCTCATGATTTTCCTAAGTTAATTTTTAGCGTGTACCCAATCTATTCTAACCCAATTATAAGTATTTAGGTACCTATTAAATGGGTTTGATTCGGGTATATGTAATATATATGTTGCTCAATATATATATATATATATATATATATATATATATATATATATATATATTTATTTATTTATTTATTTATTTATTTATAAATATAAAACATAACTAATTAACTATTACATAATACATACTAACTGTCACGCCCTTATTTATGGTAACAAATTTTTAATACAAATGCATGTGAGTCAATGCTTGACTCGAGTCCATACACGCCCACGCAGGGGCATCATGGTCAAAATCGCGAGAATTGGGCGCGACCGGCGGGAACAATTCCTCGAATCGAACCCCAGCCAGACCAGGGACTCGGCGTGGATCTCTGCCGTCCCAACAAGACTCAGGTCAACGCTCGAGGACTACCGGAGACCGGTGTCGTTGAGCCGGACTTGATTTGCCCAAAACCGGTGGACTCACCCGTAACCGACCACGTTGGACGGGGCCCACTACAGGTGCGAACGCGTTATCTAAAACGTGAGAGTCGAGGACGTCAGTGACGTCCCAACGTCACGTACGTTACGGATAATATATTCGTATCTCGGGTCAAACGCGAACATGCAGTCGGACGCTCGGAACCAAGGACCCGGCACGCCTTCACATTGACGGGGTAGTCGGTGACTACCGTTGGCGGACTGCACAGTCACCGGCGTCGCACGCCAGAACAAGGTAAGACCTAGGCAGTCAACGCCCCAGGGAAAACTCCAAGTTAAGGAAATAGAGAAATACAGAATCACTTCTGTTCGCGACGAAGGAACGGACGGAAGGCGGGTTGGTCGAAGCCGTCTCAAAACGTCACGCCAGAGCAGGCAGGAGGTGGGCTGGCCGGCGGCAGCTGCACCCAGAAGGGGAGAAGACGGAGGCAGGGACCGACGGAAACAGCAGGCAGCGAGTCTTCTACTCCAACGGCCGACTCCTTTGTCCACTCGAACGGAGATGACGCTGGAAGAAGCCAACCAGAAAAGACACCAGAAGAACTCTAGAGGGGAAGAGGAGAAGAAAGGTCCGCACGCAAGTGGAAGGCGACGGCCGGCGAACCGGAATGGGAAACTCGCACGCAGGCGAGCCGAGCCCGGTATTTTCCGCACGCAGGCAGACTGGCACTCTCGAGGGAGAAGAGGGAAGGGCTCGTTGGGGAGCACGATGACCGGCCATCTCAGGCATTCGAACGCAGAAAAACGAAGGGAAATGGCGTCACCGGGAAGAACCGTTCGACCGAGACGGGAGACCGAGTAAGGGTAGAGAGTACCTCAGTGATAGTTGCTGACTTCTTCTAGGCGATGAAGTGGTGGCTGTTGTACTCCGCAAGTGCACAGATACTCAAAGTAATAAAGAAAGATATCGAACCACAGAGACCTTATTGTTAAGTACCAAATAGTTGTATTCTTACTAGCTAAGCAATCGATTATAATGCAAATAAACGATAGGAAGAACACGAAATCAGAGAGAAACATGGGACTAGGGTTTCATCCACCTTAATTTCAATGACTAGATATGAATAAAAGATCGTCAGTCTAATTTTATCATGATAAAGACATAATTTACTTCATAAAAGGATCATCTCACTTTCGTCCAAACAATCATACAAAGGACCAATCCTCACTCTCGTGCAAGATCTACCCAATGCTGTAGATAAGTAAATCATCAATCAAAGGACTCAAGGATCACTTTCATGCATCCGAATCCTAAGTTGATTATCTCAAGTGGAATCTCAAGGATCACTTTCATGCATCTGAGTCTCAACACAGGTTCTACTTATGGTTTTCCAACGCTCCGATCCTTGCTTTCGCACAAGATCTTCCCGTTTGACAAAATAACTCAATCCTAGATTCAAATTATCAATCATGGCAATAAAACTACTAAAAATCAGAATTCAAAGAACAAACCTAATCTCTTACGATAAGTTCCAAACTCAATGATTTCTAGGGTTCCAAGTTTCACAATCAACCTCTCAGTCTATTTTGCAAAACTCTAAAACATGCATGATAATAAGAATACTTCGGAGAATTATAGGCAATCATCGCATAAGTAGAATTATCAATATAAAATTATCATGACGAAGGTAAAAGTAATCTAGTCATTAAGAAAATCAAAGGGGATTACTCCCCCATGTCCCATAAAAGTTTAAGCTAGCATAGTGAAGGAGTTACAATAATCCATAGTTTCAAAAGATCGAAAATCAAAGAGAAAAGAGAGTTTAAGAAAATACACCATGGCTGTAATATAAATTACAGCCATAATTTGCATGAGGGGGAGCTGTGAACAGTGTCGGCGCCTCCTCCTTCGTTGATTTCTCCTCCAATTGATCTTCTTTCGCTCTGAAACTTCTGGGGCGAGTTCTCCTCCTCCATGCGTAGCTTCCTCTCAAATTTCACGGCTAGAGGTGCACTATGTGCTTCACGGCGGTGAAACCCTTGGCGGCGGCATGGAACTCGATTTCTCTCCGTATGGTGGATGAAATTAGGGCTTTCGCCCTTGGCGTGTTCTCCTCCTCCCCCGACTCTCTTTCTTCTTTTCACGGCTTCGAATTTAAAGGCCTGGATCATCCGCAATCATCTTCACAAAAATCAGGCTTCAAATTTAATCGTGGAAGTCGTGTTCAAAAATAGAATTACGGCCGTGTTTTATGTTACGACACTGCCGTAATTTCAGTCGCGTTCTCTGAACCAAAATCTTTGGCAATTACAGCACCGTAATATAAGTTATGGCAGTGTCGTAAAATCATCTGAATTCTCTGGTCGGAATTGTCTGAAAATTACGGCCCATGTAAATTCTTACGGCAGTGCCGTAATTTGCATAAAACTTTCAAGTCAGAAATTTCTCAAATTACGGCAATGCTCTGATATTACGGTAGCATGTGAAATTACGGTACCATAATATAGATTACGGCCCTGCCGTAATTTGGTTGTTGCTCTGATTTGCGTGCCAGTTATCATGTAATCTCCTCTTGATGATGGTAACTCTTCTATGTATTTGATTTTGCTCGAAAACGCCTAAAAATAATGTCTTTTTACCTGAAAATCATCAAAACCCAAAATAGAAGTAGATTTTGCAATATTTGATAAATTTGACACAAAAATAAGCAAAAGAGCTTTAATTTAGCATAAAAAGATGTATAAAATGACACAAAATATACTATATAAATTAGTGTCATCAAAATACATAAGGCTCAAACTTTGCTTGTCCTCAAGCAAAAAATCAAAAACTGATTAAGGGATAAACTTTTTCATGCTCAATAAATTTCTAAAATACAATCACCAATGAAAAATCCCATCAATTGTTTCACAAAACTTCAAATAAACATATCATTCTTAGAATTCTATCCTCTAGATCTACAACTCAATCAAATAAAACTTTGCAACTTGTATAATAAATAGAACTTTCAATCTCAAGACTTCACCCAATTTCAGTTCAAATCTATCATGCTTTTGTTTACAGGAATTAGGTTTCCAAGATCTTTTTCCACTCATTTTTTTCATGTATTTTGTTATTTTTGCATAGATGGCATGTACCCACATAGATACATACTTTTTATTTTTTACTTCAACTCTTTTCTTCGGTACCACTATCAATTTTGCATAGTGCCAAGTAGAGGAGTATTATTCTTTTTCTCTCTCATTATCTTTTAGACATAGACTTCAACCCATGTCTTAGGTACCACTATCAATTTTACATTGTGCCAAGTAGGGGAGTCTCTCACTATTTTTATGGATCTTGGATTCTTCTTTCTCAACAAATAGCAAAACAGACTAAACATCTACTAGGTTGATCAATTGATATCAATTCAGTAATCATACTTATATGCTCATTTTATTTAAAGGAGTAGTTTCACCTTTAGATCTTATTCCTCAAATAACACATCTACCCAAAATTTCATGCATCAACCAATGTCAAATTTCAAAAGATAGATATGCATTGAAGAAATAAATCTAACATGGTAGGTTTCTTTCTAATCATGAATACAGGTTTATTCATCATCAAGGAAGATATTTATCAATGAAAATCTTTTAAAAATAGAATCACACTACAAGATAGTAGAAAGTGGACTATGAACAATCATATCATCATACAACCATATTGAAGAAATATTAATGAGTGATACATCTAAAGCAAATCAAAGATGCAACCATATGAAATAATCATGAATACAAGAGAGTGCAAACGATATTCACAAAACTATATAGCAATCTCTGACCAAAAATACATAAAGCTCAGACCAAAAATAGTGTCGGGGCAGATGCTACTAGGTCCAAAGATGTGCCTTTTGAAAATTTTTCCTGCACAATTTAAGATACATAAGGCTCAATCTAAAAATAGTCTCTAAAAATAATAATGATAAAAATAATTTTCTCAAGGGAGAATCAGAGATGTCGCCAGAGGTCTGAAGAGGATGCAGATGGAAAGAGCTGATGCAGGTGAGAAGCAGAGGGTGAATAGATGCTAGTTGAAAAGCTGCTAGCAATGATGGTGATGGTGCCGACTTAATACCTCAAAAGGTCCATCGTATCTCTGAATAAGACTTCGATGTGCCGTCTTCACAGATAGCTTCCTCCATATCTCCAGGGTGAGTCGGAGAAGAACTAAGTCACCCACAGCGAATTCCTCATCACGACATCGACGATTCGCATAAAGTTGCATTCGTCGAACGGCTAGCTCAAGGCTGTTCCTCGCTTCTTTGAGTGACTCCACCCGCTCGCGAGCTTCCCGTTGTGCGGCGGGACACCTCCCACTGGAGTCCCTCATCGCAATATCAATGGGCGTTAGGGGTTGCTTCCCTAACACCAGCTCAAAGGGCTGTGCCCCGTAGACGATGATCTGTGGAGGTTATAGGCGAACTATGCCGAATCCATCCACTTCACCCAATCCCTTTGACTTGCAATCACAAAGTGACAGAGGTAGTCCTCCACGAGGTCATTTACCCGCTCCGTTTGTCCATCTGTCTGGGGGTGGTTTGTTGTGGAGAAGTTTAACTTCGTTCCCAGCTTGTCGAACAACGTTGACCAAAATCATCCGGTGAACCGGGCATCCCTATCGCTCACGATATCCTCCGGGATCCCAAAGTTCTTTACCACATTCTAAAAGAGTAGCTCGTCTGCCACTACAGCCGAGCAAGGCTTGGGTGTTGGAATGAAGACTTCGTATTTGGAGAATCTATCCACAACCACGAGTATCGATGTCTTCCCCTCGACCTTGGGAAACCCACTGATGAAATCCATAGACACACTCGCCCAGGGGGTATCGGGGATAGGCAAGGGTTGTAACAACCTCGCCGGTAACCTCCGATCGACCTTGTATTGCTGAGAAACAAGACAAGTGCGGATATACATATCGATGTCGGCACGCATATCCGACCAATAGCATGACCTTGACAACAAGGCGAGCATGCGCCTCTGTCCCTGATGACCCGATCAAGGGGTATCGTGGATCTCCCTAAGTAGCTCTCATCGCAACCCACCAGATGCGGGGACTAGTGGCCTCCCTCCACGGGCCATTATGACATCATTGACATCTAAGTAATATCATCAGATTGTACCCGACTTGATTTGCTGAACTAGCTTTCGATATGTCTCATCGAGAGCAGCTGCCGTCTTTATCCTCGTAAGGAGATCTCCCTCTACCGTGGTGATCACATAGCAAACTAAGGCGTTAAGCCTACTCAGTGCATCCGGCACTACATTAGCCTTTCCAGGCTTATGTTCCCACTGGAACTGGAATTTTGCTAGGAATTCCTGCCACCTGGCCTGTTTTGCTGATAATTTCTTTTGTGTGGTAAATATGTGTTTGCCACATTGTCGGTCCTTACCACAAAAGCACTACCCAAGAGGTAAACTCGCCACGTCCGGAGGCAGTGAACTACTGCCACAATCTCTTATTCGTGAGCCGAGTACCGCTACTCCGTTTCGTTCAGCTTTTGACTCTCGAAAGTAACGGGATGTCCATCCTGAATTAGGACACCACCGATCGCTTGGTCAGAAGCGTCGGTGTGAACCTCGAAAGGTTTTCCAAAATCTGGTAACTTAAGGATCGGTTCAGAAGCAATGCGCTCTGTTAAGTCTTAAAAGGCGGACTGACACCGATCGCTCCATCACCAGTTGGAATTCTTTTTTAGCAAGTTGCTGAGGGGTGTAGTTATTTTCAAGCAACCCCGGATGAACTTTTCGATAAAAGTTCACCACAGTGAGAAAACTCTGCAGCTCAGTTTGATTTGACAGAACTTTCCATTCTAAAATGGCTTGGACCTTGTTCCTGTCCATTTGCACCTGGCCGTGGCCCACCACGTGTCCTAGGAAGGAAATCTCTTCCGACATGAAGGTGCATTTTTCCAACTTCAAATAGAGTTAGTTTTCCTTTAATACTTGAAGAACCTTCTTCAAGTGAGTCAAGTGTTCCTCAACGCTCGAGGAATATACCACAATGTCATCTAGATATACTACGACGAAGTCATCTAGAAAAAGTGCAAGTACCTGGTTCATAAGATGACAAAATGTCGTGGGAGTGTTGGTTAGCCCAAAGGGCATGACCAAAACTCGAACGACCCGTATCAGGTAACGCAAGTTGTTTTCCGTTCATCGCCCTCGGCGATACGGACCTGCCAGTACTCTCATCTCAAATCAAGCTTGGAGAATATCCTAGCCTTTCGCAGTCTGTCTAATAGATCTGGGATCAATGGAATCGGGTAATAGTCCCAGACTATTATCTTGTTCAAGGCTCTGTAGTCTACACAGAACCTTAAGGACCCATCCTTCTTCTTTTGGAATAGGACCGGGGCTCCATATGGTTAAACGGTTGGCCGGACGAACCCTGTATCTAACAACTCATCGAGTTGTTTATGAAGCTCGGCCAACTCTGTCGGCGGCATCCTATAAGGAGCCTTGGATGGGGGAGTGGATCCTGCCACGAGGTCTATCCTGTGGTCGATCCCTCTCGTAGGCGGGAGATGTTTCGTTAACTCCTAAGGCATCACATCCGCATACTCCTCCAACACTCTCCGAACCGCTTGGGGAGTCTCCCTCCTCTTCAAGGGGCCCTCTACCCAGACGTTCATAAGTGTTAAATCGCCTTGGCGCAAACCCGCTGCCAAGGCGTTCGCTGATAGGGGTTCTCCCCGAGAGTCCCTCTTTTTCCCCTACTTCGCCCCCTTGCTCCCTATGCAAGGGATGAAACAAGGGGACTCCTCGTCAAATATTTGTATCCCGTACAGATGCGGCATTACGGCTATCCTTGCCTTGACCAACAGCTCAAGGCTGAAGATGGCCTCGTAGTCCACAAGGTTAATGATCTTCACATGGCAACGGCTGCGCCAGCTACCGATTGCAATATCCACATCGTAGGCCACTCGTACGACTTCAGGGTCTATTGCACCGACCGACCTCACTCGGTCCTGTGCGGTGGATGTCTTTAGTCTAATCCTCTTAGCTGTGGATTGTTTTTGCACACAATCCGCAAGCGCACGGCTTGCCGGTGTAGTACGTAAGATATCATTTCCACAGGGACGGATCGTCAAGTACTGAACCTTCTGATCCTTGTTAGCTAAGTAATAAAAGGTGTTGGTTTGTTGCAGCAAATCGGACTTAAGAAAGCGCAGTAAAATGAAAGTTGTAACGATGAAAGGAAAATCAGGATATCGGGTTTCACCACGTCATTGAACTTATAAGTGTTTCGAAATGCATTGCTTTGATAATCTTAGAAAACCAAGGATGTGTCTTCTTGAGCCGTGCCCCTCTCGGGCGCGCGACTCAACAACTGAGTTAGTCTCCTACTCTCGCGGTGGACCACTCCATAATCTACTTAGTTAGTCTCCTACTCTCGCGGTGGACTAAGCAGAGGTAGATCGTGTGAAACAACAAGACACCAAGATTCCCCAAGTAGACTCTACGACTCTCGCAATAGAGCATACAAGATTGATCAAGAAAAACGTGTTGATTGCGATTCACCTCTCAGTTGTTACCGCAATCAACTAAAGTGAAAATCGTTTTGGCCATGAAACGATAATCACGAAGGTAATAAACAAGATCAAATGATTTCGAAAGATCATCATAAAACAATTCTCAACATAGATACTTATAAATCAAAAGACGGCTACGCCCGAATCCCGATAGAGGTTTTAAGCTACTACACACATGATTACAACAAGAGCAAGATTACAATACAGGATATAGAGGGAATCGAACTAATCAAGAAGGGAAAGGAAATTAGGACAAACTCCTTCTCTTCTCCTTGATGTCGCCCCCTCTTCTTGGAATGGTGCACTTCTTGCCTTAGAACCAAGCTTCTAGCACTTGAGCGTAATCCTCTTCTCACCGTCCAACCCCCCTTTCAAGAGAGAACTCATCCCTCTTATAGTCTTCAAGACGCCTCTTCAATGTGCCTCTCCAATGGTGGCTCTTCATGGTGCCTTCTCAATGTGGCGCCTCTTCAAGGTGTCTTTTCAAGGAGGTGCCATTTCATGGAGTCTCTTCAATATGGCGCCATTCATGAACCTCTTTGATTAAGTGTCATTCATGAACTTCTTTGATTAAGCGCCATTCATGAACCTCTTCATTAATGCTTGGTTGATGGCGTGTGTTCCTTGTAGCTGGCGTGTGGGTGAATTCTAGCTCTCATCTTGAGTTAAGTTTCTTGTCATGAATTTGGATTCACTCGGGTGTGTGATTGTGCCTCCGTATAGCTCCAGAAACGAGTGAATTGTCCTGTATTTGACAATCATGACAAGTAGTGAAGCTTCCGAAGAGGGTAAGTGGATTAAGCTGGAAAGAGCTGAAGAAGTATAAAAATATGTCTCGATTTTCAAGGAAATGGTAGTTAAAAGGACTATATAAATACGAGACATCAAAAATCTCCTAGACTTAGACCAACGCTTGTCCTCAAGCATAAAGGAAAGTGGTGATCAGATGAAGATGAAATCATGCCAAGCTCGTAGAATATGTTATCTCTGGAATATATCATTACATGTAAATCTCGGTGAGTCAGGAAATTCACGGCAATCATCTATCATTACGAATTAAAGGTGTGAAGATCAAAATGCAAAGTCAGATGAGGCTTACCTTCATGAGCCGCAATAGTCTTCTGTTTGGAGGATACACCTTGTTCAACCTTGATTCAACAAAGATATAAGTTGGAAAGTCGCCAATGCACTACTTATTTGTATGTTCATCCCCTCAAAGTTTTATTTTGACTTCAACTCATTTCTTAGGTACCACTGCCAATTTTACGCAGTGCCAAGTTGAGGAGTCTGTATTATTTCTTCCCTCTTTGGGGATTTTTTTTTTTCATAACAAGTTTTGGGGAGATTGTGACCATAGACAAGTGCATTGGTTATTTTCAACAAGTAACGAGGACAATCAAGCTGACATAGTTGTATACTTCTACAGGAAGATTGTATGCATGCTTTAGGAAGGAAAGACCTTAGTCTGAAATTGGATCTATCACTCCACACCCTTTTCCACTCAGATAGGATAATCAAATGAAATCCCACACCGCACGATTCTAAACATAGTGATAATATCCCAGAGATTCAATGAATTATAAAGCTATCAGGAATGATATCATCATGAATAGTGTCACCTCTTAGGAATAATCAAGTAATCTATTTGTTGAGAACAAGGGATTATTTCATCATTCAGACAAAACACAACTTATCATCAGACAGACACAAGTAGCAATTCAATATTACAGAATAGTTTCAAAAGTTGTCTACATAGTGGTTTCAAATGACATACTAATAGCACAATGTAATGTAACAACCCATAATCTCCTAGACTTGAGATATGCATAGTCTCTATGCATTACAGTAAAAGTATTCAAAATTTGGAGATGGTGGACAAAAACTCACGGAGTCAGGTGGAGTCGTCAGAGCTAAGCTCCACTATTTCAGTATCCTCGTTATTGAGAGAAGCATCGATATATATCTCAGGGTCTTCATCCTTCGCATCATCATCCACTTGTATCTCGGTATTATCATTAGCCTCAGCTTGTATCTCAGAATCCGCATCCGCGTGATCACCATTGTCCTGCATTTCAAGGTCGGCATCTGCATTCTTTATATCGTCTGGTATCTCAAGATCGTCGTTTGGCACGAAGTGGTCATGAAGTAAGGGCAAAAGCGAATCCAGAAGATCCCTTGGACATTCAGTTGAGCGGCCACTTGCGCCATCAAGGAGCCCTGATGTGATAATTGTTGGTGAAGTATATGCGTTGCTTTGTCCAGATGCGAGAACATTTGTTGGATGGATTCCCTTTGGTGCCTTTGCTCCTCTATCAATTGGGTCAGTAAGGAGTCTACATGTGAGGTAGCAGGATACTCACTAGTGTATGTGAAAAATGTGGCAGGACCCCTTGGATGCATAGGGCAGAATGGTGGAGCAAGAGTAGGGGGAAATGGCGGCAGTCCATGTGGTATGGCAAGGTGATGCGGCTCGACTGGCGCAGGCGCAGGCGTGGAGGAAGAAGAACCTATCTGGTTGCCGTAAGGAGCGAAGGTGATTGTAGACTTCCTAGCCGTGGTCTTGCGTATTGGAGGCATGGCGGAGGGTTGAGTTCTGCGGTTGAGACCGAAAAGAGGAGATTGATTCAGCAAATGGATTCGAGCGATGAAGCAGGTTTCGGGGGCAGAGCAGCTTGCAGCGTGGGCACAATCGTTGGTGGGAGTCCTGATTCCGTCAGCGGAGCAGAGGGGCATCGCCGGATGTCTCGAGCGTCGCTGAGATGAGCAAAATCAGAACTTCGGTGCCCTTTCTTGAGGAATAAATAGGGGAACGATTGAAGATTTTGGTGGACAGTTCGTTTGAAGCGGCAGAGTCGAGGGAAGGTTGTTAGCGGTGGCGTCCCTTGGGATGAAATCGAAAGCTGAAGAGGCATAGTTGATGGAAGATTGAAACGCTGTGTCGTTCAGCTTTGGCGGAAGATGGAATCTGTCAGAATTGAAGCGTCGCGCCCGGCGAATTCGAACGTTGCCTGCTTTAGAAGGCTTTCAGCTGAAAGAGATGGTTGAGGAGTGAGGCGAAGCAGAATTTCTTTAGAGGAGTCGCTGGCCAAAGATGTTGAAGAGTCGTCATTGTTCAGCTGAAGCGGCGGCGTCGGTTGAAGATCGAAGCGGTGGATTGTTGGGCGGAATCCGCGATGCCGTGATTTCATCTTCTCCTTGAATCGATACGGCTGTGCATTTAGATGAAGAGGCGCGCCAGCTTTGCTGAAGTGTCGCGCCTGTTCTTGTAGTGGAATCGGGGAGGTTTGAGCTGCTTCATGAATGGAGGCGGTGAACTGATGCAGGTCGTCGTTTGAAATCTTTCATGCTGCTCAGCAGATGGAGTGAATCGGCACGCCTGTTGGGATCGCAACATAGCCAGGGTGGGGAGATACAGCGCAAAATTGCCAGCCGTCTCTTTTTTTTTTCATAAAACAAATCTGTAGCAGATAGCACAAATTAGTAAGAACAATTGAGATTATGGTGGTACCGTACTTGGGCTGCCTCCCAAGGAGCGCTCGTTTAAGGTCATTAGCTTGATCGTAGCTGAGATCATCCAACTGGGTCATCAAGCAGCAAGGTGTCCACAGTAATCATAGGTTCAAGGTCGTAGTAGCGTTTAAGCCGTTGTCCATTGACTTTAAAAGAATCCTCATTGTCACGACTAATCTCCACTGCTCCGTATGGGTAGACCTTCTTCACAGTAAATGGCCCCGACCATCGGGTTCGTAATTTCCCAGAGAATAGTCGTAATCTCGAGTTGAATAAGAGGACCTTTGTCCCCGACCTTGAAGTCTTTCCGCACAATACGTCGATCATGAAATCTTTTCGTGCGTTCTTTATAGATTCGTGCGTTCTCGTAGGCCTCTAGTCGTATCTCATCATGAATGTTCAGATCTAAGCATCGTTTTTCTCTAGCACCTTTCAAATCAAAATTTAACATCTTTATTGCCCAATACGCTTTGTGTTCCAACTCAACAGGCAGATGGCAGGATTTTCCGTATATCAGCTGGTACGGGGACATTCCAATTGGAGTTTTGTATGCGGTACGGTATGCCCACAATGTATCATCGAGTTTGAGCGACCAATCAGACCTAGATTTTGCAACAGTCTTTTCTAGGATCCTCTTTAATTCTCTGTTTGAAATCTCCGCCTGACCACTCGTCTGCGGGTGGTAAGGCGTAGCCATTTTGTGGGTTACTCCATACTTTTTCAACAGGGTTTCAAAGCTTTTCTCAATGAAATGTGATCCACCATCACTTATAACGGCACGTGGAACTCCGAATCTAGGAAATATTACCTTCTTAAGCAATTTAATCACAACCTTGGAATCATTCGTTGGTGAGGCTAAGGCTTCCACCCATTTTGACACGTAGTCGACAGCGACCAGAATGTACTTGTTTCCGCATGATGAAGGGAATGGGCCCATAAAGTCGATGCCCCACACCTCAAAAATCTCTAACTCCAGAATCTCATTAAGGGGCATTTCATCTGTTCGTGATATGTTGCCTGTGCGTTGGCATCGATCGCAGGTTTGAGCAAAATTATGTGCGTTGCGGGATAAGGTTGGCCAGTAGAAGCCTGATTGAAGCACTTTAAATGTTGTATTTGAAGTTCCGGCATGCCCTCCATAAGGCGAAGAATGACAGTGTTTTATGATTTCTAGTACCTCAACCTCGGGTACACATCGTCGAAAAATTCCATCAGGGCATCGTCGAAAAAGATGTGGGTCGTCCCAGTAAAAGTGTCGTACGTCAGATAAAAACCTCTTTCTTTGTTGAAAAGACAGATCGGGTGGAAGAATGTCAGAGGCTAAGTAGTTTACGAAATCAGCGTACCAAGGTGCATCTTGTGTAACTACTTTGAAAAACTTCTCTTCTGGGAACGTATCATTGATCTCCAAGTCGTCACAAATATCTTCTTCTCTATTCAGAAGCAAACGCGACAAATGGTCTGCCACAACATTTTCAGCTCCCTTCTTGTCTCGTAGCTCTAGGTCAAATTCTTGAAGGAGAAGTATCAGTCGTGGTTTTGCATCCTTTTTGCTTACCAAATACCTGATTGCGGCGTGATCTGTATAAACAATAACTCTCGAGTCAATCAAGTAAGAACAGAATTTATCAAATGCGAAGATGATGGATAAGAGCTCCTTTTCCGTTGTTGCATAATTAATTTGAGCCTCGTCTAAAGTGCGGCTGGCATAATATATTGCATGAAGTTTCTTGTCTCTTCTCTGCCCTAGGACACCCCCTACGGCAAAGTCGCTCGTGTCGCACATCAGCTCAAAAGGTAGATTCCAATCAGGGGGCTGTATAATCGGTGCGGAGATCAAGGCCTTCTTGAGCTTTTCAAATGCCTGCAAACAGTCATCATTGAAACAGAATTCAGAATTCTTACAGAGCAGGTTGGTCAGCGGTCGGGCTATCTTTGAGAAGTCTTGTATGAATCTTCTGTAGAATTCGGCATGTCCGAGGAAACTTCGGATTCCCTTCACAGAGGTTGGTGGATTCATTCTTTCAATCACTTGTACTTTAGCCTGGTCAACTTCTATCCCGCGTTTAGAAATAAGGTGTCCTAACACGATCCCTTCTTGTACCATGAAATGACACTTCTCCCAGTTCAATACGAGGTTTACTTCCTCACATCGCTGTAACACCTTAGAAAGATTAGCTAAGCATGATTCAAAGGATCGTCCATACACTGAAAAGACGTCCACGAAGATATCCATAAAATCCTCGTTATAGTCAAAGAAGATTGCCATCATGCATCGTTGGAATGTGGCTGGAGCATTGTAGAGTCCAAATGGCATCCTCTTGTATGCAAACGTACCGTATGGACAAGTGAATGTCGTCTTCTCTTGATCCTCTAGGTGAATTGGGATCTGTAAGATACCAGAAAACCCGTCGAGAAAACAAAAGTAAGCATTATGGGCAAGACGCTCAAGCATTTGATCAATAAAGGGTAGAGGAAAGTGATCCTTTCGCGTTGCTTTGTTGAGCTTCCGGTAGTCAATACACATTCTCCATCCGTTTACAGTGCGGACCGGAATTAGCTCATCTTGCTCATTTTTGACAACAGTCATCCCGCCCTTCTTAGGAACAACGTGGATAGGGCTCACCCATTGACTATCTGAAATCGGGTAGATGACTCCCGCGTCCAAAAGTTTCAGGACTTCCTTCTTTACAACCTCCTTCATGTTTGGATTCAGTCGTCGTTGAAATTCAACGGAGGGTTTGCTTTCCTGTTCCAAGAGAATTCTATGCATGCAGACAATTGGGTCAATTCCTTTGATGTCATCTAGGGAATATCCTATGACCCTTTTGTGAAGTTTAATTTCAGCAAGCAACTTTGATATCTGAGCGTCAGTCAAATTTGCGTTCACAATTACAGGTAAAGTAGAATCGTCATTTAAAAATTCATATTTCAAATTTTTCGGAAGAGATTTCAACTCTATTTTTCTTACTTCACTGGCTTGTGGCGTCATCTTATCAAGATGTTCAATCTCTGTTTTATCAGTGTTAAGCGATGCGGCTGAGTCCACTTCCTGAGTATCTTTGTTTTCTGCTGTTGTCGGACTATCTGAAAGGCAGGCTTCTGGCGGGTAACCAATCACTTCATTGGTTATTGGATTATCGACATTGGTTGCAGTGTTAATGATATCCAGGCTACAGCATGAACCTGCGATAGAAGGATATTTCAAGCTTCGTTTCAGATCAAACTCGATAGCTTCCTCACCGATGTTTAGGGCTATTTTTCCATTCTTCACGTCAATGACTGCCCCGGCGGTTGCAAGGAATGGCCTTCCTAGAATTATTGGTAGCTTCACGTCCTCTTCCATTTCAAGCACGACAAAGTCAACTGGGATGAAGAAGTTTCCGACCTTGATTGGGATGTCTTCAAGAATTCCCGCCGGTTTTCGTACCGATCGATCAGCAAGTTGTAGAGAGATTGGTGTTGCTTTTATGTCGCCGATGTCCAGCTTCCTGCATACCGAAAAAGGCATTAAGCTGACACTGGCGCCTAAGTCGCACAGTGCATTTTCAAAAGACAGATCCCCTATTTTGCACGGTATTGAAAAACTGCCCGGGTCCTTCAGTTTCTCCGGTAGCTTGTTTTGAATTATAGCGCTACATTCTTCAGTTAGCGCCACTGTTCCTGGTTCCTCGAGCTTCCATCGATTCGAAAGGATATCCTTCAAAAACTTTGCGTATGTGGGCATCTGCGTTAAAGCCTCCGTGAAGGGGATGTTGACATACAACTTTTTCAAAATTTCTAAGAATTTCCCGAATTGCTTATCCAGCTTTGCTTTCGCCAGTCGCTGTGGGAATGGGACCGATGGCTTGTAGGGTGGCGGTGGCACATAGGCTGGTTCATTTTCACAATCCTCTTTCTCTTTAATGTCGGGTTCGGGTGTGTTGCTGGTGGATGCGTCAGGGTTTAGATTAGAGTTAGGTACTCTAGGTTCCTCCAATTGTTTACCACTTCGAGTTGTAATTGCACTGCAGTTTTCTCGTGGATTCTGTTCGGGCTGGGAAGGTAACCTACCCACAGGTCTAGCTAGGTTGGTGGCTAGGTTTGCCAATTGAATATCTACCTGCTTGTTGTGGGCTTCGATAGAGTCTAGTCTTGTCGTTACTTGACGCAGCACATCACTTATGTTCTCGTTGTTCTTGGCTTGTGATGCGAGAAAAGTTTCCATGGTTGTTTCAAGTGATGATTTCTGGGGCGGAGGTTGAGCATATGGCTTTGTCGCTGGGTAGCTTTGTTGGAATCCAGGAGGTGGTCTATAGTTTTGCTGAGGAACTGGATTCATGTTGTTTCTGTAAGAAAAGTTGGGGTGATTCCTCCATCTTGGGTTGTAAGTGTTTGAAAATGGATCTAGTTGAGGTTTAGGGTTGGAACTCCCTATAGCATGAGCTTGTTCATTAGTCGCATTATGAGAAACACCCAACTGACATTCAGTAAAAGCGTGTCCTATCAAACCACATATCTCACAGGAAGAAACAGTTGCATCAACAGGGTTCGTATGAATAGAATCTAATTTGCGGGAGAGAAGATCTACCTTTGCCGCCAAAGAGCTTAGAGCATCAAGTTTATACTTGCCTGGTGTGTTCGTTCTTGCGGTGCTAACCCTCTCACCGGACCACTGGTTGTGGTTGAGCGCTATATCTTCAAGTAGATGCATTGCCTCATCCATGTTCTTGTTCATGAGAGCTCCTCCAGCGGCCGCGTCTACAGTGAGTCGTGTGTTATAATTCAAACCGTTGTAGAAGGTATGGATTATTACCCATTTCTCGAGTCCATGGTGCGGACATATCCTCTGGAGTTCTTTGTAGCGTTCCCAGGCTTCGTAGAGAGATTCCCCTTCCCTTTGAGTAAAGCTTATGATTTGGTTTCGTAGCTGCACTGTCTTACTCGGGGGAAAGTATTTAGATAAAAATGCCTGGGAAACATGCGCCCAAGTTGTCAGCGATTCTTGCGGAAGTGTGTACAGCCAGCTTCGAGCTCTATCCCGAAGAGAGAAGGGGAAGAGTCTTAGTCGTAGCGCATCACTGGACACTCCATTCATCTTTGTTGTATCGCAGAATTCCAAGAATATTGATAAGTGCATGTTCGGGTCTTCATGTGGCGTGCCTCCAAACTGATTATTCTGGATCATTGATAACAAGGAAGGCTTAATCTCGAAATTGTTCGCTTCCACTGGTGGGCGAGCGATACTTGTATGAAGCCCTTGTACATTTGGAGCTGCGTAATCCCTCAAGGAGCGATTGTTTTCTGCCATCGTTAATTCAAATAAAGGGATTGGGTCGATGTTACCTGTTTGTTCTTTTTCCCTCAATTCCCTGAGTTTCCTTCTCCGATGGAATGTTCTCTCGATTTCCTGGTCGAGATCGTATAAATCCTCAAGTCCTCCTGACCGAAGACTTCTGTGCATAAACAAAACTAGAAAACGAAAGTGAATGACGAAAGAAGTAAACGAAAACTTAGTCTATCAATTTTCAGATTATTTCAATATTGGCGAAATACCGTCTCCGGCAACGGCGCCAAAAACTTGTTGCACACAATCCGCAAGCGCACGGCTTGCCGGTGTAGTACGTAAGATATCGTTTCCACATGGACGGATCTTCAAGTACTGAACCTTCTGATCCTTGTTAGCTAAGTAATAAAAGGTGTTGGTTTGTTGCAGCAAATCGGACTTAAGAAAGCGCAGTAAAATGAAAGTTGTAACGATGAAAGGAAAATCGGGATATCGGGTTTCACCACGTCATTGAACTTATAAGTGTTTCGAAATGCATTGCTTTGATAATCTTAGAAAACCAAGGATGTGTCTTCTTGAGCCGTGCCCCTCTCAGGCGCGCGACTCAACAACTGAGTTAGTCTCCTACTCTCGCGGTGGACCACTCCATAATCTACTTAGTTAGTCTCCTACTCTCGCGGTAGACTAAGCAGAGGTAGATCGTGTGAAACAACAAGACACCAAGATTCCCCAAGTAGACTCTATGACTCTCGCAATAGAGCATACAAGATTGATCAAGAAGAACGTGTTGATTGCGATTCACCTCTCAGTTGTTACCGCAATCAACTAAAGTGAAAATCGTTTTGGCCATGAAACGATAATCACGAAGGTAATAAACAAGATCAAATGATTTCGAAAGATCATCTCATAAAACAATTCTCAACATAGATACTTATAAATCAAAAGATGGGCTACGCCCGAATCCCGATAGAGGTTTTAAGCTACTACACACATGATTACAACAAGAGCAAGATTACAATACAGGATATAGAGGGAATTGAACTAATCAAGAAGGGAAAGGAAATTAGGACAACTCCTTCTCTTCTCCTTGATGTCGCCCCCTCTTCTTGGAATGGTGCACTTCTTGCCTTGGAACCAAGCTTCTAGCACTTGAGCGTAATCCTCTTCTCACCGTCCAACCCCCCTTTCAAGAGAGAACTCATCCCTCTTATAGTCTTCAAGGCGCCTCTTCAATGTGCCTCTCCAATGGTGGCTCTTCATGGTGCCTTCTCAATGTGGCGCCTCTTCAAGGTGTCTTTTCAAGGAGGTGCCATTTCATGGAGTCTCTTCAATATGGCGCCATTCATGAACCTCTTTGATTAAGTGTCATTCATGAACTTCTTTGATTAAGTGCCATTCATGAACCTCTTCATTAATGCTTGGTTGATGGCGTGTGTTCCTTGTAGCTGGCGTGTGTCTGCTTTAGCTGGCGTGTGGGTGAATTCTAGCTCTCATCTTGAGTTAAGTTTCTTGTCATGAATTTGGATTCACTCGGGTGTGTGATTGTGCCTCCGTATAGCTCCAGAAACGAGTGAATTATCCTGTATTTGACAATCATGACAAGTAGTGAAGCTTCCGAAGAGGGTAAGTGGATTAAGCTGGAAAGAGCTGAAGAAGTATAAAAATACGTCTCGATTTACAAGGAAATGGTAGTTAAAAGGACTATATAAATACGAGACATCAATTGTCCTATGAAGGGGTTTGATGCACCTGTATCGATCATAGCATTCACAGGCAAAGAGTTTACAAGACACTTGATATAGAGCAAAGTAGGTCTATCAGTAGATGTAGAAGCAATACTAAGTACATAGGGTTGAGGCGCTGGTTGAGGAGCGCCTCCTCACCCTTTACAATGCTCTCATCGGCTGCCACTAGGGCAGCAACCCTCTCTCTCTTGGGGCAATCCCTCATCATGTGGGGGCCCCTACTTATATAACACTCCATAGTAGCACTCATCCTCTTTAGTACTGGAGTGGGTGGGCGGTCCCTGACTGACCTCAGTGGCTTCGGCGCGGCAGGCCGGTTCTTCCTGTTGAAGGGCTTCTTGCCCTTCGTAGTAAGTGTGCCTCTCGCCCGCAAGGTAGAAGCCCCAGCTGTGGCGGCAGCAACAACAATATGAGGGGCATGTCCCCTCGGATCCCTGCGGTCCACCAAGGCATCAGCAGCCTACATGGTGGCCTTCAGGGTCTTCACCTCCTGGCAGTGCAGCTCCTCGCGGGCTCAGCCCTGGAGATGGTCCATAAAGGTGTAGAGTCGGCCCTCCTCCGACATGTTATCGATCTCCAGCATAGGCTGGGAGAAATGCTGCACATAGTCTCGGATGCTCCCTACATGCCGGACCTTCTTCAGTACATCCCTCGCAGACCAAGTTGATTTACCCGGAAAGAATTGAGACTTGATCTCGGTTTTAAGCTCTTCCCAGGAAAGCTTACGGGTGGGATCAGACCCGAGTAAGTTTGGTGTGGCCTGTGACCGCCACCATAATTTTGTGTCTCGAGAGAGATAAGCGATGCAGGTCTAAGCTTGCTCCCCCTCAGGGATCTGGGCATTGTGAAAATACATTCCCATATCCCAGAGGAAGTTCTCAACTTCCTTAAAGCAGTGCACCCCTTTAAAAGGGGCAAGCTCCAAGATGCGTCGTCGCACAACGGTCCCCTGGTCGAAATCGGCCGCAGTCGGTGTCGGTGAAGCAGCTGTAACACGCTTGAGGAGCGCAATCTCCACCTGGGCTGCCTCCAGCTCCCCGGTGAGCCGGGTCACCTAAGCTGTGAGGCACTCGTTGGAGACGAGCAACGTGGAGACCAACTCCATGAGGGTCTTGGGGGCCAAGGATCTGTCCCCAATAATATCCTCAAGTGAGGAGGCCTGCTGTCAGTAGTAAGCACCATCTGCATAGAAACAGCAGGGTAAGAAAAATAGTCGTACAACGCTTGTACAAGTTGGAACGCGCAGACCCTGGGCTTTGATACCAAGCTGTCACACCCTTATTTACCGTAACAAATTTTTAATCCAAATACACGTGAGTCAATACTTGACTCGAGTCCATACATGCCCACGTAGGGGCACCACGGTCAAAACCGCGAGAACTGGGCGTGACCGGCGGGAAAAATTCCTTGAATCAAACCCCAGCCTGACCAAGGACTCGGTGTGGATTTCTGCCATCCCAACAAGACTCAGGTCAACGCTCGAGGACTATCGGAGATTGACCACGTCAGACGGGGTCCACTACAAGTGCGAACGCATTATCTGAAACGTGAGCGTCGAGGACGTCGTGTACGTTACAGATAACGTATTCGTACCTCGGGTCAAACGCGAACATGCGGTCGGACGCCCGAAACCGAGGACCCGGCATGCCTTCACGTTGACGGGGGCAGTCGGTGACTACCGTTGGTGGACTGCTTGGTTGCCGGCGTCGCACACTGGAACAGGGTAAGATCCAGGTAGTCAACGCCCCAGGGAAAACTCCCAGTCAAGGAAATCGAGAAATACGGAATCGCTTCCGTTCGCGATGAAGGAACGGACGGGAGGTGGGCTGGTCGAAGCCGTCTCAAAACGTCACGCCAGAGCGGGCATGAGACGGGCTGGCTGACGGCAGCTGCACCTAGATGGGGAGAAGACGGAGGCAGGGACTGACGCAAATAGCAGGTTGTGAGTCTTCTGCTCCAACGGCCGACTCCTTTGTCCACTAGAACGAAGACGACGCCGAAAGAAGCCAACCAGAAGAACTCCGGAGGGGAAGAGGAGAAGAAAGGTCCACACGCATGATGAAGGCGACGGCCGGCAAACTGGAATGGGAAACTCGCACGCAGGCGAGCTGAGCCCGATATTTTCCGCACGCAGGTGGACCGGCACTCTTGAGGGAGAAGAGGGAAGTGCTCGCTAGGGAGCACAACGACCGGCCATCTCAGGCATGCGAATGTAGAAAAACGAAAGGAAACAGCGTCACCGGGAAGAACCGTTCGATCGGGACCGGAGACCGAGTGAGGGTAGAGAGTACCTCGGCGATAGTCGTTGGCTCCTTCTAGGCGATGAAGTGGTGGTAGTAGGGCCTTCCGAGGTTATCTGGGCCAGTCGCCGGCGGTGGCGATGTCAGAAGCAGAGGGGACGACAGGAGAGGAAGCAAGAGCTCGTCGCGATCCGAACCACCCGCCCACACCACCGGATTCGCAAGGAGAGCTTGAAGGAGACGGCCGAAGGGGCTGACAGTCACCGAAAAAGGAGGAGGAAGATGTGAGGGACGGCCGAGCTCGCAGAAGCTTTTTTGAACGAAAAATCGTTCGTAAGGGAGAACAAACGTGCCCGTTCTTTTTTTTTCTCTCTCTAGCTTCCCTCGAAACCCGCATCTCTCGCCGAGTTAGCCACCGACTCTGCCACCCTATGCTAGCTGCCCACGCTGAAGTGACGCGCTGCGTCAGCCATTCGAAGCACGTGACGTCCACGTGCATTTTGAAAGTTGGGCAAATTCTGATCCAAGTAGCGTCCGACCTGATTCGTTTGAAGCAGTTGTCGGCCCGATCGGCTATTTCAATCTAGGCTTGGTTGGTTGAGTTGGGCTGGAATTAGGCCGCGTCCAATTCTGGCCAATGGCCTAACACTAATCCTCTAACCCTATACCCACTAACTCTAAACCCATTAACCCACTAACACTATTACCATTTACCAAATTCCAAAACCTATCCACAATGAAACCCTAGTTGCTGTTGAATCTGTTTTACAATAGCCACTTACTCTCGAGTCTCGCCGAGTAGCCGCCTCCCCTCTCAGCGACTCAACTCTCTCTTCCCATCTTCCGTCGCCGGCGCGCCGCTCGTCCCTGCTTCGCCGTGACGCCGCCGCTAGTCGCCTCCCCTCTCAAAGACTCAATTCTCTCGTCCCGTCTTCCGTCGCCGGCGCGCCGCTCGTCCCTGCTTCGCCGCCGCTAGACGCTGCTTCACCGCGGCTAGTCGTTGCTTCGCCGCCGTTAGTTGCTGCTTCGCCACTTCACCGCTGCTGCTTCGCCATTTCACCGCCGCTGCTTCGCTGCCAGTTTGCGTCGACGCTGAACAAGTGAACATTTTCCAGCCTTCTTCGCTGCTTCGCTTCGCTAACATCAGCAGGTAAGTTTTCAATCTTCCTATTAGGGTTTAAATAATTAAATCTTCTTAAACAGTATAGGTTTCTTGTGATATTGGTGTATTAATTTCTTGCAATATTAGGGTTTAAATCTTTTTAAACAGATTAAATTGCCAATGCAGAATTAGGGTATTTATATGCAACAGTATAGGGTTTCCACTTTCCTGTGATATTATTGTATTTATTTCTTGCAACATCAACAGGTAAGTTTTTATTTCTAGTTTTATTTGTGACTTAGATGCATTTGTCTTATTTATGTTTATATTGCTGCCTAATTGTTGTTTTTCTCTTTTTTATGTTTTTTTATTTGTGTACTATATTTTTGGAATATATTATTCGGGTTTACGGGTACCCGTTTTATCCTACCCAAAATTTGATTATTATTAGGGTATTATAGGGTCGGGTACCTGATTATTAATCGGGTAACCATATATCTAGTTGAGATTTAATAGGGTAGATATTTTAGTCCAAGGTTCGGGTAATAAATGGGTAGTTAAATTTTTAATATGGTAGGATATGGGTAGAGGTTCCAAAAAATAAACGGGTCGTTATTCGGGTACGGGTAGTATAATAGTTATTCGAGTTATGGTATGAGTAGTATGAAAAATGCGGGTACCCTACCCGCTGTCATCCCTATCCCTATTCCCTCTTGATTACTTAACATATCAATGAGACTTCTCGGCCACCTTCTCTTCTGCTCTCCAAACCTTGACCAAAGTCCAAACCCTAACCTTGTGCTACTAACAGTCGGGCCACCTGCCATCTCTCCATACTTGTTGTGATGCTCCCGGGATTTAGCACAAATCCCAAAGCACACCGAGATAGACGATGATGGGACCCCTCGTCATTAGACGTGTTGGACGACTCGGGCGTGCGATCGTGTTACTGAGGTTGGCACCAGTCCATTGGGTGAGGGTTGAGTCGAACCACGGAGTGTGGGTTCACACGTGGATGTGGGTTTTCGACTTGACCCATGGACCTCAGACCCTCTTGCATGAGCTTACAAATGAGCGCGATGAAGAGGGTCGATCATGGGGCAATTCTGAGGTCTAATCAGCCCCGAACTGGCCCTGAACCAGCCGAACCAGTGGTTCAAGCTAAACCGAACCGGTTTAGCAGGTTCACGCTCACGCACGCGAATGGGAAATTTCCCCTGTTTCTCGTCTTCGTTGTGAGCGAGCATTGCCGCCATCGATCCAGCTAGCTGGAGGGGTGCTTGCCGGATTTGGAAAGTTGCCGGCGGCTCGTGCTGGCGTGGCGGTGAAGTTGGCGGCGAAATAGAGCGTGGACTCCTACGTGGACGAGCCCAGGGCAGATTTTCGAATTTGCCCCGGTGGAAGCGAGATCTCCGGCGGAGATCACGGCTTGCGTAGCGACGAAGATGGAAATCCATCCTCGTCGAGGGGTGGTTGCCAATAAAGTGGAATCGAGTGCTTGGGCAAGGTCTGGCGACGGTGATTTCAGATCTGGGAGCAGAGCTTCGGTTTTCTGGGTTGGTGACGAGGCTTCGGCCGTGGACTCGTTGATGTGAAGCTTCCAAGTAGTTTTCTGGTGCCCTGAGGTAAGGAGGGAATCATCCCCTCCGGCACCGGCAGCCAGACGCGGGAGAGGGATCGGAATTTTCGATCTCTGGTTCCACGTAGCCAACGCTTCCATTGGGTCTTGATTCTCGGCGGCGGCGACTTCTCCGATGATGATTCTTCGGTGGCGTACTCTCCATCCATCGGTGACCAGTTCCCGACCCTCCGGCGTGACTCCGGTGGCCGGACAGTGACGGACGGGAAAGGGGACTTGTCCCCTGTTTTTGGACACGAGCTGCAGAGGAGGAAAGGGAGGAGAGAGAGGCTTTATCGCGCGCGTTCGTCCGCGTGTCTCACTTCGACTCCGACCGGACTTTCCGATGCAGCTTCTCAAAGGACCTCGGTGGGCTCTGCTTGTGGAGTGGTGGCACACTACAAGGGTAAACCCTCCCCGGATCTATCGTGTGTAGTGGTAGTAGGACAGTTTTCTTGTGTAGTAGTGGATAGGGATTTTACCCACCGCCCGGACTTCGTGTGGCATTTCGTCTGGATGGTTCTTTGTGCTATTTTGCCCACATGTGTAGTGCGGGTTGTGCTTGCTTTCAGGTGATTGCATAAACGTGCCGACACCCTCGAAAGTGTTTGTGCACGAGCTTGCTGCAAAGTCTAGACGTGTGTGCCGGTCCTTAAGGTGTTCGCCACCGTCTCCTTGTGATTGATTGAGGCCGCGCCGGTGCCTATCTCAGCTGTGTAGAAAAAGGAGCACGGGCTGTGGACTTTTTGTGAGTGTATGGTGGACGGAGAGTTTTCGACGCATTATTGCGCAAGTGTGAGATTTGTATTCGTGTCCGAGGGGCAGTATTTACACCGAACCCTTTGTGCACGTGGGGTGTGCGGACTTGTAAAGTGCTGGACTAGCTTCTGCAACGCGATCCTAATCGGTCACGGGCCGCTCTAGTGTAGGGCTAAGATCTTCGCGAGGGGATCTGCCTGTTGTGATTCAGTTTATTATTAAAAAAATAAATTGCCCATAACACTTGTCCCTCTCGGCCTCAGGTGACCTCATCCAAAGTCCATTGCTACAAAATATATAGACTATTTAATAATATAATGTTTTAGCTATGTTTCCAAATCTTGCAAGTCATTTATGAAACCCTTTCTATATGTGTCTAGGTTTTCATGGGCGGTTTCCACGTCATGACATCAAAACATCTATGACAAAAAAAGCAATAGAGATGAAGTTGGAGGGTTAAAAAAAACCAAAAAAATCTCTAAACCGCAGTTAATTGATCAAATTGAATTGGCGATAACCGAACTAATTGGTTCAGTTAATGGATTATTTTTTAAGAAGATGGTTAAAATTTAGTTCGGGATTAGTTCAACCCTCGCCTGAACCGAATAAGTAAAAATTTTAACACAAAAATATGAACCTTATCCTTTACTTTCTTTTCTTTCCTTTACTATCACACAATATATATATATATATATGTATATATATATATATATGTATATATATATATATATAATAAATAAAATTAATAATCTATATCAATAAATTATTTTATAAATTAATAAATTTATATATTAATATTTTTAAAGAATGATAAATTTTATAAATAAGTAATATTAAATATGATTAGTTAAAAATATATATAATAATAATAATAAAAAAAGATATAAATTTATAAATACTAATTTATATTTATAATTTAATTTAGTTACCCTAACCCAGCGAAAGCCGCAATTAAATTCTGTCATCTTTAATTAATGAAGTATGTAAATATGTGGCTGCTTCCTCTACTACTCTCCAAACTTGTTCAAAGTCTAAACCCTAACGTTACTCGCCGCCGTGCCGCCCTCCACTCTCGTACCTCTAGTGATCTCGTCCAAAGTCCAAATTTTAATCTTGTTGCTACTCGCCTTCGCGCCGGCTGCCGACTCTCCACTCTCGTCCCACTCAAAGCAGCTACGCAACGACAATGTATTTTCATTTGTGCCTGCTGCTCTAATTGTATTCAACTCGTCGTCTAATCGTCGAAGCGACAACGAACCAAAGTCGTTTCCGCCTCCTCGTCTTCAACTTTCATTGTCCATAGTCCATAGTTGGTAAGCACTTTGTTTTACAGTTTTAGCAACTCATATTTATTTTTTTTTTTACAGTTTTAGCATCTCATATTTTTTTTTTATCTTGCAATTATTATATTAAATTTATGGATTAAAGTGGTTTTTTGTTTTTTCTTAAATTGTAAAACTTGGTATTGAAAATTTCAGTTACAAATTAAGTTTTTGTGCAATGTGCAATTTTATCTGTGTTTTTAAGTATGCAATGTGCAGTGTTTTTTACTGAAAAATGGAATCCATTAAATTCAACAATATTGCATGCTGTCATTTCCTTTCTTTGTGATTTTGTTAAGCAAAATATTTATGTTTCATATTTGCAAGATTTTCATCTTCTCATTATTAAAATTTAAAGAAAGGAAAGCCTACCCTTTACCAAATCCATCTATAAAACACTCTTGGAGGGAAAGCACCCTGCTACAACTAACTAGACTAGAGGCGAATGCTTTGGAAGATAGCCATTCCCAATAAGCTGAAGGTTTTTTGGCTAGAAACTTTTGCACAACAAGCTCCCTACACTAGATAGAATGTTAAAATGTGGGTGTAGCCTGGTCTGCCCCTACTGGGAGGAGGCTGAAGAGACTTGTGATCACCTTTGGTATGAGTGTAAGTTTATAGATTCAGTGTGTTCAACATAATATGAATAAAATGTACAAATTTATCAAGTTATATCACACAATTGTCAAGTTAAATGAGAAAATATTGCATGTAAATCATACCAATGCATCTATGCTCAACATAGAAGTCTAGACATTTTGGAAAATGAAAAATGATGAGATAATTAACATAAAAATGTATTTAATAAGGTATTTGAGAATTTTATAAAGTGCACTATATGTTTCAAAATCTACGTTAAAATTAAATGCAACTAGTATAATTTAAATGCTTATTCTAGAATAAAAATATATAAAAAATTATTAAAATCAACAAATTTGAAAATTGATATATGAAATTCTAATGTTGGGCTCATTTATTATTGACATCAAACAGACTGAGTTTTCTCAGGCCCATGAAGGAGGCTAGCAATCTTTTATTCTAGAGCTTAGTATCTTTTTCCTCCCTCATTCTAGTCACCCTTTGTGGCCAATGGACTATCCCTTACCAAATCCATCTATAAAACACTATTGGAGGGAAAACACCCTGCCACAACAAAGAACTAGAGGCGAATGCTTTGGAAGATGGACATTCCTAATAAATTGAAGTTCTTTTGGCTAGAAACTTTTGTATAACAAGCTTCCTATACTAGATATAATGTGAAAATCTAGGTGTAGTTGGTCTTCCCCTACCGTGAGGAGGCTAGAGAGACTTGTGATCACCTCTGGTATGAGTGTAAGTAGGCCTATCTAAGTGTCTATTCGTTCGAACCGAACCGGACCGATTCGGTTCAAATTGATTAACCGAATCAATTTTTTTCTAATAAACCGAATAAGAACCGAACCGAATAGTTTGGTTGTTCAAACCGATTAAACCGAATAGTATAATTCTAAGACACTAATGCACCATTTTCCTACATAAGATCAACTAACAATAAAATATATTAGTACAAATGTCTAATTTCACTATTTTCCTAAATAAAACCTTTAGCCTTTTAGGGTTTTTTTTAATTATAATTATTATTAATTGGTTTGGTTTGGTTTATATAGTTTTGAGAACGAAAAAAATGAAACCGAACTGATTTAATCTCACCCTGCCGAACCCGAACCAAATTACCATAAGACTGAACCGAACCGACTATCCACTATTTTGGTTCGGTTCGGTTTTTTGGTTTAACCTAATGGACACCCCTAAGTGTAAGTTTGCAGATTCAGTATGGTGAACATAATATGAATAAAATGTACAAATTTATCAATTGTCAAGTTAAATGAGAAAATATCACATGTAAATCATAATAATGCATGTATGTTCAACATAGAAGTCTAGACTTTTTCAAAAATAAAAAAATGATGAAATAATTAATGAAAAAATAGATTTAATTAGGTATTTGAGAATTTTATAAAATGCACTATATATTTCTAAATATATGTTAAAATTAAATACAACCAGTATGATTTGAATACGTATTCTAGAATAAAAATATGTAAAAGTTATTAAAATCAACAAATTTGAAATTTGTTATATGAAATTCTGATGATTGGCCCATTTAATGACATTAAATAGGCCGAGTTTTCTCAAACCCATAAAGGAGGCCAGGGATCTTTTATTCTATAGTGTAGTATCTTTTTCCTCCCGTTCACCCTTTGATGTTTGACCTATTCATATCATGACCCCCTCAATTCTAGTGTTGCTCAAGAGGCAACACACTAGTGACCAGTTGTGACGGTGCTCGCGGTGGAAACTCCTTGAAGCCTCCAGTGTAACCTACCTAAAGCCTTCCCTGATTTCAAATACAAACTCAAATGCCGAATCCTCCTAATCTTCTAGGTCCAAGATCCTTGCTCTTTTTGCTACTTTTGTTGGATCTTCTGATAACAGTGTATCTCATTCCTTGTTGTCATGAAAAATTTCAGTTTCTTTTTAACTTTAGGTTATTTACTCCTTAGAATCTTGACCAAGTACCTAATACCATTCCTAAAGTTTGGGTTGGAAGGTACTAGCTTTCTTGCCTGCCGATTTTGTATAATGTGACATCCAATTAATTTACCTTTCCAAATCAATCAGTTGGAGGTGAGTAGGCAAACAATCGGCATCATGAAAGTTGTCGGTAGAAAGAATTTCATAAATGCATCAAAAGATGAAGGTCTTCTGCTCCAGGAAGGGAGTATCACGTAGGTCTTATCTCTCCGAGGCTCCAGTATTATTGAGGTCAGTTTATGTGTATCTACCCTAGGCATATGAACTGCCTACTTTTTCATAGAGTTGATTATAAATTGCAAATAATCTATTTCCCTTTATATAAACAAAAGTCTGGCTCATAATTGCACTATGGTGCTTATATAACTAGCACACTAAATTGTGTAGGGTGGTGGACCAAAAACATCTGTATTTGTAGCATTTGTTGTATCAATTTGCAATTGCACACTAATACCCTTGTAAATATTCTTTATACCCGGGATATTGTTCTTGGTTGTTTATTATGTTAATTCAGCTTTGAAGTTTCAACATACAATTTGTAACCTAGACTTATCTTACTAGCTCACAAGAGTTTATAATGGAGCTAAAATGTTATATTATTAAATGGTCCATATATTTTGTAGCATTATATCACATGAGCTTTTGATATTGTGCCCACTATGAAAATTTTTGTCCAGATGACAAGCCTACTAGTGAGACGTGGGTGGCGAGCGAAAGCTGATACAAAATATTTCATAACTGGCGTAAATATCAGAAACTTACGTAATGTAGTGCTATAAAATATGTGGACTATTTAATAATAAATCATTTTAGCTCGTTACAAACTCTTGCAATGCACATATTGTCTGTTGAAACCCTTTCTTTATCTATCTAGAGTTTTCCAGGTGGCTTCCACATCAAAACATCGATGGCAAAAGATGGAATCGAGACAAAGCAGGCAGAAGAGTTCAAGGTAGAAGTGGAAGACGAGGAAGAGGAAGAGGAAGAACAGCAGAAGGAAGGATGGGGTGATTGGCACTCCGATGATGAGACTTGCACAGATTGCATCTGCTTGTTCTGCAGCTTGACATTTGGTTCTGCTGAGTTCTTGTTTGAACACTGCCGCACCGAGCACTTATTTGATTTTCGTCACATTGTTTGTGAGTTGAGCTTGGACTTCTATAGTTCGTTTAAGCTCATCAATTATGTCAGGTCTCAGGTACGGAACTGTTCTTGTGTCATTCATTTGGATTGATTTGTTGCAGGAACTTTCATTGTTTTTGAATGAAATTTTCTTATATTGAAAGATACTTTGCTTAAACAATGTGATGAACATCGCCATGGAAGTTCCTAAATCAGTCAAAAAAATTATTGCAAGGTTATAACATCGCCATAGAAGTTCCTAAATCAGTCAAAAAAATTATTGCAAGGTTATTTTCGAGAAACTTAATTATGAGTTTTGGTGGTATTGTAATTTTTTTATTATCTATGTGAAACTTATCCTTGACCATATGCCAAAGTGTTGTAGTTCTGTATTAAGTAGTGATTTTTTTGTATTTTCGTTTGTAATTACCAATTGTAGCAATTATACTAAAAAAAGCTGACATTTTTATTTTATGTATCATGATCAATACCCGAAGTTAATACTTATTTCTTTATCTACTAGGTAGAAAGAAAAATGAAGTGATGAATTTCGATGTTATTATTTAGAAATTTTTATAGTTTTGAGGAGCTGCACTTAAATTACAAATCATAATACTAAAAACATTTAAATATATTATTTTGCAGGTTGCAAAAAACAAATGTTGGTGTTGTGGTCTTAATTTTCCTTGTATCCAAGAGCTTCAAAACCATTTACATCCTACTTCAAATTATCATAAGGATGGCAAGTACTTTTGGGAAAGTGATCTTTATTTAAAACCATTCACGATGGACGATCCACTTTTGCATAGTTTTTCTTGTGATCAAGATGAGGAAGATGAACCTACCACAATAGATCAGGAAGATCTGATGAGAGAGCTAATGAATGAAGAACAACTGATGTCTATTATTGGTGATATTTCATTGTCTGAATTTGTAGATGAGACTGAAATGGTTCCCCATGTAGAGATCAAACACAATAACCTTAAAGAACAGAGAAGAAATGATGCTATTCTACAGCCATGTAGTCAGAAACAGAACGAGAAGATATTAAAAGAGTCTTTTGCCTCGGACACTGCAAAGGAAATTACTGCAAAGGAAGTTAAAATTGTAAATGATAAATACTTTGGTTTTTATGGCTATTTTAATATACATCATGAGATGATCAGTGACAAGGTGCATCCTTCATTTGAGTATTTCATTTTCCTTAATTTTTCACTAGAATAGGGGCTGAAAGTGTTTTACTGTTATCTATTGTCTTTTCCTTGTTCTCTATAATCTCACAAGAAAAATGACATTATACTATTCAGGTAAGAATGGGTGCATACAGAGGAGCACTTTTGAACAACCCATCTCTTATTAAACAAGCTACTGTTATGGATGTCGGTTGCGGCACAGGAATATTGAGGTGATTATTATTACTTTCTCATTCTTTCTTTTAGTGGTTGTATTTTCAATTGTTTGTCTCCCAAAGTTGAAAAGAAGAATATTCATTTAGGTATCTATACTGATGAAAATAAATTTGATTACTAATTTTTGATCGAATCGTCATAGCCTATATGCTCAGTAGTCGTATTGACTATCATTCTGTTTATTCCTACAAATTGATGATAAATTAATATCAAATATTGGTGAACTGATATTCTTTCCACTTCTTGCTTCTAAGTTTGTGTTCATTCTAGGTATTGTTTAAAAATTTGTACTGGTATATTGAAATTACCTTTACACACATATATAGATAATTAAAGCCACCTAGTGGACGATATTTAAAACCATCCTCCTAGGTACCTATCAACTTTCTCAAGGTATGTTCTATGTGTGTTTTGATGTAGTCAACTATATGCATTCTCTCTTTTGGCCTTCTAGGGGTTTGTAGTAAGTCAGGCTGTGGTAGGTCTAACCCTGATGCTTTTATTGACTTACTTTTATCCCTTTCATTGTAGATTATGAATTGTTTTGTTTACCTTGTCTATCTTTTCTTTAGTCTTTTTGCAGCGCAGGGTGGGGCATCAAAAGTAATTGCTATTGAAGCGAGTGAAAAGATGGCTGCTGTTGCTACTCAGGTTATTCCCTTTCTGCTTTTTTTTTTCTTGAAAAACTATTCATCCTAGATTGGTGCTATTCAATAATACAGATAGCCAAAGATAATGGCGTACTATTAGATGACAGCATGAAAGATGATGAGAAGCAGACTGGAAAAATAAAAGTGGTGCATTGTATGATTGAAGAACTTGACAAATACTTGTATATTGCACCTAATAGTGTTGATGTGCTAGTCAGCGAGTGGATGGGTTATTGCCTGTTATACGAATCAATGCTCAGTTCAGTTCTATATGCACGTGATAGATGGTTAAAGCCTGACGGTGCTATTCTTCCTGATACTGCAACCTTAGTAAGGCTGCCATTATTTTCAACTGTCCTATTATTTGTCATAGTTTCCTTGAATTGAGCTGTATTTTTTCTTTTGTTTTAGTTTGGGGCTGGATTCGGAAGAGGTGGAACAAACTTGCCTTTCTGGGAAGATGTGTATGGTTTTAACATGTCTTGCATTGGCAAGGAAGTTACGGAGAATTTTTCCCGTGTTCCTATAGTAGACACCATTGACAGTCAAGAAATCTTGACAGAATCTGTAGTTGTCCAAGTAAGTTTTTTTTTTTTTTTTGAACTTTTACTCTTTCACTGGCCAGCTTTGATCTTACATTTGTTGAGCCCTTGCAAGTTAAAAACGAGCTTGAAAAGCTTTTATTTATTTCTTTGGTGCCGCCACCGTTCAAAAATCTTTTACAAACTACGCCACAGCACTAATCTTGCAGAATCCTACTGTTCATGATTAAGTTCATAGTTGTTCAGGATGACAGAAATTTTTCCTCAAAACTACGTTGATATTGCACAGGATGACCAAGCTGAAGTGAATTCTTTTGCCTCACTAAGAATAATGCACAGGATCACACCAAAAAAACAGATAAATTATGTTTCTAAATTCTTTTATCATTAAATAGAAGGCAAAGCTAACTGTTCATGTGCTTGTCTAGCTTACTGTTTTAATTCATCATTTCTTTTGCCAGTTCTTTGATCTAGCAACGATGAAGGTGGATGATATGGATTTCACAACGAACATTGAGTTGAAATTGAAATCAGATTCTCCCATTGATGCAACTGCTGCATTGTGTTCTTGCTACGGGATTGTGCTGTGGTTCGACACTGGTTTTACTAGCAGATTCTGCAAAGAGAAGCTCACTAACCTCTCGACATCGCCTTACTCTCCAAAAACTCACTGGATGCAGACCAGCCTCACATTCCGTGAACCAATTGTTATGACCTCTTCCGATACAGGTGTCAGCTCTAGTGCTGCAGTTGGCACACAGGAATGCCCTGTTGTGTCAATCAGGCCTCGCATCAGCATTGCTCGGTCTTCAAGACACCGGAGCATAGATATCTCACTAGAGGTGCTAGCGATTAGCTCAGATGGTCGTAAGCGAAGTTGGCCAGCTCAGATCTTCAGTTTGTGTTGAGATATTGATAGTGCCCAGCTCGTAATTTTTGTCTCCTATGTCGATTTCCAATAATTTTTCATTTGTTTGAGAGAATAGTACGAGGTATTTTGATTATGCAGATACAAATTTTGGCCGGTTATGTAAATCTCTGAAGAGAGTTTTACTAGGGATAATAAAATGAACTATTTAATTTTCTAGATGATAATGCTTTATGATTGTTTGCTGGTTTCAAATTTTAAGTTAGAACAATCACTATTTTGATTTTTTTTTTTTTTTTTAAGTAAAGTTAGTTCTATCTAAGAGCATAAAATTGTTTCAGATAGGCTTCTTTACTAATTTTTAAAGGAAATATGTATGTGATTAATAAAATTTCGCTATGTAAATAAAATATAAAAAATAGGAAAGGATGTTGAGCTACCTAAAGCTAGAGAATTTGATCTACCACCTGTGCAATCACGGGAATGGTGTAGCAAATTGATTTTTATAATTTAAGACCAATTATTTCTCACTTAAACAGAAGTCCTTTTGTAACTCAAGGTTTGCATAATTGAGTGAGATCGGTATGAACCCATTTATAACGAATGATTCCATTTGATCTACCACGAATGGGACTGCAATGATTCGTGCAAGATCAATTCCCCACTCACGTAAATAAATTAAGGCTTTCTTTTGAAAAATTTAAGCGAGCGGCGATTCCATCCACCGTCCAAGTGCTTTGGGATTTGTGTATACACGAATCTTAATATAGATATGGACGATAGAGAGAAATTCTATTCATGCTTTTATAGCTAAGGTTGGCAAAATTAGTCCAAATCAATACATACGAATTTGTACCGGTACTTACTAGCATCTTGGTGTGCAAAGGCTGCATGCTTCCCTCTTGTCTACCTTATTTTGATACGAGGATAAGTATTGCCCGCTCATGTTATTAGATGAGTCCTTGTCAGCACAGCCCTAAGAAAATCAAGTGTTGAGATTTTTTATGTTCAGTTAGCATAAGCAGGCAAAGTATCAAGGTTACTTTTGATGACTAACCATAAGCATCATATTAACACTGAAAGAACGATTTAGTTGATGTAAAGAACACACCACCATGTTACCATAGAAAACACAATAAAGAGATAAATCACCTAGGATTATTTACATATATAAATAAACTTGGACATTCTCTAAAGAATTTCCTAAACCCTTTATTTTGACACCATTAGAGTGTCATAAGTTTTGGCTTCAAAGAATTGTACATCCATTTGATGATTTATACTCGAGCACTTGTTTGGTGGATTCCTTCAACTGAGTTCACCATCCAACATGTGAAGGTTTGTTCGCGAGTCACGCCACTACATGTAGAGCTCTCATCCATTCATAAGGCACCTTCTCTTCTAACATCTATTTAAATAATGGTAGCTGTTCCTGGAATCCTTTCACCTTTCCATTTTTGTTTTCTCTGTCAAATTATTTGCATTTCTTTCTTTTAGTCTCCTTGATTTGGTTGCAGAAAGCAACGTGTGATGTATTCTTTCAAATAGGTTAGGATTGAGTAACTAGATGTTGGATTCTCAAGCACACTTTATCTTTGTCAAATCTGGTACTGTGTTCTTGATATAGTTCGGGATATGCACGGAAGCTGTTTGTTGAATTGCCTGCAAGAGTGTTTTGAGGAGAGACAAGCTTTTAGACTTTTCTTTTTTTATAGAATTTGACTCACTAGATGTTTTCATGAAATATTTTGCTGAATGGCACATCAAAGGTGCTGCCTTGCCATGCCTAGTTAGGTTCATTTTAAAGGTGCTGCCCTGCCTTGCCACGACTAACTAGTGATTTCCTCACATTCACATTCCTTCGCAAACAAATATCTTGAACATAAAATAGGAGAATGACAAGTTATCTAGAAAGAAAGAATTTAATAATCCATAGGCCTGAAACTGAGCTCCTGACTTTTGATTAACCTGATTCATGCTATAAGTCATGGTATACCCAGAACCACTGCTCGGATGATTGAAGTACTTGAGCAGGTTTAAATTAACGAAATTCAGTAAAAAGAAATGAATATTCACATATTAAAGTTATTTATAATATGTCTAGAAATTTCAAGTTCCTCAAGAATGCTTCCCCAACATGAGAACCAAGCTTAACAAAAACAGCTGGGAAGCCAATGGGGGCATCAACCCAGGCTTCGAAGCCTTGAGTATGCCCTGAATGATTGAGTGGCTCGGTGAAGACATTCCCTGTCCATATGTGTTTCCAGGAGCACCCACCTGCAGTTGGAAAATAGACTTTGACATTCTTTTTGGCTTTGTCAAGGACTGGCACCACCAGTATCTCTGTTCCAACTAAGAACTGCTGGTATGTCAAGCTATGCACATGGTTGTCTTCTGGGTAGTGAAGAAATAGATGCCTTGCAACAGGCAAGCCTCTCTGAGCTGCCTCCTGATTTAAACAAACAAAAGGATTCATTAGGGATCAATCCAAGTGGAGATTTCTTGATTAGAGGCCACACAATAGTTTGGTATGAATAAGCATCAAGTATCACCTTTACTAGTTCGATTCGATAGAACTTCCAAGCTTTATAGATCTTAGCACATCGTGCAAAATGTGATAATGTGTTTCTGTTGGAATAGAACTGACAATTTGAAGATGGCTTGTTTCCCTGTATATGATAGAGATGTTAGAATTGCTTATTGCTACTTGTGCAATGCATGAATTGAAATTGTAAAAAATTGAATTGTTTTCTAGCTTAGTTTTTTCAATGCTTACTTCGTGAGTCCTGAATACTACACTGAAGGCATTTAGTTCCATCCAGCGCATGAGAAGTTCTTCGCTGCGCCGATATCTGATAATAGGCATGTCTACTGCACAATAGCCTCCTATATCGCTGTGATTAAAAGCAAAACCAGATAGCCCACTGCTCAGCAAGCCTGTTACACTGCTCTTTATTCCATCATTCTCCTGCCAACTTACCATCTGATCGCCTTCCCAAAATAACATTGACCATTTGGGACTGCCTCTGAAGCCAGCTCTCATGAAAAATACCAAGCCGTCTTCTGAATTTTCTGCCTCCTTTACTTGAGAGGTTGATTTCCACTCAGCCACAAATTCCCTATTGACCTTAGCCCAAAGTTCAGGGTATCTGTTATGAGCTGCAATTGGTTCTTCGTCTATGTAGTGTTCAAAATCTTTAATCAGTTACTGTAACATGTTAAAGCGTCACAACTATATGACAATAGAACACTGTAATGAGTACCTGAATAGAGGCAAGCATCCAAAGGTAATCCTTCACCAAAGTCTGCCATCCAGCCTCTTACCCCTGTATCCACCATTTCACACAGAATTTTCTTGAACCAGCTACTTGCTGCAGGGTGTGTGAAGTCCAGCATGCCCACATCAAAAGCGGTATTAGGTATCATGTATGTTTCTCCAGTTTTATCTTTCACTAGTATGTCTAGACTCTTTGCCTCTTCAAATAGGTCCTTGCGTTTGTTTGGCTTTCCATCTGTCTGCAAGAGTCAATAATTTAAATTTTTCATAAAACTAATGGCTAAATTAAGCTAACCTTAAACTAAAATCAATAAGGATTTCAGTAAGGGTGCAAAGTAGTTTACCGGAACAAGGCAGGGGTTGCAGTAGGTCATCACTCTAATACCATGACTACGAAGTTCATCGACTAAGTCATTCCATCCAGCATAATAATCAGTGTCAACTTCCCAATTCCACCATAGTTGGGAGCCAATTATGGTTTCCCTCTTGCCAACCCAGTCCTGCAGAATTATCAAATAAGGCTTAACAAAATAATGTAGCAAAACAAAAATTAGTGTTGTTTCTCAGCTATAATTAGTTTCTGTAGTATTGTTGACACCTTTTATTCTACTTCATGTTGTTCATTTTCTTATGAATTAAACATTTTGAATTCTTTTCATGTTTGCCAAAATATATAAGCTAGCAAAAAAAAAAAAACTCTCATGTTATGCATTCCATTTATTGTTTTTAGAATATTGAAATTCACTCAACGCTGATGTACCAGGTCAAGAATGTACTTCCCATCTTTTGTCATAGTGGCCTTTTATTTCTTCTTAACTTGCTCTTATAATTTTGTAGGTTTTGGATGCTATTTGAATGCTCCGTTGGTTGCATAAAACAAAAGATGGATCTTAATTAGAATTGTTTATATTGCTTGGGTGATATCATTTTAGTTAAATTATTTTATCTGCAATATTAGTATCCGAATTTTACATCTATTTATTTTTGAAGCGATTGTTTACTTTATGATCCTTCTAATAGTTTGAATCACCTGCAACCAAAATGCTGAAATAGGGACGTCATAATCTTGCAATTGGTGCCACACTCTGCGCACGGCTTCTGTTCCTCCCTGCATCCCCACAACAGCACCAGAAATGATCCACTTGGGCAGTGCTGGAGGCCTGCCTATGCTCCCTGTATAGATCTCAACGAGTTGTACAGGTGAATTTCCATTCAGTATTCTTCCTTGAACACAATTTCCGTGCATCTGCCAGAAAAATTATTATGAGTTGCCTGTCGATTGTGACTAGAAGTACTACTGTTCGGTAATACAAGACATTGAAAAAATTCAAGGTTACAGTGATTAAAATGAGAATGTAGAGTCAGTAGATTTAAGGTATGACTTTGTATCAGATTTGTTTCTTTTCTGTTGCTAATTGGGGGAACGATAGGCAACTGGATGAGCTAATGAGAAAGTAATTTCCATCACTTATTTTTATGTAAGGAAACCTAGTTGATTAGATTCAGAATACAAAATCTTAGAAATCCTTCTTGATAATCTAGAAATATAACTAGTTAAAAAAACAATTTGCAAGATTCCTAGTAGGTTGTCAGAATCGAGATCCTACCTAGGAACGATAAAGGCTTTATAGGATCGGAACATAGAATCGGATCGTAAGATCCTACCAAATCACTTAAAATATATAATTTTTTAAAATATATTTATCTAATTAGACTTAAGAGTAAAAAAATATTTTAATAAGTAATAAATAAATATATATATATATATATATATATATATATATATATATCTAGTATTATATATATATACTACTATTTAGATTTATTAATTGTATAGTATAAAATAATGAAATTGAATATTTGTGAGGTGATGATGATGAAGATAAGTTAATAAAAGACGAATATAATAAAGGTGTACAATAAAACTAAAAACAAAAAAGACATGTAGTGAAATGAAGATAACAAATAAAAATATGAAAAATGATGAAGATAAAAATATACATTATAATGATAATAAAAATGACAATAACAAATATTATAAAGTTTATTCTAATAAATAATTAAAGTAGACAAATATAGTTGTAGATGATAACGAGCTTAAGTTGATAAATATTGGTAAAAAAAAAAACAAATAATGACAATTAAAGAAAAAAAATTACATCACATCAATTAAAAACTTTTAACATAATAGATTATTGATTTTTAGTATAATATGAACTTATTTTACCTATTAACTTATGATCGAGTAGGATCGATGGGATCGTAAGATCTTATCCGATCCTAATACCCATATCGTGGGATCGTAAGATTCTACCATATTTTAGATCCTATATTCGTTTCGAAACGGTTTGCCTAATTTAGGTCATAGGATCGGAAGATCCTAAGACCCGGAACGCATTTTTGACAACCTTAATTCCTACTACTAAAGTATAGCCTTTTTGCAAATTAGGGTACCTGAATCTGTACTCTGTCAAGCCTTGTGAGATCAAAAACTGAATAATTGTATCCTTCAAGGTAAAGGGATCTCATTTTTGAGGTCATGTAGAATGGTGAAGGAGCATAAGTCGTGCTCCAGTCCCCTCCTGACCTGCAAATAGAGAAGTTGGGACAATTTACAAAGTTTGATACTACAAAGAACCCCACCCCTATTAAATGATGAATAGAGTACCTGTAGCTGACCAAATTGGCAGCAAAGGTGATTGGTTGATCCCCTCTCCCAATGCCTTGTTCTTGCACAAGTATGGGCACCCTTTTTCCTTTGAATTCCATGCGCGAAAACTGCTCCCCAAAACCATAAAACCGCTCATCTTCATCGCTTGCATACGTTAGAAAAACTTTGTTGAACTCTGTAGCCACTTCCTCCTCTCCTTGTTTATCCTGCGATGAGACCTTAACAAATCCCCTGCGACTGGAGATGTATGTCATCCACTGACTCCTCGTTTGCTTTAGTTTCCACCTGGAGATCTTGATGCTCCTATATATGTTGCTTGGACTGCATTTCTTGTCATATTCTCCAAATTTCACATGAAATCCAACTTGATCAGTGCTCTTCTGTTCAAGCAAAAGCCAGTACCTTGCGGCGAGTGAAGTCTTTCTAGCCCAGCCTAACCTGATTCTTTTCTTCCACAAGTACAAGTTTTTCTTAGCTTGTATGCTGTTCTTCTCATTGAAGAGCCTTCCCGTGATCACCAGAGCAGGGAACTGGCACCCCTGGAACAATTCAGAACTTTCTTTTTCGTTCGAGTCTGGAGACCCAGAAATGGGACGGTGATCTTTGGCTTTCCTGTCAATTCTTGTCCCGTAAAGAACCGTGATCTCTTCTACGGATTGGTGCTTGCAGATAAAATGAACGTCACTATCATTTATGACAAAGGAACCTCTGCTCTCCTCTGCCCGAGTTTGAACAGCTGCAGCAGAGATGAAGGCCTCCCCGGGAATAGTTGACCATATGCTTCGGTCAGATTGCGATCTATGCGAGATGGAAACGAAGCCACCATTTCTAGGGCTCCAGGCAAGCTGGAAATCCTCCCCAATCTGGAAAGTCTGTTCTTGGGAAAGCTTGTTGTGTACGAAGGAGAGGCTTCCATGGATGAAAGGCAGGGTCTTTGGGTTGGAAGGGAAGGGGTTGTTGATGTGTTTGTGGTGCTTCTTGGAGACCTTCAACTCTGCCATGGTTGGTTATTTGGGAGATGACGGTGCCTCCCGATAGGTTGAAAAGATGCAGAGATCCAGCTGCTCCATTTTTTTTCCATTTAAGTCTGTCTATAGATAGAAACAGGTTCTGAATATACTGGTGGAGCCTAGAAGACTTGTCCTTATTCACTTACTGCACGCATTCTCATGCCAGGTTCATCGACACTTGTCTTGTTGCCTTGCTTCACCTGGATTTTGTCACAGTTCACGTAGAACACTCTCCATTGTGAAATCAAGCCTCCGATGATCTTGGACAAATCTAGTTACTATTCTCTTTGCTTGCAAGAAAGCATTGTATTCTGCTTTCACTCCACCAAAAGTCAATTGTTTTTCAGGGACTGCCATGTGAAATACAAAAGCGTTCGAGTTGGGAGTTGAAAAGGATGAACAGAAAAGTAGAGTGCATTGATTGATGATAGGTTCGTTGACTCATTCAATGCATCTAGACGAGTTTCCGGCGTCTTTCACTGCTGGAAGTCCGGACCAGCTCAACTTGCATCCGACGTGAGTGAAGCAAATTCCTTGGGAGCTTTGGATTCGACGGATTGCTGGCGGAGCACGGTATTCGGGAAGAACATTGCCGTGTTTTTGGCTACATTCTTTGAAGTTTGTGATGCGTACGTAGTCCAGGTTCTATGGCGGATGCTGCCTTGTGCACCTTCCTCACAATGCGGCAACATACGTTATGAACTTGGAGAAATATAGAGTGAAAAGATGACACTTTGACCTTTGGGAGTGTTTAGGTTTTATAATCCGAGTTTTTTTTCATAAATTATAATTATAATTTTTAAAAAAATATATACAATACCAGTTAACTTTTAATCAATTTTCTAATATAATTAATTATCAATTTATGGTTAATCTATAATCGACTAATCGTGTGTGCAAGAAAATTTTATAAGAATTAAAGCTAGTAACTTTCGTCAAATATAACTTCTATGAGCCAAGATTTTTTGAGAGTGGTAACTAAAAATTGATAAATAAAATATCATGAAAAGAAAAAAATTTTACCATATCATAGAGACAAGAGTCACAAACTAATTAAATAAAATTATTTTGAGAATAACTAGTGCTCGAAAAATCCTTAATACAATAATATTATAACAAGAGGCTAAGCTAATAACACCAAATAAATAAATTAGTAATTAATAAAAATAATGATAAAAGTTTTAATAAGAAATTAAGTAAATAATATTTACTAATATGAATCTAAATTCATCATTGTAGTTCAGCAGATTAGTCAATAAGTTGACTTCTTACGTTGACCATTACCAAATTATATATATCAATCAAAACAAAAAGTTTTTTTAACACAGTGGAAGGCACATGCTATTTTGACATTTTGAGAAGTATATTTTGGAGAACAATCATTATAGGCTCATGTAAGCTGCAAATTATTGGATTCAGTACACGTCTCGTCAGCGAATGTTACGCGTTTTGCGATTTTTTTACAAGTGAAGCCAGACCCAATGTGTCTGTCTGCTTGTCTTGTCTTATGACCTATGTGGACGAAAAAAATTTAGCAGTAGGGTGGGGGTGCTACGCTGAGCGTGTGTATCTAACACATAATCATAAAATTTTACGAAATTAAAATTTTACGATAATTTTTTATGTAATTTTATAAAATATTTTGTGAAATTTTATGATCCTGTGTCAAGTACACGCGCTCAGCACAGCAAAATACCCCGCTGCTAAAATTTCCTGCCTTGATTAGCGGAGCTGCACATGCAAGCAAGAAAAATTCCTACAGACCGTCTCCTGCATCGTGCTTAGTAGGAGGGAAAAAAACGGTGGAAACAATAGAAAATCAAAATTTTCCTCCGTTGAATGGGAAAGGATGGATGAAAATATCAAAAATAAATAAGATAATATTTTTTTTATTTTCTAATTCGCCTGATTTGAGAAGAAACACCTTTTACTATAGTGCAGCCATCATCTTCTTACACAAGGCCGTCGCAGCCGTCATCTTTTTTTGCATGCAAATGTCATGTGTTTTACTGTATGAGTATGTTATCACCATCTTCTTCACTACATAAAGGCATAAAGCCATCACCTCGTCTGTCGTCTTTCCTTCATGTAGACACTGTCATCTTCGTTGCACGAGTCCATCATCGCCACCATTATCTTCGCTACACGAAGCCACTACCTCCCCCAACATCTTCACTACAAGAAGCTGCCACCACCGATTCCTTCCTTCTCCGAATCACTCTTTCTTCATCAGTGACTCATCTTCAAACCCTAATTTTTATTTTTCCTTTAAAGTTTTTTTTATAAAGAAATATATAAAAAAATTCACTATTATCCCGTTAAAAATTTATAAATAAGAACACTAATAAGAATTTTTTTTTTCCCCAATTGCCTATCTAATAACTTAACTTTGTGACTTGTGAATTTTCAAAAATATAACATATTACTTTATATTTTTAGGGGAAAGTGATGGTGAATATTAAAGTTTTTCTACATAAATTATATCATTTACAAAACAAATCTACCCTCATAAAATTTGTAATTAAATAACATGCATTAAATAATATCAACATGTTTTTAACATTCCACACTCTGCACTCGCACTCTCTGATTTGTTCATTTTCCAAACGGGATTCAAATAGGCAGAACCTGTTCGAATTCGTCCATGCAAATAGCATGAGCTTATTATTCCTAAAAGAGATTCAATAAACACGGCAACACGCCATGCTTCAAGTCGTTATCTACATAGCCAACTTACAGGATTAGCAACAGCAGCGGCCACAAAGGGGGTCTGGAAACCGATCATTCTAAATTTTGACAAGGTTCAGAAATAGTTACTGGTGTAGAACTGTTTCAGAAACTCGGATATTCCCTGGTCTTTCTTCCCTGTATCTTCCTGTATAAGCCCTCCGCGTCCAACAACGTATTGACCAATTAAGTGGTGGCGCTGCTTCGACTGTGTAACTATGTTGCTTAGTTCCTCTGCTGCCTTCAAGAGAAGCAAATCAATGACCTGTTTCGGTAGGATCAAAATAAATGGTCAGAATACATGGAAAAATATTGCAAGAGCGGCAGTAGCTACAAACATAGCCAATATAATATGATTTCACAGAAAGTATAACGCGTGTGTAGGATGTAACTTAAACTGGTGTCCAGTTACACTACTGTATAAGGAAGAATGAAATTGTTCCCCAAGTTTTACAAGTCAATAACAATCAAAGTTCAAAAAGCCAATCTGACACCCTGGCATCAGATGAAACAGGACAGAATCAGCTGAGCAGCAAACATAGGAGGAAAAAGAAGAAGAGAAGAAGCAGACCCTCGCCCTTGCCGCTTGGCCTCTCCCACAACACATTGTAGTGAAAGCTTGTAGTGAGATGCTGCCACCTCCTCCGCCGCTTTGTAGAAACTTGTGGCAGACTGGCACACACCTCTTCTTCTTGTATAGTTTGAGCCTTATACTATGTCTAATTCTCTTCCTTTCCTCTCCATTTCACCTGTTTCTCAAATCTAGCTCTTCAAAAATCTAATACAACTTTATGGAATTCTAACATGGTACCTATGCCTTGTCTTAGATGTAACTGGCAGATGAAGATCACTGTAGCCAGGTGTTATCCATACAAAAAGAAGACACCCGAAAGAGGAGTCTATTCAACTTGTCATGATGGTTTCTAGTTTTAGTCAAATGCATTTCATGGAAAAATATTATAAGCATCGAGTATTTAGGTAAACATATTCATTGCTGAAATTAATAAAACACAAAATCAAGCTGATCTCTAGAGGAAAGTTATCATTCAACTTGTAAGGTGGCTACATGGTAACCTCTGAGCTTAAAAGACAAGTTATGGCCAACTAAATTTTGGATATGATAGCAGTTGAACTAATGGACTCCAATAATTTTGCAATCATTATCTAATTTTAGAGTCCTAGTAAGAAAAACAGATTCTTCATCATCAAACAATCACTATAACTGCCTCAAGAGTGTTGTTCATGGAATTTTTCCGAAGAATGATTGCATTGGATTAAGAACAAGTATTTAGGTAATCAATTAACTGATAAAGATAATTGTTCCTAGTGCTCTTTGATATCTTGGCCATAAATCCCTCGTGAAAGTCAAGCTATACAAACTAGTAGACTGAACAACTACATTAATAAGATCCCTCGTGAAAGTCAAGCTATACAAACTAGTAGACTGAACAACTACATTAATAAGATAAAAAAATATTGTTGAGAGTGGGATTTGAACCCACGCCCTTTCGGACCAGAACCTTAATCTGGCGCCTTAGACCAACTCGGCCATCTCAACATTACATTAAAGCCTTAGTTATTTCAACAGATAAGGATATTAATTATTAATAGCAATAGCAAGGTCTAAAGGTCGAAGTGTCGAACCTACCTTTCTTGCTTGCCTATGTCAATATATGCATATATACTTTATAGTGACATATATTTGTAGGAAATTTGTTAGACACTTGCTGTACTATTGATAATAGTGAACACATTCTTTTTTTTACCATGCCCATATATGTACTATATCCTATTCAATAATCCGCCAGTTCAAATCTCTAGGTTCCATCATAGATATTTCTAAATCATATGAAATTTCTTTCTTTATCTGAATGTTTGCAGCAATTTTATATAAGCAATACAAAACTAGCGTTCATGTAGAAGCTTTAGAATAGCCTAGACACTTGGAAACTAGAATGCTGCAATATATAAGAGACAAGCATTTCAATAAATTAAAGTCAGTAAGACCAGGAAAAGAGTAAAACGGAGGAAAGACCAAAAAGAAGACAAAATTTTGATCTCAAATAGGACAAAATCGCTGAATGTTTCCAGCAATTCTATATAAGCAAGAGTAAAATGGGGGAAGGACCAAAAAGAAGACAAAATTTTGATCTCAAATAGAACAAAATTGCTGAATGTTTCCAGCAATTCTATATAAGCAATACAAAACTAGCATCGATGAAACAAATTTTGAAAAGCCTAGGCATTTGGATACTAGAATGCTGCAATATTCCAACAATTATTTCTGTGGGCAGCAAATTAATAGTAATATATATATATACATAAACGAGTATTTCAAAAAATTAAAACCAGTAAGACCAGGAAAAGAGTAAAATGAGGGGAAGACCAAGAAAGACAAAATTTTGACCTCAAATAGACCAAAAGAGGAATAATCTAGAACGGAAGAGACAAAGAGATGAAGGATTCCTTGCACCTTGGGGTTGGTGATGTGGGCGTTCTTGCGGATCTCAGAGGAGATGGTGGAGCGGAGCTGGGAAACAGTAACGACGTCCTCGAGGTTGTAAATCTCCATGACAGAAGGCAGGGATCGGCAGGCCTTCTTGAAGAAGTCGAGCGTCCGTTTGCGAGCCTCCACGAGGCTGGCTGAGCTTGGAGGAACCTTCACTGCCCTCACAGCAGCCGAGGCCATGATTGCCGCCTCTCTAGTCTCTTACTCGATCGCTCTCTCTCTCTGTTAGCGCTTTCAGTTATTCATTGGCGGGTCACTGGGGTGTCCCGAACGTTCTTGAGCGTTCCGAACTGGAGTAGAACGAGTAAGAGTAGAGCACGCAAAGCCCGTGCAATAAATGGGCCTAAATTTCACATCGGAACGACGTATGGCCTGGAATTAGGGGTGGCAACGGAATTCGAACTCGACCCGAATTCAAAATCTCATATCTGAACTTAATTCGAGTCTGATTAAATATTTTATTATATAATCCGAACAAAGGTTAGGTATTTAATTAGGTACCCGCGGGTATCTGATTGGATAAAATAAAAATTATATATTGTTTTATATTTTATAAAATATAATTTAAAAAATTAAAATAATAATAAATATATTTATATAATAACTATTTATTATTTTTTTATATTTTTATTAATAATAAATACTTATATAAATAATTATTTTATTATTATTTATATTTTAATAAAATTATATTTATTTATTTATTTAATTCAATTCTATCGGTATTAGCATCGCTTCTCGCCTCCGCTGCTTGCTGCCTCTGCCGCGGACGTCAATCGACTGTCTGCTTGACACCACTGCTCATCTCTGCTAGGGGTGTGCATGGTTCGATTAACCAAACCGTATGCCAAAAAATCAAATCGAATCGAATCGGTACGATCGGTTCGGAGAAATCCTAAACCAGGTTTTTTATAAAAAATTTAAATTTTAAATTATAAATTATAGAAAATTATTAAAACTCTCCCCATATAATTACTTAAGAAAATACTATATAAATTAATATTTATTAGTTAATTAGTTAACTATTAAATTATTAATATTTAATAATAAATAATGAGTTAATATTATTATTATTATTAACATTTAACTTTTATATATATATATATATATATATATATATATATATATATATATGGTTCAGTTCTAATTTAAAATTTTTCTGAAACAAAAACGAACCGACAATCATTTAAAATAGAAAAAATTGAACCATTTAATTAACCGCGGATTCGGTTAACCAAAAATTTTAATTCAACTCTACCGGTATTAATTTGGTTTGATTTTTTTTTGCACACCTCTAACCTCTGCTGCTCGACGTCTTTGAATCTGATCTGCTCCCTTCTTTGCTCGTTGCCGCTTAAGGTATTTTCGTCTTCTAGCAAATGTAGTTGGAAATTTCAGCACTTGTAAGAGCATCAAGGAATGGGTTCTGAACACTATATTAGAAATAATCAATTGCGTGTTAGACTGTGGATGATGAGATGTTTAAATTTTTTCTATTCAGGTTTCAGTAACAAAGAAACATATGTCATAATGCCATTGCCAAATTGTTTTCCTATTCTAATAAGTGTGAAAATTTGAGAACATATGCCATAATGCATTAATTGCTGAGAACATATGCCATAATGCATTAATTGCTGGAGTCCAGGTTGGTGCCAATAATTTCATTAGGCATATTGAGGACATCAACATCAGTTGATTAAAATTTGTAGAACTGGGATTAGGGAAAGTAGTCAGCAAAGCCACATTTGAAAGACTAGAAGTGCCTTAGCGCAAACAAATCCTGAAAACTTTCGACTGCTTCAGTCATAAACCAGTTTTTAATTGAGGCTTTAGAGGAAGTTTGGTATGTCATGTTTTATTTGAAGCTGTGGAGCAATTCATGTTTCAGAAACATAGTCTGAAGGCAAGCTAATCAACTGAATAACTCGTACACAGGTTAAAAGAAAGTCATTTTGTACCATGATGTTATAGCTAGTCCTTTCATGTATGCTTTCCAACCTCACACAAGCTAACATTTCATATTATACACAAGAGTATGTTTATGTCTTCTTCGGCGATTTAACAAGAAGACCTGATTTTAGGATGCAGTTTGGTTAAGATTCAGAATGAATTGTTCTTCACATCACAAGCAAGTTTAACTTTATGATATTTTGATCAAGATTGATAGATTACAGCTAGCCCAACTAAAACTACTTATATCGCAACTATAGTTAGATTCTATAGCATAAGTGCATCAAATTGTGCTTTTAAGATTATAATAATCTTATGTTGATAAGCTATTATTAGAGATTACTGAACAAATAGAATTCAAGTGAATGAATGTTTTAAGGAAACTAACTAGCTTTAATTAAAATTGTCATTACATTTTGAGAATGAGTACAAATGCCTTTGGTAAATTGTGTAAGCTGCTATGAGGATCTAATCTAGTGAAATACACAAAATATTCTAGTGTTGAGAAAAAAAATCACAAAATTATTATATTTGATCACCCACAATGTGAAGAATCTAGAACTTTATTTTTTTTCTTTCATCTTTCTCAAGTGTTAGTTATTACTTTTATGAGGTGTTGAATATTATTATTAGCTTACACACTTAATTTATCAAGCAACCTAATGGTTCAGCGGAAGAAATATGCAACACAACTAGATTCTACCCATATTTTAAGATATATTATTGATAAATTAAGTTCGTATGAACAATAATATTTCAATTGTTAAAATCAATCATACACATATGCAATATACATGTGAAAGTACCTTCTAATGAGGCATCTAGATATAGGGGATGAAGGATTGGCCAATAACAAATATCTTGTGAAAGTACCTTCACGGATATAAAGGATGCCATAACTAGATCTAACAAGTTAAAGATTCCAAAAAGTAAATATTTTAGTTCATTAATTAAAAATTATTTTTTGATCTTTAGGTTTCTCATTTATTAACGACATTTTTTTCGTAGGAAAATTCTACTAAGGTAATGCTGAATTTTGGATAAAAAGTTATTTTACCACACCTTATAGATGAGTTTGCTATCATTTGAAAGAATATTCGAAATATTCTCACAAATGTAAAAGAACTTTTCAATCATCAATATGCATCTGCTCGAAACATGATTGAAAAAGCTTTTGGCATATTGAAGAAGAGATTTCCAATAAGCTATTGGGAGACTAGAGTTATATGTGACATTTATCATCGTTATGATGATTTTGATAGTGTTGTGGTTTTGCATTTATTTAGAACTTGGAACTTATGGATTATAATTTGTATTTGCTTTTTTTGTGATTTCTAGACTCTAATTGATCATGTATGTTTTGTTGTGTTACTAGAGTGTTGACTATTTGACCAGACTAAACTCATATTAGTAAGTTATAATTTAATTTGGTATATGATATTTGATTAGTGTTCTTTTGTGGTGTAGCTTTTTAATGAATTAAAATGTTAGGTATTTGATTACTTGTAAAGTATCATACTGCTTCCTTGTTATTACGTCGCTTTCCTCCATCCGGCCATGATGTATATATTGATAATTAGTTTTGTGTCCGAATCTAATTTTCATTTCGATCTGTGACTTGATTTCTTCTTCTTTATAAGTGATGCCTTTTAATTGTAGGATCTAAATTGTAACTTTTGAATTATGAAAATGCAGTTCTTTAGGCCGTGAACTTGTGATATAAAGATGGAACCTTTTATAGAAAGATGCTTGCTCTAATTTGCTTCTGTTTCTCTGGTTGATCTGTGGTCAATATCTGCATATGGTGCAATCTGTTTCCTATTCCTTTAAACGCCATTTTCAACTGAGCACAGTATTTATTAACATACCTTGAAGTTTCTGGACAATATCACAATACACGGTGTAATTTTAGAGTAACAAAATGCTTCCTGTTTATTACATTTCTTTCGTCCATTTTAGAGTAACAAAAATGAGCCTTCAATTCAATACCGATGATCTAAATTTTTCTCCCAACATTCTAGCTTATTTAAAATCCTCAATATTATTTGTATTAGAATCAAATATTTAAAAATTTATCTGTAAAAAGGAAAACCCGATTAGCACGACCCGCTCCGACATCTTCGGGTCGGACCTTTTTTTCTTTGGTATCTTCCCACCGCTTCCTCCAGTAGTCCAATTTTCGAAACCTTCCCAGGCCCCGCTCAACCCTTAACCTCCATGGAAGATGACATCCAGCTATGGTGCGGATCCCCCCCCTCCGACGACGGAGGGGCTGCCTCTGGCGACTGTACGGAGCAGCCCCGTGGCGCCGTCCTCGTTGGCTTCGTCATCGCTAACATCGTCGGCCTCCGATACTACTCCGGCACCATCAGCGGCCGCGAGATGGTCGGGCTCGTACGAGAACCCCTTAACCCCTACGACTGCAACGCCATCAAGGTCCTCAATACCCGCACCGTCCAGGTCGGCCACATCGATCGCGACACCGCCGCCGCCCTCGCCCCGCTTCTCGACTCCCAACTCATTTCGGTCGAAGCCATCGTCCCCAAACCCCCGTCAAAGAACCGAAACCCCTTCCGTTACCCTTTCCAAATCCACCTCTTTGCTCGGCCCGATGCGATCCCTCTCGTCCGTGCCGCCGTGTGCGATGGAGGGCTTCGGCTCATAGAGTATGATAACCACGAGTTTGAGCTCTCGGAGGCCGTCATCGTACAAGAGAGGCATTGCAAGAAGTCCAAGTCTCAGAAGAGCGTCGATGATATCTTTGCCCTTGCCAGGGAAGTCGCTGAGCGGCAAACTGTGCCTTTGGAACCCCCTAAAGACATAATCGTGTCGGAACTGTTTGTGCACCAGAAGGAAGGGCTCGGGTGGATGGTCTGGAGAGAGAATTCTTGTGACCTGCCTCCGTTTTGGGAGATGCAGGATGGAAGTTATGTTAATGTGCTGACGAATCACCATACGTCAGAGAGACCAGAGCCGCTGAAAGGTGGGATCTTTGCTGACGATATGGGGTTGGGGAAGACTCTTACTCTGCTTTCTTTGATTGCTGCTAATAAGCTGGGAGGTTTATCTACTTTCTCCTTGAGGAATCTGCAGGAAGAAGATGAAAGTTTAAAATATTCAAGTAGTAGAAAGTCAAAAACTGGTAAGGAAGCAGTTGGTGCACGTGAAAGGGTTAAACTTGATGGTGGAATAGTTGAAGGGAACAATGCTATTGGATCAAAAACTACATTGATTGTTTGTCCACCTTCTGTGTTAACATCATGGATAGCTCAATTAGAAGAGCACACTGCGTCTGGGAGTCTGAAGGTTTATTTGTATCACGGAGAACGCACAAGGGTCCCAGAGGAACTTCTGAATTATGACATTGTTATGACAACGTATTCCACTATGTCTGCTGAGTATCGTGATTCTAATTCACCTGTGAAGAAAATAAAGTGGTTTAGAGTCATTCTTGATGAAGCCCACTTGGTTAAAAATTATGAGGCTCAACAAACAAAAGCTGTTATTTCTCTCAAGGCTGAGAGAAGGTGGGTTGTGTCAGGGACGCCCATTCAGAACAGTACTTTTGATTTGTTCTCTCTTATGGCTTTCCTAAGATTCCAACCATTTTCCATCAAGAGCTACTGGCAAAACTTCATTCAACGCCCACTGGACCAGGGGAAAAAGAGTGGGATAGAACGTTTGCAGGTAATACACGTCATGATCTAAAGAAGTAAATTCTGACTAAAATGTTTATTTCCTGTTTTTCACGCATGTTATTTATTAAAAATGTATAAGAAATCCTTTAGGCCTTCTACTCATTAAGAACATGATGAGCTCTTTTTGACATTTGTATTAACAATATAAAATTTAGCTGGATTTACTACCATAAAACTTCATCGAGGTTGTATAGACTAAATCTTATAAGGTACCTAGCCATGCTTGTCATTCGTGTATTCTATTGAAGGGATGTGTCAAATATAGCACTAAATAGAACACTTCCCTTAACCCTTGTGTTGGGTATTCTACAGAAGATATTTGCTGGTAGCCATAGCGTCAAGTGAATTTCCTATCTTTGGCTCTTTTATCTTGTATTCTACTAAAAGAATTTCTTGCTGGCCTTAGCATAAAATGATGTACCTGACCTTGATCCTCAAGTTAGGTGTTTTTATTGACAGAACACTTATCAATCTTTACAACAAAGAAAGCACTTGATCTGACCCTTCTATTGGGTATTCTATTGAAGGGACATCCTGCATGCCTTAGCGTGAAATGAAGCACCTGAACGCAACTTACTATTCTACAAAATTGATGTCTTGACACTCTATGCGGTAAATGGCAAGTAACCCTCTTGAAGCTAGTATGACATTTCAATAAAAGTAATTGACATTAGAGAAGGAATATCAAGGGGCAAGGGATGATTCATATACTGAGTCAACCAATTGAAAGGCTACCTAACTTAATGTGCCTTTAAAGCTTAACCTAAAGAAGCAAAGTGATTGTGCAATAGATGATATGACTCAATCAGAGCATGCGCCATTCCGTATCACTTGATATACCAATATTTTAGCAAGGTTTAAGATACCAGTCCGAATAGGTGGACTAGTCTATTGTTAAACTGGTACATACTGGTATCGTTCCAACACACAGTACTGACCATACCAGGCAGTACGGAATAAGATTTAAATCCTTGTGCATTAGGGCAATTGATGTGAAAATCCACCTCAACTTTCTATCGACAAATTTGAGACCTAATTATGATTCATTCTAATACTTATTGTAATTTTAATTAGCATTTAGTGTATTATTAGGTGTTCGTTAAAATTTTAAAACGCTACAACATGCCACCCTACTAGCATCTCCTTGCCCACCGCATAATGTGGCGTGGTCAAGTACACCTTGACATTTTATATTGCCCCTTGTTCCTACCTTCTTAGCAAAGTGGCAATTATAAGTAGGTGATACTAGGCTCTGAGTAATCTCTCTTGGAAATTCTACTATCCTCTCGTCCATGCCTCAGAACATTTCCAAAAACCTTTTCACTCTCTTAACATAGGCAAGACATTTTCCTCAACCTTTTCACCTAGGCATTAGATGGAGACCCTTCAAATCTCCTTTCACAAGTTGCCTGCTACTGATTATGTTGTCTTGCTCTTGGAACACTAGTTTGACTTGTGCTGTATCCATTCTCCATCCAACTCAACTTGTGAGCCATAGCGAAGAATAGAACAAGCTAGTGGAGTGAGCGCTTGAAGTGCTTGATTTATCTGGAATTAGGAATCTAGGTTGAATCCCCATCATACTTGATGTGGATGATTGACTTGACCGATCCAATTAAGTATCATCAATTTGCATCTCTTCCATATTGAACCATTATGTAAATAAGGTTTTTGGGGTTAGTGGTAGTAATGGATGTTATCAATTATATGATGCATATGAGACTAAACAGTTTGTGCCATATTATTGGTTGTTCTAGCTTAATGGCCACAGAGCTATTTTGTTGCTTTAACTAATGTGGGCTGCAAAAGAAGTTGGCTGCATATTTGTACTACAATGTGCCTTATGCTTGCATGTGGCTACATATATTGCTTGGAATCACACTATAAAATGTCATTCTTCTTCCTTGCTTTGAAAGCCATAAGCATATTGTCTAAATGTAAATATCTAGATTTGTAAAGGCACTAAAGCTTTTCCATGGTCGTAAGAGATCTTAACTATGATGATAATAGGATATACATTGGGAGATTGTTACCAGCCAATGACACTCTTCCCTCAGTCGATAGATTCAGCGAGTTCCACACCCAACATGCAAACAAGAAAATAGTCTGCCTTCCCCGATACTCCCTCTACGCCCTAAAACGTACCCCTTCCCCCTTACTGAACCGGCACCAAACCAGGCCCGGTTCGATGTGAAGTAGACCCTCCAAATAGGAAGGCAATTAACAATACGTCCCTCTTGAATTTCAGCCTTGTCCCTAAGGTTCTCTAGTAACTCCGGAAATTGCTCATGAATGATTTCAGCATCTTCCCAGGTCGCCTCCTTCCGCCTCCTTTGCTAGCTTCGAAGTCCACAAAATTAGCCACTGTTGCACCAATCTATCTGCTTGAAGTATATTCCTAGATGCAAGCACAGCTTCTGGGAAGTAGGAGGGTGGTAACTCAGCCTCTAAATTGAGTTTCAGATTTCTTGTGATCGATAGCTCGCTTCAGATGAGATGTGTGGAAAACCGGATGGATTCGTGAATCTACCGGAAGTTCCAGACAATAAGCCACTTCTCCCACCTTCTTACCAATGCGAAAGGCCCATAAAAACGAGTAGCAAACTTCTGGTTTACGCTTTGAGCAACTGAATACTGCCTATGGGGTCCTTCACATATACAAACTCCCTAATAGTGAAGGAAATATCCTTGTGATGAGTGTTTGCAGCTTTTACCATTCTTTGTTGTGCTCTCACCAAATTGTGCTTCAGCTGCCTGTATCGCCGATTCACCCACAACATAGCATTTCAAGGTGGGGGGATGTCTTCCACATACTATCTCAAAGGGAGTTTTTCTTGTTGCAGATTGGAAACCGGTATTATATCAATATTCAGCCCAAGGTAACTAAGACACCCACTCACATGGCTGCTCTGAAAAAAAATAGCATAGATATGTTTCAAGACATCTATTCAACACTTCTGATTGTCCGTCAGTCTTAGGGTGATAAAATGAACTCAGCTTCAGCAAAGTGCCCTGCAACCTTAAAAGTTTAGACCAAAAATAACTTATAAAAATGGGATCCTAGTCACTGACTATTGATTTGGGAACCCCATAAAGTCTCACAATCTCCTTTATAAACAATTCAGCTACCGATCTTGCTGATAAAAGGTGTTTAAGTGTTACAAAATGTCCATACTTGGACAACCGGTTGACCACTACCATAATGGCATCCGCCCCCCCTTAGACATTGGTAATTCTGTTATGAAATCCATAGCGATGTCTTCCCATATTAGGGTTGGAATTGGAAGTGTTTGAAGCAACCCTGCCTGAGAAGTAGTTTGATATTTCTGCTTTTGACAAATCAGATATTCCGCTATTAATCGGTAAATGTCTTTTTTTATTCCAATCCAGTACACATTATGATGCAGCTACTATATGTGGGTTGGTCCTTAGCTCTGTACTCTAGGGGTTTATGAGACGATGATTGGAAAACGTGAGAGGGTCTTAAGACGGGGGAAGTAAAAGCGTGTCGGAAAATGAGCAACAAGAAAACTAGTGAGAAACAATGCAAAAGACGGCGATGAATACGTTTCGGGGCAACATGGACGACGAAGAAACCAACAACACTCAACTATGCAAATGAAACTCATTAACCTCTCTTAGCGAGCGATTTAAGCACAGCATGGCAACACGGGCAACAGACTTAACGGCGACTCAGCTCGCGCGCCTATGAACTTGCGATCACACCAAAGCTAAGGAACGTTCCACGTCTCCAGCGCCCGGATGCCTATGGGTAAGGAAATCAAATAAGAACAACACAGCGAAATCCAAAACAGGCGAACCTGACGCACCGGCGGTGCGATTTACTTCTTTGAAATAAAAGATGAGTACAACCGGTAGACGAGGAATCGAGGCGGAGCCAAGGATCACACATCTTGTTCCACAGACGGATGCCTGTGGGTAAGGAAATCAAATAAGAACAACACAGCGAAATCCAAAACAGGCGAACCTGACGCACCGGCGGTGCAATTTACTTCTTTGAAATAAAAGATGAGTACAACCGGTAGACGAGGAATCGAGACGGAGCCAAGGATCACACATCTTGTTCCACACTCTAACCTCTCCGAAGTGAGCTCCTATCACACAAGAATGCTAAGGAAAAAGCTAAACTCCAACTTCCTTTTATAGAGCAAGGGAGAGAATATCACACCACAAACATGACAAAGGAATATCACACCACAAGCATGACTAGGGAATAACACACCACAAACATGACTACCTACTCTAACTAACTAAAAATAGTCAAGATGCTGCTGATGCAAGTATTAACTAACTTCTACTAACTACTACCAATTAAAGTAGATGAGAGAATCTTAAGCTGGGCGCATGGGCCGGGCCTCCTGGGCTGCAGTTGGGTCGTCAAACCATCTCGGAGCACACATTGATGAAATAGCAGAATTTGCTGATGGTTGGCTGGTGCATCACCGTGCTAGCGTGTTCCTAGGCTATGTTGGTCAACTGGTTGTAGTAGTGATTATTGACTGGGTCTTCGGGTAATCGGGGTGCCAAACACATGGGTCACAATACCTCCGTTCGGGCTGATAGTGGGCTAATGGCACCCACGAATCGATCTGGTGGTTAACTTGAACGTTGGGATCGCCTTATTGTGGTTGTATCGGGCCCCTTTGAACATTTTAGGGGAGGTGGAACCTTGTCTGGAGGGAAGTCCACAGAATGATCATGTTTCTCTAGTTCTGGAGCTGCCAAGGAGGGTCCTCCTACATCACATTATCAACTAACCGTTGATAAGTTTTGTAAGCCCCAGAATGTCCACTTATAGGAGTGTGATGACACTCATGTAATAATGTGTCAATCCAATGGGATCTAGCCGATAACACTACACGTCCCTCGTAGAACATGTGTCCCTTAACCAATTCAAATGGGGTTGGTAAGGCTGGGTTCCTCCTCAATTTCTCCAGTATCTTTTGTAAAGCAGTGTCCTTTTCTACCTCTTTTTGAACTTCATCAACATCAAGCCACAACGGTCTGAAGATTGCTCTAAACTTAGCCCGCTTGGGTAATCGAGCTAAAGCATCACCTGCCCTATTGTCATTTCTAGGCTTGTATATCACCTCCATATCGTACCCAATAGCTTCGCTAGCCAATTTTGTTGATCCGGTGTAGTGATGCGTTGCTCTAATATATGTCGAAGAGCCTTTTGATTTGTGAGAACTTTGAACTTTCTTCCGAACAAATAAGGGCGCCAATGCTGTATGGCAAGAACCAATGTCGTTAGTTCCTTTTCATAAGTTGATTTAGCTAAATTCCCTTCCAAGAGAGCCTTGCTAAAATAGGCTAATGGTTTCCCTTTCTGCATGAGCATTGCTCCTATCTCTCTCCCGGAAGCATCACATTCAATAGTAAATTCTTCGTTAAAATCGGGTAGTCCAAGAACTGGTGATGTAGTTATGACTTTTAATTTCTCAAAAGCATCTTGCGCTTCTACGTCCCATTGAAAACCATCCTTCTTGAGTAGATTTGTGAGTGGTTGGGCGAGCTTGCCATAATCTTGAACGAACCTCCGATAATATCCCGTGAGTCCTAGAAATCCCCAAACTTCTTTAATTGATCGAGGGGGGTGGGCCAATGGAGAACACTAGACACTTTCTTGGGATCCATAACAACACCACGGACGAATAATATGTTCCAGGTATTCCACTTGCCTATGTCGAATTGGCATTTCTTCTTATTTGCTACAAACTGTTTTGTCTGCAAAACTTGCCTCTGTCCGGGCTCAAGTAAGGACTTGAACTGGGCTGAATTACACACGCTACCATTATTTCTTTCACTAATCATTCCATCTCGTCTTTTTGATAATAAGCATACCGATAAGGCCTCACTCTGACCGGTCCTTCATTAGGTTGTGTGATAATAGCATTATCTAGCTCTCTTTGAGGGGGAAAAGTGATGTGGTTTGTGAAAACTTCAGTAAATTGTTGTAACAACTCTTGCAATTGATCATTTTGTTGAACGGAGAGCTCTTGATTCTCAAGGGAAGACAAATTATCCACAGCAAATATCACGCTCCAAAATTTTGCGTCCACATCTTTCTCCAAATTCTTTAGCGACGCCGGTGTGCGAGTGAGGGAGGGATCGCCTTCAATAGTAAAGTCATGACCGTCCAGTGGAATCTTCATGTACTTCAATCCCCAATCAACACGAATCTCCCCAAGTGTTTCAAGCTAGGCCATGCCTAAAATAATGTCTATGCCCCCTAAACAAAAAAGATACCCCTCAAGCCTTGTGGAGTACTATCCCAAGGATATTGTCAAAGTGCCGCATTTTCCTTACACTAGTGTTTCTAAAATGAAGTTATGGTCCACTGTCAATTAAGATAAGAGAATGAATACCGTTTATTTCACCTTTTAACTTCATAGTACAAGTGCTTGAAATTCCCCTGATGGAATATAGAGACAACTCCATTGTCTTGTAAGATAACTCCACCTGGCCAGAGTTGACAACTATAAACTCCTCAGTGTTGACTCATCGGTGTCATGTTCTTCTTAGAGAATCTGCAAGCGAAAACTCTTACCACACCGATGCATGGGGTGATAAGGTTGATCGCAATGGAAACATAGTGTCTTCTCCTTCTAGTTGACATAGTCTTGATAAGACATCTGCTGTTTTGGGGCGATCTCATGAATTTGTGTTGTTCGTGATAGTACATGGAGAGCACAGTGCGATAAGTGATATTTCTTTTTGCCCCGCCTTGTATTGCGGTACTACTTCCTAGCAAGCTTATCAAGATCATGAGTTGACTTAGACGAGTCAACGAGTTTATGAGTTGGCTGCGGATTAGCGAGTCAACTCGCCTATAGGAATGTTTTCTATAGTTAACTTGGTCAAAATCGCGAGTCCACTCGGTGGAATCTCAGACAAGTTTGACCAAGTTAACCGAGTTAACTCACTGAAGCGAAAGACGCTCGTCTTTGATCGCTTCATCTTCCACGAAAACAAAGAAGGTAAGAGAAAAGGGTAAAATTTGCTGCCGCTTTCACCGCCACAGATTTTTTTGTCGCCGCTTGCATCGTCGCCGCCAAGATCTGCTTCGTCGCTGCCAGGAAGAGAGGTCTGCGTCGGCAGGAAGCTTTGTCATCGCCACGAAGAGAGTTCATCATTGCCAGGAAGCTTCGTTGCAAGCTTCGTTGTCGCCAGGAAAAGAGGTCTGCGTTGCCAGTAAGCTTTGTCCTCGCTAGGAAGAGAGTTCGTTGTCGCCAGCAAGCTTTGTTGTCACTAGGAAGCTTCGTCGCCATTGCCATCGGGAGTTCGGAACGCCAACCGTCATCGAGAAGATGCCAATCGCCAGAAAGCTTACGCTGTAGGTAATTTTCCCCAAATCCTAATTGCCAGCCTCTTAATCTTATCGCTTATAATTTCTTATCACAGTAATACAGTATCACTTAACATCTTTCATTCTTTATTCTTCCAGCGCATACTAATAATATATGCACATAATTTATAAAATATTATTATTATATTATAATTGTAGGATCTTATGATCCTACGATCCGATCTTATGATCCTATGATCCGTTCTTACGATCGGATCCTATAGATCTTCTACCGTTCCTAGGTAGGATCGCGATCTTGATAATATTGCTTCCTAGTCGTGAAGTGTGCTGAGTTGATGCTATATTTTGGGGTGCATTGCCATCGGTATAAAAGGAGGGAGAATTCTTAGCAACAAAATACCCACTAAGGCCCCCCAAAAGTCTTGGCCGTAGTCTCCCCTGAATTAATGCGCCCTTCGACAACACTGCCGCTAGAAATTTCTCTCTCAATAATACGTGCAAGTGTCATGGCTCTTATTATATCTGTGGGAAAGAAAGCTTGTACTCGCTCCCGGATTTCCAATTTGAGTGCTTTCAAGAAGAAACCCACATATTGTTGCTTCGGCAAGTCTGGGATTTGAGACACAATTTCTTTATAAGCTGTAATATATTTAGTCACTGTCATAAAGCCTTGTTCTAAGGCAGCTAACCGTTCATAAGCAGTGGTAGTTGGAAACTCACTATACTGTTGGAGCATTTCTTCTTTAAGGGCCTCCCAAGATAGGTTCGGTAGTCGTCTCTTTAGCCACCAGAACTAGTGGCTCGCTTGATCTTCCATCCTAACAAAAGCCATTGGGATTTTGTAGGCATCAGATATGCCCTAAATGTTAAAATACTGCTCCCCTCGTGCTATCTAGTCCATTGGGTGATTGCCATCAAACATTGGTAATTCCACGCGTCTATGCATCCAACGTCTATCATCACCGCCCATGACCTCCTTATCTGGTACGCCTGTGCGGAAAATGCCTCGACGACCACCATCGATATTAGTACCTGAAAGATAGGGGCCTAAATTAGTCTTGTGCAAACCAATGCTCGTCCTGTGCAGGAGGAGGGCAATACGGTTCATTGCGGGGGCCCCTGATGGCCCAACCCTTCCACTAGGGCCACGCAAAGTGCCATCTCCCAACGAACGAACTGGTGGAGATTCTATTCGTTTGTCCTTTGCGAGCTCAGCCAGCAAAGAACGCATCTCATCCAAAGTCCCCAAGCGGCGATCAATCTCAGATTGTCAATGATTGATCGCAGCTAGCTCCTCCTGCTGCTGACGACGCTCCTCAGCAGCTACTAAAGCTTCGAGGCGACGGTCCTTACCCATCGATTGCATCTTTGCCTGAACGGCAATGATGGTTTGTGTAGATCGCTCAACGAGCTTTCTAAAGTCTCCAAGCGAGCCTCATTGCATGTCATCACCACGGGAAGAGTGCGTCCGTCGAGAGATTGCATCCGCCTTGCATAGACAAGCGTGTGCAGCTCGAGCGAGGACGAGCACGACCCAAAGGACGCACAAGAAAATGTCCACCCGCTCAGATACTCACCCGCCGCACTAACGAAGACGCTGCGAAGAATGACCACGAAGAATTCCTCAGCAACTCCGAACGAAGACGCCGAAGACACAGGGAGGAATCAGACGTTGAAGACACAAGGAGGAATCCGTTGTCCACCGGCAGGTCGGACCAATTTGTTATAGGCCAAAGCACTCTTCCCTCCCTCAGCCGATAGCTTCGGCAAGTTCCACACCCAACATGCAATCAAGAAAATAGCCTACCTCCCCCGATACTCACTCTACGCCCTAAAACGTGCCCGTTCTCCCTTACTGAACCGGCGCCAAACCAAGCCCGGTTTGACGCGAGTAGACCCTCCAAATAGGAGGGTGGTTAATAGAGATCTTGTCTGATGATGAACACGTAGAAAGAAATGTGGAAGATGATTGATTTGCCATCTGAATTATAAGAGAAACATGTAGATAATAGATAACTTTGTTGATGTGATTATCTATAAAATTTATAAGATGTTTGAACAAGTGAACAACTGAAGTATCACTAAACCATATAGCTGATTTCTTAACTATGTTAATTTTTTTAAAGAAAGTTATTTTACTTTTCTACCTCATTACGTCCCAAAAGATTAGCCTGCTTAGCTCCTTAAGCCAATTAGAAGTCCAAACCAAGGTTCAAAAAATTGGTCTGATCGATGTACTGGTCTCCTATCATACTGGTTTGTACCGGTCCAAGTACCGGCAGTACTAATGCTCTACTTGGGGCAGCGGGTAGTGGAGATTCTAATGAATAGACCCGCGATCCCATAGAAAGACATCACAATCCCTTGTGGAAAAAAAATGATACCGTCGCTCTACCGGGGGCGGCGGGTAGTGGAGATTCCACTCCACCTAGAGCAGGTGCTATGCTTCTTTCGCTTTACTTGCAGAAGCTCTGGAGCAATTGCTAGTGGAGTAGGTGAAGCTTCTAGAGCTTAGGTGAAGCTTCTAGAGCTTCTGCTTCGCCAAGAGCAGCCGCTAGTAGAGCTTCTGAAGCTTTAGCTCCACCTGAAGCTTCCACATACAATACACTACTCTGAAAATCGTCTGGTTTGGACCAGTTTTTAAATCTTTGGTCCAAATATTAGAAGTCAACTGCTCTCTGGTATGTACAACAAGCCAGTTCGCTACATTATTTGCTTCTCTTCTTACATGTTGAAACATGTGGTTTTTGCCTTTGGACAAGTATTTAATTTCAGCAATCATAGATCTGATTTTAGGCCGGTATGGATGCTTGTTAATGCATTGAATAGTTTCCGCACAATTAGATTCTATAATTACCCTCTTATTGCTGTCATTTCAGTTTGCATATAAGTAGCTCACAACACTTCTAATTACAAGCATTTCAGAATATAGAGGTGATGGGCTACTATGATTAGCCGATACTGCTATAATAGTCTATCCTTTGTTGTCTCTAACAATATACCCTTTGTAGGGGTGTGCACGGTTTAGTCCACCGGTTAACCGGTAATCGGTACGTACCGGTTAACTGGTTCGGTTAACCACCGGTTTATGCTTAACCTGTTTTTTTTATAAAATTTAAAATTTTGAATTATAAATTTTTAAAAAAATTACAAAACGCTCCCCATATAATTACTTAATTAGTTAACTATTAAATTATTAATATTTAATAACAAATAACGAGTTAATATTATTATTATTAACATTTAACTTTTATATATATATATATATACACACGGTTCGGTTCAGTTAATTGCGGTTTAGAAAATTTCTAAACCAAAACTGAATTGAGAACTATTTGAAATAGGAAAAACCGAACCGTTCAATTAACCGTCGGTTCGGTTAACCAAATATTTTGGTTCGGTTTGACCGGTTTCAATTTGGTTCGGTTCAATTTTTTTCCGAACGGGTAGGATCGATTTGGAGAAATCCTGAACTGATTCTACCGGTTAACCACTGGTTTATGGTTAATCGGTTTTTTTTTTTATAAAATTTAAAATTTTGAATTATAAATTTAAAAAAATTTACAAAATCCTCCCCATATAATTACTTAATTAGTTAACTATTAAATTATTAATATTTAATAACAAATAATGAGTTAATATTATTATTATTAACATTTAACTTATATATAATAATAATAATATATATAACAATATATATAATAATATAATATATATACGGTTTGGTTCGATTAACTACAGTTCAAAAAATTTCTGAACCGAAACCGAACTGAGAACGGTTTGAAATATGAAAAATCGAACCGTTCAATTCACTGTCGGTTCGGTTAAACTAAAATTTTAGTTTTGTTCGACCGATTTCGGTTTGGTTCGGTCAACAGTAGGATGTTTCCTATGCAGTAATTTTCAGCCAAATATTAAATTTTGTGTGGTAGGCAACTTTTATAGAATGTTTCATTCCCCTCTAGTTTCACCATGACCACCTTGTTACTTCTAAGCAGCTATGCTTATACCATATATAGATTTGTTAAGAGGGAGCCCATTGGTTCCATTCTTCCAAATCCACTTGTCTTCCGAGTCAGCAGCTATGCTTATACCATATGTGCATCTGCTAATTTCCTCATTAAATCTCTCGCTTATGCCATTCTTATCCCATATATGAATAAGGTCAGGTCGGTCACCTTCTCCCCCAAATCGCTAGAAATATTAATGTGGGCGGGCTTGTGGTCAATTGGAAGATCCAAGCACCAAAGGTGTTTAGTAATACTAGTCTCTTTGCCATGCTGCCTAACATAATGCAGATCACTAACAACACCCTTCCACCCCTTGCTAGAATTCTTCGGCTTCTTGATATTCGAGGGTCTAAAATCTCCATACTTAGCCCTATACATCTTAATCTAGAGCTCTTCTCTAGAATTCAAGTAATCTAGTATCCTTCTATGGTTTATAGCCGGCTTAAGAATGGTTAGATCTTTTGTGTGAGTGCCTCCTTGATTTCTAGGCCTGATAAGGATGTGCCATTTAATGTGGTGTATACCATTTTCCAAATTGTCCTTGGACCAGATAAATTCCCTAATTTTGGTGTTAAGTTTTTCCAATTGGGTGGTAGAGAGTCCATTAGTTATCATATTATGCACAAGAAGGACACTCTTAGCAAGAGTAATTTTATCTGCCTGTGAAAGGTATCGACCTCGCAAGGCTTGAATTTTGTCTTTAAACTTTTTCATGGACTCATGGTATATTTATTTAGAGTTAGCTTTAGGGTATATTTGAGTCCCTAGGAAAGAGTAGTAGCCATGTCAATTGAGGATTCTTCTTTTTAACTTTTCATGCCAGTGATTTGGAAATTAAATCCTAGTCTTCTCACTATTGACTTGTTGCCCCATGATTAACTCATAAGTCCTAAGGATTTTTTTAATATCGGTGCAGGTTTTCTGATTAGCTTTGACACACTTTGCATTTGCCCTTAATATTAAATGGCATAATCCTGAGGCTATCAACAGCATGATTCAAGAGGGCACTAAGAATACATGGAGGTACGGGGATAAAGGGTCTTCTTGGCAGATACCCGAATTACCCTCAAAATTGTTGGTGGTCTCCCCGTTTATACTACAAGAATAAGTGGGGGAGACAATGCAAGCTTCTATCCAATTAATAAAGGTCTCAGGGAAGTTAAAGAAGCTCCATAGCCAATCTAATAGCTTTCCTTTTAATAGTATCAAAAACCTTTTTAAGGTCAATTTTAGTAAGGATAGCAGGATTCCTGGCCTTAGAATGATGAATACTATGAGCAAGTTTATGGACCACCCTAATATTATCATGTATACTTCTATCCTTAATAAAGGCAGCTTGTTCTGGGCTTATGAGATTAGGGAGATGCATCTTCAATCTATTAGCCAGGGCCTTGGAAATGATTTGTAATTAACATTACAAAGGGTAAGGGGCCTATATTGGGTTTGTTTTATTGGAGAGAATCTACAGAAAATGCAATGAATCGGATAGCTTTTGCATCCAGATTCATTGCATTTTCTCTTCTCTCCCATGTAGATTCTCTCCAATAAAACATACATAGTTTGGGGATTAGGATTCTTAGGTATGAAAATGATTTTACTACCCGAGGAAGCAGGAATAGTGTTATCAGCATGGACTTTTATGAAACCATTTATAATGATCTCCCAATTCTGCTTGTAAAACTCAGCTGTAAACCCATCAGGGCCAAGACTTTTACCAAGTTTAAGCTCTTTAACCACCTCACTAATTTCCAACACAGAAAGGGTGGAGCATAAGTTCTTTTGCATTCTATCCTCAAGTTTGTTCACATATCTATTGATTTACTCCCTGATGTGCTTAGTAATGATGGGCTCAGCCCAGCATTTTTATCATTCCAAAGATTAGCGTAATGATCCATAAAAAACCTGATGCTAGTAATGTCTTTGGAAATAGTCCCATCAACAAGTTTTAAATGAGTAATTTGATTAATTCTGTCTCATTGTGACCCACTAGTGGTAGACTTTGGTGTTGTCTTCCCCTTGATTATTCCAGTTACACCAAATAAGGGTATGCCATTTTATGTTTATTTGTCTAGCAAGAGCATTAGCTTTATTAACAAGGGGAAGCTCATTTTCTCTTTAATGGTGAGCATTTGTTGGGTATGCCATTTTTTCTAAAATGACTACAGGTTTTCTTAGGTTCTGTTTTTTTCTGTGCAGAAGTTTGGTTTTTATACTACCTAGTCTATTTTGGAGGGTAGGATCCAAGTTATGTTGTCTTTCCCAAAAGGTGTAGGAGTCTGTACAACAGTGGGCCAGCCTCTAGGAAGATGTTTGGCATTAGACCTGCCAAACAGCTTTAGCCGTCCACCATTGGCAGCTGCCCTATCTAGTCTACTCAAGATCTTCCTTTTTCCTTTTTGGTTATTAGTCCAAGTGAAAGTGCAGCCATCATGACCAAGGTCAAGAAGCCCCTGACCACCCCTCTCATTATCAATTGACTTTTATAATCTGCTTATCAATTAACCCTCTCATTATCAATTAACTTTTATAACCCGCTTATCAATTAACTTGGATTTGAGGTCTTCGTCAAGCCCAAGCCTTAACATATATTTCAAAACTATCTCTTAGTCGACGGCATATGAGGTCAGCTCAACGGCGGCTTCACCATTCTCGGTAGCCTTTTCCTATTGGTCTCTCATCATCCTTACGATTAAGTTTTTGCTTTGATACCATTTGTTATGACCGACTTAGTCAGCAAACTAACCTATAAACTTGGTGAGCCGAAATGACAATTTGAATTAATTTATTAAAATACTTAGGCCCAAGTTGATGGTAGTAAGCCTACTAAAGCATATGGACTATATTATCACTTCTTCCACCTCTAATATGGGACTAAATGGGACTAAACTGGAGTATTATACTAACACCATACAAATATAAATGTTAATTTAGAAACACAGATTAACCTTAAGAAACATAATCTGTGGTTGACTTATTTGAGTTTATAGCACATCACCTGACACAAATATGTGATGTTTGTACCTATTAGATGTTCTATACTTTTTTGTAGATGTTTGAACAACTGAATTGTCAATATACCATATTATGTCTTTCTTTAAGTAACCAAAATCACTTTAGGAAAGAATACCAACCTTTTCCAGCTAATTTATTCTTGTGGCAAATTTCTCTCAACATTAGATTGGATTATCTAAAATTTGATTTCTGCTTTTGGTTCTCTTAAAATCTATCAGGCATTGATTGGAACGATATCTTTGCGGAGGACAAAGGATTTGGGAAATAAAAGTAATGGTTTCGTTGGGCTTCCACCTAAGACAATTGAAACCTGTTATGTGGGGCTCTCTGCTGAGGAGCAAGAATACTATGACCAAGTGGAATCTGTAGCTCAAAACACTCTGAGAGAGTTCATTGATGCAGACACTGTATTGCGTAATTTTTCCACTGTGCTTCATATATTATTGCGACTGAGGCAGATTTGTGATGATGTAGCATTATGCCTTTCAGACATCAAATCTTTTCTTTCATCTAATGATCTGGAAGGTACACATGTTTATTTGAGATTTAAATCTGCCAATTATACTTGTTTTATTACAGTGAATGTAATCTGTTGAGAAATAAATCTTTGTATTTTATTTAAAGTTTAGTTATTGGGTTTATTAATGGTTATGTTATCATAACAAATTTGGATCCATTATACTAACTTAAATATTATAATAGTTGTAGTAGTAAGCGAACTTTTCAGCTTTTCTAGTATCAAAGCAAAATCGTTAATCTTCTCCTTTAAAGACAGAGTAAGATGTTTTTCCATGGTTGGATAGTTGCCTCTTTTCCCTTGGAAGACATCATAATTCACAAGAGGATGACATTGAAAAATGTAGACTAGAAAAAAGACATGATTACATGAGGGTAACGAGGACCATCTAATAGGTGGGGCCATGGAAGATTTGGGGCATGATAGTTGGATTACTGAGATTTGGGGCATCATAATTCACAAGGATTTGTTAGTGAATATCTTGTTGGATTACTTAGATGAACATTTATTATAAAGCCTAAATGCATTAAAAAGAGGAAAAATTTTCAGAGCGGGGCACCCTTCTACAATTTTTTTGCAGCGGATTGCCCCGATGTACCTTGTACGAATCTTGGCACAGGTGCAGAAGGCAATTTCGTATAACACTTATATATTTTTGTATAACATCCGCTTATTATCATATAACACCTTAATATTATCGTATAACACCTTTATAATACCTAAATATCGTATAAGTATGCTCTTAAGATAAGGTTATATTTTCGTATAACACCTTAATATTATCGTATAACACTTATATAGTTTTTGTATAACACCTGCCTATTATCGTATAACACCTTAATATTATCGTATAACACATTTATAACACCTAAATATCCTTTAAGTATGCTGTTAAGATAAAGTTATATTGAGATTTGATAAGTTATACGAAAATATTTAGGTGTTATACAATAATAGATAGGTGTTATACGAAAACATTATAAGTGTTATACGATATTCAGGATCTGTTATATGAAATTGCCTTAGATAAAATTGTATTAAGTTTTCTGCACCTGTGTCAAGATTCGTGCAAGGCAGATCGAGGCACCCGCTGTAAAAAATTGCGGAAGGGTGCTCCACTGTGAAAATTTTTCCATTAAAAGAGCTATCTGGAAAAAGAAAGTTGGGAGAATTTGAATCCTAGGGAGTCATATGGAATAAAAATCATACCAAGATAATAGATTGCCATGGATAGGAAAAAAAATCATGTTACTAGAATTGTAGTAGGATATCATTGGTCCATTGTGACATTGGCTTGCATAGTTACTTTGAAGTTTGAACTAGGTTTTTTTAAGGTTCATAAATTATAGTTGATGTAGATCAAATAAGTTATTTGATAAATGGAGATTTACTATCTAAATGAAACCAAACCTTTTCCCTTTCTTGATTGTGTAGTTACTAAAATTGGTTCGGGCCACTCGGGACAGGCTCCATGTATTGGTACGAGACAGGACCGAGATTTTAACGCATTGGCTTTGTTTGAAAACTTATGAATTACTTTTGTTTTTCTTTTGTTTACATTACTTTCATTTGTGACTAAATTTCTGATGTATTTTCATCAATTTTCTCTTGTGTGAATGTACATGATCGTGCAGATGTTTCTAGTAGTCCAGATTTGCGTAAGAAATTGGCTTCATTAGTTGAAGAAGGAGATGATTTTGATTGTCCAGTCTGCCTTTCTCCACCTGTGAAAGTCATCATTACATCTTGTGCTCATATATTTTGTAGAGCTTGTATACTGAAAACCCTGAAAAATCTCAACGCCCGCTGTCCCATCTGTCGTCATCCCTTGTCAAAAACTGATCTGTTTTTGGCGCCACCAACAAAATCTTCCGATGCTGATGAGTCAAAAGCTCACTTGGGAAATAGGCCATTTTCTTCAAAAGTTTCAACTTTGCTGAAACTTCTAGCGGCATCCAAGGAGCAGAATCCGTCGGCCAAGTCGGTCATCTTCTCACAATTCAGGAAGATGCTAAGCTTGCTTCAAGAAGCACTTGAGGATGCTGGTTTTGTGGTTTTGCGATTGGATGGTTCAATGACTCTGAAGGAGAGAACTGAAGTGATAAGGAAATTTGGCATATCTGGCCCTGGATCACCGACAGTCTTACTTGCCAGCATGAAGGCTGCAGGTGCTGGAATAAATCTTACAGCCGCTTCTAGAGTATACATTATGGAGCCATGGTGGAACCCGGCGGTTGAAGAGCAGGCAATGGATAGAGTTCACAGGATTGGGCAACGGCAAGAAGTGAAGATTGTGAGGTTAATAGCGAAGGGTACCATAGAAGAAAGGATTCTAATTTTGCAGGAAAAGAAGAAGAAATTAGTAACTGGCGCATTTGGGAGAACCTCGGCGAAGAATATGAAGCAAATGCGCACTGAAGACCTGCGTATCGTGATGCGACTTTGAGTTCCAACTTCGATGAGCAGGCGACTTTCTAGTGGTCTTACCTTTCATGCATATGTAATTATGTGCGTGCATGAAATTTTGTTCGTCATTCATGCTTTGTGCATGAGTGTACATTTTGTTTGCCTCAGTTCACTGATACTTGTTCTTCTACGTAGGATTTTTAGATTAAGTCATCCAGCATGTACCTTGCCACAGAGCTAACTTGGAATGAGATGACGGCACACATATTAATGTGAGTTAGGTATGCTGACTTGTCTCAGATGATTATTTGATTCTCCATCCTATACTATCTTATGATCATAAATAATGCCTTGGTATTTTAAGTATTGTCCTTAGGATATGAGAAAAAATTGGTAAGGTGTTATCTTTTCTTTGGTAGGGTTACATTTGAGCGGTCTATCCCTTTAAATTTATAAATCTTAAAATAAAAGTCACGTTTATATTATTTTAAAATTTACACATCTAGATGACTCAAATATAATCTGCCAAAGATTTTTAAGCTAGATCTTGCCTTAAAATTTTCTAAAATTTCTCTTAGTAGGAAAAAAAATTATGAAAAAGAAATAATTAAAATTTTTATCTTGGTATTTATTTAGAAGGAAATAAAGTTAGAAGGATTGATAAATATATGTTATCTTTTTATTTTTACACTGACGATGATGATAAGAGGCGATAATGAAAAGACAGCAACGACGAAGAAGGTTGCAAGAGAAGCACGAGAGAGAGAGAGAGTGTGGATAGGCATTAGAATGATAGATCTAGTTTTTTGCCTGATTTTTCACCCGATTTAGATGAAAATCAGATAGGGTTATTTTCTCTATCACTTTTCTTTTATTTTTTGTCTGTTCTACTATATATGATTTTATAACTCTCTTTCTAATTTTTCATCTATTTCTTCCTCTTTTCCTTCCTCCTAACATGTGTTGAACTATGTATTTGTTTCTATATGATTGACATCATGCGAGTTCCTCCCAATCAGCAACAATGAATACTGTCAAACACAACTGAATGCGAATCTTTAAGCTGCAAAATTGCTTCTTATACAATGTCCCTCCCTACTTAGTAAATGAAACCTATCTACGGGGAAAGGAAATTAAAACAACTTGTTCGATATTGTCAGAGGCTGACTACATAATGAAATAACTTATGGTATGTGCATCAAACACAGGCAGGTCTAATAGTACTAAGATCTAAGGTTTGCTATTATCTCCACTACAAGTTCAACCATTTTCATGAGAAGGCTGGAATACCAATGCCGGCAGCCTTCCTCATTAAGCTTAAAAAGACCCTTGTAATTCATTCCAGAGGCTGGGAAGAGCTTATGCCAAGTAAGACCCAAAGGGTCAAGGATGATAATCACAAATTATATAGAAGGTGTAATACAATTTTCTTCCTTGAACAGAGCAAGGCTACTACTGATGTAAACAGACACGTACCACGGTGAATGACATGCTTACTATGGGTTGCACGATAAGGTACTAATATGGTATCTCTAACTGAAACACATGGAGGAGGGTCATGCCAAAATTTGGCTATCGCCAACCTTGCTGGAAGAATAGGTAGATGAATGATAGAGATGAATTAAAAATCCCAAATCCAGAAATATGCTGAAACTTTAGGTTTAACCACAAAGATCAGGTACTGTAGCCCACCTTAGCATGCACCTCTATTCCTACCAGATCATCTCGTGAACAGCTGGGGCTCCAAGTAATGCGACCACTGCCCACACCACCTATCCAACTGCCCATGTTAATAACTCCTCTTTACTGGTTTCAGAATGATTTTGAATATTACTCTGTGGTAAGGCTTTGGTAATTGATAGGCTTTGGTAATTTGTATACAACTTCAATGTGGATGAAAGCTATAAGTTGGGCCAACCGACAGCCCTTGCAAGTGCTTGCTAAGAGCTACTATTTAGTGCATAACAAAGCCTATTATTAAACTACATGTTTTCACCCAAAAATGTTGAAAGGGAATGTCAAACTCGTGGCAAACAAACGGAATAACTGGCCATGAAATCGCAAACTCAATCCAGGGTACAGTGTGGATGTTCAACAGCTCATGCCAAAAGCGTAGAAAGGGAAATTCATACACGAGTAGGATCATTCGAATCAAGTATAGATACCATGAAGGAAGTAAAATTGAACAAAGTAATCTAGACACTACAGAATAATTTCATAGGAAATTCCTGATGCTTTCTTAACAACAATAATGGTCAAGCAAGCCGTAAAGAAAATGGAGCCAGTAAGTTACACTTACCAAAGATCCGCCTGGAGAAGAAAAGTGTTGGAGAAAATTGAAGAAGACCTAGCAGCCCTACAAAAAAAACATAGCATGAGTGCTCCATATCTGTCAGATATTTTAAGCTCTAAATCGAAGGGACAGAAGAAGCTATAGCTGGAAAATTTATCAAGCATTTATCAGGCATTTTGAACCTGCTGTATATGGAATAATTAGGTCAAAATTGGTTTTGGCTTTAGACTAGGTTGGAAGCATAAGACTTGGCACGCGCCAGTATTTTAAAGGGAGGAGACTGGGTCAAAATTGATTTTGACTCTATATGAAATTGGAAGCCACCTCAAGATGCGACAAAAAGAACTGGCGGGTGCTGGTCGCAGCAGCTAAAAAAAACACAAACAAAAGGAGGAAAAGGACAAACAACCGACAAATAGAAATGATCGGGGTTGGTAAAAGGAAAAGGAAAAAAAGAGCCCACCGTAGTGGACAGAAACAAAAGAGGCGCGAAAACAAAAAAAAAAACACCCGCTAAGCAATTTGTCTCATCAGGCTGGGATGATATAAGGAGGTGTCGACAGTAAGAAAAGCGGGCAAGACAGAAGAAAAAGGAGAGGCAGGAGAAGGGAACACAGGGAGACGGCAAGAAGCATACGAAGGTAATAAAGGGAAGTTTCCATTTATTTTCTTAGGTTTCATCGATGCACTAAGCATCCTGGCTCACGATGGACACACACATGCACTACGCATTGTATTTATTTTCTTAGGCTTCATGGATGCACTAAGCATCCAAGCTCACGATGGACATACACATGCACTACGCTTTGTACTTATTTCTCACTTAAGACCTCACGGGTGCATTAAACATCCTGGCGACTATGTCTGAATTGACGGTGAGGGGGGCTGGAAAGCTGATTTTGAGAGCCCACGCAAAAAGGGAGGGCATGAGAGGTTGAGGAGTAGGAGAAAGAACAAGGAGGCGTCGGTTCAAAAGAGAGAGGGAAAGAAAGTGAGAGGCTGAAGAGTAAAAAAAACAAGAGGCGTTGGTTCAAAGGAGAAAAAAGAAAGAAAACACATCGAGGTTGGTGGAGGTGTGGTTGGGTGAGAAAGTCAGGTAAAAAAAGGGGGGGGGGGGAAGAAGGCCGAAGAGATTGGTTGAAAAATAAGAACGAAGAGGCCGATAAAAAAAATCAAAACAAAGGGGAGACATGGAGATAGAACTAGCGTCTGAATCATTAAACGAGGGGATAGAGGAGCAGTACCGGTTAAAGCCCCTGATCCTCCTTTTAAATTCCCTTGTCCAAAAATCGTTGCTTTAAGAAGTGCTGTTCAAGGAGGCCTGTCGCTACACTAAACCTTCGAAGGAAGTCCTCGCTGAGAAAGGGAACTAGCAAAAGGAGATATGTCAAAAAACATACACCAAAAAAAAGGAGAAAAAAAATGTAAAGAAAATAAGGACGAAGCAGAACTACTCAGATGAAGTGCTTGCCTGTTAAAATATCTTCAAGTTCCGTCCGCTGTAGAAAGTGCACTGTAAGAAGGGAGCAACATAACCTTGTTTTACCGTTCTGCTATGAGGAGAAGGTGGTAAAAGAATGGTGATGATGGGAGAAGAACGAAACTATCTAGATAGAGCTCGTTTTGTCACCCGATAGAAACCGCTGATCGCCACTGTGCGTCAGAAGCTCTGCAGGCACCCGAACTTGAATTTGAAGATCCTTACCCAAAACCAAAAGAAAATAGAGCCGTTAAAGGGAATAATAAAAAAGGAAAAAATAATAAAAAAGGAGAAATGAACAGACCAGAGAGGCATGCCGCTTCTCGGGCAGATCCAACCCATGCCCACTCTGCTGGTGGGCTAGAACCCGGAGTGAATCCAACTCGCCGTAAATCCATCCCGCCGCGACTTCTAGAAGGCAGGAGAGCAACCCCTTGACATTTATTTCGGCTTCCACATTCTTCCACTCGATGGATCCACCACGGGAAATCGGCTGTTAACGAAACGGAAATCACAGAAGAAATTTCAGAAACCTCTTAAAATTGCGGCCTAGATTATATAAGGAAAAGGAGAAGGGTTTCGGTCCATAACATGAAGAGAGGATTTAGGATTCCCTTTGCGTCCAGCCGCCGTGGCCGTCTCGTGCTGTCTTCGCCTCCGTTGACCCCGGTACCGCCCTTTTCTCCCAGAAATCATTGGTACCATCCCCTCCATGAACGAACCGCTAGGTTGGCGCATTCCTCACCATGAATCGGCGACTTTGGTCCTCTACCCCTCCTGGGGTCTGGATCCGATGTGAAATTGCAGTCGCCGCAATAGGATTTGTCGATTGTCGCCCTTTCCCTTGCCTAGCTATCAACGCCGCGTCCTCAATAGTCACCGCCTGAAACCCTGGGCCGGTGTTGCTACTGCTGTCAGAGACAAGCGAATATCTTCCGCCTTCGTCACCTTCAGAGAACACCGTCAATAAGCTCACCGGCGCCCCCTCGTCTGAAGCTACCGTCGCCCAGATGAGTTTCCCGAGATTCGCCCGGCAGCGGAGCTACGAAAGAAATGTGCTTGTATTTTGGGGTAGTCAACTTTACTCTTTGACCAAAAGTCTCGGGGTCAAAGGCGCACGCGATGCTATTAATTCCATCCCCTTAAATTTCAGTTAACAATGAAGCTAAAATGGGGTTGAATAATAGGCTTACACCGTAAATAAGCCGTTAGGCCCTAACATGCTGCGCCAATCCCCAAGCACTTCATCTACGTCCGCGTCTCTAGCTAAGGGATCGCCAAATTTAATTTCACCTGTCGATCGAAGCGGTCAAAGTATGCCTTACTCTTTGGTCAGAAGCTTTGAAGCCAAAGAGCCCAAGCTCTGTTCGTCGATTACCGCAATAAGAGTAAAACAAATATATATATATATATATATATATATATATATATATATATATATATATAAACTTTATATATATATATATATATATATATATATATATATAAACTTTATTCTTCGATCGGAAAGACGCAAGGTCAAAATAAATCTATATGACAGGGTCAAATCCTCTCCCCTTCGAATTTTAACCCGGACCTACGCGATGAAATGTTGTTTGGGAGGCGCGTTCGTTACGAGGCATAAACTCCTCAACACGACGTCGTGCTTGTTAAGGTCCAAACAAATTTTCAAATCAAATTATCCAATACGCCGCAAGGCCAGATAATTTTTCAAATCAAATTATCTAACACGCCACAAGGCCGGATAGTTTTTCAAATAAAATTATCCAACACGCCGCAAGGCCGGATAATTTTCCAAATCAAATTATCCAATACGCCGCAAGGCCAGATAAATTTTTGAATCAAATTATCCAACACGCCGCAACGCTGGATACTTTTCCAAATCAAATTATCCAACACGCTGCAAGGCTATATAATCTTCCAAATTAAATTATCCAACACGCCGCAAGGCCGGATAAATTTCCAAATCTAATTATCCAACAAGCCGTGAAGCCGGATAATTCCCCAAACCAAATATCCAATGTGCCCGAACGCATTACGATGGAATATTGTTTGGGAGGTGCGTACGTCGATGTTTATCATCGGGGCGTAGCTCCTCAGTATGACATTGTGTTGCCTGGGCCGGATATCATTGATTGAACTACCGCAAGGCCCAACACTCGATGAAGGCATATCGCCCAAGTTGATGAAAGCTCCTTTCTTTTATCGTTTATATATCATGTCCAATCATGTATTCTCATCACGTTTATGAATGATATTGTTCGACTCATTTCTCTTATTTTATTTCGTATTATAGATCTCTTAAGAAAATGTTCCATAATTTTAAGGGTAATTAACAATGAGTGCTCGCACTCATTGGAAGCCAGAACCCATTGAACAAAAAACCTTATTGATTTAAGGTGAATTTGAAATGGTCATATTACATTTCTAATGTAACAATTTTGACCCCACAAATTCTGGCACGCCCAGTGGGACCTGGCTTCTCCTTTCATCTCAGAGATCTATATTATGCAATGATGTTCGCACCCTCGTTCTCATGCATGTCTTGTTCCGCGCAGCAATTTTCTCACATGGCGAGCAAGATCAACATATTCATGGAGGGAGTGGTGGACAATATGTGGGATATAAAGTTTGGCTGCATCCCCGACGTGGCTGAGTTTATATATGTACCATTCAAGGACTCAGAAAACGTCACAGGGAAGATTACTCCAATTGTTAAGAACAAGACTATCTTAAAGAAGCGGAGGACCGTTACAAAAAAGGAAAACGAACCCTTGATTACTGTTCAGGGGGACATGCTCAACCTAGAAGAAGAACTATCGTTTATCGTTAATGAGGGCGAGCTTAACCAAGTCGTGTTCTCAAACCCTGAAATGATAAAGAAGCAAGAACGTTGAGCTTTGAGGAAGAAGAGGGCTAGACTCTTCAAGCAAGGTCGCCTAACCCATGTAAGGCATAGTCACTCTACCCCCAAAATAGAAACTCCAGTGAAAAATATGTTCGCGCCACTCCTATCAGTCCAAAGAAATTCCAACTTGGTAGAAGGACCGCGGTTGCGAACCGACGTGCAAAGCAAGCCACGCCCAAAATCCGGGAACATCACTTCTCCGAAGTCGATATCACAAAGGACCTACAAGGTCTATAAAAGGGCTCAAAAGATTATGAAGAGGAAAGAGAAGCGCTTCAGGATCAACCATGAAGGGGCGAGAGATTATGTAACCCACATGGTGCAGATGGTAGAGCATACACAAGAGGCCGGCTCTAATTCTGAGGAAGAAACCCTTCGGACCATGGCGAGGAAAGCTAAGGGTAAAAAGTTAGCTTCTGTTATTATCCAGGAGCTTGTTCAATGATATGAACCAGGGGCAACCTCTTTACACAAAGAAATTTTTGAAGAGGAAGAGGAAGAGGAAGAACCTATCATGACCACTAACCATAACCATCAGGATGAAGCTATCGCTGACCTCAAGAGACAACTCAAAAAGAGGGATAATGACATGAGCATCCTCATGGCAAAATTCGAAGAGGTGACTAATGTTCTAGCAAGAACACAAGAGATGGTGTTACTCCAAGAGCAGCCGCCACGAGAGCAGAATAACGCTCCGACAGTGTCTTCTCTACCAGCTCAGTCACCAGCTCAGTCAAATGACGATGTTGTCACTTTGACTAGAATGGAAATACAAGAACTGGTGATGGACCAGCTGAAACATTTGGAAGAAGCCAAAATCGCTCTGCGAAGGAGGAGAGGGAGGCCCTATCCAGTATACGATGATATCCCTTATCCCAAAGGATACATTGTACCACACTTTAAAATGTTCAGTGGAATAGGGAACCTTGACTAGCATTTAGCCCACTTTGTTGAGACTTGTGGGAACACTAGAAGTAATGATGCCTTATTGCTCCGACAGTTTCCACAAAGCCTCTCAGGGGTCGCCTTTGAATGGTATTATTCCTTGGATAATGAAGTTATCAAAACCTGGGTCGATATGGAGGAGGCCTTCAGGATGAAATTTGCCTCGGTCAGCAATAAGATTACGATCGCCGACTTAGCAAATACGAAGAGGAAAAAGGATGAGACTGTCCTTAATTACATCACGAGGTGGAGAAATTTGAGTATTAAATGTGAACGGTCACTAGAGCAAACCCAAGCTGTGGGGTTATTAATCGGCAATATCGACAATTGGATGGCTCCTTTCCTTTGTACCAATAATATTTTCACATTCCAAGAATTAATTACCCAAGTGGCAAAGCTCGAACGAACAAATCATCAAACCTATGTAAATACACAGAATCCAAAATTCAAGAGGGAAGAGCCAAGGAGGAATGATCCCAAGATCGCCTATACAAATGTTGCTAGCAAGGGCAAAAGGGTGGAGGTTCATAATACGAACATACCTCGAAATGAAAAGGTGCCAATGCTTGGTGAGAACAGCCGGGGCAAGCCATTGACTCTGGAAGAGAGAAAAAAAATAAAATTTACTCTTTCAAAAGGGAGAAGACAATGAAGATTTTTAGAGACGTCCTAAAAAATGGTCTGCAGCTACCAGAGTCGAAACACCCCGAAGAAATCAACAAGACCGACGATCCCAATTTTTGCCCTTACCACCGCGTACTAGGGCACATGATAGAAGACTGTTACATTTTCAAAGATTGGGTGGAGCGGCAATACAAGTCAAGGAAAATAACCTTATTAAAGCAAGTATTGAACGAGACCCTGACTGAAGAAGCCAATGTTATTGAAACGAAAGATATATATCTAATACCCGAAGAAGATGAAGAGTGGAGCATCATGGTGTCAAGAAAAACATTGCGACTTCTACAAAAATTAAAATAGATGCCTGGCGTTGTGTGGAAAGACCCCATGTCTCCGCAGTGCACGTCATCAGGGTCACGTCTGCCAATAAGTGAAAGGCAAGGGAAAAAGAAAAAGAGCTCTCAATCGAAAAAGAAAAAGAACAAAAAGGCAGCATTTTTGACTAAGATGCAAGAAAAGAGCGATCTCAAAAAATATATCGACTCGCTTGAAGAGTACGAGCAAGACACACCCGGGCCCATAAGGCTTCGTCACTATATCACTGAAGAGATGTGGGAGGGACTCTTGGAAGACGAAGAGTACGAAGTGGAATCTTGTAGGATGATATCTACAATCCCAGAACCCTCGGAAGAAAACGAAGCTGAGAATTCTGAAGCCGTCGCTATCATGAAGATGGGCGTCTGCAACGCGATTAACCTGGGGATTGACTCTGAGGATGATTTTTTGCCTGCCTACTTGTATGAGGAGGCACTTATTGTTGAAAACAGTAAGCAAATAAATGAGTCATGTCAAATGAATCACAGGAGCGGTAAAGTAATAGCAGGACGAACGATGGATAAGGAGAAAGAGAAACTCAAAGGTAAGCAAATTGAAATGCAGGAAGTGGATGACGATGTGGTACCTCTGGTGAGGCTATCCCCTTCTGAGTATAATATATTATCACATTTGAGAAAAGTTCCTGCTCTTCTCAGTATATATGATGCCTTAATGATGTCACAAGAGTTAAGAGATGTCCTTATCTATGCCTTGCAAACGCTCAAAAATTCCAAGCATTCTTTGTAGAAGCTGATATAAAGGAGGCGTTGCATGCGTATGCAACATCATCCATTACTTTCGACGATGATGACATGTTGTTGGGGACTTCGCAACATAACCGGCCGCTTTACGTGACCGGGGATGTGGAAGGGTTGAAGATAAATAGGATCTTGATTGACCCGGGGTCGTCAATTAACCTCCTAACCTTGCGAACTTTAAAGAGTCTTTCCCTGGACGTTCTTAATTTGATGGCTGAAAAGGTCATTATCCAAGGATTCAATAAAAATAGCCAAAAAGCCCTAGGTTCTATATGCTTGCCACTACAGCTCGATGGTCTAATGACTGAGATTAAGTTCCATGTCATTGACACTAACGCGTCATACAAGGCATTGCTCGGGAGGCCTTGGTTGCACAAGAACTATGTAGTCCCCTCCACTCTGCATCAATGTTTAAAGTACCTAAAGGAAGGTAGAGAAGAACACATTGATGGGGACATCTAGCCCTTTTCAGTGCATGAAATCAAATATGAGGATGCGCCCTCGAAATTGTCATTACAAAGGTCGATTATTTCTAAATTGAAGAGGGTAACTTTATCCGCATGTCCCCATTTTGGAAGCGACTCCGAATCAGAGACAAGCGATTGCTCAACCTCTGCATGTGACGTGATTGAGACTCACGAGAAAGAAGACTCATCACAAAAATTTATATCGCATCAAAATATGATGGGGCACAAGGTAGAAGTTTTAAGGGTTCCTCAAGGCTGTCTTAAAGGTTTTATTCCGCTCAACACATCCCAAGTCTTTGAAATGAAAACCTTTATTGTACCTGCCAAGAGGGAATGCGCAAAAGGAAAGCTTTTCATTCATAAGCCCATACACTTCTATCAATTAGACGAAATCCATCGCATCAAGACAAGTCAAGAGAGCCATCCAGAATTGGCACAGTATGTTGAGGTTCTCCCATTTTCTTATTACCCGTTGAGGTTGAAAAATCTTATGGAAAAGTATGGTTATTTGAAGCCCCGGTTGAGAAGTGAACTGCGCCAATTTGAAAGGTTGTGGAACCCAAGTCTACGAAATATCACGCTACCAAACGGAAAGATCTCCAATACCCGTGGTTTGGGATATATAGAACCAGGTGAAGAAGCTCTTGAGTTTCATTCACATACTTGCAATGCGGTAACAATATGTTAAGTAGGCACAACAGAACAAGAAAAGGAAGAATTCAGAAAGGCACCAAAAGAGATGGAAGATGGGGGGCAGATTACTTGCGACGAGTTGATTGAGATCAATCTTGGGTCGGCAGAAGATATTAGGCCCACCTACATAAGTGCACAACTCTCCCAGCAAGAGAAGGACCAACTGAAAGCACTCCTCCACGAGTTTAGTGATAGCTTTGCATGGACGTATAAAGAGATGTCGGGCCTCAGCCCAGAGGTTGCTGTTCACAATCTATCAATTAATCCCAACATCACTCCGGTAAAGCAAGCACCGAGAAGGATGAGAATAGAGCTTGAAGAGCAAATCACCTCCGAAATAAAGAAATTAATCGAGGCTGGCTTTATAAGGGAAGAGAAATACGCGGACTGGATAGCAAGTATCGTCCCGGTGAAAAAGAAAAATGGGCAAATTCGAATTTGTGTGGATTTTAGAGACTTGAATAATGCATGTCCTAAGGATGATTTTCCACTCCCCGTTACTGAAGTGATGATTGACTCAGTGTCAAATTTTGAAGTATTCTCATTCATGGATGGGTCATCCGGTTACAATCAAATCAAGATGGCGTCGGAAGATGAGAAGCACACAGCATTTCGCACACCCATCGGTATTTTCTGTTATACTGTTATGCCATTCGGATTAAAAAATGCTGGGGCAACATACCAACGTGCAATGACTAAGATCTTTGACGATTTAATCCACAAGATTGTCGAGTGTTATGTCGATGACCTAGTGGTTAAGTCACAATCTAAAGCGGAACACTTTCCAGACTTGAGGACCGTATTCACTCACATTCGCAAGTACAACCTCAAGATGAACCCACTCAAATGCGCATTTGGAGTATCATCTGGAAAATTCCTAGGTTTCATGGTAAAACACAGGAAAATTGAAATTGATCCTGCAAAGATAAGTTCAATCAAAGATATGCCGCCCCCGAAGAATTTTAAAGAGCTCAGATCTTTTCAAGGACGACTAGCTTATATCAGGAGGTTCATCTCTAATCTATCTGGGCGAATCCATCCCTTCTCAAAACTAACAAAGAAAAATACTCCTTTTATTTAGGATGACAGTGTCAAAACGCTTTTGAAAGTATCAAAGAATATCTCTCGTGTCCTCCGGTCCTTGGGGCACCTATCATTGGAAAACCATTGATTTTATATATCACAGCATTGGAGACGTCCTTGGGGGCACTGTTGGCCCAGAATAACGACGAGGGGAGGGAGACCACTCTGTATTACCTTAGTCGGATGTTCGTCGGGGCATAGCACTCCTATTCTCCAATCAAAAAAATAATGTTTGGCTCTGATATTTGCCATTAAGAAATTAAGACACTATCTCCTCGAGCACAAAGTCCATCTCATATCAAGAGTCGATCCTTTAAGTTACTTGATGATGAGGCCGACTTTGACAGGGCGATTAGCTAAATGGGCAGTCCTACTCCAAGAGTTCGACATCATGTACACACCACAAAAGGCGATAAAGGGGCAAGTGTTAGCTGATTTCCTGACAGCTCATCCTATTTCTGATGATTCTCCCTTGAATTACGACCTTCTAGATGAGGAGGTACTGAGCGCTAAAGCTAATGATGAATATTGAGAGCTTTATTTTGACGGGGCCTCCTCAATTCAACTAGCTATTCCCCCAAATATCCCAAAAGTAAAATCAGGGGTCGGTCTGGTATTCATCACCCCTGAGAAAGGAATATTACATTATTCCCTAGCCCTCACTAGTCCCTGTACCAACAATGGAGCCGAATATGAAGCTTTAATTGCCGGGCTTGAACTTGCGTTAGAGGTGAAAATTGAAAGATTACATATATACAGAACTTCTCAACTTGTTATCAAGCAAGTAATGGGCGAATACAAAGTCAAGAAAACAAAATTATGCAAATACTACACGAGGGCTGCGGAGCTCATAGAAAGAATACCGTGCGTCGCTTTGACTTGTGTAACCAGGGCTACTAACGGTAGAGTGGATGCTTTAGCAAAGTTTGGTAAGGAGTTGGTCGGAACCGCCATTGGCCAAATCAATATCACGATTAAAGACATGAAGCTAATCGCACCTACCGAAAATGACGTCATTCACGAGGAGGAAGTGCCAAATACTATGACGACTACCCTTACACAAGAACATGACTAGAGAGAACCATTTGTAAATTATTTCAAAAGTGATATCTTACCCGAAGACAAAACCCAAAGAGTACAATTAAAGAAGCGAGCTCTTCGGTACACATTTGTAAATGATACGCTATACCGCCAATCATACAAACAACTCTGACTCAGGTGCATCATGATGGACGAGATCGCTCATGTATTACACGAAATCCATTCTGGCCTTTGTGGCGCCCATCAGTCAGGACCTAAGATGTATCTCAAGATTAAGAGGCTAGGGTACTATTGGCCAAGCATGGTGCGAGACTACATAAACTATGCGAAGACATGCCATTTGTGTCAAGTACACGGGGACCTAATTCATAAGCACCCTAACCCCCTTCATCCGACAGTTTCATCATGGCCATTTGAAATGTGGGGAATGGATATAGTGGGGCCAATAGAACCTCCCTCATCTCTGGGGCACTGATTCATACTCACAGCGACAGACTATTTCTCCAAATGGGTGGAGGCCATCCCACTAAGTGAAGTCAAAGCCAACAATGTCGTTAATTTCTTTCGCGAGAATATACTGAGTCGTTTTGGGACTCCCAGAAGAATCATATATGACAATGGCTTGGCTTTCAAGAATGCACCGGTCTACAAATTTGCAGAGCGTCACAAAATTGATTGGCGGTACTCTTCAATATACAACCCAAGAGCAAATGGCTTAGCTGAAGCATTCAACAAGACTCTATGCAAGTTGCTCAAGAAGAGTGTTTCAAAGAACAAAAAGGAGTGGCATCAAAAGCTAGTGGAAGCGTTGTGGGCTTATCGAACCCGCACCGTACACCTACGCAATCTACACCTTATTCCTTGGTTTTCGGTGTTGAACCAGTGCTTCCACTCGAAGTGGAAATACCTTCACTAAGAATAGTTGTGCAATGCGGCATGACAATGGATGAAAATGTTCTATTACGTCTTGGTGAACTAGACACACTTGACGAACAAAGGCTGATTGCACAGCAGAACCTGGAGTTATATCAAGCGCAAATGGCAAGAGCATATGACAAGTTGACCAGGGAACACACTTTCAAGAAAGGAAATCTCGTCCTAGTGTTAAGGCGACCCATCATATCCAACAAGATAGCAAAAGGCAAATTCAATTCTTACTGGGAAGTGCCTTACGTGATAGGGAAAGTCTATGAAGGGGGAGCTTACCAATTGACAGATCAAGACGGGGCACACCCAATGCCGCCCATTAATGGCCGTTTCTTAAAGAAGTACCATGCTTAAGGCACAAATCTGATCTTGACCAAGCAACACTAGGCTCGAGAATATCGAGGCCATTTCTGGCTGACCGTTTGCTAAAACTGTGTAAGCTCCTTATGCGCGCATTCACCCAAGTTGGATGACGGAGGCGTAAATTCGCCACCAGTCTTCTTTTAAAAAAAATCAAATAAAAAAAATCAAGAAAAATCAATCAAAATTAAAAAAAAAAAAAATCCTTTCACCTACAATGTGTTGATACATCAGTTTGGTTCCATACTGCGTAATGACGTAAAAAGAAAAAATGGTAGTGGGATCACGAACCAGGAATGTTAAAAAAAAAGCCTGGACTTCATGGTTTCCATGTGCATGCTCTTGAAGACGCAACCAATGGATGCATGTCAACTAGGCCGCATTTTAATCTTGTTAGAAAGGAACATGGGTCCCCTGAAGATGGAGAACCGCCATGCTAATGATCTAGGGAATGTGACTGCCGGGCAGGAAGGTACAACTACTGTCTCAATTGTTGACCACCAGACTCCCCTCACTGGACCAAATTCTGTTATTGGAGAGCTGTTGTAGTCCATGCTGACCCTGACGATCTTGGAAAGGGAGACGTGAGCTGAGCAGAGCCATTAGAAATGCCAGGGGAAGAATTGCCTTGGGGATCATTGGACTGCAAGGTTGAATTCTACACTTCAATAATCTGCGTGATGGATTATGCAGAACTTAAAAAAAATGGGGTAGAATGTATCCCTTAACATAACACGTGCAATCCTATGGGGCAACAAGTTAACAACAGTAGTATGATATATTACAAATTATGGCAGCTTGCTAAGATCATCACACAACACAGATTACTATACGTTTGCAGAAATTAGCAAAGTCACAATCGATACCTTCTCAAATTAAGGCAAAAGCATCTTCAATCAAAAGAGACAGGGACAACATGCAAGTTACCATTTAACATCAGCGAGCAATATAAAAAAGGGAAAACCAATACAAAGGCTTGGGGTTCAAACGCAAGATATAAAAGGAAATACATCAAAACTCCCTAATGACCTCCTGGAGAGCGCGCCTCCGTCTCTCAACGGAAGAGGTGAGTTCACCGCGTTCGATCTCCTTGGTCTCACGTTGTGCCTTTAGGGAAGCTAAGTGAGCCTCAGATTTCTCAATCAACTCTGAGTTCCCTCTTTGAATGTCTTCAATGTTCGTCAAGCTATCTTCATGCTCTTGCATATCAGAAACCATCCGGCACCTCTCCGACCAAAGTTTTGTCTTCTCCTCATCGATTTGCTCCATCCGCGCATGAATCTGTATTATCCTGGCTCTAACAGAATCATGGGATGCTTTGGAGACATTTCTCCTGACGATTAAGGCATCTTGCAGGGACCATAAATCTGCTAATACAGTTGTCTCTTTGTCCACCTGGGAATCAAGATCCGAAACACCCAAGCTCATCAAGGAGTTTTGATCGGCTTCCAATTGCTTCAAGATAGTTAGTATTCACTGGCTCAGTTTTTCCCAAGTAGCTTCCAGAGCCCCAAGGCTAGTCAAAGTGCGCAAAATGCTGCTGGAAGAAGCCCGGAACTCTCCTACAGTGGGGAGTGCGTCCTTGATACAGAATTTGCTAAGGTAGTCAACGATCAGGTAGCGAGCTACTCTCTCCAATGAATGTCGGATAGCCTCTGGAACTCGAGGGGTGGGTGGTTGGGAGGTTGGTGGCTCAATAACTTCCAGGACCTTGCCCACAATTCCTGAAACGATAATATACATCAGATTGCACATACATGACAAGGAGAAAAGAGAGTGAGTTACCTTCATCTGCTAAATGTCCATCTCCAACCAACATTTCCTTGGTGCCTGTTGCGAGTCCAGGGTAAATTGTTAACACAACAGAATGCATAAATTGCATTTGCATTATATGCTGGGACGAATCAACATTACCAACATCAGGAAGATCGCCACATTGTAAATTGCCATCATCAAGTGAGTAGCCACCTCCAGGAAGATTGGCGCATTGGGAACTGCCATTGTCGGGTGAGCAGTCATCTCCAACCAACATTTTCTTGGTGCCTGTTACAAATCCGGAGTAAATTGTCAACGCATAAAGACACGTAAGTTGCATTACGTGCTGGGGCAAATCGAAATTACCATTACCAGGAGGGCTAGCGCATTTTTTGGCAACCTCATGAACATTTATTAGAAATTTCTAAGTGGTTGTTGTACTCAGGCATATCGAGTTACATACAAGACAGGAGTATAGTCAGTCATATCAAGTTACATACAAAAAGGAAGAAGTAAAGAAGACATGCCTTTACCGAGTGTACCTTCTGCAACACTCTGCTTGACATGTGAGACAGGGGCTAAAAAGAAACAAAAAGGGAAGTCCCTCTTCTTACTATGATCCATCATACATAAAAAACAAGATGAAGATAGAAAATTAGAATTACCATGCTATGTGGTGTTTCCCTGAACTCCAGGTGTGGATGCTGAAAATTATTGTACAATGTCAAATTGAATGGGAAAGATAACCATTATCATTCAAAACCCGCATTAGTGCCAGCTTCCTAGAAACATTTGCCAACATAAGAGGAAAAAATGAGAAATTACCATTACCCAGGGGATGTACCCCTTTTGCCTTGGTCTCCGGCACACTTGGCACGAACTTTAAGTTTGCAGCAGATTGAGCAATAATGAGCCATAAGATCATTGTCATAAAAGGAGTGGAAGGATCCAACCTCATTTAAAAGTTTTGCTATGCACAATCAAAATCATAACATCGTGGTGACTAAAAAGGCAATAAACAAAAGAAGTATGCGACTCGTAAACTTCCTGCTTTACCTGTCTTTGAATTGACCTGAGAACTCTTTGAACCAGCGCAGGAATCAGGTTTCTTCGTGTGCTCCTCTGGCATGTGAATAACTGCATTAAGCTTAAGTCGTGAGCAAACCACAAGAACATCATATCTATACAATCTAAATACACATACTTCCTTTTCAGGCTCTGATCATATCATCCGATGAATCACTGGAATCATGCTTCGATAAGTCAACAGTATTTGAAGGGCCGTCTATGTCAAAGATATTGTCGGAAAGGTGAGCATCTACCTGCTCAATAGCCACCGCTGCGGTTTGAATTCCTAAGAGATATAGAAGAGGATATGTTAGAGGCAATCATCAAATAACAACAAAAATGGACACATAGAAAGAGAGAAAGAAAGCCCGAAATGATCCGACCATCTTCGTCTATTTGCAGGGGAGTTGTATCCATACGGGATAGTTCCCTGACATTAGCAGCGGATTTTGGTTCCCGTACGTGACCTGTGTCCTATTTAAAAAGGAAAAGGGGTTAACCACCAAGTTAATAAGAAGGGGAGAGAAGAAAAGAAAAGGGGAGAGAAGAAAAGAAAAGAGGAGAGAAGAATGTTACCTCACTGGGATCGATCGACGCCGTTCTCCAATTTAGGGCCTTTAATCGTTTCGAAGGTAAAGATTGAGAGAGGTAAAATTCAAAACCATATGTCTGCCGATTGGTCGCCCTCTTTAGAAACTTTCTCGGGTGAAATTTCCCAGCAGAACTATATATATCCGCAATGTTATAGCTGAAGAATGCCTTCAAGTGCATGGAATGCCATCGTAGGTATTAATAACCATACCTGGGGGGCCCAGCTACGAGCTAGGATGGTGTATAACGAATTGGTCCCCCGTCGGAGTAATATGCGCCAGAAAGTAGCAATCGTCACGTGATCACCAGATGACCTCTCGAAATCTAGAACATTTTAATGAACGATTTGGTCAAAACCGAACTGACGAGTGCACCTATGCGGATTATACACTTCCAGAGATGCAAAATTTGCACTTCTGAAGGGTAACCAGTCAACATGGATACTCACGAGGAACTCAGACGCAACCCACCTATCCTCCGTCAAAACATCAATGGGACTGTCCTGACAGTCAACTTGCTCATTCAGATATCCTATTTTGTTGGGGAATATGATCCGTCGGTGCCCAAAAACTTCATACTTACAAAAAAACAGGCGCGCCTCAAAATCTCTAAATTGAACTGGATAAGCCCCGACGATGCATATCAGGGACGGTAATTTACACTTCATGATTTTAGAAATAACAGTATTGTACAATCCCTGGACTTGCAAGTTAAACCACCCGAATTAATGGTGGAGCGGGATCAACGTATCTGTAGAACCTAGGAAATCAGCGGTGCAAGCCTCCCTCAAAGACATGAATAAGTTTGATGGCGCCGCTAGCGCTAAAGAGAGGCGAATACCGTGTGCTAATCTGTCAGCCATGAAGAAGACCTCCGGCCTGATGTGGTCAGAATATTTATAAGAAACGATGAAGTAGCATAACCAACAGACCAGAAACGCGGTGAGAAATGTGCCTCGGTTCACCTCCCTCGCGGCGATGGAAGGTCGGGAGGGTGCGTCATAATCTTGCGATAGAATGTTCTCGGAGCCGATCCCAAAAGGATCACAAGGCGAGGAAAAGCTAGTTTCATATGAAGTGGCTAGATCGACAAAGTACAAAATCCAATGAGCAATGAAAACCATCCCAGAATATCGGTAGAGCAACTCATAAACGTGACGGAATACTGCTTTCAGAGAGGAAGAGTATCGAAATTCACCGTGTGCAGTCTCACCAAAAAGCATTTTCTTGTCACGCACGTGTTCATCATACCGAGCGGCCAATATAGGAAGTCCACAAACGTTTGTTGACACAGATTTTTATAGCATTTCAAGCATGATTTTATAGTCAGAATCATCTATATTTCTGGACTTTCTGCCTCTTTATTGCCTTAATTGTCTTACATCTATGGAATCTATACCTCTCTTGGTATTTTCACGTTTTCAGGTCAAAATGACCATAAAGAGGGTGGATTCTGGGACTTTTGTGGTAGAGAAGTTCATCCTAATTCAAGATGATCCTAACTAGAAGTTTTCAAACTCATTGGGGCCTTTGTTGAAAATCATGACTAGGTCGTGATCAGAATCATGCCCATAACTCGTCTCCGCACTTAAGTTGCAAGTGACAAATCATGACCGGGTCACGACCAAATTCACGCCCGAGATTGCGAACCCGCCTGTTATGAAATTACGATTTTAATCCAGATTTCTTTGACCTAACCCTAAGAGAAGCTCAGGGGCACCCAAGACCTTTCTCCCCTGTTGACAAAGAAGCTTGAAGCAGCTTTTCAGAGGAGAAATTAGCGCACGAAATGATGATTTCGTGGAAATAGCGGACCGGCAGGGCATGGTGGCTGGCAGAAATCTCTTTCGGCTGAAGCTTTACAACAGGTTCTTTTTGCAGAGCATGGGGAAGAGAAGAAGGGCAGAGGAGATAGAGATAAAAGGGCTGCAAAGAAGAGAAGAGGGAAGAGAGGATCGCACGTAGAGAAGCGTTGCACCTTAGAGGAGGAAACCACACTAGGAAAGAGGGTTGCGCACCTGCAAATACTGAAAATCCTTTTGCGTAGAACACCTCAGAGATAAGTTCTGTAAGGAAAGATCTTTGAGCTTCATTCAATTTGCTGCGTTTATTGCTCAATCCATGCAAAGCATTGTATGATCTTACCTTCCCTTTGTAATTCCTACACAACTTGCCTATGCGTGTACTATTAAAGATTATTACTTGTGATTTCATGATGAAGATGATAGGCTAAATTCTAAATCAGGATGTGGGGTAGCCCTTGATGACTTACTAGTTGTAATAGTTTAGCTCTATCTGCCGAAGTCATAGCTCGACCTTATGTGAGTGCTTTGCCTGCATTACTCAGAAGGGTGTGCTTGAGCCTTTAGTCGCCTAAGTGAGGTTTGTTAATCAGTATCTCTAGAAGAAAAACTCGCTTGTGGATCTATACTCACTTACGGGGACCATAAGGAGCTTAGACGTAGCGGGGAGACTCTAGTCCGACCGCGCGTCAGACCCATTTGGTTGGAAGTTTATCAAATCCGTTGATGTGCTATGCTTGCGTTGCCCGAAAGGGAACGTTTGAGCCTTCTAGTTTCTTGTGTGGCGTTTGAAAATCAGGGGCTAGGGAAAACCCCCTTGCCGAACTGTACTCCCTCAGCGTGAGCACCCAGATCTTAGACGCATCCGGCAAACCAAAAGTGCACCGGCGCGTTGGACTGTATCTGAGTTCTTTGCCTACGCTGCTCGAGAGGGCGCGCTTGAGCCAGGAGTTCCGCTGGGGAGGTTAGTAAACCAGGAATTCTCGGGGAGGACCTCTCTTGTTAACCTATACTCACCTTGAAGGTATTAGGGCCTTAGACGTGTTAGGAAGGCAGCAAGTCCGACTAAACGTTAGAACTCTATGGATTAGACCGGTAACCCAATCTGTGGGAACGGACGAGGCTATCGGAGGGAGTGACTTGCACGATGGGTGGGTAAATCCCTTGAACTAAATAGGACGTTGGTAATAGAGTTTGACTATTCGACTGTAAGGAGTTTGACTATTCGACGTTGGTAATAGAGTTTGCACGATGGGTGGGTAAATCCCATATCCTGACACCTCTCACCATTAAAATTCTCTCGTGCAAATTCCTCTATTTACGTTCTTGTGCATTGATGCGTTACATTTACATTGCATTTTTGCCTATATTTTAGATCATATTTTGGGCTTAATTTAATGATTTTATGCAAATTTTAATGTTTTTACTTCACTTGGCATAGAATCTTCACTTTTCTTGGTTTTTATGAAAATGTAGATAAAATGACACAAAAATGATGGATTCTAGGAGTTTTGAAGCCATAGCAAGATTCCCGAAGAGATTACGAGCTCGCACGTCAAATTTGGAGTCTAAAGGGTGAAGAACGCAACTTTCACAGCCTCGGCCATAATTATTAGGCCAGCCGTAATTTTGGCGTTTGAGCGGGCGAAAAATGGCTAAGTATAGAAGTCCACAGAAACTTTCACAGGTGAGGCCGTGAATCCTTCATGGTCCGTGAAACTTTTTGTGTACAAAGAGCCTTATGTACAGAAAGAATTACAGCCTCAGCCGTAAACACATTACGGGCGGTGAAAGTTTCCACCCCCTTAGGTTTCTCACTCCATTCGACTCCAAATCGAATCATAATTGAACCGAACTCTCCAGAAACCTTCCTAGATGGGTTCTATACTGATTAGACTATAAAAGGAAGGATTTTGGAAGGGTTTTGGGGGCTTTACGGACGAAAATGAACAACGGCGGCGGTGACGACGAAAATAAATTCCAGGGCAGAATTCGATCAAGAGAGCTGCGCAAAGGAAGAATTGGATGCTTCATCTTCGTCTCCACATTGAGGGAAAGCTTTTCTAATTACTTGTCTAGCGATTTCCTGTAATCTTCTAAGGTTTTCATGCGATTTTCATCGATGAACATGCTATTTTCTATAAACATGAACGTGTAAACCTTATTTCGGGATTAGGGGTATAGCCCATTGACAATTCATGGATTAAACCTATTGTCTTAAATCTTTGTCATTATTTTTATAGAATTGATTTGATTAGAATTGTGTTTATTCCATAATTTACTCTGATCAAGTATGTTTACATCTTAGACGTTGCGAGAAGGACCGAGAGGTGAATCGCAACTTCAGAACTATTCTTTTCAAATCTACGAATCCAATCACGGGAGTAGTTCGGATTCGTTTGAAAGACTTACATGGTTTTTCATAGAACTTAATGGGTTTAGTTACGTTAACTGTCACGAGAGTAGGGAGTTAGCGTAGTTAGATATCGGATCATGCTTCGGGAGTAAGTAATCTGTACCTTAGGAAAAATCACCTTCAAAACTATAATTTTCTGTTCAAAGATTTATTTTTATTAAATTCATATTTGTCAATGTGCTGAAACCCCGAGTCCTGATTTTATCCGAATTTGATTTTTACCCAAAGTGCTATCTCTGTTTCTTTTATTTGTACTTAGAAGTTTCCAAACAAAACAAAAGCCACACTTCGAATTGTCTAGATGTAGATCGACCATATAATCGGTACTTGACCGCCAGATCCTCATTGGGAACGATATTTTTATTACTTCGATAAATCCGTACACTTGCTGATCGTATCAAGTTTTTGGCGCCGTTGCCGGGGGTCAGGCCAACCAATATCGATTTGATCGTGAGATTTATAGACTAGACATTTTTTATTTATTTTAATTTTTGTTTTATTTTTTTATTTTTATTTTTGTTTTTTTATTTTTCTTGTTTTGTTTGTTTTTCGCATTTTTTTTAGTTAGTTTATTTTATTTTTCTCTTTTTGGATTAACATGGCGCATGAATAGGAAAATCACTAGACTACATATTTTAAGCTTTGTTTTGCATTTCTTGTTTTATATTTCTTATTTCTGAATTTTATTGCAAATATGATGTTTAACCAATGTCAATGGTCAAATCAGAGGTATGTGCCACCGATGATGACAAGAGAATATGGTACGAATGCATCATAATCACTTGTAGTAAAGGTAAATTCTTTCACTCAACACACTAATTATTTAAGCATGCAATATTCTAAGTTGAAATATGTTATTTGTGATATTTGTGGATTTCATGGGCATGATTACACTGAATGTCAATTAGTAATTCCTTCATACTTTAACTCTTGCCCTAGTGTCTATAATCCAAGTTGGGAGAACCATCAAAACTATCTTTATCAGACTGACCCAACATTTATTCCGTAATCAGACTTTAGTCAACCTCAAGAATCCAACTTAGAAGCCATGCTTGAAAATTCTATAGCTGCTATGAGAAAACAAAGTGAGGAACTTCATAGTATAAATTATGGCATTGATAAAAATGATATAGAGGAAGAAATCTATGATGAATCTGAGAATTTTTTAGAGTTGGAAAAATTACTGATGGAATATGATTTTTCCTTCTTTAAATTTGCAGCATTTTGAAAATTCTAACTCTTCCTCAACACTTTACCAGCCATCTAGTCCCCTCTCACATAATGTAGTGCCTTACAACACATATACTTGGGACATGTTTGAAGAGAAATTTAAACTTTTGGAGACATGTGAGAAGAAGGATGATGAATTTATGGATCCTCAAGTAAGATCTAGTGAGATAGATGGGGGTGAATTTAATAGTGTTATGATGAAATACCCCATTGAAGAAAAATAAATTGAGAAAAAAAGGTGAGGAAGAGGATCCTAAGCATATTACACCGCCACTACTATGTGAACCATCAATTCCTGTTCTCCAGAAAAATTTATTAGAAATTTGCATGTTAGATGATGAAGGAGATGATTTTAAGGATAAAGATGATGGGGTAGCTGAAATATTATTTGATACAAATCCAACCACAGGTACCCAAAAGAAGAGAACACATGAGATACTAGATCACATTGACATTGAAGTAAGAGAAAAACCAAATTTGAAGTTTGAAATTTTCTTAAACAATTTAAGGCATGAATTTTTTGATCTTAATTTCAGTTTTCTTCCAATTGCTAATATAAATCTAAAGGAAGAACGCATGATTTTACTCTTAGGTAAATACAGAAAAATTATTGAGTATTCTTTGCATGACTCTAACTTTTGTTTTTGTATGCATGTACTGGACATTGCAGCATGGATCCACCTGTTTAACTGGATATATTTGGTGGGCACACTCTTGAGATGGAGAAAAAGTAGAAGATTATTAGCTTGACCATGACATGAAGCTATGGTCAAGCTAATGACCTTAAACATGCGCTTTTTGGGAGGCAACCCAAATTTTTAATTTTTACCACTCTTAATTTTAGTTTTTGAATTTCTTTAAATTTTTAGGAATTTTTACAGCATGTATTGATGAATTTTTATTGATAGAAAAACTTTTCATAAGTTGTTTTATATACAAGAATTTTTGGAAAATTTTCACATGAAGAATAGTTGTCAAACAAAACATTCACGGGTGCAGCCGTGAGTCAGTCACAGACCATAATTACTGCGATATCTTCTTTGTGAGTATATTTAAATGTGATTTAGATGATGAAACATGACAGTATTTGATGTTTAAAACTTGTTTACCATGTAAATTGTTAATATCAATGATGTAATACAGTTTCTAGATTTTTATGAGTCATGTTTGCATATTTTGATATAACTACACAGGGTTTTGCTTATATTTTTAAAAAGGAACTCTTGCAAAATTTTTCTAAAATCTATCATGACTTGGTTTAATGCTTATGTATATACAACAATTTAAGTCTAGGGTGATCCCATGTATTTTGTTTTTCTTCAAAGCTTTATGAGTATGTATTTTGAATGTTTATGATTGTTAAGGATAATCAAGTTTATTTATCCTTAATTTTGAACTTAGGAAACATTTTGAGTAATTGATTTGATGATTTAGGAAATTTTTGGAATTTCATGTGGACTTAAATTGTTGAGTAAATTCAATTCTGGTATTGATAAAATTTATATATAGATTGTTATATGTTCATATGATGTGTGCATAGTGTTTTTATACTTGAAATTTAATTTATCTATCTTTGCTTGATGGAAAATTTTTATGAATAGAATTTGGTGATATTTATTTAACTGAGATTTGCTCCAACTCCTCTAGTTGAGTAATCTAAGGTCATGAGTTATATTATACCACAAGTTGGTATACTTTAAGTCTATTGCGATCAAGTAATAGAGGAAAATCTTAAAAATAATTATTTATCCCTTTTGTAGAAATATCGATAACGACTTAAATACCATGCCACTGGCCGGCTTTCTTCATAATTGATTTGTTTAAAAAAAAGAGAAAAAAAAAGGGCAAATAAAAATGGAGAAAAAGAAAAAGCTGTAGGTTAAGTGGACAACTCCGTTAACTTTATGATTAAGACTATGAGTTAAATTATACTGCTTTGTGGTATACTTTAAACAATGTTATGTTGCTAACAAAAAGAGCACATGACAGTTTAAAGACCAAATTGCTTTAAAAATCTTTTATCTTTAACATCACCAAGATTCTTGAAATAAATATTTGCCTATTGAGTAATGTGGATTTATTAAGTTGAGAGTATACTTAATATGTGAAGAATGAATGATATGACATGAACTGTGAATTTTATCTTTCTTGAATTGTAAACTCTTGAGAATTTATCCCTATTATGATTTTTCTTGAAATTACTTAAGTTCTGAAAAATTGATTGCTTGAATTGTAGACTAAGGACATTTTTAAAAGAAAGAACGAATGAGATTTTTCCTTATCATTACATTCTTTATACATATCAGAATATTGCTTGAGGACAAGCAAACTTTTAAGTCTAGGGTATTTTGATGCGTTACATTTACACCTCATTTTTGCTTATATTTTAGATCATATTTTGGGCTTAATTTAATGATTTTATGCAAATTTTAATGTTTTTACTTCACTTGGTATAAAATCTTTATATTTCTTGGTTCTTATGAAAATGTAGGTAAAATAACACAAGAATGATGGATTTTATGAGTTTTAAAGCCATAGCACGATTCCCAAGGAGATTACCAACTCGCACGTCAAATTTGGAGTCAAAAGGGTGAAGAACTCAACTTTCACGGCCTCGGCCGTAATTTTGGCGTTCGAGCGGGTGAAAAACGGCTAAGTATAGAAGTCCATAGAAACTTTCACGGGTGAGGCCGTGAATCCTTCACGGTCCATGAAACTTTCTGTGTACAAAGAACCTTATGTATAGAAAGAATTATTGCCTCAGCCGTAAACACATTACGGGCGGTGAAAGTTTCCGCCTCCTTAGGTTTCTCACTCGATTCGACTCCAAATCGAACCAGAATTAAACAAAACTCTCCAGAAACCTTCCTAGATGGGTTCTATACTGATTAGACTATAAAGGGAAGGATTTTGGAAGGGTTTTGGGGGCTTCTATGGACGAAAATGAATGGCGGCGGCGGTGATGGCGAAAATAAATTCCAGGGCAGAATTCGATCAGGAAAGCCGCGCAAAGAAAGGATTGGATGCTTCATCTTCGTCTCCACATCGAGGGGAAGCGTTTCTAATTACTTGTCTAGCGATTTCATGTAATCTTCTTTAGTTTTCTTGCGATTTTCATTGATGAACATGCTGTTTTCTATAAACTTGAACGTGTAAACCTTATTTCGGAATTAGGGGTGTAGCCCATTGATAATTCATGGATTAAATCTATTGTCTTAAATCTTTGTCATGATTTTTATAGAATTGATTTGATTAGAATTGTGTTTGTTCCGTAATTTACTCTAATCAAGTATGTTTACGTCTTAAACGTTGCGAGAAGGACCGGGAGGTGAATCGCAACGTCGGAACTATTCTTTTCAAACCTACGAATCCGATCACGGGAGTAGTTTAGATTCGTTTGAAGGATTTATATGATTTTTCATGGAACTTAATGGGTCTAGTTACGTTAACTGTCACGAGAGTAGGGAGTTAGCTTAGTTAGATACCGGATCACGCTTCGGGAGGAAGTAATCTGTACCTTAGGAAAAATCTCCTTCAAAACTATAATTTTCTGTTCAAAGATTTATTTTTATTAAATTTATATTTGTCAACGTGGTGAAACCCCAAGTCCTGATTTTATCTGAATTTGATTTTTACCCAAAGCGCTATCTCTATTTCTTTTATTTGTACTTAGAAGTTTCCAAACAAAACAAAAGCCACACTTCAAATCGTCTAGATATAGATCGACCGTGTAATCGGTACTTGACCGCCAGATCCTCGTTGGGAACGATATTTTTATTACTTCGATAAATATGTACACTTGCGGATCGTATCATGCATTTAATTAGTTCAACATTTAAACTTCATCAATTTTGACATTGTCTAGCTAGCAAATTCGAGATCTGTCGGTATTTGCCCATTAGTCCCTGTGGGATCGATATTTTATTACTTCTATAGACCCATGAACTTGCGTGAAGCCTATCTACATTTGTGGGTTCTATCAACGTTCCTCATGTCCCAAAGGCTAGGGAAAATCTCCTCATCAAAAAGATAACAGGTGTTCGTAATTGGACTCCAATGTTCCAAGAGGCTCTTTAATAAGTTAACATCATATTCGTAGTTAAACAGTGACAATAAAATGGCTTCATTGATCCTGGCTTTCTTGAGGACTTTCCTTTCGTTGCTCAGAATGTATCGCGCCCACTCTATATAGCCAGGATAATGCCTAACACTGCCATGGATATTAAACCGGGAGGCTTACTTAGGCACGCGATTAGAAGCCATCTCCAAGCCTAAGAAAAAGGCTGATTCTTGATAAGATGTCCGAGACACAAACATAAATTGGGACCTTGATTTAGAATATGAGACTTGTGATTTCTCATTCCAGTAGTACTGCGCTCCAACGGTGTCCAATTCTTACTTTCGAAGGGCGGATTGGGTTTATGGTCCATAGGCAGCAAAGAGATAGGCAAATGTCGGGGTATTTTATTATGAAATACATCCCTCTCTTCTAGTATTACGTCACGCCATTCATGCCATATTCTCCGAAAATGGCCAGGAGGATCATACCTCCTGATATATCTCAGAATTGCCTCATCATCAGGCTCGTCTAACGGCATAGAAGCACGACGAGACCACAAGAAAGCCATACGCTGTGGAAATAAAGTGCGACAAGAATGAAACATTTATTAAAGGATGAGGAGTAAAATAGGGGAAACAAAAAGAAATATCAAATACAGACATCACTGAAAACCTTAGACCTATTGTTGAGCTTAGAGTTTAGTCTGGATACTTCATATACCTAAGATGATGACTAGAGCAAATAAGAACGATGCAGGGGTATATTCTCCAGTGGATTTGTACGCGCTTTTCGCTTATACGAAATCCGCTGGGGGGGGGGGGCAATTTGTTGAACTATGTATTTGTTTCTATATGATTGACATCATGCGAGTTCCTCCCAATCAGCAATAATGAATACTGTCAGACACAACTGATTGCAAATCTTTAAGCTGCAAAATTACTTCTTATACAATGTCCCTCCTACTTAGTAAATGGAATCTATCTACGGGGAAAGGAAATTAAAACAACTGGTTCGATATTGTCAGAGGCTGACTGCATAATGAAATAGCCTATGGTATGTGCATCAAACACAGGCAGGTCTAATAGTAATAAGATCTAAGGTTTATTGTTATCTCCACTACAGGTTCAACCATTTTTGTAGCAAGAGAAGGCTGGAATACCAATGCCGGCAGCCTTCCTCATTAAGCTTAAAAAGACCCTTGTAATTCATTCCAGAGCTGGGAAAAGCTTATGCCAAGTAAGACCCAAAGGGTCAAGGATGATACTCACAAATTATATAGAAGGTGTAATACAATTTTCTTCCTTGAATAGAGCAAGGCTACTACTGATGTAAACAAACACATACCACGATGAATGACATGCTTACTATGGGTTGTACGATAAGGTACTAATATGGTATCTCTAACTGAAACACATGGAGGATGGTCATGCCAAAATTTGGCTATCGCCAACCTTGCTGGAAGAATAGGCAGATGAATGATAGAGATGAATTAAAAATCCCAAATCCGGGAATATGCTGAAACTTTAGGTTTAATCACAAAGATCAGGTACTGCAGCCCACCTTAGCATGCACCTCTATTCCTACCAGATCATCTCGTGAACAGTAGGGACTCCAAGTAATGCGACCGCTGCCCACACCACCTATCCACCTGCCCATGTTAATAACTCCTCTTTACTGGTTTCAGAATGATTTTGAATATTACTCTGTGGTAAGGCTTTGGTAATTGGTATACAGCTTCAATGTGGATGAAAGCTATAAGTTGGGCCAACCGACAACCCTTGCAAGTGCTTGCTAAGAGCTACTATTCAGTGCAAAACAAAGCCTACTATTAAACTACATGTTTCACCCAAAAATGTTGAAAGGGAATGTCAAACTCGTGGCAAACAAATGGAATAACTGGCCATGAAATCAAAAACTCAATCCAGGGTACAATGTGGATGTTCAATAGCTCATGCCAAAAGCGTAGAAAGGGAAATTCATACACGAGTAGGATCATTCGAATCAAGTATAGATACCATGAAGGAAGTAAAATTGAACAAAGTAATCTAGACACTACAGAATAATTTCATAGGAAATTCCTGATGCTTTCTTAACAACAATAATGGTCAAGCAAGCCGTAAAGAAAATGGAGCCAGTAAGTTACACTTACCAAAGATCCGCCTAGAGAAGAAAAGTGTTGGAGAAAACTGAAGAAGACCTGGCAGCCCTACAAAAAAAAAACATAGCGTGAGTGCTACATATCTGTCGGATAGTTTAAGCTCTAAATCCAAGGGACAGAAGAAGTTATAGCTTGGAAATTTATCAAGCATTTATCAGGCATTTCGAACCTGCTGTATATGGAATAATCAGGTCAAAATTGGTTTTGTCTTTAGACTAGGTTGGAAACATAAGACTTGGCATGCGCTAGTATTTTAAAGGGAGGAGACCGGGTCAAAATTGATTTTGACTCTATATGAAACCGGAAGCCACCTCAAGATGCAGCAAAAAGAACTGGCGGGTGCTGGTCGCAACAGCTAAAAAAAACACAAACAAATGGAGGAAAAGGAGCAGATAAATAGAAGTGATTGGGGCTGGTAAAAGGAAAAGGAAAAAAAGAGCCCACCGCAGTGGATAGAATCAAAAGAGGTGCGAAAAGAAAAAAAAAGGAAAAAAAAACACCCGCTAAGCAATTTGTCTCATCAGGCTATGATGATATAAGGAGGTGTCGACAGTAAGAAAAGCGGGCAAGACAGAAGAAAAAGGAGAGGCAGGAGAAGGGAACACAGGGAGACGACAAGAAGCATATGAAGGTAATGAAGGGAAGTTTCCATTTATTTTCTTAGGCTTCATGGATGCACTAAGCATCTTGGCTCACGATGGACACACACATGCACTACTCATTGTATTTATTTTCTTAGGCTTCATGGATGCACTAAGCATCCTGGCTCACGATGGATACACACATGCACTACGCTTTGTACTTATTTCTCTCTTAAGACTTCACAGATGCATTAAGCATCCTGGCGACTATGTCTGAGTTGACGGTGAGGGGGGCTGGAAAGCTGATTTTGAGAGCCCACGCAAAAAGGGAGGGCATGAGAGGTTGAGGAGTAGGAGAAAGAACAAGGAGGCGTCGGTTCAAAAGAGAGAGGGAAAGAAAGTGAGAGGCTGAAGAGTAAAAAAAACAAGAGGCGTTGGTTCAAAGGAGAAAAAAGAAAGAAAACACATCGAGGTTGGCAGAGGTGTGGTTGGGTGAGAAAGTCAGGTAAAAAAGGGGGGGGGGAAGAAGGCCGAAGAGATTCATTGAAAAATAAGAACGAAGAGGCCGATAAAAAAAATCAAAACAAAGGGGAGACACAGAGATAGAACTAGTGTCTGAATCATTAAACGAGGGGATAGAGGAGTAGTACCGGTTAAAGCCCCTAATCCTCCTTTTAAATTCCCTTGTCCAAAAATCGTTGCGTTAAGAAGTGCTGTTCAAGGAGGCCTGTCGCTACACTAAACCTTCGAAGGAAGTCCTCGCTGAGAAAGGGAACTAGCAAAAGGAGATATGTGATAGTCTCCGCAAGTATACGGACTATCGAAGTAATATAAATGTATCGATCCCACAGGGACCAAATACCAAGTACCGACTGATTTAGTTATCACAAGCTAGACGATCCTTTAATGTGTGTGAAGTGGTTGCTAAATTAAAGCTAAAAAAGAAGCTAAGTAACTAATAGGAAAGTAAAGTATTTGCACGACTAAAGTTCTAAGGATCCACGAGATCAGGACTAGGGTCCACCGCCTTGACGCACTATGCATGGATGAATAACGATACGGAATTCCCTTTCCATAAAGGTATGAGTTGTCCGCTCTCAAGGATGCAACAAGGTGCTTGATCCCTGCTAAGCATCTACAGTCGTAGCACGCCTAGTGGAATATGCCCAATGAGCGCTGGATTATGCATACCATCTCATCATTTGTACAAGTCGTCCCCTCTCGAGGATGCAATGAGGTGTTTATACGGTTAAATGTCTACCGTCGTAGTACGCATAACCGAATAAACCCAAAGAGTGCAAAATGGCATACCCTACCCGCACTTGATCAACTACTCTTGTATGATGATTGAGGTACTCTTGCCTAGGGTTTCCAACATCTGGACGTGCCTCTCAGTCTTACCAGATGTCTAAGAGCATGAAGATAACAAAATGAAATACTCCACTCGTATGGTGCAACTAGGCAAAATAGGACAATCTAGGGTTTATGAAATAAAGGTATCATCCACACATAGCACATTCAAGGGGCTTTCCCTAGCCCTGAAACAAGTTTTAAGCTATAATATTCATGTTCCAAAGCAGAGCATAAGTTAATCCCATCATTACATCCATGTATAGCAAGGGCGATCAAATAAATGAGAAAGGGGAAAACAAGACTCCCTCAAGAAGGAAGAAGCCGCCTGGAGTAGCCTCCTCTTCCTCTAATCGGTCGTCCCCCTCCTTCACGCTCTCGCGTCGAAGGGTTTTCTTCCTTCTCCAGCCGCTCAATCGCCGCCTCCCTTGCCTTACGTGCATGCGTTCTGTGTCTACCGATTCGTGAATAATAATTTCCCTCCCTACGTGAATAGGGCTTTTTAGTTTTGTCCTCCTCAGCTTTGTCAAATTCCCTCTTTGCCTCCACGAAACCTCCTCTACAGTGTAGAGAAAACAAGGGGTAAAATCTGGAAAGTCAGCATCAAGCGACACAGAAAGCCACGGGGTGTGATTTTGGTCACTGGGTGGGTCGTGGTTCTTTCTAAGAATACTGATCCAGCTAGAAACAGTCGCATTCCCTCACTTTTTCCCTGAAATGATGCAAAACACCAAAGAGTGTAGATTCCGAAGATATAGCAATAATTCGAAGTATAATCAGGTGTCAATGCAAGAATGGTAAAGAAATAGCAGTAAAATCGCATAGAAATCCCTATATAAAAATGACTTAACAAATCTCCCCAGACTTAAACTCTTGCTTGTCCTCAAGCAAAGATAAAATGAAACTAAGCTATGCGGATGATCTATAAGACTTGAATCCAAACCCCTCAAAGATAATGCTAACACCGATCCAAATGATGGTCAAACATCTCACAAGTGATAAACTCCTACCAGATATCAAAGTGGTAAGCATTGCAACCCAAAGTAAATGCATTCCTCACATAACTGCCACACCTCATAATCAATGTCCTAGTTCCTCCTCATACAAAGTTTGAAGCCTCCAAGTGGTTTGAGATGGAAGTAGAAAGAGAAACATCAAAATATTCTACAAGTGATGTAAAGATACACAAATATTTGGAGAATTGTGAGAGGATCTTTGTCCTCTTTTTTTTTTTTTCAAAATGTCTCTAGACTTTGCTAAAGAATCTTTTCTTGTTTTTCCTTTTTTGTTTGAAATGACTATTGGCTAAAGTGGGATGACCAAAATGGAGGATATGATAGGTGAGGAGGAGGAACCAGTCAGTATCAAATTAAGCGTAGACAACTAGTGGCGTCCCACAATTTAAGTAGGTGCGCAGCTTACCAAGAATCTATCCTTAAGTTACCTACCACGAGGGGATTAATCGCATGCAAAAGATCTATGTAAGCAAAAATCGGTAAAGAGGCAAAATCGTGCAAATGAATCATATTAACAGCAAAGAACACATTAAAACATACTTAAAGGCAAGCAAGAATATATACTTTTAGGTTCTAAAGTAAGGGGAGACCAAAACTAAAGTTAACAGAGTGAATACCAAATGGTAAAACTTTTTAACGGTAAAAACCAAGTCAGAACAAAAGCTAGTTGTATAAAAAATGCAGAGTACCCCACCCACATGGTAAATGAGGCATCGTCCCCGATGCCGGAATAGAAAAGCATTAAAGATTACAAAAATAGGGGAGGGGGGCAGAGGACTCACAACTCTAATCGCGGGGGTCATCCCCCGCGTCCCTGAGATCGTTGGAAGAAGCGTCAGAAGAGTCCGAGGAAGTGTCATCATCGGCCGCATGGTGCTAGTATGAGGCAGTGCTCCGGAAACCAGGGAAACAAGAACGAAGAAATGCGTACACGCTTTGTATGTTCTCCATTAACGTGCTAATTTGGTTCCCCTGATTTTGGAGCTGCTGGAGGATCGTCTGCAGTAGGTCATGTGTGGTGGGCTCGTGAGGAGCCCTTGGTGGTGGTCCGGTTGTGAAGGGAGCAGGGACTGCCGAAGGGGGAGCAGGAGCATCTACATCGTCAGGGCGGATGTTCCAATTCTCTTGTGATCTGATAGATGTCCACGTGGTATTGGGCAGCAGAATGGTGTGGAGGTTGTCGCGGAGGCTGAGGTGGTAAACGTCGCCGCGACGAAAGATCATTTTCATTGCGATGCAAGCCTCCATATCAAGTCGCCTGCTCCCTCTAGCTTCAGGAGTGCCATATGGGTTATGCCCCAAATGCAGGGCCAATGGGGTGAGCAGGCCGCCTACTGCTATAGTCCCTTTGGAGGTGCGGCCGACGTGTTTCAGATGCTTGGCCAGGTGGTAACCAGTGTTCAAGGGGAATTGATATAGCATTGCCCAGAGATAGATGAGCTCAACATGGCGCAGCATACAATCGCTGTCCTCGCGGGCAAAGATTGTGTTAGATCGCAGACGGTGGGCGTATCGAAGACATGGATTGGAGATGACGCTTGCTCTGGCGTTCTTGGAGGAATAGTGGGCCTCTGAGGAGATGGAGTGCCAAAAGGCATCCTCCCAGTTCCCGCTGGGCTTGTGAAGCTCAACATCAGGAGGAAATCCGTAAATGGTGTTGAAATCCTCAAAGGGGAGGCGATACTCAATATTGTTCAGGCGGAAACAAATCAGGAATATTTCATTATCAGGGCCAGACTGCCGAGTGTAGGAGGAGCTGAGTACCTCAAGGGTGAGCCCGATGTGCGTTGGAGAAGCTTGATTTAGAAACTTCTCCCAGCCTAGATTCTGGAAGAGCCAGAGTACGTTGTCAAGAAGTCCCAGCTGAATCAAAGTCGGGGAGTCCATGTACCGAGTATTTATGGTGCACCGCCTGAAAAGGGCAAAGTAACGAGCTTCTTGGGCGGCGTCGCGAAAGCGGATGATATGCCCTTCTGTCGAAGGGTGGAAGTCTGGGTTATGTGGTGGAGGAGGTGATGGAGAGCGAGCAAGTTCCTTCCCTGCCCTACGCCGGCGATATGTGGTGGAGGGTTCAGGAGCTCTAGGAGGAGCCGACGCGCAGGAGGAGGAGGGGGTGAAGGCGCGCGAGGACGCTTGCTGGTGGAGGCTTTCCGGACACACACCTTGCGAGGTCCCATGGAGAAGAAGATGAAGGGAACTCCAGTGAAGTCTCGTGGAAGAGAAGGGGCGACAAAAGGGCGAAAGCAAATTTAGGATTTTCACGGGGCGAGAAATGATCGGGGCAGTGAAGGGAGTGGAACGCGGGCGGATGTAGAGTATAAGCAGAGGGAAATTTGAAGTTAAGTGAGAGGGACCCCACCAAAAACCTCGGGGTGCGGTTGTCATCACCGGGCGCCCCAAGATACATTCTGTGCAAAACTGAAACTTCGACGATTTGCGCTGCAGAACTACCTCCAGAGCCCACGGGCTGAGGTTTCGGTCACTGGGTGTCCCGAGGAACTTTCTATGCAAAACTTGGATTACATGTTTTCCTCTGAGGTTTCGGTCACTAGGTGTCCCGCAAGTATACGGACTATCGAAGTAATATAAATGTATCGATCCCACAGGGACCAAATACCAAGTACCGACTAATCTAGTTATCACAAGCTAGACGATCCTTTAATGTGTGTGAAGTGGTTGCTAAATTAAAGCTAAAGAAGAAAGCTAAGTAACTAATAGGAAAGTAAAGTATTTGCACGACTAAAGTTCTAAGGATCCACGAGATCAGGACTAGGGTCCACCGCCTTGGCACACTATGCATGGATGAATAACGATATAGAATTCCCTTTTTTAAGTCCTAGGGTAATCCATAAAGGTACGAGTTGTCCTCTCTCAAGGATGCAACAAGGTGCTTGATCCCTGCTAAGCATCTACCGTCGTAGCACGCCTAGTGGAATAAGCCCAATGAGCGCTGGATTATGCATATCATCCCATCATTTGTACAAGTTGTCCCCTCTCGAGGATGCAACGACGTGTTTATACGGTTAAACGTCTACCGTCGTAGTATGCATAACCGAATAAACCCAAAGAGTGCAAAATGGCATACACTACCCGCACTTAATCAACTACTCTCGTATGATGATTGAGGTACTCTTGCCTAGGGTGTCCAACATCTGGACGTGCCTCTCAGCCTTACCAGATGTCTAAGAGCATGAAGATAACAAAATGAAATACTCCACTTGTATGGTGCAACTAGGCAAAATAGGACAATATAGGGTTTATGAAATAAAGGTATCATCCACACATAGCACATTCAAGGGGCTTTCCCTAGCCCTGAAACAAGTTTTAAGCTACAATACTCATGTTCCAAAGCAAAGCATAAGTTAATCTCGTCATTGCATCCATGGATACCAAGGGCGATCAAATAAATGAGAAAGGGGAAAACAAGACTCCCTCAAGAAGGAAGAAGCTGCCTGGAGTAGCCTCCTCTTCCTCTAATCAGTCGTCTGCCTCCTTCACGCTCTCACGTCAAAGGGTTTTCTTCCTTCTCCAGCCGCTCAATTGCCGCCTCCCTTGCCTTACGTGCGTGCGTTCTGTGTCTACCGATCCGTGAATAATAATCTCCCTCCCTACGTGAATAGGGCTTTTTAGTTTTGTCCTCCTCAGCTTTGTCGAATTCCCTCTTTGCCCCCACGAAACCTCCTCTACAGTGTAGAGAAAACAAGGGGTAAAATCTGGAAAGTCAGCGTCAGGTGACACAGAAAGCCACGGGGTGTGATTCTGGTCGCTGGGTGGGTTGTAGTTCTTTTTGAGAATACTGATCCAGTCGTAAACAGTCGCATTCCCTCACTTTTTCCCTGAAATGATGCAAAAACACCAAAGAGTGTAGATTCCGAAGATATAACAATAATTCAAAGTATAATTCGGTGTAAATGCAAGAATGGTAAAAAAAATAGCAGTAAAATCGCATAGAAATCCCTATATAAAAATGACTTAACAATATGTCAAAAAACATACACCAAAAAAAAATGAGAAAAAAAAATGTAAAGAAAATAAGGACGAAGCAGAACTACTCAGATGAAGTGCTTGCCTGTTAAAATATCTTCAAGTTCCGCCCGCTGTAGAAAGTGCACTGTAAGAAGGGAGCAACAGAACCTTGTTTCACCGTGCTGCTATGAGGAGAAGGTGGTAAAAGAATGATGATGATGGGAGAAGAACGAAACTATCTGGATAGAGCTCGTTTTGTCACCCTGTAGAAACCGCTGATCGCCGCTGTGCGTCAGAAACTCCATAGGCACCCGAACTTGAATCTGAAGATCCTTACCCAAAACCAAAAAAATAGAGCCATTAAAGGGAATAATAAAAAAGGAAAAAATAATGAAAAAGGAGAAATGAATAGACCAGAGAGGTATGCCACTTCTCGGGCAGTTCGAACCCAAGCCCATTCTGCTGGTGGGCTAGAACCCGGAGTGAATCCAGCTCGCCGTAAATCCATCCCGCCGCGACTTCTAGAAGGCAGGAGAGCGACCCCTTGACATTTATTTTGGCTTCCACATTCTTTCACCCGATGGATCAGCCAACGACCAATCGGCTGTTAACGAAACGGAAATCACAGAAGAAATTTCAGAAACCTCTTAAAATTGCGGCCCATATTATATAAGGAAAAGGAGAGGGGTTTCGGTCCATAACGTGAAGAGAGGATTTAGGATTCCCTTTGTGTCCACCCGTCGTCGCTGTCTCGTGCTGTCTTCGCCTCCGCTGACCCCGGTACTACCCTCTTTGATCTGATTCGTATTTGTCGTAGCTTTCCCTTTTCTCCCAGAAATCACTGGTACCATCCCCTCCATGAACGAACCGCTAATCGGCGACTTCAGCCCTATACCCCTCCTGGGGTTCGGATCCGGTGTGAAATTGCAGTCGCCGCAACAGGATTTGTCGATCGTCGTCCTTTCCCTTGCCTGGCTATCAATGCCACGTCCTCAATAGTCACCGCCTGAAACCTTGGGCCGGTGTTGCTACTGTTGTCGGAGACAGGCGAGTATCTTTTGCCTCTATCACCTTCGGAGAACACCGTCAATAAGCTCGTCGGCGCCCCCTCGTTCGAAGCTGTCGTCGCCCAGATGAGTTGCCCGAGATTTGCCCGGTAGTGGAGCGATGAAAGAAATGTGCCCATATTTTGGGGTAGTCAACTTTACTCTTCGACCAAAAGTCTCGGGGTCAAAGGTGCATGCGACGATATTAATTCCATCCCCTTAAATTTCAATTAACAATGAAGCTAAAATGGGGTTGAATAATAGGCTTAAACCGTAAATAAGCCGTTAGGCCCTAACATGCTGCGCCAATCCCCAAGCACTTCATCTACGTCTGCATCTCTAGCTAAGGGATCACCAAATTTCACCTGTCGATCGAAGCGATCAAAGTAAGCCTTACTCTTTGGTCAGAAGCTTTGAAGCCAAAGAGCCCAAGCTTCGTTCATCGATTACCGCAATAAGAGTAAAAAAAAATATACACACACACACACACACACACACACACACACACACACACATATATATATATATATATATATATATATATATATATATATATAAACTTTATTCTTCGATCGGAAAGACGTAAGGTCAAAATAAATCTATATGGCAAGGTCAAATCCTCTCCCCTTCGAATTTTAACCCGGACCTATGCGATGAATTGTTGTTTGGGAGGTGCGTTCGTTACGAGGCATAAACTCCTCAACACCACGTCATGCTTGTTAAGGTCTAAATAAATTTTCAAATCAAATTATCCAATACGCCGCAAGACCGAATAACTTTCCAAATCAAATTATCCAACACGCCGCAAGGCCGAATAATTTTCCAAATCAAATTATCCAACACGCCGCATGGCCGGATAATTTTCGAAATCAAATTATCCAATACGCCGCAAGGCCGGATAAATTTTCAAATCAAATTATCCAATACGCCGCAAGGCCGGATAAATTTTTAAATCAAATTATCCAACACGCCGCAAGGCCGGATAAATTTCTAAATCTAATTATCCAACAAACCGTGAGGCCGGATAATTCCCCAAACCAAATATCCAATGTGCCCGAACGCATTACGATGGAATATTGTTTGGGAGGTGCGTATGTCGATGTTTATCATCGGGGCGTAGCTCCTCAATATAACATTGTATTGCCTGGGCCAGATATCATTGAATGAACTACCGCAAGGCCAAACACTCAACGAATACAAATTGCCCAAGTTGATGAAAGCTCCTTTCTTTTATCGTTTATATATCATGTCAAATCATGTATTCTCATCACATTTATGAATGATATTGTTCGACTCGTTTCTCTTATTTTGTTTCGTATTATAGATCTCTTAATTAATGGTTCTCTAATTTTAGGGATAATTAATAATGAGCGCTCGTGTTCATTGGAAGCCGAAATCCATTGAACAAAAAATCTTATTAATTTAAGATGAATTTGAAATGACATACATTTCTAATGTAACAATTTTGACCCCACAATATGCTATAAATTACTCTAACTTAGTTTTTCGCTCCAATCAAAACAATTATGAACCATCTTTATTTACTACTTTAATTTATTGTATAAAATTGAACTTCTTTATTTTTATCGTCAAAAGACATTAATATTTTTGCACGGTAAAGACTAAAGAGATGCGGTAGTTTCTATGTAATAAGAGCCGTATTATTATATATAAAATTGAAGCATGTGATTCAAAATTTACTTGTAACGAAATCCGTAAATATCCTATTTCCCATTGTACTTCAATTCCAACCATAACCGCATCAGAATCAACGGCCGCTGACGATTGGCCGCAATGGAAGTCCGGCGCATTGGAGATAAATGATCTCCTGTATCGTTCCAATCAGCAAACATATTTCTTGGTCCCTTCGAACACATTTTCCCTCCAGATCATCTGAGACACGCATCTCCATTGGCTTCATCATCGTCTTAAATACGTAGCCTGTCCGAACACACGTTCTTTCTTTTTCTTACCGCGTGAATAAATAAATAAATGGCGAGGGCGGAGGCGACGCGATTACTTTCCTCTAAATCCTCTTCGGTTTTGGCGCTCTCGCCTGTTCGAATTTTGCACTCTTCCTCCCACCCGTCTTTACTTTCTCCTCCTCTGTTCGCCCCACCGATTCTACCGCACTTTCCTAGTTCCTCTTCCGCGCTCTCTCTCTCTCTCGATGTCTCGTCTGTCGTCGCCTTCCCCGACTCGCGCGGAGACCACCTCTTGTGGATCTCTGCTCCGAGAGCTACAGGTATGCTGTCGTCCTTCTTTTACCCCCACTCTTCAAGATGTGTCTTTTCTCTACTAGTTTCTGCTCCTTTCATGTCGGTTAGTGCTACCCCCTTCTAGTCTCTCTAACCGCGCACGAATTTAGTTTTCTTGGCTTCATTAATCCTTTTTTTTCCGAAAGGTTATCTTACGAATTTAGGTTTGGAACGCTTGAAAATTTTCTTTGCTTTAGGATTTTGTTTGATGCCCCTGCATATTTTAGCGGTTCAGGGCTGTTCAACAGTTGACTTCCTAGATGAGAGAGTCCGATGATTGATTCATGATTGGATACTAGCGACAGTCTTACAGTCAACATAACAATCTCACTACAAAATGCACAAGGCTGCGTACGATTCTTCCTAAATTCGGTAGTTGAGGAGAGCCCTACGCACTTGTCCGAAGTTTTCATGATTTCGTAGAATTGGTTATTGCTTTTGATTCATTTTCTGCAATCTGTTTGTCGCTCCAGTTCGGTCCTGATTGGTTGGACGTATTTGTTTGATACAATGATATGTGTGGCTTATCATAAACAAGTCTCAATTCTGGTCCTATCACAATTACATTGTGCTGGGATAAAAACCATTCTTTTTCTGCTTGTGGCAGCCATTTCCTAGTATTTCTTAGGTTATTATTACGTTGGTAAGCTCCATTCGTAGAGAAATAGTTATATATGATTTACTGATTGTTTATGAAAGTTGAGATTTCTGATAACTAGGCATACTTCTCGACTATATTACAGTACACTTGCAAATTAGTGCTTAATCTATCCTTTGTACGCGGTAATATGCTTTGACCTCGACTTGATTTACTTTACTGCTTGTATTGTGATTTATGAAATTTATATAAATGCACAAATCAGCTGCTCTAACAATGCTATATTTGGAAAAAGGGATTTTATTCATTTCTACTACATTGTACATCTTTGGAGTAACATTGCTAATTATTTTGAATCAGGATTTATGGGACGAAATAGGGGAGAATGACTTTGAGAGGGACAGGCAAATTTTACAGCTTGAGCAGGAATGTCTCGACTTGTACAAAAGAAAAGTGGACAAAACAAGGAAAACCAAGGCAGAACTACACCAGATGTTGGCAGAAGGGGAAGCTGAAATATCTCGTCTCATATCCACTCTTGGGGAACGAGAAACCTTTGTGCGGGTTAGTTAATTGATTGCTCTACTTTTCTTATCATGTTCCTTACTAACTCTCGTTTTATGATTCCTTTTTCTCACCTCTAGATTGAAAAAGCAACAGGCACGCTAAAGGAACAGTTGGCAATGATAAAACCGTTGTTGGAAGATTTGAGACTAAAGAAAGAAGAAAGGATCAAGGATTTCCTAGACGTTCAATCACAAATTGTAAGGATATGCGAAGAAATAGCTGGTCACATCTATCAAGAAAGTTCTGCTTGTCCGCAGGTGGATGAACGAGATTTAACTCTTAAAAGACTGGGAGAGCTGAAATGCCAGCTTCATGAACTTCAAAAAGATAAGGTTATTATTTTCTTATGCCAAATAGTATCTCCAGAGAGTTAAATATATATATATATCTTACTTTCATGCTTGGTATTTGCAGAACCTACGGTTGCAAAAGGTCAACGACTATATCAAGTCTATAAATGATATATCAGTTGTCTTGTCAGTTGATTTCAATATGATGATATCTGAAGTTCATCCAACTTTTGTCAACTTTGCAAATAGTTTATCAAAGAGCATAAGTAATGACACCCTTGGTAGATTAGCTGGAACCGTCCATTCGCTAAAGCAAGAGAAAACACAACGGCTAAAAAAGGTAATTTTCAGTATATTACTCCATCTGCTTGCTTTTTTAACCGAAAGGTCCTCGTCATTGCTTAGTATTTTACATAGATCCTGGTTGGAGCAATTCTCGTATGATATTCTGAGGAAAGAAAATTGTTTAGTATAGTGTATTCTTCAATTATAGATGGACTTATGTCCTTCAAAGTGCATAATTGAGAACTTTACAATCCTGTCCTTAGATTGCTGAACGTTTGGACGGTGAGCAACACAAGTTTTTGGCTTATTTTTCCTAAAAAAGTTATTTAACTAATATAGTTGACCGCTGAGTATGTTTATTTAATTTCCTTTCCCAAAATGTCTTGCTGATGCTAGATAAAAGTTTGGATTTGGAGTTCCATATCATCCTCGAGTATCTTGGTGTTATTTTGCAAGTATTTAAATGTGCTTATGTTACATTCTTGATGCAACATTACCAAAAACGTATATATAATTTCTAAGAGTAAAGCAGCATTTTATACTTGAACTTATCCTTTTGGATGAATATAACTTTTGGCATTAGATCCTTATATTCTTTGTTTGGATGGAGTTAACATAATATTAGAATTTATATGCAGTTAACATATGATTAGCATTTAAACATATATACTAATGGAATTAGGGAGTATGTATGTACTGTGTGTGTGTATATATATACTAAAGATTGTATATATATAGACACACAAAAACTTGAACAATGCCATATCAAAGTATTCTCACGTTGTAGTCCGCATATACATTGGTGATAACACCTAGATTGAGTTTAGATTCACTCTGGGGGCTTTTTAGTAGAATTTTTTTTCCTCTTCTTCATTGGTATATGCATTTATAACTTGTGGTTGTTTGACTCAAATGTTTCTTTTTCTTTTTGTTTTGAAAACAACAAATGAAAAATCCTTTTCCTTGTAGCTACAAAGTTTGGGGAATACACTTTTTGAGCTATGGAATCTCATGGATACACCCATAGAAGAACAAAAAAGATTTGATCATGTAACCCGCTTAATTTCATCTTCTCTTGATTCAGTAGTTGGACAGGGTTGCCTTGCACTTGCTGTGATTGAGCAGGTAATTTTTTTTCTATTTCTCGTTCACAAATTAACATTTACTAGTATTGTGATAGCAACATTTTCTATTGTTTCTTCTTTTAAGATACTCTCCTATCATTTCTTTGTTTTTCTTTATTAGGTTGAACATGAAGTCAAAAGATTGGATTTGCTAAAAGCTAGCAAAATGAAAGAAATTGTTTTAAAGAAACAAAATGAGCTTGATGAAATTTATGGAAGTGTTCACATGGATGTTGATGCTGAAGAAAAAAGAAAAATGCTTATCAGCCTCATTGACTCTGGTTCTTTTTCAATTCAAGAATGCTTGAGTTTTACCCAACTTCCAATATATTACTTGCAATTACTCCATAAGTAGAAGTGTTTGTTCCTTATGGTTGAAGAAGAAAGAAGTGCCTGTTTATCACATAATTTATACTGGTTTGTCAGTCATGTATGCTTATCATGTTTGGGGCCTCTATATTAAGGTACATTTGCATGTAGGATTTATCAGTGAATGTTCAATAATAGATGTGATACCATGTTCACATAGATGTAATTTGTTAACAGTATATCTATGTTAGTAATTATGTTGCAGAATTCTTGTTCTATGTCATAATTGACAATTAGAATAGGACAATTCATTATATCAGATGTTAGTAAATTGTGACTACAAAATTGATGGCGCCAGGCTCATAAGCTCTTTTAATTCTAGGCCCAATGAGGTTGGATATATGCAACCTTAATTATTTTATATCACTGGTTCTTTCTTGAGGTTTAATATGTTTGCTCACCTAGTACAGACTGGTATAATATAGTTGAGTAAATTGGACCTTTACGTTGATCTACCATGGTCTGTGTTAGAGCTTTGTTGTTATTAGGCTAATGGGTTTAGGGTTTAAACCCTCCTTACCCGTTAGCCTCTTAACTATTATGTAAAAAGGGTGTTACCCTAAGTTGAATAGATTAACTTTTCCTCTTACTCGTTCTAACTTGGTATCAGAGCGAGGTTCTTGCCGCCGCCTCCGCCCGCCGCTTCTTCTCTTCGTCTGCATCTCATCGTCTTGCCGCCGCCTCCGCCCGCCTCTTCTTCCTTCGTCTTCTTCTTCTTCTTCTCCTCTATACCTTGTAACCTAGAGGAGAGAAGCCCTTGCCGCTGCTAGAGGAAGAACGATTCGTGCGCTTGGCGCGGGTTCTCACCGACCGTGGCATGGTCGCGTGATGCGCCAAGCTCTCTCTTGCCACAACACTTGTTGTCGAAAGCCGCTCGCAGCGATGGAATCCAGAGCTCGCGGCTCAGGTCAGACGTCCCCTCGCAGCTGGAGCCATGAGCGTTGAAGCTTTCTTCAGCTTCCTCCCGCTGCCGATGCTCAGAGAAGCGTCGTCTAAGCTTTCTCTCGCTGATCGCTGCTCCGTCAGACGAAGATGACAATCGTCTGAGCGTTGAAGCTTTCTCCAGCTTCCTCCCGCTGTCGATGCTCAGAGAAGCGTCGTCGAAGCTTTCTCGCGCCGACCGCTGCTCCGTCAGACGAAGATGACAATCGTCTGAAATCGATCGCCACTAGCAGCAGAGGAGGCGGCTGAGTAATTTCCGCTGCCCGCTTGCTTCCAACAAAGCACTGTCGACGGCTTTCTGGCAGCGACGCTGAGATCCAGCGCCCATCCGTGAGTTCTCACCTCTTGTTTTGTTTCTCAGTTTAGTACCTTTGACTGCTGTATCGTTATGGACTCCTTGTCCTCTAACATGGATTTCAAACCCGGCACCACATTTGGGACAAATATTATTAAGTTCGATGGTACGAACTTTCAGCTATGGTCACAATCGGTTCACCTTTTTCTGGGATCTCATGGAAAGGAGCATCATCTCACTCAGTCTGCTCCTCTTCCTACTGATCCTACTTATGACTCATGGCGTCATTCAGATATGGCTGTCCTGAACTTATTACTTCATAGCATGGACACCAAGGTTGCATCTACTATTATGTATCAGAAAACCACCAAATCTGCTTGGGAATTTCTAATCGGCACTTATGCCTCCAGACAGAATCTGAGTCATGTTCTCCGTCTCTATGAAGAAATTATCAATCTACGACAGGAAGACCGATCTTTCCAGGAAACTTATGCCTTGTTACAAGGGAAATGGGATGAACTCTGTCAGTATCATCCTGCCTCATCCGACATCGAGGTTACTCTCCAACAGCGGCAGGAATTTCTGGTGGCCAAATATTTATCATGCCTCAATCCCAAATATTCAGCCTTGGGTTCTCAGTTGTTATTGGACTCTACGATTACCACTCTTCAGGGAGCCTTTTCTCGCCTTTTACGCGTGACGACTACTTCACAGACCCCGGACATACCGAGTGCTCTTGCATCCTCTCCCGTTCCCTCTTCGGTCGGCCGCGAACGTGTTCATGGACGGGGACGGGGACGGGGCCGTGGTCGTAATCTTCCGCCCTGCACGCACTGTGGTCGCACGAATCATACTCCAGACCGGTGTTGGCAGAAGTTTGGGTTTCCCTCAGCTCGGACTGCTTCTGTGTCTGACGCGCCCTCTTCTCATGCGGTCTCAGTTCCTGCTGCTATCCCTGCCACATCCGCTACTGACACTGTTACTATCTCGGCAGCCGAGTATGCTCGTTTCCTCCAGTCTACATCTGCGTCTACTGCGGGGCCTTCCACCTTCATAGCCTCTTCCAGTCATGCTTCCGGTATAGCTACTCTTGCTTCCTTTGATTCTACTTGGATAGTTGATTCTGGTGCGTCATCTCACATGACAGGTAATCGTAGTCTTTTCACTTCCCTCTCCACAGGGGGAGTTTATTCCCCGGTCACCATTGCCAACGGCTCTTTAGTGCCCGTCATGGGAATCGGGACTATTCCCTTTTCTTCCACTATACTTCTTACTCATGTGTTATACATTCCTTCCTTTCCTGTGAATCTTTTTTCTGTTAGTGCCTTTACTGCGCATTGCAATTGTAGTATCACATTCTTACCCTCTCATTGTTTGTTTCAGGACCTCCGGACGAAGTAGACGATTGGTGGGGGGCCTAGACGGGGCGGCGTCTACACTCTTGTCAGCAATGCTGTACCTCAAGCTCTATCTTCCACTGGTGCCTCTCCCTTGCTCTGGCACTACCGTCTTGGACACCCTTCTGCTGCGCGTCTTCAACATGTTCTCTCCCTACCGTCACGGCCGTCTTTTCATTGTGATGCGTGTGAACTGGGTAAACATCATCGGACCTCCTTGCCGTCCTCATCCACATCTCGCAGTCTCCACCCGTTCCATCTTGTTCACTCCGACATCTGGGGTCCGAGTCCTGTTTCTGGCCGTGATGGCCACAGATACTTTGTTACCTTTATAGACGATTTCTCTCGAGTTTGTTGGTGTTATGTTTTGTCTAAAAGGTCTGAACTTTTTGATGTATTTTGCAACTTTTGTGCTGAAATTAAAACTCAATTTGGTGTTCCTGTTAAAATTTTGCGTTCTGATAATGCTTTGGAATACACTAGCACTTTTTTTCAGTCTTTTTGTCGTTCCCATGGCATAATACATCAAACTACTTGTAGTTACACTTCATCCCAAAATGGTGTTGCTGAGCGTAAGAACCGCCATCTTCTCGAGGTGGCCTGTACCTTATTGTTTCACATGAAGGTACCTCGGGCTTACTGGGCTGATGCGGTTTTGACTGCTTCGTTCCTGATTAATCGTGTTCCTACTCCGGTTTTACATGGGCGTTCCCCATTCTCTTTTTTATTTCCAGCACAAACTCCTTTTTCTCTCCCTCTTCGGGTGTTTGGGTGTTTGTGTTATGTCCATGCTCTTGGTCCGGGTGTTGATAAGTTAAGCCCACGTGCTACCCGTTGTATCTTCCTTGGGTATTCTCGGACTCAGAAAGGGTATCGTTGTTTTGATCCTTCCAGTGGTCGTCTCTTCACCAGCATCGATGTTACCTTTGACGAGTCTAGCCCTTTTTTCTCTTCTGCTACGCTCCCTGTTTCTTCTTCTGATCTTCTTCCTGTTCCGGTTATCCTCCCAACCTCGCCTCCGGTTTCTACTTTCCCTTCTCCCGATCCTTCTGTTGGTCCTTTGCAGGTTTATCACCGACGCCCCCGGCCTCCTCCTGTCGCGCCTTCTTCGTCGGCGGTCCCTGATGATAGCCTCCCTATTGCTCTGCGTAAAGGCAAGCGGCATACTTCTCATTACCCTGTTTCTCATTATGTTTCTTACCATCATTTGTCTCTTTCCTTTCGTGTTTTTTCTGTTGCCTTGTCTTCGGTCTCGTTGCCTACCTCTCCCTTGCAGGCTATGTCGTTCCCTCACTGGAAGCAGGCTATGGATGCTGAGATGACTGTCCTACAGGCTAGACACACCTGGTCCTTGGTTCCTCCCCCACCTGGTGCTCGGATTGTCCCATGCCGCTGGGTTTTTGCCGTCAAATTCAACTCTGATGGCTCTATTGCTCGCCATAAAGCTCGCTTAGTTGCGAAGGGCTTCTCTCAAATTCATGGCCTGGATTATCACGATACCTTCTCTCCAGTGGCGCGTCTTAACTCTGTTCGCACATTGTTCTCCCTTGCTGTCAATGGTCGATGGTCTCTTCATCAAATGGATGTCACCAGTGCCTTCTTTTATGGTGATTTAACTGAAGAAGTCTTTATGGAGCAACCTCCTGGCTATGTTGCTCAGGGGGAGATGGTGTGCAAATTGCATAAATCAATCTATGGCCTCAAGCAAAGTCCGAGAGCATGGTTTCATAAACTCTCACAGATAATGACCTCATTTGGGTTTCGTCATAGTCAAGCTGATCACTCTATTTTTATTCGTCGTTCCAAGAGTGGTGTTACTATTTTGGCGGTTTATGTCGACGACATGCTCCTTACAGGTGACGATCGACAGGGAATTGAAGAAACCAAGATTCACTTACAGTCCCATTTTTCGATCAAGAATTTAGGGACACCAAAATATTTCTTGGGCATTGAAGTAGCATATCAGCGTGATTGTGTGTTTCTGTCACAAAGGAAATATGCCTTAGACCTTCTGGATGAAATTGGTATGAGTGACTGCAAGCCAGTTGATTCTCCCCTCATTCCAAACCAGAAGTATAGTGATAATGAAGAGTCTACATACATTGATGCAACTCAGTATCGCCGCCTGGTTGGCAAACTTAACTATCTCACTGTTACAAGACCTGACATTTCTCATGCTGTGGGAATCATTAGTCAATTTATGCAAAAACCCAAGCAGTGTCACTGGGACGCAGCCACACGCGTGGTTCAGTATATCAAAGGTGCCCCTAGTCAAGGATTGAAGTATTGTAAAAATGGACACACTCAAATTGAGGCTTATTCTGACGCTGATTATGCTGGCAATATTGATGATAGGAAATCTATTTCTGGTTACTGCACCTACTTGGGTGGTAACTTGGTCACATGGCGAAGCAAGAAACAAAGTGTTGTCGCAAGATCAAGTTGCGAAGCTGAATATAGAGCCATGGCTCATACTGTTTGTGAACTGCTTTGGTTAAGAAATTTCTTGCAAGAATGTGGGATAAATTGCCCTAGCCCAATGAATATGTTCTGTGATAATCAGGCTGCTATTTTTATTGCCAACAATCCAGTTTTCCATGAACGAACTAAGCACATAGAGGTGGATTGCCATTTCATCAAGGAAGCTATTAATAACAAACTTGTTGCTACTCCTTATTTGAAATCTGAAGACCAGATTGCCGATATCTTCACCAAGGCTTTGGGACCCACTAGACTTAAGAATCTGTGTAACAAGCTGGGTCTAATTAATATATTTTCTCCAGCTTGAGGGGGAGTGTTAGAGCTTTGTTGTTATTAGGCTAATGGGTTTAGGGTTTAAACCCTCCTTACCCGTTAGCCTCTTAACTATTATGTAAAAAGGGTGTTACCCTAAGTTGAATAGATTAACTTTTCCTCTTACTCGTTCTAACTGTCTGAGTAGTAAAATGATGCGTTTGACTTTGCTATGAAAGTGAAACTACAACTATATTTTAGTAAACTACTTGTGTTGCCATTGTAGATTCTAATACTGCTCTTATGTTCCATATGATTATATCGTCACTTCGTCAGCCATTAACATGCCATGTCTTCTAGATGATGTGGTACAAATAACAGGTTTCACTCAAAAAAGAGCATTGTGCAAAATAATACATAACCAAACATTCTTTTCCAGTATTTCAGTTCTGCCTCCCCTTCTCTTGTGGTGGTAGTTCTGCTCCTAGCTTTGCTTTAGCTGACATTTTATGGGCCTTTCAAACGTGGAATAATGTTCCTTGATATGCTTTTGCTTGGTATTTATTTACAGGAAAAGTAGATCTCTCTGAACTACTCTCAAGCATGGATGATCAAATTTTGAAGGCTAAAGAGCAAGCCCTAAGTAGAAAAGACATCTTGGAGAAGGTCGAGAAATGGAAATTTGCGTCTGAGGAGGAGAACTGGCTTGATGATTATGAGAAGGTAACTGTATATTTATTTCTTTATTATCCTCTTTCGTTGTGGTTAGTTAAAGCTTGTTGTATTAATTACTTTGAAACATTGAATAGGATGAAAATCGTTATTCTGCTGGTCGAGGTGTTCATAAGAATCTTAAACGAGCAGAAAAAGCTCGAGTATTGGCTAATAAATTACCTGGTATGTTTTATCTCCCCTCCTTTCCTCTCAGGCATGAAATTTCAATCATTTATTTGCATAGGATTCCATTTTCTATAACCACTGAATTGAATTTATTATCAGATATCTAGATTTAATGAATTATGGTGGATGGGTAGCTGGTAATTTCTCTTTTAAAATCCTTAGTTAAATTAGTTTTGACTTTTATCAGGTAGGATTCACCTAGGATCTATATCTAGATTAAAAATGCTCAAGGGTTCAAAGCGAATTACTGTAGCTGTCTTTATCTGATTTTGGTTAAATATTGATGTTCTTATTAATGTACATGTAGACGCTATACATCCTCGATCTATTTTTTTATAAGCAAATTTTGTATAAGTGGAACGTAAAATGATTAGTGATGTGGAATTCATCAACACGCAAATTTTTTTAACAAGGATATAGATTTGCCATAATATTGTCACAAAGATGTTGAATGGGAACAATTTCAGCTTTTTCTATAGCTCAAAACGCGTTGGTCATTTAAATTTTTGTCCAATTTTAGTTTATATTTACTTTTGTAACGGTGAATTTTGTCTTACCCCCATGAGCCTCAGATTTGCCACTTTGCCCAACTCTTCTTACCTTTCATTTTCACATTACTTTTTTCATCCTAACTTCTCTTAAATGCCCTGAAAATAATATGGTTCAAAAGGACACTTAATATTTTACTTTTAAAAGTTTTGATTTCACTATTTTTCTTATCACTCTCTTTGCCTAACCTAGCATCTATCTCCTTTCCCAAATTTTTCAAGTTCTCTTGACTAATTCCCAGAGGTATTTAGATTTTGGATTAACTTAAAAAAATTAAAGTTTTTTAGTTCAATTTTAGCTTTTTTTTTTCTTAATTTTGTTCAGTTTATTTTGGTTTGAAAATTTTGAAAATTTGCAATATTTTCATAAAATTATTTATTTATTTTCACATGAATATTCATAATATATTAAATTTTTATTTAAAAGAATAATAAATATGTAACAAATTAAAAAAAAGAAAATTTTAATAAATATTATGTACTTCACATTTTTTATTAAAAATATTTGATGTGTAAAAAAATTAAAAAATTTATCCAAATCAAATTAAAATAAATATAAAATTTTTGGCATAGTTTTACTTTAGTTTGTCTTCGGTTTGATTTTAAATTTCACATTAATTTTTTTTTTGGATAATTGGGTTCGACTCAGTTCTGATTGAACCATTTGAACAACCCTACTAATTCTCCTACCCTTCCCTTCCCTTCTCCTTCGCTTTTTGTCTCTTGATCTTCCATAAGCATCCTCCCCTCTGTAATTTCGACGATTGAATGAATTGGCAACTGCAATTGTATATATGGTTAAATTGTTTTTGATACATCGTAAATAATATTTCTACATATGAAATTTGCCTAGGCAAGAACAGAAGATGCAATATTTCTTTAGATAGCCTAGGCAAAATGAAATTCCCGACTAAAATCACACATGCATTTATATTTCTTTAGATTGCTTAGGCAGATCATTCATTAAATGAAATGCCAATTGCATTGCATACCTACATGTTTATATATTTTAGATCCATTCCAAGTAATATTTCCACATATGAAGTTAACTTATGTAAAATAAAAAGGGGCGATCTTTGATTCGTTGCACTACCTATTAAAATCACATATTTTTCAATGATTTGTAGTTATGAAAATTTGGAAGTGATATATTTCCCTGAGACATAAAAACCTTTATGTTCTCAATTTATATAATTGACAGAACTTGCACTATTTGAAGATGTTGTGACTAAGCAGACTAATTTGATTTTATATCAAGTTTGGTAGTTAAGGTTACTAAAATGGCTATAAATACGTAGATTAGATATGAGATACAAAGTGGATGTGTAGATCTATGTTGCCGATTATCTATTTGATCTTGAATGGGAAAAGATATGAGAAAATAATAAAGAAACGTGAATTGTTAAGTCAGCCCGATGCTTAAACAAATATTAAAGATATTAATGAGTATGATAGTCAAATGGAACAGTTAAGTTTTTCTGGATTGGCGCTACTGACAAAAGTAGATATTTATAAAAAGACAAAATAGGATATAGGGGATGGACTAAAATTTCCTATGCTGCTATTCACTATGATTCTATGAACCTTGTCCATGCACATGGGGTTGACAGTAGGGCGGGGGAAGGCTAATTTAATACATTTTCTTAGTACTAACAAAAATAATAAATCATAAAAATAATAAAATAATAAATACTAAAATAATAAAATGATAAAATGATGATGAGAATAATAATAATAATAGAAATAAATATCTTTTCCAGTTACGCACCTTGTGTTTCTTTTATTTTTTTTTCCCTGACAGTTACTATTGTTTTGTAGTTCTGGCAGATAGTCTTACTGCAAAGATAAAAGCATGGGAGGAAGACAAAGGAATGCCATTTATGTATGACAAGGTGAGTTGTCTAGCACTAAAACATTTTCATATGCTATGAAATATATTACCAAAGTATGGTTAAATTTACACTGTTGTTTTGAACTATAGGTGCGTTTGTTGGATTGCTTGGAAGAATACATCAAATTTAGGCAGCAAAGGGAAGAAGAAAAACGGCGATCACGGGTATTCTACATTTTCTATTGTTAACACAAGAATGTGGTTTAGCACTAGTAGCGTCTGGTTGTTATGGTCGTTTTGTTTTCACTCCGTGCAGTGCTTTTAATGGCATCATGCAAGCGTAATTATTTGGTCGATCTTGGTTTGATATAATTTTTTTAAACTAATGAATGCCTGTTTTTTTTTTTTTTCAAAGCATGTTCTTGTCGTTTGATCAAAAGCTTCACGAGTAACTTTTGTTTTCAATGTACTTCTGAATATACGATGACCAGTTCTTTTGTTCATTTTCTATGCAGTTATATGCTAGTTGTCTTTTGGGTAGCATATTCATTAAGCACGCTAAAGAGGAGCACCATGTTGTATCGTTGAAAAGAAATTACTTGTTTCATGTTGCACATTGTGGCATTTGTCATTTCTCGTATTGGAAACTAAAAGCTTGTGTTTAGTTTTGCACGATACCTTTCCCTGTTGTAATCCACATGAGTTCTCATTTATCCTATAGCAAGACAGTGGACGGTTCATCGAATGATCTTTGGTTTCATCCTTGTATAGGAACAAAAGAAACTTCATGAGCAATTTACAACTGAGCAGGAAACTCTTTACGGCACTAAACCAAGTCCAATGAGACCAATGAAGAAGCCGTTGGGCCAGAGCTCCTGTGTGAACATGGCTTGGGGAACGCCGAATAGCCGCCGCATCTCTACTCCATTTGCACGTCAGGGAATCTTATCATCAGGCAAGGAGAAAAAAGGTGGAAAGGGGAATCTAGTTATTCCTATCAACTACGTATCCCTTCCAAAGAATGACTCCTTGTCTCACAACAACCCGGCCGCCGTTTCCCTTGAAAATAACGGACAAGGAATTGTTGACTGATCTTCTAGCTGAAATATAAGGAATGATTTAGGATTGTGTATCGCACCTTTTTTTGGACCGAGGGTTCTTTGCTTCCTGTTCTTTAATGTGTTAGCAATCATTTTGTTTGCTTCCAAAAGAATTCTGTCGACAGAAGTGATTAATTCACGGATTCTATTGGCACATAATAAGTTTGGTTCAGTGTTCTTAGTGATTTTGACACATCTTGCAAGACATTTTCTTGACAACTTAGCAATAGTAGTTATAACGTAATTACTTGATTAAGGATAGCATTAATGCAAAGTTACAACAATGCTAAAAAGTCATTATCTAGCAATTATAAAGCTTGTGGCCATCTTCTTACACAACTTTTATAGTTAAAAGGACATCATCTAGAAAAACCCATATTAATCTTGTAACCTTTTTTTTAAAAGAAAACCAAAGATACCCATCAATAAAAAAGCCTAATAACTTAGAGAATAATGTAGTCAATGGTAATAGAGCCTCCAATTTATACTAGTTAAGGGGCCCAAAGTCTCCTCATTTATCCATTTTAACTACATGAGACTCATTGATCTCAAGCTAAATGCAATGAGATCTAGCTTGTCAAGCGATCATGTGACTTAGCTTTATTAAATGCATTGGACCTCAAGTGGATCGATTACCCATATAACAAAACTAATCTAATAACATGGAATTTAAACACATATAAAAACTATATATCAAATTTTATGTAAAAAAATTGACTATCCTACTAATCGTATACCTAACTTGCAAAATTCAATGGCCATATACTTTTTTTTAAAAAGTTAACTCTCTTTCCAATGATCATCCGACTTAAACCCCACCCATACATGACAATGACTACCAAATACAAATTTAAAAAGGGAAAAAAAATAAACATAAGCGGAAACCGGAATCCGATCGACAAGCACAAATGAGTGTAGGGTTTGGTGAGCAATAAAATATATGCACATTAATTAACATCTTTCTCTCCCTCCAATGAAGGAGGAAGCACTCAATTTTTAATTCATTCCATTGGATGTGAGAGACGCACTCCCCCAATCGTGGCTCTTCTTTTCATCTACTCTTTGTAAATTGTATTTAGTTGGAGAGTGTGTGTACTCCACTTTTGCTCAATTTTTTTTTGCACCAAAAAAATCATCCAATTATTATAAAAAGTCCTCTTAATGATTTTCTTTTTTCTTTTTTTGCTCTTCAAGATATTGTTCTTGCTCATCCATGTTCTTCTCTCATTGTGATTCTAGTTGCCATTGATCCATTTGGCTATGCAATTCATTGCTCAAGTGAGTCATCCACCACTAGTGTTTCCTTTTGCAACATCTGTCCTTCTCAATCCATTTTTCTAATTTGTAGTTTCAATCGACCCTGTTGGTCTAGTTGTATACATATTAGCACTTCATTGAGTATAATTGTACTAATATCACACAAAAAAATAAAAAAAATCAAATTAATTACACTATCAAACTTTTCTATGAATACTTAATGTGCATGATATTTCTTCATCCTTTGAGTCACCAATTATCGTTATGGTTGATAGGTGGCATATTAATATTATAAAAATTCATCACTAACTCAGCTATCAGAGATGACATCATGAAAGGAGATTGAAAGCTTTCTATCTCATTTGTAGTAAAGGACTCAACTTAGGCTCATCACTACATTATGCAGTCGTAAAAAAAAAAAGAAATCATTCACTGACCACATAAGTGATTAGATAATTCTATATACCTCCTATTTGCCTCTTTTATCTCTTTCCATGAACTCCTTAATTTCTTTTGCTTCCTCGATCATTAGCTAATTCATATTCTTCTCTCATCATTTACAATTTGACTAATTATGCAAGAAAACATTTTGTAAATATGCTATATTAAGCATTTTTATTGGTTGAATATTAGATTTTTTTTTATAAAATTTTTATATGAAAAACAAGATTGACTAATTTTTAATTTTTGATGGTCAAATCTATTTTTTTTAGAACACTGTTATATAAGAAATCGCATTCATGTTAACCTACACCCAACTTTAGATGACTAGTTGACATCAATTAAAGTGAAAAGAAAAAAAAAATCAATGTTTTTTAAAGCAAAAAAGAACAAAGAGGATATAGTTGGTAGTCAAAACATAGTCATTTTCTAAAAAAAAGAGAAATAAAAAAGTTTTAAAGATAATTTTTAGCCTTTTCTTTTTAGCATCAATAATAATTAAAGTGACTGTATATGACTCCACATCCTTCCAAACCTTAAAAGTTTAGAGAGAAAAAGTGGATGACAAAAACACTTTTTAATTGATTATTTAGTTGCTGATAATAAGTTCTTCGGATTAAATCTTGTTTTATTATTTCCTTGCTTTGGTTAAAAAAAAAATATATCTACTCGATCCAATGCAACATATTAGCCTCATCCTTTGAACAAATTTTTTTTTCATTCCTCCCTACCAAGCTAGGGCAAACTAAACTACACGCATGGCAAATTGATTTAGCTAGATGATGAACAATTGAAGTGTGCTTCAATAACAAATGTCACCAAACTTCATTACCTCCATGCATGCAGGAGGCCGAGGAGTTCTGCACGTCAACGTCCATTACGTCCACATACATTTGCATAGCTTCATGCATGCACATTTCTTTTGGTTGAGTGCTTCTCATTCACAGTGCCTAATTAAAGAGACCTATAGAGACGGTGGAAGAAAACAATGTCGACGGCCATTCATCAACCCTAAAATTTGGGGGCAAAACATTATTGGTGACATGGTGTTAGGGAAGAAAGTGATAAAGAGGTGAAAAAGATGGATGCATAATCATGCTGTGGTTTGCCTCATATTTTAGAAGGTCTATTATTAAGAAAGAAGATGGCTTAAAGGTGTTTAGAGGAGTGCAGATAGAGGAGTCCTTGGAATAATATTAAAAAGCCCCAATCAAGCTGTGCTTTTATTAACTTTTACAAGTAACATTTTTTTTAGCAAGTCCATCTTTCTAAAAGACATTTCAGGTAGATTGATGGCTGATTTGTTGAATTGAGTCTTTCTAAGATCTAATCCATAAAGGGCTCGGTGCATGTTAGCAAGATGCTATTGTGCGCCATTCTATTTATTTTTTATTCAAGGGGTCTTTTGTATTATGTAAGTAATCTAACCATTCGAATTTGATTTCTTGAAATTTTGAGGGAGACGATGTTTTTAAAAAGTTTAGACCTTTTTCTTTCACTTTTGTCTCTTATTTGGTGGTGGAGGTTTCCTTAACACCCTGGGCTCGGTGCATGTTAGCAAGATGCTATTGTGTGCCATTCTATTTATTTTTTATTCAAGGGGTCTTTTGTATTATGTAAGTAATCTAACCATTCAAGTTTGATTTCTTGAAATTTTGAGGGAGACGATGTTTTAAAAAAGTTTAGACCTTTTTCTTTCACTTTTGTGTCTTATTTGGTGGTGGAGGTTTCCTTAACACCCTATTTACTAGGGCAGAAAAATGAGTGAAATGATAGAAAAATAAATTTTTCATCGTTCATCTGGATGAACAAAAAAGTTTAAAAGGAAAATCTACTATTTTTTCCCCTTGTTTCGTAATCTGCTCAATTTAGGCGAAAAACAAACGAAAAAAAAAATAACATGCTACGTCGTTCGCCTACCGCCTCGCCTGCCTCATTTGCCCTACCATCAACATTTGTCACCTCGCCTGCCCCCCGTCACTTGCTGCCTGCCATCGATGGCTGCTGCCTACTGTGTTTTCGCCTGCCGTCCATGAGCTGTGTTTATTGGAGAAGAAAGAGACATCCCATGACTCCTTTTTCTTTTTTCTTTTTTTTTTCTTCCCTTTTTTTCTTTTCTCTCTCTATTTTTTTTCCATGGTAAACATAGCCTAAAGAATCAGGCAAAGTATATTAACCAATAATTATAAGTTTTAGACCTAAAGGGATCTACATAATTGCAAATTTGAGGATCAAACAAATTTAATGATTAGGTTCTATGAGATGTCTTTTAGGGACCCAACAAAGCAAAACTATTAAATTTAAGCATTAGATTGATTAAAAAACCAAACTAAAAAAGTTTATAACTTTATTGAGCAAACTGAACCTGTTTTAAACTTGAGAGACTAAGATATGAAACATAACGTTTTAGGATCAAGAAATGAGACATTAATGTTTAGGGACTTAGTTGTGAAAATTAAATCTTTAGGGACCAAATTGAGAAAGAGTAAACATTAGAAACCCTTCTTGAAAGTTCTTGACTCTATATACTTATGACAATTGCTGAGAGGAAAAATTGTTACTCAATGTTCTCTTTTTAATTTTTGAGAAAAAAAAAATGTAGGGACGTACTTTAATGATAGGATTAAAATTATTCTATATAATTTATACAAGATTTAAAAATCTCTTTAATTTATAATTGAATAATTATCCAAATTGGCTAATATGATAGATAAAAATCCAACTTACACACTGATTCTTATTTATTTTTTGTTATTTTTCTTACCCTAATTCTTTATTAAAACTTGAGGAAGAAGAGAGAGTATAATACAAAATTAGCTCTAAAGGTAAAGCTAAAAATGATAGATAATAAATATAGTAGACACATTATCAACTCAAAATTGATCACCTAATTTGTGACCTAATTATTCGTCTTGTCAATATCTTTAATACAATATTCTTGTTGTTAAGAATATTATTTCTTTACACTTTATAGTTTATTAAAGAAAATAATTTACATTGTGTTTTTTAAGCCAAAATAAATATAACTCAAACATATAACCCTTAAGTTTAAGAGAGATGCAAAGTTCCTATAATAGGAGCTAATAGAGTACGAATGGCCAAGTTGATCTCATATCATGAATCTAATTCTATCCATTTCCTCCACTTGGTCTATCAATGTTAACTTTTCAATACCTGGGATTTCATTTGATTTGAGTGTCGATAAGATCTTATTTCTCTGGAAAAACCATTCTAAGCATAGTCCAAAGTCCTAAGTAAAATTAAATTACAAATTTTAATTTTCATTAAAAAAAAAAAGCTCGTAGTTAGACTTGACACTATGTGATATTTATATAATAGAATATTTTAGATTCTTTTATTCGTAATATATTTATGAAAAAAATAAGAAAGTCTAGATTTGCTTTATAATAAAGCTCATTAGTGCAACGCGCGTAATAAAAAATTAAAAATTAAAAATAAAAAACATAATTTTTTAGCAAAAAAGAAGAGATTGTATTTATGTGCAGCTCACGTCACTCGCAGTGACCTCAAACGCCAAAACTATCATCTCTGTGCTTCGCCTGGTCATCAGCACGATCAAAAAGAAAGAACAAAAAAAGCCAAATCGCTCCTTCCTTTTTCAACCTCTGAAATCTTCCTTATTGCTCTTCCAGCTCGCTCAGCAATCAAGCAAACAATTCCCACTGAAAAAAGAACAACTCTCGACATGTTCAGTGAGGTGCTCAAGGATCTGTCGCTCTCTCTCTTTCCAAAGGTTTAATATTCAATAATTTACTTGTTTAAAGAACATCAAGAACAGATTCTTCACACGCGATCCAAGCACTGCAGAGTTAGGCAGAGTTAGATACGAACTCCAATCAGTTTAAGTTAATTAATGAGGCAGAAGCGTACGCCGGGAACTGCTGCTGCGTTTGCATGCTTTAATGATGCGTCCATTTGTTCATTAGTGGCTTCCATGGAGACATGAACTTGATTGTTAGTGGCCGCCTGATGAACAATCAATCATAGTTTAACGTTTTTAATCTGAATTGGAATCCCAATTGGAGCAGCCACCGATCGATCTTATCCATTTTGCGAAGATCAGGACAAGCACCGGGGCGTATTTTTCGGTTGGAATAATTCCTCCCAACTCCATAAAAAAGAAGAAAGAAATCATTCTTTAAGTTATTACCCAGTTCCAGTGAGGAGATGTGTTATCATCTAATTAGTCAGAATCAAAATACTCTAGTTAATTCTGCGAAAGATTCAGTGTTGCTTTCTTCTTGGATGCAGATTAGGTTCAGTTTTTCCTCTTCTTTTTTCTGATTTAGAATCTTTAAAGTTTTAAATGATGTTCTGGAAAACTTAAAAGCGATGACAATTTGCCATGATCAGATTCTTCAGAAAACACCATGCAGCAGTATCAGTACTTCACTCTCTACGTCAGCCAGCACCAGTTACATGAGTCTGGAATTAAGAATTCAAAAGGGAACTTGAACCCTAGAAGTGGGAGCTAGGTGTGATTCTTCCTGGCCAAGTTGACAACAACAGTAGAGGAAATGGAATTTGGAATAGAACACAATTCAGATCCTCTTAAGAAAAAACAAAGAGAGGGTGTCTGCTGATGCTGAAACAGATTTCATTTGATGTCTGATTTGGATATTTTTCATATTTCTAATTATCCACTTCTAACTATGTATGCAGCATCTCATTTACTTTTAGATTCTAGAAGCATCTCATTTACTTTTAGATTCTAGACTGTTGGATTTTGTTTTTGCGTTCTCTAAGATTGAGTTTCGTTTAGTTCTTCTCCATGCAGAATTTTGGTGAGATTTCTCAAGTGATGATCATAGTTTTGTTTATGATCATAGTTTAATCTTGCTTACGTTAGGAAATTCAAAAATTATACAAGTCTTTCGATTGTGCAACTGATCATCATTCAAATTGAGTAACCAGAAACTGTAGATCTTCATTGGCATTCTTCCAAACTTACAAATCATAGCTTGCAATGAAGTGCCACCCACAAACATCATCATCACGAGAGTAGAAGGTGAAGTGAAAATTTAGATAGCAAAAAAGGAAAAGCTACGAGAAGGTGAAAAACAGAAATCCCTCCTCCCGGACCCTGTACCTCTGATCTCCTCCTCGCTCTATACCCTCTCTGTCCTCCCAACTACTGGGAACGATCAGGCAACCTCAGGGCTCCGCCGCCCTGTTGGCCTTCACGGCGTGCTCTGGCATTGGGACGTCAACTGAGAGCATCAAGTTCTTGGATTTGGTCTTCTCCAGCTCAGCTCCACCCCCCACTTCTATGATCTCCATCACTTGGCCATGCCCTTCCCCGCCTTTGGCAGCTACAGGAATGGCCAACGCTTCCAGCTCCTTCTCTTTGCTCTCCTTGTGCTTCCCCCACAGAACAGAGTAGAGTCCCACCACTATGAGGACTGCTCCAATCACCCTGCATGTTCACATCTCCAATTTAATTAGCTTTTGTTACTTTGTTAAGCACAGGAGTATTGATAGTAATCTTACCCTCCCAAATAGATCTTCTCAGCGAGGATAAAGGAGCCCATGATCGCAACAATGATCATCATGAGAGGACTGAAAGCAGAGGCAAAAACTGGACCTTTTTCCTGAATCACTAGGCCCTGAACATAGTACGCGATGCTAGATGTCACAATCCCCTGCAACATGCAAACGCCATGATCAGGGAAGAGCTCTCTCACCAAGCACAAAAGATGAGCAATGAATTATAGAAATAGAGAGAGAGAGAGAGAGAGAGAGCTAACAGCGTAAGCAGCAGCAAGGAGGTTCATGTCGAAGCCTATTTTCCAAGCAGAAGGCTTGCGCTCCATGACCAAGGTCACAGCAGTGGCTTGCAGAGTGCCCACGCCGCATATCAGCGTGGTGAGGGAGAGGGGAGCGTCGTATTTCTTTAAGGTGGCAGCCTGTTAAAGTCAACGTCAGGTCTCTGCGCCAAGGAAGAAGCTAATTAACAACGGGTGCCTACCTGAAGGACGAAGAGAGAAGCCCAAGCCAGGGTGGCAATGATGAGAAAGATGCAGCCTTTGAGCCAATCCTTGTCGGCCGAGTTGGCGGCTGACGGCGACACATTGGCCTGGTGAGGCTGAGCATGCGTGCTCCAGGCCATGTCCATGAGCGGTCCCTTGTAAAGGGTCATCAGCATAGCTCCGGCGACTGTCACAAGCGTTCCCACCACCTTGGCCTGGCACCTCACCTTCTTCATATGCACCACTTCCATTCTACAAACACAAATTAATCATCAGCTCACAATGATCTTAATTAGTATCTAATTCATATCCACTGATCCACCCACCGGCATATGACAGCCAACACGAAGGTCATAGCGGGCAGCATGTTGCTCATGGCACAGGAGAAGGTCGGTGAGGTGAACTTCAACCCCGCGTAGTAGAAGTTCTGGTCGATGACAGGGCTGCAAAATGGGAACAGAGCATGTTAGCAATCAGCCATCTTTCCAATGACCATTGCTGCAGGATTCACTCACCCGAGAAGGCCAAGAACGAAAATCTGCAAGAAGATTGAGAATGTAATCCTGGGTCGCACCTTCCTGCGATTACGAAATGAACATAGGTTAACAAATTATGCATGGATATGCAGAGAGAGGGAGGGAGCAGGAGAAACAAAGCGATTAATAACCTCTCGAGGATGAGGGCGAAGGGGGCGATGCAGAGGGTGGCGAAGGCGTGGCGGAAGACGACGAGCACGTAGTGGCTCATGCCGTGGTTGAGGGAGACCTTGGTGATGATGTTCATCCCGGCGTAGCCGAACTGGAGGGAGATCATGGCGGCGTACGGCTTGCACTTCTGGAAGAACCTGCTGCAGCCCTCCATACTTGTTGGAGAAATATCAGAGAGGAGTAGGTAGAAACAGAGGGGTGAGGAGGCTACTGCGCTGCTCTCTCCTGAAGAAGACGAGGCGATTTGGGCGCGTATTTATAAACTCCCCAGTCCCCCGACGCCTTCCTCGTGCCCGCAGATCTATTATGAGGTAAGCCCGCATACTTTCTCACCGTGCGCCCTTTTAGCCTTTGAGTAAATTGTTTCCGACGTGGCGGCATTTAGCTGGGCCCCAATGCCCTAGCCAGTGCTGTGACGGGGCACCCATAAGTGGAAGGTGCATGCTGATGGCAGCCAGGGGAGGAATTGTTTGCTTCTGTCTTATCATGTTTTGAGATGTTGGTTCATGTTTACTACTCTAAAATCATAATTATTATCCACTCTATTCATGGATTTTCATTTATGAAAAAAGAAAGCAAAAATACTTTTTTTCTTTATATAGACAATTTAAAAAATAAAGGAGGAACTTGACTTCACGACTTTGTTGTCAACAACTAAGATCCTTCGTGTGGTTAGTTTATCTTATAACCCTGTCTCATTACTACGAATGTAAGTTTTGTTTGAATCGTCTTGTAACCTTAATTGTTGAAACTTATCACTTATCATGGAGAGAATATAGGGCAGGTCTTGCTCATGAATCTGCTTAATTACATCGAAAAGGAACCGTGGCTAAGTTTGCTCCATGGAGTCTCCCTCCACTTGGAGTGAGAAGAAGGTGACAATTTGGTGTAGATTCTCATTCACCAGTTGCTACTGATGGCGATGACACAGTGGTTTGCGGCCATTATGCTCATTCCATTCCTTGTGTGTCAGCTCCTGACAAACTTCCTGTTAGCCAAAACAAAGAATAATCTGCTGTCTTGAGCGTGTCAGATGCCGAGTTATATGATTCTTGTAATCTGCTCTATTTCTGAAACATGCGTGGATGAAAGCTTATCGGTGTTTGATATCGATCTGTACTTTTATTTGCCACTATTCAGTGAATGAAGAGACTCGTTAGCTTAGTGGCCGAATAAAAATATAATTAAAATTAAAATTTTTAAGTCCAAGTTAATAATAACATCCAAAGAAGCTAAGAAATGAAGCTATTGGATGTTTCAGGGGTGAATGAAACCAAGCCGGCAGACAACAAGAATTGAGTGGGCATCTAAGTAGTCTCCATTCGCCTGCCTTTTCGGTGTTCCTTCCATTATTCATGAACCTAGAGATAAAAATATGTACGAATTAAGGCTTTCATATGCAGCAGGGAGAGCGTGCTTCTACTGAATTCTGGCATGAAAGGTGAAAAGGGCTGAGGCAAGCAACTTTCCTTTTGAAAAAAAAAAAGCTCCAGGAGATTCACCCAGGACGCTTAGTGAATCAGACATGAGGGGGCGATCTGTTTCCAGTGTAAATTATCACAGCAGTGATTTGACTCCCTCTTAAATCTTGCTTGCGGCTGCTTTATCTGTTCATGTGACCATTCACAGAATCCTGCAGCCGTTCTTCAGCAGCATCATTCAGCAAGGCCAGTTTTGCAGCGCCAAATGAGGCAGCAGTCACTCAGCGGTTCAATCTAGCTCATAGTCTAGAAGCATTATGAATCGATTAATGTGAGACTAGTCATTCATTTGTCTCGTTATGATATGCAAAAATGTTTAATTTCTTTTGTTATGACTGGCTGGCTACTTTGAATGAGATTATTATAGGACGACCATGAGCTCACTTTTGAAAAAGATAGCTACTGATCAGGCACCCCTAATCAAACGTGGAGATTTCAGGTAGTGCTGCTGAGGGTTTTCATTTCATGCTAAAGAATGTCTGCCTTCCACCGCCATTGCCCAAAGCTGAAGATTCAGCTTGTCTGGTCAAAGATTCATGCAGCAGCAGTATATACCTCACTCCTCCTGCATCCTTTATTCTTTTTCCTTTATCAGCCAAAGGCACAAAAGCCACCATGTCTTCGAATTAAATAAACTCCATGGCCCATTCTAATTAATCACAGTACAATCAATGATGATCATCCATCCATATACAAATATATAGCCTTGCCTTTTTCATTAGTGCTTGTTTCCATAGGAAAGGCTCCTCTTCACTGGCCTATTCTAAATGAATCCTTCGCAGCTACAAAGCAAAGTGACGATAATGAATCCAAGCTGAACAATTGCAGCTACGCGCTGCAACTTTTTGAACAAGAACAAGGAGAATATTGAGGCTTTTCCAGAGAAATCTGCTTTCACTTGCAAAAGATTCAATCATGCGAGGCAATCAGTGCTTGGCAAGGCTGAGTACTTGAGCTCAGTTCGTCCACCGGCAGATCACACTGGCGTCCATTCAAATCTGCAAACTTGAGTGCTGGTGATGAGATCACAGGAAAAACAAAGCTTGCAATTAATCAAGTTGTCTCTTAGTTAAACAAGCACTCCTTTCCTATCCTTGTCGTGCATTGCATGCTTAAACTTGATTGTCACTTTAAGCAGAGCGCCTGCGTCGTTATCAACTCAAATAATTAGATCAATGCGTCCAATTGATGAACAGAGTTTGGCAAATCAAAGCTGTACTCAAAAGCAAAATGCCCATTTCTCATTTTACTGCAATCTTTTTTGTACTATGAAAAAGGAAGTATATATTTTTTAAAAAAAATGGATTATAAAATTAGATCACAAGAACTGAGATCAGACTATCTCTACTGGCCCATAGTAAACTAGCAAAATCAGGCAATGGTTGTTTTTGGTGAGGTATGATGTGCCCAGAATGTGTTGGTTCTTCAGGAGAGATCATTATGAGCTGTGATGTACTCTTGTCGAATTTGGATGAAGAACAAGATGAAAGCTACTACTTTCGATGATATAGCTCTGTTTGATGCAATGCAGATATAATTCAAAATCATGATTGAGATTACTCAGTTGAATGATATTGTGTTAAATGATTGGAGTTTTTATCAAGCCAAACCATCATTATCCTCTTTCTGAACATGGTCCTATTTTTACTCATCTAAGCTCCAGTTTCAATCCTTTGCCTCAAGATGATCGGATTGACATAAAGGATGATCTTGTTCAGTCAATGCAGATCAACTTTAACAGCATTTAGATGAGTAAGTGCATGAACAATGTAGGTTCATAGATCATGACTCTGCAATAGATGAAAACTATTCATTTTATGCATTGATTTAAACATTTTTGGTCATATATTTATCAGTAATGAATGTAAATAAATCAAATATACTAACACATCTGAACAAACTCAAATGTGAAAATATTTAGGATCCCTACTGCTGGTGCTCATTATTAAGGTAACTTCAGTAGACAAGGCAAGTAATTTTTCAAGTTAGATTTTATAGGTCAGAACTCTTCCAAATTATCTTTTATGCTCAATGTTCTGTATTTTTTTTTATAATGTTATGATTATAGGAGAATCAAATAACAAGATTAGCTTTGTGTATTTCATAAATGAAGGAAGCTTGTGAGAGTCATGAGTTCATGATAGAGGAGATTGAAGAAAAAAAAAGGGTATTATCTAAATTAACCTAGTGAGTCATGACCTCATGATATAACATAAAGCTAATGGATGATTAAAGTGTGGACTTATCACCCAAGTCTAGGTCTAATTGAGACCTAATACTTGTACTCATATGCAAGCGTTGATGGCTAGTGGATATTTGCTAACAATTCACTTGCTTAATTAATGGACGACACAAGTATCTGATTCCAGTTGATGGTGAGCTTTCTGAGACCTTTCATACCTAACTCTCCTTTCATGGGATGCACCACAGTATTCTAAATTCTCCCTAATTGCATGCTTAAGAACCTTCTAGTCTGTAGCTGTCACTACTTATGCTTATGAAACCTGCTTGGATTTCAGATCTTGCCGAAGGAAACTGATTTTGATTGGCATATGTTCTCCCACTTAAGATTTTAACATCCTTGTCAAGTTCAAAGCCTAACATATATCTGAGAATCATCACTTAGTTGAAAATATATATATCAACCCAATGTTGATTTTACCTAGTCCTTTCCTATTGGTAACTTACATGCTTATGACTAAATTTGCTCTGATACCATTTATCATGACTCAAAATAATGCATTAACCCAATAAGCCTAAAGCAATATGGATTAATTTAAATATTTAAGCCGAAGTTAATATACTATATCATCGGGGATTACATTTACTAGTGCTGTTTCTGAACGAGTTGAATTTCTGAGTTGATGAGTCCATTAAGAACGAGGCATTGGTCTCTGCTAATCCCATATCTCTACTTTTTGGTTGACTGAACATTCTATGTGTAGCTAGGGAGATGATTCTTTACAATAAAATATATATAATTTTTGGTTTTTGTTCTTTGAAAACAGTAATTAACTTCCTGGTAAAGAGAGAGTTTCAGGTTCCTTCAGAAGCTGCTTCTTCATGCATCTTTCACTATCCAATGAGTCTCTTTGCTTCTCTATGAGATCAAGCTGATAAATTTAGCTGTTCAAATCAATTCCTCTCATGTTCTTTATGATACTATTTTGGTGTTTCTAGTTTATAGATTCCTAAATGATGCCTCATTGCTCTGATCCATCTGTCAAACAGCAGTACCATTATTCGAATAAGAATTCAGCTGGTCATGCCATGCTCCAGAAATCACTCTAAAGAATCATAGTCAATGTTGCTTTTGCTACACCATGAATGCTCAGAGTAGTAGCCAGATCCTGAATTGTTTCTCAGTCGTTGACTTTTCACATTAATAAGATCCAAATTTCTGACTAAATTTGCATTATTTTCCGAGTAGTCTGTTCTATCAATTAATTGACAATAGTTATAAGTACGGCATAGATTAAATTAATTCACAATGATAACATTTCTCATTTTATTTCATGTGCTGCCTTCTTTTAAAATCTAATTTCAGTTAACTTACCAGAGGCATACTCAAGACCTCTTTAATTTTGACTTCTCAATACGAAGGAACCTAGTCAGTCTATATGTGACCCCTTCAGGTTTACTCCTATGCTACAAGAAGGGTCAACATGCCAAGTTGTTTAATTGATTAATTAAATATAATTTATTGATCAATCTAGAAATTTTTGAGTAATGCTCAGCAACATGCTAAGATGACCTAACTAAGATGAAGTTCGGAGGAGGACCCTTCTTATTACAATTATCATGTAATATAATATTTTTTATGTAAGTTAGGGTTTAGCATTTATGGACCTCAATTAAGATTGGCAGGGCTAGTGAGGGCAGACTTTGACTCTTAAAATCTATCTTGTCGTCATGTATTCAGCTACAAACCTGATCTTGATAAGGAATTAGCTACTCACAACAAAACCCGACCCCACTTTTCACTTATTTTTTAATTAAAAAAATAAATATATATATTTTTAATTAAAATAAAATAATGATGTAAGTTGAGTTTTTCCCTAAATCCAAACTGAGTTTCGGTCAACTCGAGTTTTCCTATGAGTGGTGTCTGGCATGGGTATTAATGTTTTTTGTCATCCAATCATCAAGATGAACTCGGTGTGCCTTGGACGGGACAAGTGATCCAATCCCACCGACGCCAGCTGCTGCTGCTGTAGATATATTAGATTTAAGTACACGCAGAGTGCAGCCACGCCAAGATGATCATCTCATCTGGGGGAGTTCTTCACATATACGACCTGCAATATCCCGCCACTCATGCAATGATTTCGAGATCTGCATGCATTCTTAATCTTCAATCTCGCATGTGCCCTATACGATTGCCCCATGCACACAAACCTCCAAACGGGGTTCTTAGTTCTTATTTCAAGGGTAAACATCAGACTTCAAATCAATCATTGATTTTCATATTTTCGCCATTGTGCAATTCATAAACGCTGCTGCTACCTGCCCTTCTTTTTAATTCAGCTCTAGGCCCATGTACAGCTCCTATAAACTTGCCTCCTTCCACTTATCCCATTCACAGTAGCAGATCGCCGAGTGAGGTACAGAACAATGGCGGCTGAGAAGGAGAAAGAAGACAGCAGGAAGAAAGGGAAGCCGAAGCAGGGCGGTTTTAGGACCATGCCATTCATATTAGGTGCATTTCTTATGATTTTGTCCAATTTTTGAGCTATATTGCTTCATTCTTTTTGTTTGAGATTATCCGATCGATTTCGCAGCAAATGAAATATGCAATAGATTTGCCACGGAAGGTTTCAGCTCCAATATGATGTCCTACCTGACGCAGCAGCTCCACATGCCCCTGGTGCAGGCCTCCAACACCCTCTCCATCTTCAACGGCACCGCCAGCCTCACCCCGCTCTTCGGCGGCCTCATCTCCGACGCCTTCGCCGGCCGCTTCTGGACTATCACTGTTGGCTCCCTCGTCTACCAGCTCGGCATGATCAGCCTCATCGCCTCCGCCGTCATCCCCGCGCTGCGCCCGCCGCCCTGCGCCGAGGCGTGCCACCCAGCGTCGCCGCGGCAGCTCCTCCTGCTCTACGCCTCGCTTCTCCTCACCTCCGTGGGCTCCGGCGGCATCCGGCCCTGCGTGGTGGCCTTCGGCGCTGACCAAGTCCTGCTCAACCCATCGCCGGGCAAGGCGCGGAAGTGGGACTACTTCAACCTCTACTTCTTCGGCTTGAAGGTGGCGGAGCTGTCGGCGCTGACCATCGTGGTTTACCTCCAGGAAAACGTCGGTTGGGGATGGGGGCTCACCGTCCCCGCCGTCGCCATGTTCGTGTCCGTCGTGGTCTTCGTCGTGGGGTACCCACTTTACATCAGGGTAAAGCCAGGAGGGAGCCCGTTGACCAGGTTGACCCAGGTCATAGTCGCCGCCGTCAGGAAGATTAGAGAGGTCAAGCCAGTTGACCCGAGTGAGCTTTACGAGAACAGAGAGCTGGACGCTGGAATCTCCACTGCCGGGAGACTTCTGCACACCGACCAGCTCAAGTAAGCTGATTCATTTGGGGTTGTTTTGTTGTCGTCTAATCCAAAATCCTGAAAAAGTTCAAAATAACGCATGAAGGTTCTTCGATCGGGCTGCCATAGTGAGAAAAGGCGACTTGCAGGACACCGGCCGGCCGCGGCCGTGGCGCCTATCGACGGTCCACCGCATAGAGGAGCTAAAGTCCATCATCCGGTTGCTGCCCATCTGGTCCGTCGGTGTCATCATCTCCATGTCCGCAGCCCACAACTTCTCCTTCGCGATCCAACAAGCCCGCACCATGGACCGCCACCTCAGCCCATCCTTCCAAATACCGCCGGCGAGCATGGGCGTCTTCTCCCCCCTCATCATGCTCGTCAGCCTCACCATCTACGACCGCATCTTCGTACCCGTCGCCCGCCGCTTCACCGGACGCCCCTCGGGCATCACCTACTTCCAGCGCATCGGCACCGGCCTGGCCGTCGGCCTCTTTGCCAACGTCGCCGCTGCACTCGTCGAGGCCAAGCGTAAGGCAGCTGCGGCGGAGCACGGGCTGCTGGACAACCCCAGGGCCACGGTGCCGATCAGCGTGCTGTGGCTGGTGCCGCAGTACGCCATCCACGGGCTCGGCGAGGCGTTCACGTCGGCAGGGAAGATGGAGTTCCTGTACGACCAGGCGCCGGAGAGCATGAGGGCCACGGCGGCGGCGTTGTTCTGGCTGGCGACGTCGTTCGGGAACTACTTGAGCACGATTCTGGTGTCGGCGGTGCACGACTACACCAGGAAGAAGCAGGACTGGCTGCCGGACAACATCAACCGGGGGAAGCTTGATTACTACTATTGGCTCGTGGTCGGGATGCAGGTGTTCAACCTCGGCTACTTCATCTTGTGCGTTGTGTTCTACACCTTCAAGCCGCTGGAAATAGTTGACCCTTGTGAGGTCAATGACCATGCCTCCAAGGAGGAGGGAGACGTGCAGCTCGTCGGGGTTGCAAGTGCCTAAGTGACCAAAAGTTTCTAAAACAATTTGAGCTACATACAAAATGCTTTAAGTGGCTTAGGATAGAGAAAAAAGTCGTTGCAAGGGTCATGAATCTTAGACGCCGTCAACCGTCTATCTCTCTCAAAATGTGAATCTTAAAGTGATATTGATATGATTTGACTTTAAGATTCACATTTTTAAAAAATGAGGAGACCCTGCCTTAAATTCATATGCAAAGTCACTACCTAAAATTTTTTCATCTTGATGACTCATATTTGTTGTATTGAAGTCAGTTTATTTCAACTGAGAAGACTCAGTGAGTGTGCAAACCTCACTAAGTTGTTTCAAGAAACATAAAGTAGAAAGCAAAATTTTACTTTTAAATTAAGTAGTTAATATATTATAACATAAAATAAAGTAATTGAGGATGTTGCTCAAATGATAGAGTACTCGCTTAACATACAAGTGTATGAGATTGATAACCCATATCTTTATTTTAATAAATAATTAGATGGTAGAGTGGTTGTTTAGTACTTGAGATTTTACTGTTTTTACTAATTTTAACACACCAAAGTGATATCTTGTATTTTGATAGTATTTTTTGATATAATTTTATTCTAAAATAAGGCATATTTTGGTAGTAATTATTTTTTTATAAAATTATTCAATAATAACTCACAAATTTTAGGTAATGAGAGATGATTGGCAAAGCAAGTCAAAGGATGAAGTCTATGTATGTCATCTCTTGAGCTTATATAAGGTCCAACTAAGAATGTTTGTAGTATAACTAAATCATCAAGTAAATGTTTTTGCTTTCAAGTGCATGTTTGAAGTAGGAATTGAGTTTTCTAAATAAGGCAGGTTAGCGTCTTGAGATCCTCCTATGTAAGATTTTGGAATTATAAGATCATCTAGGTAGGGGTTGTGTATATTATCAAATCATGAGATCCATGAGATCCTAGTAAGTTGTCTAAGGAAAAACTTAGGATAGGAGGTGTGTGTATGAATGGATAAAGGTAACATGCCAAACACTTCGGTAAATCAACGAATTTATTATAAATCATAATCTTTGTAGATTGTTCATTGTATATGGAGACTATCTCTTAGATGGACTTATTGTGGTAGCAGGAATCAGCTGAGTAGGGTCTTAATGGGGTTCTTGTTGTGTTACAAGAGGTTCAATCAATTCAAGTTTTGGACTAGACTAGAGTAACCCTAAAGGTGGTGTTTCATTGTTTTGAGGTCCAAAGCCCAAGAGTGATGATGACAAAGATGATTCTAGAGGATATCGATGATAGATTAATGACTTAGATGAAATCAGTTGTCATTCTTGGTCATGAATTAGTTCATTAGCAAGCCTCTTGTTAGGAATTTTAACATGGTCAATCACTAGTACTTCCATCTTATGTTACAATCTAGGCTTAGACATTAGGCAGATAATTTTCTTATTTTTAAGGTAAGAAAGTAGAAGAAAAAAATAGAAAACTAAAGCTTATCAAATTTTAAGCTAAGAAAGTAGAAGAAAAAAAATAGAAAACTAAAGCTTATCAAACTTGTGCATGCAACACCTAATTGGAGCACCCTAGGTTTGCTCTAATGCCATTAATAGAGGTTGAACCTTAAGGGGTAGCTAGGATCATAATACCTAGGGTATGAAGCTCTAACACAATAAGAAAACAAACTAGATTTACACAAAGAACAATTACTAACGAACATAAAAGCAAATAAAAAGAAGAAGATGGAAGAGTGTCACCTAGGGTTGTTTTAGGCAGTGGCGGATCTACGTTATGGCTAGTGTGGGCAAATGCTCCCACTACCCAGATTTCTAATCCATATATATATATATATATATATATATATATATATATATATAACATCCAATAGATATTACCCCCACTAGATTAAAATACATGCCCCCATTGGGCAAACCCAAAGCCCCAAAGGCAATAAATAAAATGCCCCATTGGAGGTTGCAATAGGCCAGCAAGCAGCCACCCTTATTTAAGTAAACTTAAGCTAGTAGCTGTAGGTAAGCAAAAGTAGATATTGACTTCTTGTACAAATTTTATGACAACAAATATTTTAGCATGCTAGGCACACTAAGTCGCTAACACATTTTTGGAAATTTACGACTGTTCATCTTCTTCTGGCTTCAACCTTCACACCTTCTTCCGTTCTTCATCTTCTTCCGGCTTCAACCTTCATCTTCTTCCTTCACGCCTTCTTCCGTTCTTCCAGCTTCAGATTTACTACTCTTGCTCGGCTGCTCCTGCCTCCTAGCTCTCACTGCTTACTTAGCGCCTGCCACCTCAGCCTGCAATTCGCAACATATCTGGCGAAAGCAATTGGATTTAGAAATTCATTTAAATTCAAGGAAACTTGCTGTTGGATTTGGGCATTCAAGAAACTTGTGGTTCTTAATATTTGGGCATTCAAGAAGCTTGAAGATTTCATATTCATGTAGCTTGTACGAAAACTACATGTGAGTAACTAAGTTCATTTGTTCTTTCCTACTTTGATCATTATTTGAGTTGTCTTATAAGAGAAACTTGAATAAAGAAAAAAAGAACTTTTATTTTACACGGTGGAAGTAGTCCAAATTCTAACCTTTCTTTGAATACCTTATTAGATTTAGAAAATTTTGTGGTTCGTTGCTTTAAGAATAAGTGAATTAGAATACAAAAAATTGGTCAGGAAACTTATGTTTGAGGGGAGTAGCTGAGTAGGTTGAGATGACATAAATAATTTATTACTTTCCCCTTTATTTTTCCCATTGTTTTCTTCTTGTAAGTTTCAAAGTAGTTGTTTAGCAAATGACCAAACTATATCAATATGCATATTTGAATAATGCAATCCCAATTTTTAAATTGCTCTTTAGCTTTTAGGTTTAATATTTTCAACTAATATTTCTAGAGATATCTTGACAAACAAATTTTTATTTGATGTTTAGACTTGCTCTATTTTAACAAAATTGTTATAAAAGAGTTTATAGATTTTCAATGTTTATGTATTTCAGCATTTAATGTTTTATATATTTTTTATGACAAATGACAAATATAATGTTATATAATAAATAATTCTTTTTATTATCTTTTGAATAGGATATGGATAAATTTCTTTTTAAAAAATTTGTAATAGATAATGAACTGAGTCTTAAGGAAAAAAAATTATAAAGCTAAAGAAGAACCATCTAAGCAATCACATACTGAGATTAATACAAAAGATCTTCATGCTGATCCAGGGTTAAGAATTAGAATTTCTGAATATCATCCTAATGATCGAGATAAGATACGAAGAGCATATTTACAAAAGGGACCATGTCAACCTCGAAAACATGATTTTCCTAAAAAGAAAATTGGAAATACATTTAGAAGATTTTGTCCTTCTTGGTTTAATGAGTATGCAAATTGGCGTATTTCAAAAGATGCAGCTTTCTGTTTATGTTGTCATCTCTTTAAGCCAGATTTAAACAATCAAGGAGGTGGAGATTCTTTTATTACTGAAGGGTTTTCAAATTGGAATAAGAAAGAAAGATTTAAGATATATATTGGTGATCCTAATAGTTCGCATAATCAAGCTTTAACAAAATATTATGCCTTGATGAAGCAAAGTCAGCATATAGAAACTATTTTATTCAAGCAATCTGACCAAATTCGAAGTATGTATCGCACTCGTTTAAATGCATCAATTGATTGTATAAGATTCCTTTTGCGCCAAGGTTTGGTTTTTCATGGTTATAATGAGTTTGAAACATCAAATAATCAAGGCAACTTTCTTGAACTTCTTAAGTTCTTAGTTGAGCATAATGAGTCAATAAGAATGTGGTTTTACATAATGCACCAGAAAATCATTAATTGATTGCCTCTGATATTAAGAAAGATTTTGTAAATGCTGCTGCTGCATATGAAACTACAAATGTTATACTTAACGAGATTGGGGATGACTTATTTGCAATTATTGTAGATGAATCAAGAGATAACTCTAATAAAGAACAAATGATAGTTGCTTTACGTTTTGTAGATAAAAAAGGAAGAGTTTTGGAATGATTTTTTGCTATTGTACACGTTAGTGATACAAGTGCTATATCTTTAAAAGTAGCAATATAATCTTTGCTTTGTAAGCACGGGCTAAGCTCATCAAGAATTCGATGTCAAGGTTATGATGGTGCTAGTAATATGCAAGGTACATTGAATGGTTTAAAAAGCTTGATTAGTAGAGAGAATTCATCAGTATTCTACATTCATTATTTTGCGCATCAACTCCAACTCACACTTGTTGCTATTTCAAAAAATGAGATTCAAGTTGCTTTACTATTTGATTGAGTATCTATTTTATTGAATATTATTGGAGGCTCATGCAAACCTATTGACATACTTCGAGAGAAACAACTTGCTAAAGTGAAAGATGGATTAACAAAACGAGAATTGAAAAGTGGTTATGATTTGAATCAAGAAACTTATTTGAAACAACCAAATGATACTCGTTGAAGCTCACATTATAATACACTGATAAATGTGACTATTATGTATTCTTCGATCATTGATGTGCTTGAGATAATTATGGAAGATGGTTTAAGTTCAGAGCAACATGCTGAAGCAAAAGGGCTTTTAGAATCAGTGCAAAAATTTGATTTTGTGTTCACCTTGCATTTAATGAAACATATTTTGGGTATCACAAATGAATTATCATAGGCATTACAGAGAAAAGATCAAGATATCATTAATGCAATGACATTGGTTAGAATTTCTAAACAACGCTTACAAATAATGAGAGACAATGGATGGAAATTCTTATTAGATGAAGTCTCTACATTTTGTAAAACTAATGAAATTGATATTCCTGACATGAATGCAATATTTGTGGCAAAAGGAAGGCGAGGTCGTGAAATTTAACAAGTGCTTAATATAGACAAATATTGTGCTGGATTATTTTATGTTTTTTTAGATCGATAACATTGAGAACTTGATGATCAATTTAATGAAATAAATACTGAATTACTGTTATGTGTGGCATGTCTTAGCCCAGATGATTCATTTTCAACTTTTGATAAGCAAAAATTACTTCGTCTTACTCAGTTTTACCCGTCTGAGTTTTATACTATGGAGTTGATTGTACTTGAAAATCAGCTTGAGACATATATAATTGATATGCGCACAAGTGATGAATTCTCAATAATAATAGGAATTACAGCCCTTGCAAAAAAGTTAATTGAATCAAAAAGAAATATTATATATCCATTGATTTATTTACTTGTGAAATTAGCTCTTATTTGCCAGTTGCTACTGCCACAGTAAAAAGAGCTTTGACATGGCTGACCTTGATGATGAATTAGCATTGATGATGTGGTAGTTGAGGTGGCACTTGACGATTGATTCGAGGAAAAGATAACTTGTAGAATTACACATGCAATGCTAGAAATTATGCAATATATGCTAATTTGCAACCTACTATATAAATATATGAAATTAAAATATTATAAAATAAACCTAAGCTACTTAACTACATGCAAATGCTATGCATAAAGTTAATATGTAGTCAAAAATACAAAATTATCAAACTATCATGTGTTGACTATGACCGATCTTAGATCTAGAGACTCATTTTTGATGGATTATTTGGTTAGGTCCTTCTCTTCCTACTCTAAATTGGAGTCGACACGTGGATAGTTGAGGAGGCAGACGAAAGCTAGTCACTAGATTAGGGAGAGCCAAACCCGAATAGATTAGGGATTAGGAACAAGAGTATTAATCGATGGCGATGAAGTAGCGAACAAGTGAACACTGAAATGTGAATAGATACAAAATTAATTTAGAGACTTAGCTTAGGGTTTGGATTATTTAGAATTTATTAACTAATTATATTTATTATTTATATTATTATATAATATAATTTTAGTAAATCGATAAATTACTAAATAAAAAATTATTTTACTATTATTAATTATCTGATTAATGCTCATCCCTATATTGCATCTCCATTTAAATAAACCACTTTGTTACTTTACCGGATGTAACTAGGCTGTAAGCCCATAATTAATGTAATTGATGCAAGTGGCGGGCCGTTCTAGTCCAAACACTTGTACCTCTCTTTAGTCTGTGTTTAGCCTAGCTTCTGTTTCTAGAGTTTACTGGTTAAAAAGTGTTAGTTAAGAAGATGTTGGCTGAAGAAGTTTATAAGGTGTTTGGATGCACAAATTTTAGTTTGGTTATTATAATTTATCTAAATTTTTTTATTAATAATAAATAATTTTTATTAAAAATATAACTAAGATAAAAAATTATATGATAATTTTTATTTAATTATAATTAAAATATTTATTAAAAATATTATGAGTTATACAATTAATTTTTTAATATAATTAAAATATATATTAAAAATATTTATAGGTTACATTACTAAATTCTTTAAAATAAATAAAATATTTATCAAAAATATTACCAATATAAAAATTATATTATTAAATTTTTATTAATAATAATTTAGAAATATTAAAATGTTTTAAAAGATACAAATGTAAAACATATTTTATTGATAAGCTCACGGGAGAGAAAGTAAAAGTTGGAAGCTAGAAGCTGCTCCTAAGTATATTCTTAGCTATAGCGCAGATTCTCTAGCTAGAGAAGCTAGTTATCCAAACAATTTGGCCAAATAACTTTTGCTGGGTGCACTAGTAGACGCTGAAAAGCACATAAGGCCAAACAAAGCCTAAGGCTTTGGTTGGCCCGCTATTAATAGCTTTATGACTATGTCAAATTGTATTTGTACTATAATGTGCTGCACTATTCAAAAATTATTTAAAATAATAATATATTTTATTTTTCTTTAGTGTTAAAATTTTAAATTATTTAAAATAATAATACCTAAAATTTTAAATAAAATTATATAAATTACTTTTTAGAAAAGCAGAAATTGTAAAAGCATCAAATTATAAACCTTGTTTAGCCTCGCCTCGACACAAACGAGGCAAAAAATTGGAAAATCTATGAGAAGCTTCAAATTGGAGCTTCTCCATCTTCCGCTGCTTCATGTGTATTTTGACACCTCGACTTCCATATCGAGGTGGGGCCAAACAAGCCCATAGTTTTCCTAACTTCTACTTTTTTACTATTTTTTCTTGCTTGCTTTTCATTACCAAATAGTTTTGTAATTGTTTTCTACTTAAAAGTGGCTTAAAGCGGGGCCAAATAAGCCCTATGACTTAAACCGAAACTCAATATAAGAAATATATATATATATATATATATATATATATATATATATATATATTTGTATTTACTAGGGAGGAAAAAATTTTATTTTTATTATTATTTTATCCATTGTTTTCTATTTTTCTCTTTCCATCATACATTTATTTTTCTTTCTTTCATCTTAAAATTTATTTTGAAAAATTTATAATATGTTATAATTTACAATTGCAAATAACAAATTATGCCACGAATAATTTGACCCGAGCTCGACTCGGTCTGATGTCTATGATGTGAAACACAATTGACCCAGGAAGAAACGGAGGAAAATGGCCCCTTGATTTGACAGAAAATTACATTTCCATCCTCACGTTATATAGTAGTAAACGAAAGTATCGAGGGTAATAAGATTATTTCATGAACATCGGGGAAACCCCAACTTGCTCGCCCATTCCCGTCTCCATTTAACTCTCCTGTGTTGCTGCCGCCTGCTCTCCTCAAAACTCCCCGGCCGCGATCCGAAGCATCTATTCTCCGCTTTCGTCCGACCTCTTCCCCGACCTAAGCTGCGAAATCGATGGGGACTCTTGGGAGAGCGATCTACACCGTCGGATTCTGGATCCGGGAGACCGGCCAGGCCATCGACCGCCTCGGATGCCGCCTCCAGGGCAATTACTACTTCCAGGAGCAGCGTAATCTTCCCTCATTTCCTTGCTCCCTTTTTTTTTTTTTTGCTCGTTAGATTTATTCATGGACGACGTCTTTCGGGTCAATCTGATATTGATTGTTTCGATCAGTACACTTCAGCTTTCAAGGTGTGGGGTGGGAATTTTTGGTTTAGATCTTAAATATAATTGGGGTTTCTTATAGTTGTCTTGTTAAATTGCTTTACTAATGTATCCAATGGCTGAAGTCATGTCACTCTATCGTTTGTTAACCTTTATCTACAATTTTAGATGGCATTCGTTGCATAATGTGTTACGAAACAAGCTTCCCAAAGTTAATATTAAGTAGTAAGGTATTTTGATGATCCGTTTACCCCTGATAACAAATGAACGCAATTGTAGTTGTCTGCAAATCATTTGTTTTTTCTTTGCTTATCCACGCAAGAGTTGAAGATAATAACGTTCTCTCTCAATCCGTTTAACGAGAATTCACCAGAATATGCGGCTTTGGGTATCTGTCCTAGGTAGTGCTTCTGGATATAATTTTTTTTTTTTTTGAGTGACAATGGGATTTCGTTTTCTCTTGATTGAACGGGAGGGTTCTCATTGAAACCTGTCCGCTAAGATAGCTTCTGGTGTTCTTGGGGAGAATCAGCCTGTATGTAGTGTGCTTTCACGAGCACTAAGTATCTGTCTCAAGTTTATTACTTTTTGTTATTATTTTCTGCACCCATGAGATCAGGATAATGCGTGAAGAAAATCACTATGATTCACAATTCTAATTTTCTTGTGTTGTATAATCATGCTTATTTATTACTACACTTTGTGGGTGAACAATTCAACAATAGAGATGATACAAGTAGAAAGCACAAAGTCGTTTAAACTAGATGACATTAAATTTGATCCTGAGAAAATTGTTCTGTGTTGATTCAGGTGTATCAATTTACTCTTTTTTATATTCTTAATCAGACTTTGTAGATGAGTTGTTTTGTTGTATTAACTTAATATGCAAAATCACAGCACAATAATAAATCCCAGAATTGGAGTCTCATGTAAATATGAAATAAATATGCTTATTCTTAAATGAGCATCAACTAGAGTTTTGTTGAAATCTCCTCATTATAATTTGCTCTTTTATGACAACTACGGTAAAATTACAGGGGGATGTTACAATATGCAGAAGATCTAGAGTAAAGCTTTGGTGAACATATATTCTGTAAATGTATATTTGAAATGCTATCTGAAACCATTTAGACAAATCGTTAATTAGATTCATAACAAAAATATGAAAAATATCAATTTCTAGCCAGTAAATTCTTAGTAATCCTTATTCAAATTGTAATGTTGACTTCCTAATTATAACACACAATGAGCTTTGAGCAATACGCCTATAGAACTGGAAGATGATAATTGACATGCATCAGATGAAGTTAGCTGACATTTTCTTGAGATCCAAACTAAGCCCCTTAGTCTAGAATCTTGATATTACACGGTTTACATGGTTCTACTGTCTTTACTTGTCATTTCCATAGTATATATAATATTTGTGTACCTGTAAACTTGCATAGCATATGGTATCTGATTCCATGGCAATTTCCCTTTCTCTATTACTATTAGAAGAAGAGGTCATTAAGCCTCAAGGCCCTCAACTATTTCGATCAGCTATGAATCTTTTCACCCTATTGAGTTCTTTCTCTTTCCCATTGTGGGTTAAAATATTATTAAAATTGATGGTACTCGACTAAAGGAGGGAATTTCATGTAGCTCTGTTGTAGTGGCACTATCTTCCTTTTCAATCTCAAATTTTCCTGATCCAAGCTCAAAGTGGAAAAGGTCTGATATAATGTATGCCCCCGTCTTTTCCTATTGTGGAGGCATATACTATCTCACATGTCATTATTTAGTATATTGATTCATATTATTTATCATAGCATTTTCTTTGAATATGGGGATATTCAAGTGTAGTGCTCATTTTGCTAAGGTGATAATTGTAGAGATCTTTAATATTTCTAAAATCCCCAATATATGTGGATTAGGTGTGGTGGTCGTGAGTCGTGGCTGGCATTATGTTATGTTTCAGGGATTGCTTCATTTTTGCAGTCCTCTAACGTTCTAGGACTAATCAAAATCTTTTAAACTTAATTATCGCTTCAATATTCTTATGTGCTTGTCATCCCACGAAAGTAGAAAAGTTTGGCCACATTCTATATCTTTGGGATTACTTTAATCCTTTGTTGAATACTTGTCTTGATAAGGTTAATTTTAGCATACTTCACTTTGACTCAGAAATCTCAAACTAAAGGAAATCTGTAATCCTGCTAGACCAGCTGCATGGCATTTTCTTCAGTTCAAATATGTTTTAATTTGCTCCTTATTTTTACAGTTATTTATATATTGAAAGGAAAAGATTTTCTACTCTTTTAACCTCAAAGTCAGATGAGTTTCTATTCATCTTTCTGGTGCATGTGTAGAACTTGACAACTGAGCTTGCTTTACTGACTTTATTCACAATGGTTGGTCTCTTAGGCCTTGTTTACCGGGAGGGAAGCCCGGCTGGAAGGGAAGGGAAACAAATATTTCTTTCGTTTACTAGGACGGACGGTAAAAAGCAGATGGAAAAATGACGAAAAATAGCGTACCTTTCTGTCATTTTTTGATCTGCCCGATTTGGGCGGAAACACGTTAAACGCATTGGTTTTTACTGTTGCTGCCCCCTCGCTGCGCATCCCAACGTTCCCTCCCTCCTTGCTGGCCTCTTTGCCGGCCGATTGCCCTGCCACCTCTTACCTCGCTTCGCCCTCGCCCAGTCATCACCGTCGCCGATTGCCCTGCTGCCTCTCACCTCGCCCTCGACCTCATCTCGCGGACACTACTCTCGTCACCTTCCCTCTCCCTCTCCGTCTTCTCCATCGTCAACAGCAGCGCCGCCTCGACCCCGCTCTCGCAGACGTTGTTCTTGTCGCCTTCCTTCTCCCTCTCAGTTTGGTCCTCGCCAACGTCAATAACCTGCCGCCTTGACCTCACCCTCGCCCTCGACCTCGACCTTGCCATCGTTGACTGCCCTGCTGCCTCTCACCTCGCCTCGCCCTCAACCTCGCCATCGCCGACTGCCCCACCGCCTCGACCTCGTCCACCGCTTGCCCTCGCCGCCTCGACCTCACCCACGCCTTCGCCCTCAACCTTGCCTCGGAGATGCCGCTCTCACCTCACCCATGACTATGTCTCTACTCTGTTGCTTGCTCGCTTCCGCCCATGTTTCTTCACCTTCTTCTTCCACTTCTTCCTCTCCTTCTCCTTCCTCTTCCACTGCCCCTACTCGATTATGTCCAAGTACCGGTTCTGGTTGGACCAGTATAAACCAAGAAAACTGGCTAGTTTAGATCAGTTTTCAAATCCTTGAGTGAAATACTTAGTTGAATTTCAACTATGTACCAAAAAAATGGATAAATACATCGTTGAACCTTTTATTCTTGAAGGATGGGAATTTTGTGCAATTGTATTTTTATAAACCTAACAAGTATTGATAAGTATCATTCTGGTTTATTCCTCTCAACTTCTCTTAACACCATATGGATATTGGTTAGATATTTATCTATGTTTAACATTCTCTTTCTTCTATTTCTGCTACATATTGTATTGGCATTTCAGTAGGACACGCAAACCTGTTAATTTATCTACCACTGTGCATGTTATTATACTATGATTACTTTCTACATATGATTGTGCAGTTTTGCACTAGCTGTAATTCTTTAAGACCAAACTAAAATTCAGCTTATAGGCTATCTGATTTCTAATAATGTTTTCTTCATGCTATTTTAGTGTGAACGCGTGAAAATGACATTCTGAATTTGCATAATTTGTGATTATGTGAAACCAAACTAAATATTAAATTATTGTTTATCAGGTTCTAATAATGTTTTCTTCATACTATTTCAGTGTCTAGGCATCGCACACTCATGAACATCTTTGACAAAGTACCTAATGTTCACAAAGATGCTTTCGTGGCTCCAAGTGCTTCTGTTATTGGTGATGTCCAAATTGGCCAAGGATCATCAGTTTGGTATGGGTGTGTACTGCGAGGTAAGCTCATGATTTCAGAAACAGCCAGAACATAATTATACTAAAAATGTTCTTGTTTATAAGAAAATTAGCATGCACATCAAACAGTAGCAAAGCTTTAAGCACTATACAATATTGGTTGATTCCCTGGTTTGCGGTGGATGAAAAAACAATTGCCATGGAGGCATGGACTATATAACTAGAAACGATGACGATAGGTTTCTCATTGGTGTACTGGTCTCACATTATAGTTGTATTAGTATCTTTGTGTGCTTGAGACGTTCGTACTTCATAGAGTGGCAACAATGAGGATATGCCATAGAATTCAGCATCTGATACAATTTGCTAAGAAAGTTGGGAAAAAAAGTTACAGTAAATTTATAGTCAGAGAAGTCAGAGACCTTTATGCAGGTTAGACAGAAATGTGCAAAAGCAGAGTATTTCTCTAGTTATAGAAAAGCTGGAATTCAAGATGCAGTTCAAAATATTTACTGATCCAGATTCAGATCATTGTTCTGGACGCTCAAGAGAAAATTCTTAGCCGTTATGGTCTCTAAGGCTGTTCGTAAACAGTCATATTATGGACAAATTGTCATTATATTTAATTAATTGAACCTGACAAATCTTGATTGTGGTAGCCTTTAAACATTTTTGACTACTGACTCATGGTTAAAAAAATAAAAGAAGATGAAAAAAAATGGAAAAGTCTAAAAATGAAAAAGATCTTATAATAGTTGTTATTTGATTGAAGTTGGTTTATGGGATTCACAACTATTCCATTTTCTTGGTGGTGGCTGCTTTGTAATGGGGTCACGTTGGCAATAGAAATACGAAAAGGGTTTTATGGGATGCAAAGAAACATATCTACTGGTTGATGCGAGACGTTGATAGTGTATTGAAAGGCCATCTGCATTGCATTATAATTATAACAGTTGAAATAGATTAAACCAAGATAGTTGCAACTAGTCATCTTGCGTCTTATATATTGACTTGATTATGACGATAATGAAATGCATAATATGGTAGTGACTACATGATGGTAATATGAAAACTAATTAGGAGAATATATAACTTTCATAGTAGAAGGATATGATGAGGCTAGTGGTGTTCCCATATTCAACCTTCCATGTATGCAAACATCTCTATCTGATAACTCTCTATCGTAAGTTCAAGGTATATGTTGCAAACATGCAAATAGTTATGGGGAAGATATTGGGGGCATTTGGTGCAGTTTTTTGACTATTTCTACTTGCCGCAAAAGTAGATTTTCAGAAGTTTGGGTGTTAGGCTGTCTGCTTCTAGGTTCTAGCTGAGGAAGCTGTCCCCCCCTACTTCTAGCTTGTTAAAGCTGCTGGCTTATCAAAAAACTTACATTATCCAAACACCTTTAAACTTTTCCATCCAATTAGCATTTTTTCAATTAGCAAAAGTTAAAAGTTTCAGTTATGCCAAACGTACCCATTGTTGATAGGAACAAATGGATGAAGGCAAGATGATAACACAGACTCTCATAGTTGGGAGAGGGTGTTGATTGAACATGAACGAAGTGATGCTTGTTCGTGCATGTGAGGGAAAAGGCGTACATGTAGTAAAGTAAAGTGTTGTCTATCCCTACAGATACTATTGTTTGCACCAACCATGTCGGTGTACAATCTACGTACAAGCTTGAAGACTACTTATTTATACATACGAGAGAAAAAAGAAAGTTTGCACGTAGGCTAGTAGTGTTGCTAGCCACATTGGAAGTAGAGCTGAGAGTGAAACAGTTTGTATAGACCGTGCTTTATTTTTCTTTTATCATTTTTCAGAATTTTTTGGTACTTACTTTTGACAATTTAATCCGCTTATTTGAGAGTGTTGTGTTTGACTTTTTTTTTCTATTTTTTCCATGATTCTGGTTCCAGTATCTAAGGTAGGTATCAGGCAAGTCACATCCAAATAAAACACTTCATTGCTTATTGTGGGGTTTACTATTCATAACTGTATATGCACATTTATACACCATGAAAATGATATCAAGTTGCTTCCTGGAAGCACCTGCAAGACTCAGTACGTAAATTAGCTTTGATACTGATTGTTATTTGCCTCACTAGCTATTTTGATTCATTAAATTTTCTGTCAGTAGTTTGAAAGTCTAAGAAGTGGAAATTTGCTTTAGAAGGTTGCAACTTGCAAGAAGTGAAGGAATAGTGGAATCAACATATTGATTCTTTACGATTTGGTTAATTATGGTAGATCAAATCATTACCGTGAAGTTGTGAGGAAGAAGAATTATGGCATGAGAGGAAGGTTTATATTAAGTGAATATACTTTTTTCAATATCTGGGTGTTCTCAATAAAGACTGTTTGTATAGTTTGTTATTTTGGTACAATGTGGATGCAGAGTTGTTTCATTGTTTAGACTTTAGAGGCATTTTGTTTCTTGGCCTTTACACTTCCACATTGCACATACTTATGTGCTCTGTTGCAAAGGTTCTTTTGATGTCTGCATTTGGGATTGGAATGACTTCAGTTTTAAAATTTGATCTTTTGATGTCATCAACTTTTCTTGATCATGTTCAAGAAACTTAAGCACTTTCACTTTGCATCACAAAAGTACGTTAACATTACACTGCACGATTTTGAATGTTCAGAATGATTGGCGTAATGGGATAGAAATTTCTGTGAACCAGTTTGGTGGTTTGCTTAAGCTTTTTGATAATTGGTCACCAAACAAACTGCTCTTTCACTATTTATCAATTATTTAAACTAAGTTGTTACACAATTCAAGCTGATAGTTTGATGTTGAGGGTAGGGTAGTTTTAAACCATAAATATATAAATTAGGGCTTTCTTAATAGCTTAAGCTTTTGGAATAAATAGCCACTCAATCTAATACTAAGAGTTGTATTTTAGCTGTTGCCTTTCACATCTTAGTATCATTACTTCATTACTAATTCTTATCTTTTTCTAAATTTATGCTTCTAGCATTATTTTCTTTTTATTGTCCAATTTTGTTCAAAATGCTGGATATTTGTCTCTCTCCATTGTATTTGCTATTTTCTACCTGCATATGCTTCGTTTACTTTATGTAGTTTTGATTTCTCCAATCAGGCTTGTCATGGTCCATAATCTTCAGTCACTCTTCCATTTTTGACTATAATGTATTGTCTGCCTGTGTTATCATTCTTTGTAGACTCCTAAATGCACCTCTACGCTAAGAAGGAAAACAAAGGAAAAGAGGAATGCAGGGTCATCTGCATTTGATTATTTTATTTTAGTACTTGGCACTATTTTCCTGAGATAGTGAATCCTTGATTATCATATCATGTTTCTTTTAGTATCGACATTAATCCATCTTTAGTATTGCTCATAAAGCTATGTGGTCAGTGCTGATTCTTTTATGTACCCATAATGATATGGCACATCATCAACTATTTAATTGATCAAAAAAATTTGCTGCCCGTGAAGGTGTGACACATGACTTAGAAGGTATTGGAAGGATATATACAGACAAATTTCACATATTAACGACAAGCTGAAATGTACTAGTAGATATCTTCAAAATGGGTTGAAGTAGGATGAACCAAGATGATAATATTACATATTAACTCTTATATGTAGACTTGGTTATAGTGATAGTATAAATACATAATATTACAATAACAAATGTGGTAGTAAATATGAGGGCAATAATTATGGTATAAAAATATAAGTACAATTATAGGATCTAATAAGGAGATATAATAATGCCATGATTGATGAGATTTGATATAGCTAGTGATTTTCAATAACGGTGTTGTCATGGCAATGTTCAAATTAGGTAACACAAGCAATGCCTTGGCAGACCTTAAGGTGCACTCATGGGAAACCCTTTTGTAAGTGTCAGCTGCATGACCATTGTTTATTAATGTTGTCAAATGCAAGCAATGAAGTTGGTTAAGTTTCAAATTCTCCCAGAAATACAATCTAATATGGTTAGTTATCTAGTGCACTCAAATCATTTATTCTATTGTGTTTGAATGCCTGAACTTAAGAGATGACTAATTAAAAGTGTAAATGATGGGATTCTATTTGTTGGATCCCCGTAGATAAACAATGTGTCAGTTTCCACCTATACTCCCGCATGTATATACAAATATTGAGTTTGGTTCATCCACTCAGAGTTTCATGAAGTATTAGAGGTGATTGCATTATTTTTTTCTGAGACTAGAATAATCTACAGGTTGCGTCTTTATTTAGATTAACAGATATGAATCATGTAAATTCCATATGCCTCACGTTACCTTCTGAAATCTGGTTGAGGTTCTTGCTTTTCCTATTCTTTGAGTTAGGTACCTGCTAAATCATGAACCGGTGGAAAATACCTATGGCCAGGTGTATTATAATTTGAGTATTGGGCATCTTATACATTGAATTGCTATTTTAATCCAAATGCATGAGTTTTTGGTCTATGAACTCAATGTTTTTCTCAAGTGTGTCATTCACCAAGCATCCTTTTTATGTGAATTATTCTATGTACTAGTAATTAAGTTATATCAACTTTGGATTTGCTCCTTGAAACCTAAGACAAGTGTATTTCTCTTTTCCTCTTTCTTCTTGTAAAGGACATGAAAATTTATCAAGGCATAGTTAGTTCACATTTGCATTCACTGTAGCTTGGTTGTTATTGAATGTATTAATATTGCTGCTGAATGGTGAGGAAGAGTTTATCAAGGGTGTCAGTTTCATTGTATGAATTGCTTGTGGCCCATGGAGAGTATTTATTTTCAGTTCGGTTTCATATTTAAGTGATCAAACTCCTATCATTTAATCCTTTGCAGGTGATGTAAACAGCATTCATGTTGGTTCTGGCACTAATATTCAAGATAATTCACTGGTGCATGTGGCAAAATCTAATCTAAGTGGGAAGGTTCTGCCGACTATAATAGGAGATAATGTGACTGTAGGTAAGCAAATATAATCACTTTTACTGGCATTTTCTGTGAACAGCCAAACGTCATTTGTTTTTATTTCAAGTTCACAATATAGACAGTTTATTGTTGTGGACTACATCCTTGATTTAGAAATAAGTTTTCTAGAAGTGCCGACTATAATAGGAGATAATGTAACCGTGGAAATTAACTAGAATTCTACATAATTTGATAGAGGATCTAACAATTAAATTTTAGTTCTATTTAACCATATTGTCCTTGTGTTAAACTTTGGATTTGGGACAAGATCTTTAAGGTATCTTTATAAATTTATTGCAAAATTTATCACTTCATTCCAATTTGAACTTTGCAGGTCATAGTGCTGTTTTGCATGGATGCACTGTTGAGGATGAAACATTTGTTGGAATGGGTTCTGTATTGCTTGATGGGGTTGTTGTGGAAAAGCACGGAATGGTTGCCGCTGGGGCCCTTGTGAGGCAGAATACCCGGATCCCTTGTGGAGAGGTTATTAACTATTTATTTCATTGAGTTTTCTTTTTTATGCTTTTACATCTAAGTTAGAACTCTTATTGTTGCCTTAAATTATTGTCATTCGTTAAGCTTACTGTATTATACTTACTGTATTCTTTTTTTTTTCTTTTTTTTGCTTCTTTTACGTTTGTTAATAATTATGATAGTATGGGTGATATTCAGTGTTTGTTTATCTGATAGTAAAGTTTACATCATTTTTTTTACTAGATTTGATCTTGAACCAAAAATTCCAGCCGAAGTAATTTTACATAAAGATAAATCAAGAGTAGGCAAAAATGTAATCATTTTTGGAAGAATTTATGTTTCGCACCTAAGTAATAGTTGGTGTCAAGCTTATGATTTCCCACTCTACAATATGTTGGTCCTTTTCTCAAAAAACATGTTAATTCATTCTGTGCTGCGTGTCTGCATTGCTCTGATGGTGGAGTAGCAGTTCCTTGAAATGGTTAGGCTGGAGTATGTTTTCAGACTAGAAGAAAAAATATTTTATGAAGAGAACGTTTATCATTTGTTATCAAGTATAATGTTAGGAACATAAAGCAAGAATTATGTGTCGTTTATCTATATAGGACCAATTGGGTCAAAGCCTAGATTAGATTACGTCAATCAGCATCGATGGCACTGTTGATTTGGACTGTTGGATTGGATCTGGGCAATCATTAATCAAGTCATAGTATCGCAACCTCGCTGGTTGGATTACATTGGTAGCCCTTGGCTTGACCGTGCTGAAACAGGATTAGTGAGCAAATTCTTTTATGAATCCACTGCCATTCCTAACTGTTGTAGTCGGGCATTCATTTAATTTATTGTTTGTGACAGGTCTGGGGTGGTAATCCTGCCAAGTTTCTGAGAAAGCTAACCGATGAGGAGATAGCTTTTATTTCTCAATCTGCCACCAACTATGCAAACTTGGCTCAGGTCCATGCTGCTGAGAATGCTAAATCGTTTGACGAAATAGAGTTCGAGAAAGTTTTGCGCAAGAAATTTGCTCGTAGGGATGAGGAGTATGATTCAATGCTTGGAGTCGTCCGTGAAATCCCTCCAGAGCTCATTCTCCCTGACAACATCAAGTCTCCCAAGCCTTCACCCTTGAGTTAGGCTGAGATAGCCAGTTAGCAAAACCATCACTTTATTAAGAGATCGACCTCGGTGGTTTCTGTTTCTGCTGCCAATCCAATAATTTCTGGTCGGGCTCATTTTAAGATCGACCGTTGACTTTTGTACTCTGCCCATAATGTGTCTTGTTTCATAGAATCTTATTTGCTTCCATTTATTTGAACAAGAAAGTTGCATTTGCTGGCTCTTGTAAACCTGCCTGGATATAATTGAGAGTAATAAGCTATTCCAACTGTGCGATAGAACTGCCATTCAGATGAAGCACCTTTTTAACCTTTTTTTTTTTTTTTTACTTTGTCTCTAGTGTGGTTCATCGTAATTGTGATTATTTTCTCTGGCGGCTGTTGTACTCTTTTATGAACTCAAAAAAAAAAGAAACCAAGTTTTGTTTTATATTCGCCTCTCTAATCATAAAAGTATCAACAATCGTGGAGCCCATTCACTGCTTTAGACGGTCTCTTAACCTGTCATTTATTAGGCCGAGTGCTACAGCCCTTTTTTTTTTTAGAATTTTGACCTATTTTTATTTGCCAGATGGTGTACCACTATATTGCCAAATTGCCAAAGCCTTGGCTGTTCGTCTTTGCACCATCCTTCCGAAACTCATTGACCTTAACCAATATGCTTTCATCCCAGGCAGATCAATTCAGGAAAATATTATGTTGTGCCAAGAAATCCTTAGTGGTTTTCATCTAAAGCGTGAAGCCCCCCGTATGGCGATTAAGCTGGACCTCCACAAAGCATTTGATTCTGTCAGATGGGAAACTATCGATTATATTCTTAAAGCTTACAATTTCCCAGTTGATTTCGCCGCTAAGATTATGGCTTGCGTTTCCTCCTCATCCTTCACAATCAACCTCAATGGGGAAGACATCGGGTTATTCAAAGGCACAAGGGGGTTGCGCCAAGGATGTCCTTTATCGTCATATCTTTTTATCCTCATTATGCAGCATCTCTCGGATCTTCTTTCAGATCAGCTCAGGAAAGGACATCTCACTCCGCACAATAAATGCAAAAAATTGGGGATCACAAATCTCCAATTCGCTGATGATGTCATCGTGATGCCTCCCCCACCTCGGCCATGACTATTAACAGAGTCCTTGACGATTTCTATATCGATACCGGCCTCAAAATTAATAAGGCAAAATCACATGTTTTTTTCTCTGCGTCCTCGGATACTAATATCCAGTCTCAAATCATTTCTACTCTCGGAATTCAAAGAGGTTCTATGCCTTTCCGTTATCTGGGTATTCCAATTACTAGCAAGTCTATTCGGACTAGAGATTGTATGCCACTAATTGAGAAAATAACAGGTTATTTTTCTGCCTGGAGAGCGAAGAGTCTCTCCTATGCCGGCGGAATTGAATTGATTAAGTCTATCTGTTATGAAAATCTAAACTTTTGGTGCAGTGCCATTAAACTTCCAAAGGGGGTAATTTCAAAAATAAACTCTGCTCTTGCGAATTTTTTATGGTCAAGAGGACATAGAAAGGGTCTTGCAAAAGTGGCTTGGACGAACATTACAAAGCCTACTGATCTTGGGGGTCTGGGTATAAGAGATATCAGTAAGCTCAATCGAGCGTTTCTTATTAAACATATTTGGAACATCATTCAAGACAAACAGTCATTGTGGGTAAAATGGATCCATGAGATGTACTTACAATCAGACACTATTTGGTCTGTCAAATTATCCAGACGTGCGCATTGGGCTATGCGTGACCTCCTCTCTGTTAGGGACATATGCATTCAGATGATTGGGTATAAAATAGCAAATGGAAATTCTATCAAAATTTGGCTGGACCCTTGGCTTAGCCCTCGCCTGCTTCTAGATTTAGTGGATGATGTGCGTTTTGAAAATCCTCCAGGAAGAAATACTCATCTCAACTCCATTTTCAGGAATCACAAATGGGCTATTCCTCATCCTAGATCCACAGGCTTTAATGAGAGTTATGCGGTTATTCCTACCATCCATATCCACTCAAATCTCAACTCAGATCTCATTTACTGGAACCGCACCCCTCATGGGAATTTCACTCTCAAATCCGCATATGAGGATTAGGTCCATGGCCCACGGGTATTCTGGAAAGATATGGTATGGTTCAAAGGAAGAATACCGCGCCACTCCTTTCTAATTTGGTTAATCTACCATGGCAAGCTTAGCACAAGGGAACGCCTTCATATCTGGGGGATTGTACCAACTTCTACATGCATGCTTTGCAATTCTCACCCTGAAACTTTGGATCATCTTTTTATAAAATGCGCTGCCCTAACTGATTTCAGGAACCTTGTCTCCATGAGAAGCAATATGACATTCAATTTTAATACTTGCGAGGAGGCCCTAATGCAAATTTCAAGCCAGCAGAGCCACACCGGAAATAAGGTCAAATTATACATCAAAAGACTCATGCTTTCGGGAGTCTTTTATTATATTTGGAGATATCGAAACAGCAAAATTATGGACGCTGATAGAAAAACTCCGTTAGATTTTCTTACGATCTTGATAATGGATGTCAAGGCAAAGCTCAGTAGCTATATCCCTCTTGCTCATCATGATCCTCATGTCCAGAACTTCTTAAATACTTGGACGGACTTCGTGGCGATTTAACTTTATCAGAGACTTCCATTTTTTCTGAATCCCGATTTTCTTTCGATAATTTGCATCAAGGTGCAATGTTTTGTTGTGGGTCACTTTGATTATTCAGGATGTTTTCACATACCCTTATGGAATTGGAGCGTGAGTGATCTTTATAGCATAATATAATCCTTGAATCTTTGTTCTGAGAGATGATATTTTTGAGATTGTACAAAATTATAATATTTTTATTTTTTATAAAATTTTTCTTGCCCTTAACCAAAAAAAAACAAAAAAAAAGGACGGGGCAAATTCCCGTAGCAAACCGATGATCTGTGCACAGCTTAATTGAAAGTTGACACGAACGTGCCTATACTGCTTTGATTGAGTTAGATAGGAACATGTACGAAACGCTGTGAATAAACCCATAATTTAATTTGTCCAAAATAAAGTCATACTTTAATAATAAATTAAAGCTAGGAAATATAATATATCAAGAGAATTTGCTTAAAACTTTGTTTTCCAAAGGGACTGATTAGTCAGACAACACTAGTGCCGGTTGTCATTTTCCAAAAGTAATGCGGAATTCGTTGAATGATGAGCTGGTGAATGCTTCCTGACTTACTTGACCACATCATTAGAACATTCTCGAATAAGCTAGGTACGCTAACTTGCGTTTTCTATATCATTACTGATATGCAAAACTAACTTAAGGATAAGACGTGATTCACCAACAAAAATTTGGAGATCATTACATACTTCGTCACCAACCATAACAAATCCTCACCAGAAGATTATGTGCAAGTATCATAACTTCATCAGTTAAAAATATCAGTTTAATTCAAACTCATAAGAAATCTTAATTATTATTCATAATAAAATCTTAAAATCGAATTCCTCTTTCAGAAAAAGATTAATGTAATGTAGGGGTGTTATGTGTTCGTCTAACATATAGTGGAAGAATGAATGATGGCCATCAAATCAAAATGCGTATGTTCCTATGCCTATTTTTTAGTCATCCGATCAAATACAAATGTAACAAATGTAACAAATGTAACAAATGTAACAAATGTAACAAATGTGCATTTGATTAACACCACAATAATTCTATGATATACATGCCGATAATATCGAGTATTATTTAATATTTCTATTTATTTCAACGGTCCCATGGCCCATGGTCCCGCTTAAGTTAAAAAGAAGGGCCGCGTTGAAAAATTGAAAAATACCCCAAAATGACAATGAAACTACCAACACAAATATATTTGTACCCACCGAACACCCTCACTCGTCTCTCTATAAGCTGCCACCCAGTCGTGCTCTTCCTCCCAATTTCCCATTCATGAGTCAGGTATGTTTGTTGGTGTACTTCAAATTAGTACCTTTTTGGCTTAAACGAAAGCACCAAAATGAAAACTACTTGTTTGCAGTCTACCCACATATCCACTTGCCTTCCGTTTGTAGTAAGAAATCTCAAATAGGGGAGGTGGCCTCCTGTAGTATCGTTCAACCAGAGAAGAGGTACGGCAGATGGTAGCAAATAGGACGGGATGAGTCCAAAGCCGAAGCAGCTTAGTCCATCACGGAAGCCATGTGATGTCGGCCCACCAGGAACCAGCAACCTCCACGTATCACATCTTCTCCCTCCTTTCTTTCCTCTCTCTCCGCCGCCACAAGTTGGAAGCAACTTGCACAACAATCCGTGCGCGTCCTTCCCCTCTTTCTCTCTCTCTCTCTCGCCTCTCGCTCACTCTAAGCTCGGTGGGTTGATCAATTATCCACTCGATCCCACGGATTGGTAGAGCATGGAAGGGTGCGACGCGGCGCTTCCCTACACCCTCATTAGGGTACTCCTCCGACCGCCGGAATATCCCGGCGTCGCCGCTTGCCCCGGCCGCTTCCTCCGCGATTACGCTTCACGAGCCACCAACGCGCTCCTCTGGATCTCCCTCATCTCCGTCACAACTCTCCTCTCCCGCAGGCTCGCCAGGCTGGTTCGGCTCTGGATCCAGGGCAGTCGGATCCCGGGCCCGCCGTGCAGCCCCTTCCTCGCGCACCTCAATCTGATCGCTGGGTGCGGATCACTGGGCAATCTCACTGGTAGACACTGATGCTTTCCGGAATCTTTATGTAGTCTTTTTTTTTTTTTCCGGCGCTGGTGATTTGTTCCTGAAAGTTTTGATCCTGTTACAGTATGGTCTGTTAGAAAATTATCGATTTTCGTTCCTGATTTAGCTTGTCGAGCTACAAAAAGGGATTTCGCTATTTCTAGTATTCTTGGGAATATAATCTTTTGGTTAGACTTGTGCCCTCGGATTTGTCTGTCGTGACTCGTGACTAGGAGATCCGCAGCTGTTGATGATGCCTTGGTGCGGTTCGTTTGAGAATTTGATTAATTTATGTAATTAGCAGAAAAGCATTCGTCTTACAGATGTATGGTTGAATTTTGATGTGTAACGATTTGAGCTACATATGATTCTTAGTCACCCGTAGGAAGATAACAAAATTTCCCCTTTTGATATGTTTTAGTCGTTTTTTCCTTTTCTAAGATGAAACAAAATGATATGTAAACTGTCAATAAAATGAGAAGCTTACTTTGGCTGTCTTGAATTAATGCTAAGTAAATTAATGCTAAGCACATATTGATTCAAACTAGATTTTAATTGTAAACAAAAACAAATCAAATCAGTCGTGACTTACTTGCACCATGCCTTCAAGCCTTAAATTAATTTTACTATTTATGGAGTGTTTCCTGCTGTAGACATATGGCAATATCATCTATGCAAAATTGACCTTCACAAGTGCAAATTTGTGTTTTTTTCATCATCTAGTCATGCAAAAAAGAACAAGGTCCTCCCAGCACACCTAACAATTAGGGATGATAATTACATCAGCTTTAATCAGGTACATTGTGCTCCCTGACCCATTTGTAGCATATTTGATAATTTGATGCATGATTACATTGATGGCCCGGGTTTGGATTCCATATGTGTGACCTGAGCTGGTTCAAGTTTGAACCTAGAGATGCCTAAAATCTGAAACGGAAGTATAACTTAAGAATAAATTCATAATGTATAGTGCGCTAGCTCAAAAAACGCATTCTCCTAATAGCTTGCTCCTTCTATTGTGCCCTCTGCTCGTTTCAGGCTCCTATCTATTCAGCAGCAATCATTGCCCTCCTTCTTGTCACTACAGTTGCACTCCATCCTTGCGCACCTCCTCCTTGACCTTGACTCCCTCCCTGTAGCCGTAATCACCAACCTCGTTTCTATAGTTGCAACCTTCCTATGTTGCGAACAACCCAGGGCCACCTCCTCTGGCTCCTCCTTCCCCCATCCCCTACCTCTCTGCCCAGACCTTTGCTACAGTCGCCACTCGCCACCCTCCTTGCCTCTATAGTTGCTGCCCTTCTTCAGTGTAAATGACATTGTCCAAGGTGCAACTTTATCAACCAAGCCATAGGATGACGTGATAGGAAGCAGAGAAGGTGGTGTTTGGAGCTGCTTTTGGTCGGGTACCCGTTTCTACAAAAGGGTAACCTATTGTTTTCCCTATTGGAAATTCATGATCCAAGGGAGGCCTATATAGCAATATCTCAATATTATCATTTTTTTATCGTCATTCAAGAGCTTCTTGGTTATGATTTGGAAAGTTCTTACAAAAGTAAATCAGTAAGGTCTTGTCGTTGTCTTCTTTATTTGTTCACTTTTTGTTATTACCTACGAACAGATTCCTCTGTCTTCTGTTTATTCTTCTATATATATATATATATATATCGCTACTTTTCTAAAAGAAATGAGTTAATCCACGTGAAAAATCTTGGCCACATGTTTTGTCCTCCTTGGACTTGGATCTTTCAGGGTTTGTTTTATTTTTCATTCAGTAGAAGAATCATTACTAATAAGATAACATTTTAAGTTAAAAATCGTGTTTCTTTTTATCTTTATCTTCTTATGAATTTTCATTATCTGAGTTTTTTTTAAAAAAATTAGTAGAGATTGAAAAATAATTATATTAGCTTTGTTACTAACTGGTTTGAGGTCTTTGAGGGTCGGAATGTGCAATTGCATGGTTATCTCAAAAAGAGTTCTAAAGTGCTGCTCACAATAGCTTTTGTGAAGTTATTCACAGTTCAACATGTAGGATAGCTGATCCCAGTGATAGTATATGCTTTAATGGTTTAACCTGAATTTACGTACAGATCAAAGATTCATAAATAAGGTACTCCGACATTCCTTGAGTTTGTTTCAAGATCTTCTTTGAATATTTTGGAAATTGATTATGAATATTTATGCAAAATTGTTCATACTTTTTGTGTAAAATGACTTGCCAGTGCACAAAGAATTGTTCACATTAGTTTTTGTCATGATTAAAGGTGTTTAGTTTATATGTAGTCATTTTGATGATAACCTTTTGTCATAATGGTAATGTTGAAGTTTGATCAAACTATGTTTTGAAGTACATCTATCCTGGGTGAAAAGCTCAGTATACACTCCTACCTAAACCCAGTGTAAAAAACCATATGTACCAAGGTCTGGTGAATACATGGAGTTACCATGTGTTTATACATCTAGTATGCCCGATCAATATGGTTTGAGCCATAATGCTTGAACTGGTACTTTGAGCCATAGATCAAACAACATTATTAGTTGGGGAGGGAGTTAATACTTGGGGTGCACTCCTCGTCACGTTGTAGCCAATTGCTGTTTAGATAAATTTATATAATTTACTTGTTTGGAGAATAGCAACATTACTTAAAGGCAATTTCTTGATTATTTAAACATCTGAGTTCATTGCGTTGCAGGTTGTCTAGCTGACTTACATGAGAAATATGGACCAGTTGTCAGATTATGGTTGAGTCCAACTCAGCTCCTAGTGTCAGTCAAAGATACTGTGATCATCAAAGAGGTGCTCACACAGGCAGAAGATAAATTGCCATTGACTGGGCGAGCATTTCATTTGGCTTTCGGTAGATCAAGCCTCTTCATATCCTCATTTGAAAAGGTACAACCAACTAAATAGCATTGGCATCTGGAAAGCATATTTATATTTTGTTGAATTTCGCCATTATCATTTTCCCCTTCTTACTATGCCAGCACTGATGGTACGCTTACGCAGTTTGTTCTTTTTGTGGGTTCACTTGTTTCCTTCAATATTACGTCCAATTTAGTTTTGAGAGATAATGTGTCGTAGAGCATTTATCACTTCTTTATGCTGTATCATTTTCAATTTGTCTATAGACAGAGAAGACCTCTCTTTACTTCTATAACACTTCTTGACTATCTTAGTGATAAAAAAATCTGTTAATATTGTTGGAAGTACAATCATTTGTAGTTTTCTGGTACTGATTGTTAAACTGCATAGAATATTTTTATAATGATGCACTCTTTGTTCATTGGTGGTAGGTACAAAAGAGAAGAGAATCTTTAGCAGAATACATGAATAGGAGATTGGCTGTCGATGCAAACAAAATTACTTTGAAGGTTGTCCAGTGTGTTATGGGCAGAGTTGATACCATTATGGCTAAAGGTATTCTTGATTGTGTGTCAGTTTCTCGGCAATTGGCATTTTACATCCTCGGCAGCACACTCTTTGGTGATGCATTTTTGGATTGGCCTAAAGCTAGCATCTACGAGGAGCTCCTTATGACAATTGCTAAGGATGGTTGCTTTTGGGCCTCTTATACTGTTCCTCCTTTCTGGAGTCGAGGATATTGGAATTACCAAAAAATGTGCAAGAGGTTAAAAGAATTGACCAAGGATGTTATCCAGCATTGTGTGGACAAATATGACTCGTTAAACCAAATTGATTACAGTTCTTGTAAAGAAAACGAGGATAGAGAGAAGGAAGTTAGGTTAAGTGCTTCTGGTCTTCTGGGCAATATGACTTCTGGTAGTCAATTCCAGGAACAGATGGAAGAGTACCTCGTTTCCAAAGAAGAACCATGTGGAAACATATTGAGTTTGATGTTTCATGGATGCCTAGCTACTGCTAGTTTGATTAGTAATATTCTAACGAGGCTTGTAGTACATCCTGAATTACAAGAAAAGGTATGTTCTTTTTTTTTATTTCTTGAACGTCAGCATTGTTTTCTTTAAGATTGATTCATCTAATCTTGTTTTACTTTGTAAAGTGGTTAACATAACGGTCTCCTTTGCGGAATCTTGTCTACCACGCTTGGTGCTTATATGTGTGTACATGTTAGACCAACATAGAGTGGTTTCAGCATTCACTCTGGTTGTTGGATAAAGCCTGTGTAAATAAAAGTGTAGTTAGTGTGTAATTCTTTTTCTTTCTTGAAGAACTAAAGCTTTAAGGCGAATAGAAATTATGATTTTTTATGATTAATAAATTTTGACAATGTAAACTTAGAAACTCCTTAAGCTCTTCAGGTTATCTCATCCATCCTTTCTTCCACAGATATACTCAGAGATTATTTCAGTCTGTGGGAGAAATAGCAAGTGGGACTTGCATGATGTGCAAAAGATGAATTTTCTTATGGCCACAGTCTATGAATCAGTTCGACTACTGCCTGCCGGACCTCTGCTTCAAAGATGCTCTCTGAAACATGGTATTCCATTCCAAATCTATTTCTTTTTTTAATTAGCGAAAATTTCTGAGTTAAATAGGCACCATGATTTGAAGAGTTTTGGACCAAAGATCTGCACTTGAACATTTAATCAGGATCTACATAATATTTTTACTATATTGTTGGATGATATTAGCTGGCTGAAACTTCATGTGCAGCTAAGCGTACTATTGTATTACATCTTCTGATATACTAGTAAGCTTGGTATACCATTTTTGTACTGGTCCAACCATGTGGAAAGCTGGCAGTCAAATTCTTCTCTGCGGGTAGAAAAGATTAGTTGTTATGTGTGTTTGTAGTTTCTTTCTGCAGCTTTATATCTTTAATACACATTTGCTTAGTGTGTGGTTATTTTTTATATGATACTATCACTGAAAACGGATTACATCAGGATGCATGGTGATACTTGTGATGCAATTTGAGCTTCATATAAATAAAAGAGAAGCCTGTAATTCTAAAATGAGAGTATAAGTTAGTTCTGGCACGGTTAGCCAGCTGCTGAACTACAAAGTTGGAGGCTCTGTTTGAATGTTTCCATCTAATTTAATGTAAGCCACTCCAGCATCTTGCATAGAATCTTTAACTAGAGGTGAAGATTCCTCGTCAAAATTTTAAAGAGTTGTAGACTATCTTAATGGACCCAAAAGATTCTCAATATTCATTTTAGGCTTTACTAAGTCCTGTCAGGACTAACCCAATGGTTTGCAGTTAGGATATTAATGTGGTTTACAAATTGAATGCAAAGATCATTTTGTAGGAACGATCACAAGTGGGAGCGGGTTCTTTGTAAGCTTTTACGTGTTTGTTGCTCTGTGCAAGTTAAATATCGATAACTGATTGTCCTATTTAATGAACTTTTATGGAGTAATATAAAACTTGATATATTCATGAAGTAATGAAGCTGGCCACTTATCTTCCAATATGATGGATGCATTTGTGTTATAGTTAGTTATTTTTACTACGTTAACTTTAGAGTTGTTAAATCAGTTTGTTTCGTTCTTGGATATGTAGATTGAGCGTGACCTTGTATATGATACTTGCCATGTCCTCTTCTTTTTATTGTCTTACCATGCATTGGGACCCTAGATTGTTTTCCTTGGCTAGATAACCTTTATAAATATGCAAATAAAATTTACTTTAATATCGTGTTGGAGCTTCCTTCACTCAAAGATGGGGGTTCACTAGTCTCATCTCATATCTTTGAGTTTGGTTAAGATCAAGATTTTAGAACTTGTATCGGTGGTACTGGCAAGAGTGTATACGGGTCATACCAATACATGCTTGGTTTTATCTTGGACCGGTACATGCTGTCATGTTGAGCAGTAAGGACTGGTTCCTGAAACCTTTGTTAGGATTGATGAAAGATTTTTTTTTATTTTCTAGTTTCTGCTGGACATATAGTTGCCTCTTGAAAACTTTGGATATTTTCTGAGTTTCAAGGTATTCAACCACACAAATTAGGCATGTAATAATGGAATTTTAGATAGTGGTTAAGGAATGTAATCTTCTCCCTAGATAGAAATCCAAGATAAAACCGTTCTAAGGATGACATTCACCAACGGATGGAAATATTTCATCGCAAGTATCTTGTGAGCACAGCAATGGAAGACAATAAGAAACTTTTTAGTGCTTGTTATATCTTAATAGCTGTACACTGATTATATAAAAATAGTAGCCTACATTAGATCATTAATCAAACTATTGTTTAAGGTTCAGTCAGTCCATACGAGATTTGATCAGTGGGAAACATAAATGTGTTGGTATGCTTAGTATGAACCAAGGTTTAAAGTACCGGTCCGGCAAGCCACCGGACCGGTATGGTACCGGTGTACCGCTCAGTTTCAGACAGCAGCAGGCGGCGAATGGCAGCGGCAGCGTAGGCGGTAGACGGCAGGCGTCGATTGAAGCTTTCGCCCATGCTTGCGCCGTCCGCCCATTGTCCGCCGCCGTCTGTGCTCCGACCTCCACCGGACTGGTACAAATTGGAGGTACCGGCCGGTTTCGGACCGGTACCTCAAACACTGGTATGGACCACTAGTATATACTATCAAGTGCACTATGGACCGGATTGATAACCTTAAATCAAACTATTTTTTTCAAAGACTTGAATGTTTAGCTTGCTTAGATATTTGATTATGCAAATCGTAAATGATGTAACATTCACTTCTTGTAGCATAACTTCTGCTTATTGTTGGGATTCTTTATACCTTTGTTTGTTCAATCGCAGATACACACCTGAGTTCTGGAGTAACTGTACCTGCAGGGGCAATTCTTGTTGTTCCTTTGCAGCTGGTCCAGATGGATAACTCAATTTGGGGGAAAGATTCCTATCAATTCAATCCAAGTCGCTTCTTGTCTGAGGCCTCTGGCCACATAGGTAGTGCTGCCATAGCACATTGGAAATCTTCTTTAGTTACCAATTTGATTTCTTTTATGCTTCAACATTTATTTTCTTAATGCTGGCAGCAACTCAATTTTTTGATGTGCTATGATTTTTTGATCATATGCATAGTGTCTATAATACTTACTATTCTGATATCTTGTTTGCCAGATCATATCTTCATATATAAAGTTGAATCTGTTTAATCCTATCAAAACCTTGCCAATAACCTAATGAACTACCCATCTTCACTAAAATTTCTGTTGGTTACATGGTGCAACAACAACAAGAATACAAACAACAGATTCCACCTGTAATGTCCATTTATTGCAACTTCTTTCTTTTCCACATCCTTTGATCGTACATTATATCATTACTGGACAGCTAGTGTGATTCAATTCATGTGATGCCATTTTCTCGATTTAATATAATTTACTATGTCTTTTTATGCGAGTCTTGCTTGCGTCACCGTTGGCATGTAGAGTTTTTATTCATCTTGTACTGTACTTGTTTATTAATACTTGCTTTCAGGGTTTATTGTTATATTTAGTAATATTAATTGGAGTTGTTTCTTTGGTATAACCAGGCATGTGCAAGGAAGATGAAGGCTTTGATGGAAACACATTTTTTTGTGAACCAAAGAAACTGGCAGCTTTTCTTCCTTTCGGATATGGTAAACGAGCATGTGTCGGCGAGAAATTTGCTACTCTTGGAATTTCAGCATTGATTGCAACTTTGCTTCAGAACTATGAGGTTGTGATACACATTGTTTTTTATAGATCAATGCATGTTTTCGTATGTTCATACTTCTGCTCGTTTGCATGGTTTTTTAGTAAACCTTCGCTTATGTCATTCTCTAGTATTTTGATATTTTTGATACACAATATTCACGTGCAACTTTGCTTCAGAACTATGAGGCTGTGATACACAATATTCACGCCTGCTTTTTCTATTGTCAACGGTCTAAATCAATAGAGTTTCTTATTGCAGATAAGATTTCAGCCAGGCATAGAGAATGATCCAAAACCAATAATGCACGACTGTGTCCTTCAGCTTCTCCCGAGCCCGAAGGTCGTCTTCGTGAAAAGAAACAAGTAAGAGATAAAGGGAAAGTGATGGTTCGATCTGAGCCTTATTTACTGTTATAAATATCAAGAGCCGGGACTTAGGAAACCTGTGGATCCACTTGTTACGAAAGAAGCCACTTGACAAAGTTGAATTTTTCCCCTCTCAGTTTTTGACAGCTCCAGTGATTAGTACCATACCCTTTTTTTTGGAAGCACTTGGGAGTTGTTGACACTGGATGGTCCTGTGTGCAGTTTAATGTTTTTTTTTTCCTCCTAAAGGAGTTTGAAATGTTATGGAAATGTATATTGACAAACACTGAAGAATAAGCAATATAAGTATGCTTCAACGTTGAACTTTTCTTGATGTGAATCCTTATTTCGGCTTTGAAATTTCATCTGATTATGCTTATCTTTGCTATCTATGTCAGAAAATTAAAAAGCCTAGATGCTATTGTGATTTGCGTGGCCATGGTCTGCAGTCGTTTTTGCATGATCTCACCCTTATCAAAGGTGATTAAACCTTTGATCTGCATCCTGAACAAAGGTCATGGCTGATTTTAGCTACTGTCAAATTGCTTCTGCAGGTGTGCGCTTCTGATTTTTTGTTGAGTTATTCAGCTTCTCAATGCTCCATGTGTACGCATTTTACTCGTTACAATTGGTGGTAAGCTGTTTTACAGCCAACTTATTTGAACTCATGCCAATGAAGACAATTAAAGCACCTGCTTATTTAACGTGCCAAAGAATCCTTTGAGCATTTTCTTGGGAAATCGGAACCCTAAAAGAGATTCTTGCGATCGAAGCCCTTGATTTTGAAGGAACAGATGCGTACTTGTCGCTCCGCGTATCGCATCAACATTCAACAATCAACATTCAACAGCCTCGCAAGACGGCGGCGATCCCTAGGACGAATCTCCGGCGTGCCTGAACTCCTGCAGCTCCTTGAAGTTGAGCCACGGCTTCACCCACACCTTAGCTTCGAACACTTTTTTCTTCCCCGCGTCGATGGCCTCCACGGTCAAGTGGTGCAGGGTCCCCGTAACAACCTGCTCCCTCGCCTCCACCACGCGCGCGAACTCCAGAACAGCGTTCTTCAGTTCACCACAAAAGTAGAAGCTTTTAATTCATAACTGCCAAACTAGCAAACGAAAGATCGGAGTCCACCCTGTAAGAGGGGAAATCTAATGAACGAAGAGAGACCTGCTTCTTGTTGTGTTCGTCGACGGCGAATCGGGCGAGCTGCTCGATCTCGAGGTCGTTGGAAGCCACCACCGGGTTGTTGATCCCTCCGACTGTCGTCATCGCATTCAGATCTGAGCCACTTTCGCAGAGACAAAATCTGTGCGTGTGAGAAAAAAGAGCAGGGCAGAGGAAGAGTAGAAGAAGAATTGGAAGGCGAGGAATCGTTGTCGCCGTCACCGCCGCATCCGAACCCATCAATTTCTTGATTGCTACCAACCGCTCGTTGATCGCCCTTCCGCTGTTGCTGCGGCGCCGTCTTCGCAGAGTTTCTACCGATCGAGACGATAGGCTGGAGTGCGCCTTTCCATTAATCGAAATGTGCTTAATTTATTTCAATTAATCGGTCAAAAATCAAAATATACGTATATACAATTACATATAAACAAAAAATAATGATTATATAATTATGTCTATTTAATCATAGTTAGATTGAATTAGAAGAAAAAACAAGTATTAACTCTAGCAAGTTGAATAACACCAAAATTAATATTTAGAACAAAAAAATTGAGCCATGATTTTCAAAAACTGATCCAAAATGTTTATGCTCATTTATCTAATTTTTATTTTTATTTTACACAATCATATTTTTAATAATTATATAAAATTATAGAAACTATATAAATTTCCTTCATTGTTTCATATATTGAATGTTAAAATTCAACCAAAAATAGTATAAATAGAATGTAAAAAAAGTAATAAGAATATTTTTGCTGTGCCAATCTACATTGATTGGTGCTGAAAAGTTGTGCAAACTGCAATGTAACTAAATACATTAATCAAATGTATTTTTCTGATAAAAACATATTAATCATAAATAAGGGCCCAACCAGGTTCGAACCGGTGACCTATTGATCTGCAGTCAATTGCTCTACCACTGAGCCATGGACCCATTTGTGATTGTTGAAATTATAAGACCTCTGTTGACTTATTACGCAATAAAATTTATCGTCAAAATCTCATCTCAATAGTAGGATTAAAAATTCCCCTGTATTCCTATATGATCGCCCAGCAAACAAATTGCAATTTTAAGAATTTTTCTAGAGTTAATCGTGGGGATACTCTATTACTTTTTATGTAATAATATATAGTGTTAGGCAATAAAAGTTAGAATCTGACTTGAGTAAAGACAAAAACTTAAGATAAAATTTTAACATCACTTGCCACTAAGTCATTTGTGTTGCTTTCTTCTTGATATTGCATCGTTTGTGTTTGTTGATCAGAATTTATTATGATGTAATTATTTATTCACAACCTAAAAAGAAAGAGAAACTCTGAAATTGGAGCACACTTGTATTGTTTATTAGGCAATTACTATGATATTGTATTCATATATTAAATACATGGTTCTTAACAATCACGGAAGAATTAGGTAAATGTACACTAATAATACCATTACTGATACCTTATCGCTCAAAAGGTTAGAGTAATTTATCAGGAGTGTGAGCATGTTTAATGCTAAGTATGCTCGTGTACCATTGTGCATGACAGATAATGTCCCATTTGACAAGAGTATTTGGAGTGCTATTTGGGAGATTTCTACGCCCGCAAAAGTGAAGGCATCTGACATCGTCACTGCCTTTGATGCCAGCGCCATGCTCCATGTATGTTCAATGTCGGATTGAGTCGCCAAGGTCACAACAATTTTAAGGAGAGGAGCGAGGGAGCAGCCAGCTGAAGGAGAGCGCAGAGAAGAAGAGCTTACAGTCCATACAGGTATCGAGAACAATCCAGGATAAAACAGCATTGAATAGCTGGTGAGGATAAGATCAGTTGGAGGTTGGGAGTTGCTCATACTAACTCAAACTTACAAGCCAACACTAATTCCTCTCTCTATCTCCATAAAAACAAAAACAATTGACAACGTCATCACTCTCCTCTCAACTGTTCTGTTCTGTTCTGTTCTGCCCAGGAATCAGATTGCAGAATCTGACTCACATGCTCCATTTTGTACAGTTGGTGCCCATTGCCTTATCCAAGTAATTTTAAATTTTATAAATTTAATAAAGCAGTTTTGATCGGGAGACAGTTGATCCATGGTGTGCAGTGGTGCAGAAGAGAGATTGGTTCATCAATTCTTCACCAACCAAGAGTTGCTTGTTCCTCGCCTCGGGGTTGTGCCATAAATAGCATTAAAAGCAATCCCTGTTTTGATGTGACAATGAATACGAGTGTGAAAAAACCGGTGAACCGCGATTAATTTTTCAGAATCGAACTAAAATGGCAATTAACCAGTATAATTTGTAAGAGGATAATCACAATTCGGTTTGAACCGATTTGGCACTATGCTAAACTAAACTATCGGTTACCGTCTGAACTAGTATAATAAGTTGCTAAACAATCAAACTCAATAACCCACCCAATCCAAAATCCAAGATTCAAATACTCTCCTAATTTTCTAATCTTCTTGCTCATTAGCATTATCATCCAACTCATATTTCGCATAGTTAATATTAATAATTTATATTTTATAATTATAAGATATAATTTAAAAATAATTAACTGAAAATCAATAGTTAATTAAACTAAAAATTGATTAATCGGTATTTTAAATTCAGAACGGTTCGGCGAACTGAATTATTAGATTCAGGATAGCTTTTGAGCTCACGGCTCGAACTCGAACCCGAATTGCAACTGTGAACACGGAACACCTCATTTGACAAAGAGGAAAGAGAAAATATTTCGGCAAGACAAGTTATTGAAAGAGCAAGGAGAAAGATGGGGAATGAGAGATACATTTGAAAGCCCCTTCCATTTCTCCCTTGCTCCTCTTTCCACACCATTCATTTCAACAAACTTCTTGTGGGGAAAGAGGAGGGGAAGGTGGTGTGCTGTTTACTTGTGTTCCTCCTCGGAGTGTCTTCTTTGATTCATTCTTGTTGGAGCTTGATACAAGTAAAGAGAAGAAGAAAGAAAAATTTTGACGAGGAGGAGGAGGAGGTGGTTTAATTCTTTGCCTCATCTATTGTTTCGGATAAAAGACAGGGAGATAATTAATTGATCCTTCTTCTTCGGTTGAATCTATAAAAACGATATCTTGCAGAATTCTTCAAACAGAAATGGTGAGGATTTCAATGGGATTTCTAGGTCTCACCGAGCTTTTCCTCAGCACAATGGTGCATATCATCTTTGGTCTGTACATCTTTAGCACCGCGGTGGCATCGGATGTGTCGCAGGTCCTGACCGATTGCCTCAGGCCCAATGTGTTCAATCTTGGACCCAACAAGGTCAAGGAGAAGGCGGCCGTGTTGGAGGGCTTTCCGCCGCCGATCGTCTTGGTGCACGGGATTTTTGGATTCGGCAAAGGGGTAAGCCGGGGCTGTGGATGCGGATTGCTTGAACGCCTTTAACATCCCCTTGTTTAAATGGCGGTGCTTGTCTTGTTTTCCGCAGAGGCTAGGAGGGTTGTCCTACTTCGCGGGCGCGGAGAAGAAGGATGAGCATGTTCTTGTGCCGGATTTGGGATCCCTAACCAGCATCCATGACAGGTGGGTCTGCTCAAGAAATGTAATTGGAATTTTCTTTGAAAGATTACATCTTTTCACTGGAAGAATGAATCTTCTCGTCCTGTGAATTCAGGGCAAGGGATTTGTTCTACTATTTGAAGGGAGGGAGGGTGGATTACGGAGAGGAGCACAGCAGAAAATTTGGGCATTCACAATTTGGGAAAATCTACGAGCAAGGTGAGATCGATAGCAAATATTTGCTCATTTGACATAAAACAAAACCTTCATTTCCGTTTCATCCATTGTTGGATTGGACCGCAGGCCACTATCCTTCATGGGATGAACAGAACCCTGTCCATTTCGTCGGGCACTCCGCCGGCGTGCAGGTCGTCAGATTGCTGCAGCAGATGCTGGCTGATAAGGTGATCCATCTTCTGTTTTGCTGATTTCTTTTCCGTTTTCTCGATTGCCAAGATCGAGCGATCAGCTACAAGCATTCGCTTCGCAACAGGCCTTCAATGGCTACGACACATCCGAGGACTGGATACTGAGCATCACATCCCTCTCCGGTGCCCTCAATGGAACCACTAGAACATACTACGACGGCATGCAGTGAGCTCATCCTTGCTTCTGAATTTGAAACCAGCTTTTCGCAAGAACCTCTTTTGTTGATGAATTCTGATTCAGGCCTGAAGATGGAACATCTATGAAATCCATATCTCTGCTCCAGCTCTGTCGCATCGGGGTCATACTTTATGACTGGTTGGACATTGCGTGGCTCAAGAACTACTACAACTTCGGCTTCGATCACTTCCAGATGGCAAGGAGGAAGGCGGGCGTTGCAGGGCTAGCCGATCTGCTCCTGGGCAACACCGGGCCTTTCGCCTCCGGCGACTGGATCCTCCCCGACCTCACCATTCAAGGCGCAATCAATCTCAATGCCGGCCTAAAGAACTTCCCCAGCACATTCTACTTCAGCTATGCAACCAAGAGGACAAGAAAGCTCCTCGGCTTCACTGTTCCTTCCAGCATTTTGGGAATCCACCCCATGCTCTTCATCAGACTCCTGCAAATGTGCCAATGGAGGTTCCCTGCCGGCTCACCACCACCTTACAAAGGGTTCAGGTCTGTAGTTCATGGTATATCTGATGCAGATTCACTTCCAGAGTACACACATTCTTGATCCAAACAATGTACCCCAATTTTGTCACAGGGATGAAGACTGGGAAGAGAACGATGGAGCCGTGAACACAATATCCATGACACACCCGCGCTGGCCGGTAGAACACCCGAGCCTTCGTGTTGTGGATGACTCAAAATGTCATCCTTTGCAACCTGGAATCTGGTTCGTCTTCCTGCTTATCAACCATCATTAAAATTTAGTTTTCTCCGTATGTGCACGCCAAAGACAATTATGCACATCTCATAATTACATCTTTCTTGTGAATTCCTGATTTTGTTCCTCCAAATTTTCTTTCATTTCATCCTCAAATCTCTACTAGTTAACAATTTCAGAGATGAATTACCCGTTGGTTTCTGACTTGGTTGTTGATTTCATATTCCAGCAGCAAAATGTTGCATCCATATTATTCACCCGGATCAGAATTCTCATCAGTTTTACATGTTGACAAAAAATGCTGAAGATAAAGAAATTAGCCATTAATTATATAAAAACAATTTGTACAAAAAAAAAAAAGTAATTAGTTCATTACCGTGACAGGTACTACAAGATTCTTGAAGCGGATCACATCTTTTTCATAGTGAACCGAGATAGAGCAGGAGTGCAGTTTGATGTTCTGTATGATGGCATATTCCTGAGGTGCAGAAAGCATGTTTTCAGAAGCAGCACTCCGATGCTGCCCAATGGCAGCAATCAACATCACGCTAAAATTTCTCAACTACATGGCAGCAGTTACTAGCAGTAGTAGATCATAATAGCTATTTCAGCTGTTACACGGACATTTTCTTTTATTTATTGTCTGCTGACTTCAGCTCAGGGCCGCGCTGTGGATTATGCCATTTGCGATTCAAACTAGAAGCTCCTAGGTTGTGGAGAGCACATCTATACATTTGTTGCGGATGCTCTCGTGTTGACTTAGAAGACGTTAAACGAGTCCATCAGAGCAGCAGAGGCAGTTGTGGCAATAAACTGAAGGAAAGGAGAAAGCCCCATGCATTTGAAGAAGAAACAGAGAAGCAAGAGTGAAGCTGTAAGATGCTATTTGATGCACACGTGTGTGTGGCAAATCATGTACAATACGTCCTACCTAACGTCACGTATGCATGGGCCATGCAGTCAGCTTTTGCTCGATCATTTGCACAACTGAGAATATAGGCTCCATTTGCTGTCTTGAATCTGATGAACAAACAAACTGTTTGTAATTTAGTTGTCAACTTTTAGAAAATGTCTCTCGATGTGCCTTGATATTGGCATAAAATATTTTTAGGCATTTCGGTTATAAGACGCTTGTTTTAATGAGAATTATCTTCTACCTCTTCATAATAATTTTAGCCTTCCGAGCAGGGAGTTAAAAATCCACCTCGATTAAAATTTGGGTCCAATTTAGTCGTTCAAGTCTTACAATTTTCAGAGGCAACCGAGATGCCATTTGAATTGTCCTATCCTTTGATTGAGTTGTGATGACAAGATAAAATAGTAGAATTTGAATTTTGAAACGTGTGATTTCATCACTCTCAACCTTGTAACTATGAAATAATATGCAAATTGGACATTTGGGCTACGAATCAGAATAACCAAGTAGCAATTATTATCCCGGTGATATTTGAGAAGGTGAACCCCTTCTAGGTAGGCTTAAACCATTCTTGTTTATTGCACTGTTTAGGTACTTGGGCGGGCGCAGATTAGCAGATACAGTTGACTGGACATTGCCTAAATATAGAACTGAAGAGGATAATCAGAAAAGAAAAACTCAACTTAGTTTATTATAAAAAAAAATAATATATAATATATTGGAACAAAGCTATGATATATTAATCTCCTTTAGTTTAATAAACCCCATTAGTCGGCCATCTGATTTTTTTTCTATTCAACTACATTTTTTTTTAATATGTATTAATTATTATTTTATTTAATACATAATGAAATACCATATCAGAAGAAAATTTTGTTATCCTGGGGATGTCATTTTGCAAGATTGAAAACGTACCTGTGAACATGTTGAGTCCGTGTTGCTCTCGCATCTATAGCAAACTAGACAGCATATGTAACAAAAATAAGTGACAAGACATAATACTAGCATAGTGCATCAAGATTGCGAAATATTTGTGCCGACACTGACTGTTAGGATGATTTCCTATGAAAAGACTTCCTCTCCGACAAAGGGAAAATAATCTCACAAACATTACTAATTATTCCTCGATCATACAAGTTGTTCTTAACAACTACTTCATCGTTCTGCGTATTAGACTTGCGGAAAAACGATCGCCATTTGCTTTTAGGAGTTTTTACTTCTCCGGTGATCATTTGTATGCTGTTCTTCAGCGCAGCAGCACTAGCCTTGGCTTCATTCAGTTTCCTCCGCCAAGTAAAATAGTCTTGCCACTTAAAAGTCTGATAGTCCAAAATTCGAGAACATTTTTTAGCAATCAACTTAACCAGTTAAATTCTCCTACAGGCAAAGGTAGGGAAGAGCCTACCTCATTTGTTGTTGTGTTCGTCAGACATAGATGTGCATGGTATCCGAAAAATCCAGCCAGCAGCATTGAAATTATTGACAGGAACATTATCAGAAGAATTTGGGTGTTATATGAAGCCAGCAACCACTATTATTCATGGCAACGATATCAGTAGTTCATAGGAAAATAGAGCACGCAAAGCAAAGAGTTGAAATGTGCATATTCATGTTCCTAAATCTCTTACCTGCACCACATGGGGAGATAACCCTAAAATAGACTTCTCAATGCCATAATAAACTGAAAAGAAAGGCTCATCATAGTACAAAATAAAACTTATAATACACAAAATGCATTTGACGTACTTATTTACCCGTTAGAATGTATATAATCTTGTGCTCTTTCAATTGACCGGCAAGAATCAAACCAAGGACAATTGCCCCATAGAGACAAATAAGAAAGTGCCTGATAGTTCAGATAAAAAAGAAGATACTGCAGTAAGGATCCACATTTGTCAATTGTATTTTGTAAAAGTAAAAATAAGGTGGCATTTGGTTGTAGAAAAGAATTCACTTTTCGTCTCCATTATTTGGTGTATTGGTTATGTCTCAAACCAACAAATACTAGATATATCAGCATAGGATCTGTAGTGTACTAAGCAGGATTTTAAAAAATATTCCATACATGCGACATGTTCTAGTCTAACAATATACCAATACAGATACGTATTGGTATAACTGGTACCAGTACAAATGTGTAGTACACTCAATATGTGTCGGGCCAAAATTGGGCTAGTTCACCTATAGGGCTATAGATTGAAATCCATGGTCCATATATACACACAATATTTAAGGTTTTAGTCCATATCAAGTGGTACATTGGTACTAACTAGTTTAAGACGTCATTGGCCCGACATGTAGATGTGTTGGTATTACTAGTAGATTGGTACAAACCAATATTGAAATCTTTGCCGACACATGAGATCTATGTCTTAGTTCAAACACGAGACAGCTCATACCGAGATAAAAAGCCATAGATTAAACTAAAATATGCTAAAAAGACAACACTGGATGAGGAGGAAATAGAAAACATGGAAATTAAGGAACTAAGATTTCATCCGGCGGGTTTATATCATGGATATGGCACACCTCTACTATATGAGTGAGCAAATATTGAATCCATATCTGATGTGTGTTAAATTTATGAAGCAATCATGAGAAAAATATAACTATTTTGACAAAGTAGATAGCTTGTTTAACAAATATGTTGAAGCATGAGCATGGGTCATTGGTCATTAATTCTTTACATCATAACAATACATCAAAGTTGAAAGAAGCACTCTTTTACCATACGATGAAATAAAAAGAATCATATTGACATTAGAATGGACCAGAAGAAAAAACAACCCATCTGAAATTGAACGAATAACTAGAAAGATGAGATTAGGAATTATTGCCAGCATCATGGTAGCTGATTACCAAGATCCCAAAGTAAGAAAACAGAAGTCAAAATCCATTTACAGGAGGATAACAGCACTAAAGGTGAAAAACTTAAAAGTTTAGTGATCAATTAAGACAAAACTTACGCGCTAAGCTGCCTAACTCGACAAAAGTTAGAACATTCCACTTGGCAATAGGATTGCAGTATTTAGTGTACAATTCCATTCAGCAAACGAGGTATATGAGCTCAACTACGCAGACAAGTTCACTTTCCACAGCTCAAATAAATAATTGAAAACATGATTCTCCATGCAGTTACATTAATTGACTATATTTTTCTTATACTATCAAAATGAAATAAAGCAAATAATTTGAGGCATAACAGGGGCTCTGTGCTGAGACAAATGAAAAGTATCTACAGATTTGAAACGCTAGAATTACTTCCATACAATTCATATGTATTTAACACTAGTGCTAGAAAAATAATGATCACAAAAGGTTTTAAGATAAATAGATAAATTTCCTACTGCTCCATAGACTAAAAGGAGGAAAGAAAAATAGCGAGCACCAAAAAGATCACTGTTAGAAATAATAATATTAGAAATAATTGAGCAAGATATAGCCACATATATAATAAATAATAATTACGTTTATATTCAAGATCTTTACATATATATAGAGGTTAAATCTATTATATAATTTGATGGAATCTATTTATTTTCAATGTAATATCACTATCATTCGCATTCATATTTCCCCTCTATTTTTTTCCACCATGGTTTCCGAAGTATTAATCTTCTTCCTTTCTCAACCGCCACTTCTGATCTTTGCCACATACATTGTTTTCCGCTTTTGCCACTAGGTTTTTCTTCACTGCTACTATTCACTATGTTACTATTCATTTCCAACTTTTTCCCTGTAGCATCTTCTTCAGACATTCACGTGCTCTCTTCAATTTTTTTTAAGAGCACACGAACCTTCTTCTGTGACATCTGCCATCGCTCTCCTCTATTATGACACCTAACACTATTTTTTGCTTTTGCTCATGACCCTTGCACCACCTTCCAAAACGAGCCTCACACTGTCTTCTACTTCTGCTTGCAATGCTTGATGCGACATACTGCTTCCAACATTTAATGCCATGTTCTGCTTCCAATGTCTGATGTTATCTCTTTTACAACCTTATCCTTATGTCAAGCTACCATAATTGTTATATATGCTCCAACTTGAGGGAGTGGGTTAGAAAGCCATATTATAATGAGTAAGATTAGATATAGCCACATATGTTGAAAAAAATAATTATTAATTTTGTATTCAAAGCCTCTATATATAGTAGTTACATCTATTATATAATTTGATGAAAAACATTCTTGATGTAATATCATTACGATTCTCATCCATATTTTTTTTTCTCTTTTCTTCCAAAAGCCCTAATCTTCTCTCTCTTTCTCCACCACTAGTACTAAGATTTCTGCCGCTACTATTTATCACAGTTTACATCTTTTTCAAACATTCATGCGCTTTCTCTAGAATATTTTAAGAGCACACGAGTCTTCTTTCAATCATCATGGGTTCTCACAAAGTTGTGAAGTCAGATGCTACTTTGTCATTTGTAGTGATTGGAGCTCTCCATCTCTCATGATGCCTAATGTTATCTTCTACTTTTGCTTATAACACTTGATGCTGCTTTCACAAGCGAGCCTCACATTGCCTTCCACTTCTACGCATGACACCTAATGTCACCTTTGACTGCTGCTTGCAATGTTTCACACTGTCTTTCTCTTTTGCATGTGACACCTTGCACCGCCATCTACTTCTGCTCAACATTGATGCCACATTCTACTTCTGACCCCTATCGTTGTATTCTGCTTCCAATGCCTAAAATTATCTTTTTACAACTTTATCCTTTTTGTCAAGCTAGGCAGTTGTTCTATATGCTCCATGGTTGAAGGGGAGTGATAAAAATAATAATATTACAAAGTCTATGCTAGAATGAGGCAACCTAGATATATATAGTAAAAATAATTAGCAACTTTGTATTGAACAGGTAACATCTATTCCGTGATTGAATATATTCTCAATATAATATCATTATGATTCTCATAAGTATTTCTCCTCTTTTCTTCCAACATTGTTTCAAGTAAAAGGTCCTAATCTTCTGTCTTTCTCCACTGCTGCTATTATTCATCACTGCTAACATTGTTTACCTTTGCTTCAATTTTCTCCACCATTGCTGCTATTCGCAACGATCACTATTCATCTCCAACTATGTTTCTTCCTCTAGTCTTTATCTGCCCCATCTTTTTCGAGCATTCACGTGCTATCTCTGGAACATTTTCGATACACACAAGCCTTCTTTCAGCCACCATGGGGTTCTCACGATGCCTAATGTTGTTCAGTCGTTTGTCGTTTGTGGTGATTGGAGCTATAGTGCTTGACACCATTCTCCTCTCCTAGTGATGTCTGACACTATCTTTCACTTCTGCTCACGACCCCTAATGCTACCTTTAGAAGTATTAAGTGTTTAGAAAAGAAAAAACCAGTTGAAGCGTGGTTAACCACCCAAATTGAACCGAACTAGTGGTTAACTGAACAAATTAGTTTAGTTTCTAGGCAGGTTTTTAAGTAGATAAATAAGGTTTAATTCGGGACTGGTAGTGCCGAACCACTGGTTAACCGCCCGAACTGGTATATATATATATATTATTTTGAAAAATATAATCCAAATTAATGGCCCAAGCCCAATACCCACCCATGAGAGGCCATGACCCGACCCAAAATCCAAATTTCTCCATCTCTCCTTACTCTGATACTCAATCTCTCTCCTTACTAGCTTACTCACTCGAAGTCAACCAATGTTCCAACATCCAAATCCAATTAGACCAACTCAGTAAGACACTAACTCAATTTCTCACTCTCATGCAACCTGCAGCAAATCTTCTAGAGAAGAGAAATAGAATCAAGAGACGAGAGTTTGCCCTAAGTTTCTCTTCTTCGGCGTCTACCACCCAGATCGCCAACATCTCTGCCTGCTACCTGGACCGCCTTTCCCCTATTTTGCCCTAGGATTTCTCTTCTTGGCCATCTATTTGCATTTTGTCATCTCCCCGCCCCTTTCGGCACCTTTTATGTCATCTCCACCTTGCGAGTGCACTCAGCTCTCCTCAACCTCACGGTTCAGCTAGCGGCTTTCCTCAACCTTAGCATCTCGGCCAGCAACCTTCCATCTCCCACCCCGTGTCTCGCCTCACAGCTTTTATCTTATCCAGCCTTCCCTTCCAGTCTTATGAAGAATATTATGGAACTTTCTAACTATTATTTTCTTTTTCATAGTTTATCATTTTAATTTATACGTGCTTTAGTTCTTCTTATGAGTTTTGAACTGTGACTATGCCTATAAATTGTTGATACATTTAAAATTTCAGCCTCTATTAGCCTCTTAAGATCAATACATAAATTACATTTCAATTTTCAGTCTCTATTAGAGTATTAGTATTTAATTATATTTTAATAATATAAATGGTAGTAGGAATGATGTTTGATTGTTTTCTCATGATTGTGTTGCTAATAAAATTTATTCCTATTTAATATTTTTTTAAAATTTTGTAATTTATTTCTTATTAGATGGAGAGTACTGGTGAGATTAATTCAATACACCTCTTTACAAGTGAGCAAGTTAGTGATCAACAAAAAAACATTATATCTCAATCAAAGGCCACTGGTTCTAAGCTAGTAAAAAACCATCGTGGGTTTGGGAATACTATGCGAAGATTCCAAGTGATATGTAACTATTGTCATACTTCTAGTAGTTGTCTTACATCAAAATGGTACTAATGGCATGTTAAATCACTTGTAGATGCAAAAAATATCCTTTTAATACAGACAAGTGACAAAAGACTTTGGAAATAGTGACTAAGCCACTCAATCAAATATTAAAGATGAGAGCGGTGCCACTAAACATACAATTGTTGCTCACATTTTAACCAAGGAAGTTGTAGAAAATGATTATTGTTGATGAGTTATCATTTAAGTTTGTTGAACAGGAATGATTTCATCAATTTTGTAGATTCATACAACCAAGATTTGTAGTTCCTTCACATTCAATGATCACTAAGATTGCTATGAATTATTCCTTGAAAAAAAAAAAGAGCTGACATCAATTTTTACTAAATTGTCCTCACAGATTTGTCTTAACACTGATACATTGACTTCTTGTTAAAATTTGAACTATATGTGTCTGATTGTCCACTTTATTGATGACAACTGACAATTGTATAAAAAGATTATCAATTTTAGTCTAGTTTCCAACCCAGGCAGGTATTGTAATTGGGCGAGTAATTGATAGATGCTCTTGATTGGGGAATAGATTGATAATGCAAACTCGAACAACGTAGGCATTGCTCAAAAAAGACTCAAAAATTGGAAAGGTAGTGTCTTATAAGCAAAACATTTACACATGCAATGTTTTGCACATATTGTGAGCTTAATAGTGAAAGATGGATTGAATGAAATTGATGACTCAATTAGAAGGATACATTCAGCCATTAAATATGTATGATCTTCTCCTGTAAGATTACAAAGGTTCAAAACTTGTGTTAAAAACAAAAAAGTTACATGCAATGGTAGTGTTTGCCTGGTTGTTGAAACTAGGTAGAACTCTACTTGATATTGGAAGTGGCTATCAAAATTCAAAAAGCTTTTGAGTTGCTAGAAGTACAAGATGTTAGATTCAAGATGTTAGATTAAGTGAAAAACTTGCAAAGGGATGCCATGAAAGTGATTGAGATTATGCTCATAGCTTATTACCTTTCTTGAAGAAATTTTATGAAGCTACTTCTAGTTCACTTTACAACACTAGTAATATGTATGTGAAGGAAATTTATAATCTTGGATTGATTATTTCTACATATTGCAGCTCTAATAATACTACCTTACAATCAATGGCTACAAATATGATGTGTCACATGACTCACATCCCATTTTTTTAAAAAAATATCTTTGATTTGACAAGACAGGTCATCCTCTCTCTTCCCACTCTCCCCCACGCGACCCAGCCCCATTCTCTCTTGCCGCAAAAATTTCTCAATCTCTCATCCCTGCAGCTCTCCCTCTCGCTGCTCGAATGCCGTCGTCCAGTGCGTTTTCCACCACCTATGTCGAACTACAAGAGCTCTCCAAATATCCCACTATTAACCTTATACTATCTAAAGATCATAGGAGGTTTTTTAATAAAAGTTATTGTTTGTAATCCAAGAGAACTAACCTAGAAAATTTCTGCGCTTTTTTAACTTCAAAAGATATTTATTTTTTAAAAAAAATTAGTAATTATTTTACTACATGAATTGTGAAATATTTCACCTAGCACCATCTATATTATTTCTGAAATTTTAGAAAAGCAGTAAAATAGCTCTAAATAGAGAATCCAGTGTTATGGAAAGATAAGAATAATAAGAAGCAATTTAAAATGACGGGCCATACAAAAACATGTGACCACAATAAAAGATTTATATATTATGCAGAAGAAGTTATGTCAAACAGTGCATGATAAGTTTCACAAAAATTAACCATTGAATTAAGTAAATACTAACCAGAAGAGGAACGCCATGAAGTATCGGGTGTTTTTCTCCCCGATGCAATTGTTCTGCATGCCAAATAAAATATGTTAGCAGGTGTTTCTTTGTTGCCAATGCACTCTAGATTCAGAACAAATAAGTCAAAGCATCCAGATTATAAAACTACTCTAAGATGTTGTTGCATATAACCAGAGAAAACGAAGAATAGGATAAGGCTAACCATCCAACCACAATGGTGATCAAATCGAGCAACGCATCTATTACATATACCACAGTGCTTAGATCTAGCTGGTCTGCATTTCAGTGCAAGTCCTGTGAGATAATTTAGAATACAAAGAATATGCAAGCATAATCGCAGCACAAACAGCAAAGCCACACTTTGGGATCTTGCAAGTGGAACATTCTTTCTCCTCGAATATGATATCATCATAAGGATAAGCAGAGATATAGCTAGAGACATTCTCAGCTGTCACAGTTCCTGGATCTGAAAAGCTAGTCAAAAGGAAAAGTAGAAACCCAACACATACAGCTAAGACACCTGCGTTCCTGCAAAATGTGATATCACTTTAGCTCAAACTGTTCTACATCATTCATATATGCTGCAAAAGTACACAATTGATAATACCAGTGTAGCTCACTGACGTAATAACCAGGAAAGTATCTGAAGGATGATTTTCCAATAATATAGTATGTCACACCAAGAATGGCCACATAGAATACCTGTAAATATTACTTTGATTGTCATTATTATAAAAACCAACAAATAAAAAAACGCTCTTTTCAACTCAATACTATCAGTGGTTGCACAAAGATCCATAATAGTAGACTTATGGAGTTACTGAATACAAAACAAAGAAAACAGTATATCTAGACCAGATATTGTTTAAATATAAATGGTATTTCTATCATGATTCTGATTAAACTAAAAAACAAAAGAAATTCCTTCTATATTTAACAAAGAATTCTATATCCATTTATATCTTTCAAGTAAATTGTTAGGCCAGCTCATTCAAGAATTAACTATACAGGATTGTTTTTGCCAAATTATTGCTATTTATAATCTTCAATCATACGACTAATCATGGCTCTATCTTCCTTCAACAAGAGTGCCGTAGCAGAACTACGATGAGGTGACCACATATCTCAAGGCTAAGCAGTTAGAAAACAAACAATTTTATATATGTATTGTTAGATACTAAGCTGGCAATGAAGACACTAGCTTGAACCACAGAACAAGTTTACTATAAATTGCAAACTTTTACTTTACAAAAACATGCTAACTAAGTGAAGTCCAACTCTTGGCTATGCTTTGACACCATGTTAAGATTTAATCGGATGGCAACTTATCCCAAAAGATTAAACTGTTAGAAAAGAAGTCAAACTATATAATTATGTTGCACATTACAAAAGTATATCAAACAAATGCAATTTTCCATCCAATGTTTTTGTTAAACACAAGCATGGTTTATGATGAATCTATAAATTGATTCTTTTTCTAACTAGTGTTTGAAACCAATTTGTACTAGTCTAAGATGGAATCGGTTTTACTATAGCATGTGTCGGTACATACAACTTTACTGTAGCACAGTGTTCTACTGTAGCATATTATTGCTAGTTTGGCAACTTTTGTAGCACAATATGCCAATCCGGCAACTAACCGGACCGATTTTTAAAACTATGTTAATAACAACATATTTTTAGGACTACTATTTTTAAGAGTACTAGATTCTACAAGGCACCATGCTCCAGTAATAGCAAGGCATATGCACTAGGCTTTTGCAAGGTGCTTACCCCATCAAGCAAGAAAAAATATATTTAAAGCTTGAGACAATTTTTTTTTCATTATTAATATATATTAGTAATTTATAATATCATTTTCATATTTATCATCATACATTATAAGCATAGTTGTATGATAGAATAATAAAACAACATTCCGAGTTGGGTTTTGATGAGTGGCATTTCTATAGTATTTTTCATTATATTTTTCATGCTTATTCAAGCTTAATTATAGAATTTTATACCATTTTATGATGTTTTTCTCTCATATTGTATAGAATCTTCACTTTTCTTGGTTTTTATACAAATGCAAATGTTTTCACTCAAAAATGAAGAATTTAAAGAGTTTTGACTTGAGGTTTCTAATGAAAAAACCAGACTGTACATCAAATTTGAAGCATAACGGAGTTAGGAGCAAAATATTCACAGACACAACCGTGAGTCCACTCACGATCCGTGAATACATTGACAGAAAATAGACTATTGCACTAAGAGCAAATTTGTATGCCGAGACATTCACGGACGCGGCCGCGAGTCCACTCACGGACCGTGAATATCTTGTTGTATAGAAGGAAACTCGAGTGCCAAAAAAAATATAAACTAAGATGCTCATAGACGCACTCGTGAGTCCATTCAGGACGTGAATATTGCCTCCAGACTCATATTTTCACTCGATTTAGCCTCAAATCGAGTCAAAACTTGTGAAATATGAGAAGAACCTTCCAAAAAGGGTTCGAAGAGATTAAACTATAAAAAGAAAGATTTTGGGTCGAATCAATAGGGATTTTTTGATGAACTTTGGCCGAGGTGGCAGCTAGAGTAGAAAACAGAGTTCTGAGCGATTTCTAAAGCAAGGATTACACAAAGAGGGAAGGAATTCATTCAATCTTCATCTTTTGATCGAAGAGAAGAGTAATTCTTAATCTTCTAGTATTTCTTTGTGATTTATTTGACTTTTTCATGTTAAAATCTAAGGATCGCATGCGGTTCATGATAAACATGTTAACTTAAACTTCTATTTCGGAACTCGAGCATAGCCCGTTGACACTCTTATGAATTGATTTATAAATTTATCTTTGTTTAAGAATTTTAGTATGTCGATTTGATTATAATTGCTTTTTTTATTCGTATATTTACTCTAGCCAAGTGTTTGTGTTTTAGACATCGCGAGACGATTTGAGAGATAAATCGCGACGTGGAAATTATTCTTTTCAACTTTGTGTTTTTAATCACGAGAGTAGGTTGAATTCACTCAAATGATTTTTTATGATTTGTCATAGAACTTAAAGAGCTTAATTATGATGATTGCTATGAGTCGGTAATTATTGTGATTAAATACCATATGACGCTTCGAAAAGAGACAATCTGTACATACGAATAAATCCCTTTTGATGCATTAATTTTTTTAATTAAAATTATTTTTATTTAAATTTTAGTTCGCCAATGTAGTGAAACCCTAGTCCTATATTTCTCCATATAGTTTTCTACTCGAACCCTCGCTTTTGTTCTCAATTCTTCCTAAAGTTTCCAATCAAAGCACCTTCTGAATCGTCTAACTATAGATTGAACGTGTAATTGGTAATTGACCACTAGATCCTCATGGGAACGATATTATTTTATTACTTCGATAAAGCCGTGCACTTGCGATCACATTATGTCTATCAACAAAAATTATGAGTTGTAATACTAATTGAAATCTATTGATTTTAATGTTAATCCATAACATTACGAATTGGATGTATCAACATTTCAAGTTTTACTGATTATCAAGTACTTTTTATATGTTAATTATTTATTGTAATTAATTTTAAAGAAACAAATACATATTATGGTTTATGACTTTATATTGTGTTATAAATTTTTGGAGGTTTATTAATTTTTCATAAAATAATTATTACTATAAACGACTATTATTATATATACTATTTAAATACCTTTAATACAAAAGAAAAAGCAATTTTTATATTATAAAAAGTATTTAATAGCTTATATAAATTACCGTAATACAACAATATGGAATTTTTCATCTGTAAATACATATCTACAAGTTATAGTGGTGGGCGGATGCGGAAAAGAGGAGATGAAATAGAGAAAGTGCAGTGGAGGGTAGATGGCAATGAAAGAGATGGGAAGAAGCGGCAATGGAAGAGAGAGGGGAGGAGCAACAAGAGAGGGGGAGGAAGGACAATGCACTAATACCAAATTATACCCAATAGAATAACTTGATCAAATTAATTACATGAGGCCTATATATATACTAGAAGCTAGCAGCCCAAACATAAGAAGAAAACAGAGTCGGTTTTAACATATCTTTTGTCTCATACAACTCAACCAATAGTATGGCATCTAAAAAGTATAAATTTAAAAGTAGATGTGGAGGATGATCATATTTCTTCCAATAGAACTCAGAAAGGTGAATAGAACAACCATAGTGAAAGTAGATGTGCAAATCTTTGTTCTATTCCAAGTGTACTTTTTTCTTTTGTTTCTTACTGGCTCTTGATCCAATTGAGTTTTTTTTACCAGCTGATCTTGATCATCCTATAACAAGATATTGGCTGAAACACCAAGGTACTCTAGACTCCTAATGGTGTGATAGTGTAAATAAGCTAGCAAAAGAAAGAAAAAAATACAATCAATGTTGAAGTCTAAAGATTTTTTAAAGAAAAAATAATGAAAAAGTGAAAACATAGATGAAAATAGAGGCAAGTAAAAAATGATATCCCTAGAATTTGAAAATGCATGTGCCATTTGCCGAAGTAGATACAACTAACAGCTGCTGGATCACTCACTTTGAAACATCAACAAATTATATATGACATTTCAATGGGAAAAGACTACACAATTACATCTCATAAAAAGGGGGTGTGTTGGGCCCTATTTTGGTCCCGTGTGGCCCATCTTCTGGGCCTGCTTATGGCTTTGCGGCCAACAAAAATCAAGAAGCTGAACCGTTTGGCCCTTCAGCTTCTCTGTTCCAACCCACAAATTAGCACTGCAGCTGAGAAGCAAGGGTGAAGCTACTTCTCTGGCCCCCCACTATTTCTCTACCTCGATTCTTATAATTTTAAGCTTAATGATAAATAAAATGTATGTTTCTCTTAATCAAATTCTTATAATTTTTTCTATAATACATCATAATCATAATTTTATATTTTTAATAATTTAAAATATATTTTTATTATTAAAATCTTAATTGTGAATATCAAATTTGACTTATTAGTTTTATAAATTTTAAATAATGTAACTTAATTAGAAATTCTTTAACCTAACTTACGCATAAAATGCTCAATATTTTTAATAAACATTTTAATTATAGTTAACTATAAATTTAGTCATATAATTTTTATCTTAGTAATTTTTTAATAAAAAAATTATTTATTATAAATAGAATATCTAATCATAAATTGTGCATCCAAAGTCTAAACACTTTCAAACTTCTTCAGTCAGCATCTTTTCAACCAACACTTTTCAACTAGTAGAAGCTAGAAACAGAAGCTGGGCCAAATACGGCCTTTGTACCTTTATCTACAAAGATATGTCAAATATTAACCAAGATTACATGAAACCATCCAACAGATTGGCAGGTTCAACTAGTTTAATCAAGGATTTAATTTGCTAAATTTTGATTCAAATTTGGATAAAGATAGAAATTTTGACCACTATTGATTTTCGCACAATTTTTTATCCTAGTGTGAAGTAGGATTTGGGTCAAAATTAAATCTCAATTTTGACCACCATGCTTTAGGCCCAATTTCTTCTCTCAAACACAAGTGGAAATTTAGGTCAAAATACAAATAGAAGGGAAAGCAGCAGGGTGGAGGCAACTTTTGATTAATGGATAAATTTCCAAGTAAAAAAAAAGAAAGAAAGAAGAATATGATCTAACAGTTGTAGAAGGGAGTTGCTGGAGAGAAGTTAATCTGGTGGTTGAAGGAAATGAGTTAAAAGTGGCAGAGAACAGAGATATTGGGGAGAAGATAAAAAAGGCGATGCAAGACCATTGACAGAAAAGGTCAGCGAGAGCAAAAGAAAAAAAGGCATCTGGCATCTTCTTCTTCAGCTTCTCCCATGGACACACCTATAAGAAAACCAAACGGAAGAAGCCTCGGCAAGCAAATCGGAGTGAAAGAGAAAGGAGAAAAAAAGATCAGCGGAGTTGTCACTGACGGAGAGATAACTCTAGTAAAAATATTGCTGAACGAGAGATAACTCTAGTAAAAAAATCTTCCAATGGAGAAGGCCACTCCAGTTAGAAAGCAGTCACCCTTCCCTAAGATTTGTTGTTGTCTGCTGCAATACACACTTGCATGCCCACGATCACCTCTCCATACCACGCGATTCTTCAGTGATGATGCAAGCAAAAAAAAAGACTCCTCACCCCCTTAAAACAACGAAGTGTCCTTAATATTAAAAAAAAAAGGGAAATCAAAACATGTGGTTGACTAAGGAAAACATGAATGTTGCAAGAAAGGGCTGTAGCTGAAAGAAGGGCTTCCGCCCAAAAATGAAGAGACTGCCAGAAAGGGCAAGGAGATAATAATGTAGAAAAAAAGAAAGAATTAAAAAAAAAAAAAGAGAGGAACAAATGATAAAAAAGGGAGAAAGTAGAATACCATTTATTCCCCTCTCAAATCACAAAATAGTAGCGCAACCACCTTCTCGGCCCTCTTGGAAGCCTCTTTCCTAATTTTCTTTACATCACGACGGCATGAACTCCATAATAGTAGATCCATTCGGATCTGAAATCTAAAGTACAAATGAACAAGCTCGCCAATTGTTACAACCTACTTAGTAAACAAACTGTTCATCAACTTGGTAAACCAGAATAGCAACGTGGCCCAATTTACTAAAATGATTAAGCCTAAGTCAACAATAGCAAACACACTAAACCTTATACACTATATAATTTTTTTTCTCACTTCCAATATAAACTAAACTGGGGGTACTACACTAGCATTACAATCATTCTCGCTTGCAACTGACGCCACCATAGCAACATCACGACCATTGTTTCGATGCTTCCATGGTGTCGAGGATAATTCCCTGCTGCTCTTGAACCACACTAGTTCCTAGTGAATCATCACTTACACTACATCTCTCATTGGCAACTCACGAGCCAGGAATGCTTGCCACCCAACTTCCGCTCCCCTTCTCTGACAATTTTACTGTCACCAACCATTCATTGCTTCTTAGTTGTTGCCGCCCGTGTGACATTTGCAAGACTCAAAAGTCAAATCCTACATTTGGACTTTGGCCAAAAATTAAATCATGTTCAGACTTTGGCCAAAAATTAAATTACTATGCAAAAAACAGTGTTTTGACTTAAGCCAAATTGACAAAAAAAAAATTAAAATTCTAAGAGGCTCAGCATTTTGACATAAGTCTAAATTCTATGAGAAGAATCAAATCTTACATAAGAACTTTGACCAAATCCTCCGTGAGAAATTTGATTTTTGAATCTAAATTTTGCTAGGCTTAGTATTTTGACAAAAAAAAAATCAAAATTCTATGAGAGCCAAATCCTATATAAGAATTTTGACCATCTTGTGAAGGCTGATTCACGCAAGCATTTCGTTGTCCCTATCGCTGCTACAACTCGGAATAGTGGCACGAACACGCAAGAAAAGAAAAGAGAATATGGGTGCAATATATACCTCATCCTTGGCAATCGCCACTTTACTGAAACTTGGTGAAAGCAAAGATGCTATTGAACTTCTTCAGTGCTGCTGAAACAAAGACCTAACACCGGTGACAAGTTGTAAACATATCCGAATCCATTTAAATCCAATCTGATTCGTTACACCCGATTATGGCAAACAGATCTAGGTCTACTTAATCTGACCAAGTTTGCTACAATACATTTGACTCTACTAAATAGATCTGAATTCGCTTCCATCCTAAGTCTAAATCCATTTGTTGCTATGGTAAATGAAAAGCTAAAAAAAAGATTAAAACAAATAATGCATTCGAGTATCTTGGTAGTGTCCCTACAAACAAATTCTTGTCTACTGAAATTGTACAAGAAAATGAAAATTAAGCTGCAAAGAGAAAATTTGAGCTTCTGATGAGGAGATAGAATCTACCAAAGGGTTCAGACTTTAAATAGGATCAAGTTCCAATTAAAGGAGATTTAAAATCAAACAGAAATTTGAAGGGAAAAAAATGAATCAACCGTAGCCAAGAGACTAACTAATACAATTGAAAGGAATTTCTTGCTAAAAGGATTGTGAATTTGAATTTATACAATTACAAATGCAACTTAAAGTGATATGAAAAGAAATATCTTCGTTTTTTAAGGCACAGAATCAAGCTTACCAATGTGTTCTTGTTGTCTTTGTTGCTATATGATGTGGCATTGCGGTGAATCAAGAAATGAATGGGCAAACCCAAATCCATACTGTTATTCACAAACTTAATTCATTCTCAGCTTAAAGGCTAGGTCAAATCCAAAAACATTCCCTTGGGCTTAGTTGCTCAATCTAATATTATGACAGAGCTGTTAATCTAATATCAAGTAGCTTGTTTGATCCATATTGCAACAGCAATAGAAAAAAAGAAAGGAAAAGAAAAAAAGAAAAGATAAAAGAAGTAATGAAAAGAAAGAGAAATGACTACCATAGAAGTACCAACTTGAATGCTATGAACCAGATCTACATTTAATTGGGGTTCAAATCTTTGTCTAACCACAAATCGGTCTTGGCTTAACAAATATCTGATCTAATGAGAACAGAAAGAAAATGAAAAAGAATAAACATTTTGTTCCAGCATATTGTTAATAATATTATTTGAGAGGTGTGTACATTGATGTTAGGTATCAAGGCATAGTTCCTCAATATTGTTACACTTGTAGCAAATTACAAACTTGAAATTCCATAAATATTTATCAACTTGAAACCAAATAGAATATTTATCAAATTTGAAATCCAATAAATTTAAAATCAGATAAATATTCACAATAACTCATCAATATTATTACAATATCGCTCGCAACAACTTAGAATCAGATAAATATTCACAAAAAAGAATATTTATCGATTATGAAATCTAATAGATATTCAAAAAAGAATATTTATCAAACTTGAAATCGTATAGATGTTCCAAGAGAACATTTAACAAATTTAAAACCAGATAGATATTCATGAAAAGAATATTTATCGAACCTGAAATAAGATAAATATTGTAAATCAAATAGATATTCATAAAAAAATATTTATCAAACATAAAATTATATAGATATTCATAGAAAGAATATTTATTGAACATAAAATCAAATAAATATTTATAGAAAGAATATTATCAAAGCAACGAAAGATGAAAAACACAATTAGATATCGAAAGACCGAAACATGAAGCTAGATAAATGTGCACAAAAAGAATATTTATCAAATTCAAAATTAGATAGATATTCACATAAACAGTATTCAATCAAATAAATATTTAAAGAAAGAATATTTATCAAATGTAAAATTAAATGATTATGAAAAAAGCAGTCAGAAATCAAAAAAGTGAAAGACAAAGTTAGATAAATATTTATAGAAAGAATATTTATTGAAAGAATAAAAGACAAAGTTAAATAATATTCACAGAAATAATATTTATTAGATGAATGAAAAATGAAAAAAGCAATCAAATATCAGATAAGTGATAGATAAAATCAGATAAATATTTTGGAAAAGAATATTTCTGTGAATATTTATTAGATGAATGAAAAATGAAAAAAGCAATCAGATATCAGATAAGTGAAAGATAAAATCAGATAAATATTTAGGAAAAGAATATTTCTTAAACATGAAATCAAATAAATATTAAAAGAAAGAATATTTATCAAACTTGTTTATCTTAAAGAAAATTTATCGAAAGTATAGAAAACGAAAGAAGCAAGCTACCATCGAAGAAATAAAGGACGAAATTCAAATAAATATTGAAAGAAAGAATATTTATTAAAAGTTAAAATCAAACAAATATTCATTCAAAGAATATTTAACAAAGAAACAAAAGATGAAAGCAATAATTGAATGTGAAAAGGATGAGAAATGAAATCAGATAAATATTCATCAAGGAAATATTTATCCATTCTGTCGCTCATGTGTTGTTCTAAAGCTGTAAGTCATTTCATGGGGCAATGTTATGAATGATATTGTTCTTCCAACCACTTATTTTCGTTTAGTTATATATGTATGGATCTTTTAATCAAGGGTGTCCTAAGCTACTAGGAGTAATTAACAATGAATACTTACGTTTATTAGAAACCAGAACCCACTAAACAAAAAGTCTTATAATTATAAGATGAATTTGAATACAGTCACACTACATCACAACACCAATTGAACCTTAACCGTTTTGTACCAAATAGTGTGATGATCCACTTACGACAGGAGGAAAGGACTAAGTCTTCCACCAAAGCACTAGTGCAATATAGGCAGGTGGTAAAGAAAATTTTAATACTAGTGTAAATTACATTTCTTTCTTTAACACTATGTTTACTTAGATGGATTATGCAAAGGAAAGGAAAAATAAATGGACGGAATATGCTATAAGTTTTCATTCGTTGTGTTTACTTGGAAGGAAAGATAGTATAAAAGATTAATATATACACCCTCAATTTTTATTTTTTCACTAATATTACATAAATACTATTAATATCATAGAATTATGTAATATTATTTTATACTATTAAATACCATAAAAATTACTAAATATTATTTAATACTATTAAAAACTATAAAAATTACTAAATATTATTTAATCGATTAAAAACTATACAAATTACTAAATAGGAAGAGGTTTTAGGGTAACGCTGTCAGACGAAGCGACGCGATTTGTTTTTTCGTCCGATTTGGGTAGATTGTCAAACGGTGGAACATGAGGAAATTTTCCATCGTCTTTTCCTTTTATCATTTTCCATCCGTCCAAGTAAACGACGGAAAAATTACTTTTCCATCCGTCCCTCCCAATTTTCCGTCCAAGTAAACATAGCCTAAATTCAAACTTAATCCTTCAATAACTCAAGAATAGTTATGGACCTTGTGGTTCTTTAATATCATCAATTTCTAACACCCTGTTTACTAGGATGGATTTTAGGGTGGAAGGGATAAATCTGAGAAAAATCTCTTGTATACTAGGAAGGATGGATTCAAAGGAGAGAAAATTAGGCGGATAAACGAGGGATTTTTCCCTCGTTTCTAATCCGCCCAAATCAGGCAAAAATAAACGATTGACGCAGACGCGGCTATTGATGCTCGTTGACGCTTGTGTTGCTGCTCGCCAACGCCCCTCGTAGATGCCTACTCGCGTGACGCAGATGCCTCTCGCCGATGCCCCTCGCAGGCGCCTGCTCGCCGACGCTGCTCGCCCTGGCAGACGCCTGGTCACCCTTGTCAACACCTGCTCGCTCGTGTTGCTGCTTGCAGACGCCTGCGCACCCTCGCCAATGTGCCAACGCCCCTCGCAGACGCATGCTCACCCTCGCCAATGCTTGCTCGCTCGCGTTGCTGCTCAGAGACGCCTACCCTCGCCAACGAGTCTCTTGCCGATGCCCCTCGCAGACACCTGCTCACGTGACGCAGACACCCCTCGCAAATGCCTACTCACCGACGCCGATGCCCCTCTCGCCAACGCCTCTTGCAAACGCCACTCGCTCAGATGACACTCGCTCACAGGAGTTGGCCACGTGACTTTCACATGTCCAACATTCCCCTCCTTTCCCAAATCCCTTCCATCCCCAAATCCCGTCCCCTCTAGTAAACACACCCTTAAGAGAGAAACTATTTTAGAAATTAAAAGAGAAGTTCACGCAAGTCTAAGAAAAAAAGTCTGATAATGATATAAATAGACAAAAAAAAAAAGAAATATACCTGTAAAGTTGGATTTGGCCGATCACAACAGTAATATTCAACAGCAAGAAAGCAATTTCTTCCCTTAGCACCAAATACAGCTACTACAAACCGACTGCAAAAAAACTACAAAAATTAGCTTTAAAGGTGAATGTTCAAGCTTTTTTAAAAAAAAAGAAAATATTCGAGTCTTAGAAAAAAAGAAATTGCAAAAGTTATTTTAACAAACTAATAACATCAATTAAGACAATAAAGCTTCTTGATTTCCGAAACTTCAGTATTCAATTAAAACACCATTTTGTTTTCACATTAATTTATAGTTTTTGGGAGCTTTTGGGATGTGATATGCCACATAGCATAGTGCATTTGTCATGGTAAATTCAATCAATATGCTAATTTGAGTTAGTAATAGCACACTCAACCACCTAAAATGTCTATTTTATCAAACAATTTAGTTTTCCAAAGTCATACCAAACAAAGTATTAATAAATATTCTCATCAAATAGATAAAGTTTATGTAACTAATTGTTGTTTGTGAATTTCTCAACCATAGATACTATAATATGACATATGAATTGCATTTTGAAATATATGTGCATTTGCAATATGAATTGCATTTTGAACTATATGCACATTTGCAATTTGTCGGGGACAAAAAATAAGCATAATGTGACACATAAGTGCAAGAATCTTGTAGTGGATATTCCGGAATAAGAACTAGTAGCCATTTGGTTTAGACCCAGAAAAGGTAACTTAACTAATTTCTTTTTTGAAACCTGTTGATGCTAACCTCAACAAAGAAAGAAAAAAAATGAACTTTTCAACATTTTTATCACGTCTTGCAACCAAGAGTTATGGTACATTGAATCTTAGAGCTATTCTCATTTGGAGTCCCATTACATCTGATCACCATTGCATCTACGACAGTTGCTACATATATAAGCTGTATGTCAAACAACAAATATATAAATTGGTCTATTTCCTAATAGCTTAAACATTAGGGTGAGAACCAAATCAAAGGAAAAATGTTATCCCATCAACATCCCCTTCCACATACATACAGACAACATAAAAATCTCTTTCTCTATTATTTAACTGAGATACCCAGCATGGGATAGTTGAGCAAAATCAATGTCTCGCACTCTATTTTAAAGTTGTTGCACAATTCAAGTCAGAAACGTGCGGATGAGTGCTTAAACCATAAATATACAAAAGACCTGTCGAATATTAACATGGGATTAGGTTGAGTTGTTAACAACTAGAACTGTAATCCATCACATCACCACCAGCAGTACGGGGCAGCTCTAGAGTAATGTAGTATTACCTAAGTCCCTCACCTTCTCCACAGCGCAAACAAAGCCCTGAACAGTGATAGCAAACTAAACTAAGTTCACCCTATGTCTTGGTCAGGGACCCCACCACCACATAAGTTAAAAAGTTGGGGAAGCGATAACAGAGCTCATATTCAGAAGCATAAGTTTCCATATTATCCTCTCTGTAAAACTTAAAGAAGTAACACCAATACGAAAGAACTAGCAGACATTCTAACTAGACTAGTTCGATCCAACCAGCTCTACATGACGTCGGGCGACGAATAGCTCAAAATCCATTACAATTACCAGAACATGCCCTTCCTTAGCAAACAATTCAGACAAATCATACTAGAGCTAAAGCGCGAGTCGGCATCCTCTAACTCCCCAAATCAAAAACATCCTAAACCGGTGTTGGCCTCTTCAACATCAATCCAACTCGAACAAAAAAAATGAGTAGAAAACAGAACTAAAAGATGCAATCAGTGAAAGAAATGATCAAGATTGAGGGCGTGAGGAGGCTCACAGGAAGTAATCGTATGCGCCGAAGGTGAGGAAGTAGTGGATTTTCTGGACGAAGGTGCCCTGGAAAATCGGCCAGTGGCCGCAGAGGAATGACACCACCACCAGCAGCGTCACCACTCCGTGAACCACCAGCGTCCACTGCACTCCCATCTTCCCCTTTCTCCTTCCCTTTCCCCCCGATCGATTCTCCCTTCGCGGGCAGTCGCCTCAGATCAAGCGAATTATTGAAGAGACAGAATAGTAGAAATACATGCCCTTGACCCCGTCAAAATTACTTATGCTTTTATCCTTTGAAACATATTTACGTATATGCCATTGCAAAATGCAAAGCCTGGATCAAAATCTGTTGCAAAAAAAAATTCCAATGTGCCAATTAAATCATATGTTAATCAATATTGAACAATAACAAAAATATTATTCATTTATCTAATGTTTCTTATGCAGTTAAATCATATGTTATCTAAAGTTCCAATGTGCCAATTAAATCATATGTTAATCAATATTGAGTGGTGAATGGACCGTGTGAAGGCTGGCCCAAGCTGAGCCATGCCAGCGTGGCCGTGGGCCCGCTCGGCCCATTGGCCACCTGTAGTTGCTGCATCAGCATCGAGTCGCGAGATTTGTTTGTTTCAGCAAACAAACATATGCGCAAACCGTGACGTTAGAGTTGGATCATGCAGCAAACATGTGGTAGCCCCCTGATTCGTCGAAATGAGTGTCTAGGTGGTCATCCGAGATAGGCTGATGAGCGTGTGGGGGACATGTTCCTGCCAGTTGCGCTTAGGGTTGTCCATTCGGGTTCGAACCGCACTAAACCGAACCGATTTCATTTCAATGATAATTTTTAATAAATTTAAAATCGTTTAAAACTGCTTATGTACTCATTCATTCACAATTTCACATTACTACAGCTTGTTTATTTCAATTGCCAATAAAATCCATGTTTTCAAATTTCAAGAGCTCTGATATGTCTCTGCATCAAAAATAAGTATAGTTTCATTCACTTGTACATGTAGGTGGCCCTCAGGCTTTTAGGTTTTTGTTATGCTTATTTTACGCTCGCTAAGACGCTAACTTCAACTTTCCTCGTTATTCTAAATTTCCAGTTGGGACTAATCGACAATCGTCAGTATGAAGGCAAATGAAAGGACTCTTAACTCTTATTCTCTTAAGCGGCTGTGAACCTGTGATGCAGTGCCTACAAGGCTACAACCTACAACTTTGTAGAAATACATTTGTTGTCACCAATCACCGTGTGTAATTTACTAATTTACTTAAGCATCAATATTGAGTCAAAGCACTAGTTCACTTCATCGACTGTATGTTAATTGATGCCTTTATTGCCTTACCCAACTTAGTGATTTACCATCACAGCATCACTATAAGATGAGAATTGAGCATTGCTTGCAGGTAACACATAAGGATTCTAATGAATTGTGTTTTTTTTTCTCTCAAAGAGACAAAGAATAACTAAAAGGCTAAAACAACCTTATTCTTTTATATTAACAAATAATAGAGAGATGGACAATCTTGATATTGATACATCGAATGATTGAACTGTCCACAAAATGAATCTACTAATTTAACAAGGACCCAATTAGGATCGGTACCCTGTTTTTAAGGAAATTTTATCTCCATTTTGTGACACTAGAAAAGCTGTATCAGTGTATCTGAATCTAGATTGCTAAGTGCATGATGCATCTACTAGCTATGTATGATATTTTGTGATCTAACTGTAAATACACACAAACACCTAGTATTGGTAGCATGAATATGGCACGAGCACTAATGCTTGTACACATCTAGAGGAACCTGCAGAATCAATAATATACCACTATACTACTATACCATAAATCCATAATACCACAACAAATGAACAAAATACACCATACAAATGTCTTCATACATCACTACATTATAAGTCCATAACATCTATAGATCCAATGTCAAATTGTCAATGTTAAGTTAAAACATTCATAGTTTCATACACCTCCATAGAGTATAGACCACAGGTCCACAATCCACATTCCATAAGAGTCAAGACCATAATTTCACAAAATACAAAGACAATTCCACATCCACATGAGAGTATGAGACTTTATCAAATATCAATTTCATAGCCACCAATACTATGAGTCCATGGCCACCAATACTATCATTTTATCACCAAATCCAAGACTTGAATTCACCATTTCCTTTCCTACAAAAGATCAATTAACAAGAAAATACATTAGTAGTTTAATACATGTGTCCAATTCACCATCTACCAAGATAATAGATAATAAAATCATAATATTCATTAAGTAATGAGATAATAGATATCACCATTTACCAAAATGTCTAATTCACCAGTCACCACCATACCAAGGCACCAATCACTATCAGGCAATCACGATCTTCCTATATATAGAGAAAAAGATTACAATCAACAAAAGTACAAGTTAACAACTAAGAAGAAATTATAATAACACATTAAAATGTAAGTCAATAACACATTAAATTTATACTTACAAGGCAAGTCAATGACACCCGGTGCAGAATGAATAATAGAAATCACTGTACATTAACAATTCACAAAAAAATTAGAGCTTTCAACAATCAACACAACTTAAAAACATCATGAAAATGTAAATTAATATGAGATAATCATATAAATCAAGAAATTTACCTTTGTTTAGCATATCAATATCTTCTAAATTTTCTTCTACTTCACGTTGCTTGTTTGACCGAATCCAATCTTGAAAACAAATTAGAGCTTCAAGCATTGCGGGAGATAACGAACTCCTAAAAGGATCAAGCACTCGACCACTTGTACTTAGGGATGGCAAAAAACCCCATCCCCGACCCGACCCGACCCGACCCGAAGTCAACGGGGAAAACCCGAGTTGACCGGGGGTTGGGTCGGGTTCGGGGAAAACCCAACGGGGGTATAGTCGGGTCGGGGTCGGATATGGGAATTTAGGTACCTGCCCCGAACCCGACCCCGAACCTGCCCAGACTATTAAAATAACAAATTTACCCCTTATAAGTTATAACCTAGTTACTAAATTTTAATAATTTATGTAGAAATGATGATATAGTTTATGTAAAATATTTTTTATTTATATATTATGAATAAATAATGTAAATTAATTTTAATTATTATTTATAATATTTATTTATTTTTTAGGTCGGGCGGGGTCGGGTTTCCCCGTGGGGTCGGGTGTGGGGCAGGGTTTTCTAAACCCGTCGGGTTCGGGGTCGAGTTCGGGGACGGGTTCGGGGAAGTCGGGGTTGGGTCGGGGATGGCAAAACCCGACCCCAACCCGCCCCGTTGCCATCCCAACTTGTACTGAACACAGATTCTGAAGCCACATTTGAGATTGGATTTGACATAATATCTCAAACTATAGAAGCCAAAATAGGAAGCCTGATGGCATTCATCTTCCACCAAGTTAAAATTTCAAAACCTTGATCTGCATTTTCCAATTCTTCACCTAGATATTTATCTAGCTCTGTCATTTTTTCACTAGCACCATGTGCCTTAAATCTCTTGAATTTCAACTCAATTTTTGTAAGGTTATGCTCAACTGTGGCATTTGAGGCTTTAGAAATAGTAAAAGAGCTACCACTACTACAAGCACTACTCATACTCATCTGAATCTTGCTTCTGTACTCGTTAAATATCCAATAAAGATTCATTTCCACCTTACTTATGATAAGTGAAACTTTATCTTCACCATACATTTCAGCTAATGCAAATTTCAAATATTTCATTTTATATCTTGGATCGAAAATGACAGCCATAAACAAAATCATGTTTAGCTTATCTACACATCCTCAATATTTATCCCACTTTTGTTTCATTTTTACTTCCATCTCATGAAACTTTGGATCTAAATCCATATCATATACCCATTCATTCAAAGTAGATGCAACTTGGCTAATTTCATTCACATACAAATTACAAGTAGTATTCAAACTCATGAATACTTTCAAAGTGAATTGATAAAAAATCGGTAACATAGAAACTAAGTCACGAACAACTTTCCAATCACTTTCTAACGGTCTCCCAACTGCATCACTGGCTAAGAGTTCCAACTGAAAATATGGATCTTCTTCATTAAATCTTTCAAAGACTCTTTCATATCTTTGTGCAACATCTAACATGAGGTAAGTTGAATTCCACCTTGTGCACACATCAAGAGATAAGTGAGATTTGCCATCAATTTTTTCTTGTTCAATACATGTATTGAAAAGTTGTAACCTTTTTGTAGATTGTCTCACATATCTTATATACTCACGAACTTTAACAACAAAAGAATGAGCAATTTTCAAACCATCTTGCACAACTAAGTTCATGATATGTGCAACACATCTAACATGCAAAAAATCTCCACCAAGTATGCTTCCTTCTGTCCAATTGCTAATTCTTTTTTTAAGAAATGAAATTGCAGTGTCATTGCAACTAGCATTATCTACTGTTATAGTCAAAACTTTAGATATTTCTCAATCATTCAAGCTCTTCTCAATTGCTTTTCCAATTAATTCACCTTTGTGGCTAGTAATTGGAAAAAAATTTAAAACCATTCTATGCAATTTCCAATCAATATATATGAAATGACCAATGATGCACATATAATTTATTCTTTGAATTGATGTCCAAGTATCCATAGTGAGACAAATACGTTGACAGTTAACTTGTAAAAATCTTTTTTTCTTTAATCTCTCTTCACATAAAATCTCATAACAATCTTTAGATATGGTCTGACGCGAAGGAATGTGAAAACGTGGTATAGAACACTACAAAATTCATGAAAACCTTTACTTTCAATGAACTTAAATGGTAATTCATCTATAATTATCATTCTTGCAAGTGTCTTCCTAATCAAGTTTTGATTAAACTTCCATGTTGTCATTACACCACTACCACCATCCTCATTGCCTTGTTTCAATGAAATTTTTGTTTCTGTTTTATTCTCATTCACACTACTTTGATCATATAAATTTTGATACTTTATACACCTAGTCAAGAGTGCTTTTAATGTGCTAGTGCCACATGATTTACTATCAAAAAGGTACATGTTTTTACAATAAACACACATTGCTTTTAGTACACCATCCTTTTCAACTTTTTTTATAATGATTCCAAACTTCAGCTCATGGTTTAACATTTCTTTTTTTTTATTCTGAGACTGAGAAGGTTGTGTAGGACCTATAGGTTCTGTAACTTCTGTTTGTGTTTGGTTAGGATCAGCTACAAGATCCTTGTATGGTTCAAAGAATCAAAAATAAGAAATTAACAAGTTAGGTTAGCTTTTAGGTTTGTAGGAACAAGGAAAGCAAAGCAAATAACAAACTAGCAACTAATATATCATGAATATTGAATCATGATCATACAACATATAATGGATAATTGGATACTGAATCAAGTAGGCAAGTAGCCAAGTAGCAATTGTAATTTATAGGTTTTTAGGAACTAAGAAAGCAAAGCAAGTAGTCTGATTAAAATTATACCATAGTAACTCAGTAGTCTTTGAAGTTTGATTGTTTGTAAGTCTGAACTCTGAACTCTCGCCCTCTGCCTCCGTGCCTCGTAGAGTCATCGCAGTCGCAACTTGCAAGCTTGCGTCGGCGAGATGAGGTCGACGATGGTTCATACTCAATCGATTGAGGAGAGCCGAGAGCTGGTGAGTGGTGACTAGAGAGGAGATTCAAAGTCGACGACGAGACGAGGTCGCGGGATCGTTAGGGATTTACTGGTTTAGGAATTAGGATTAGGGCGAAGCAAGCAAATGGGAATAGCCGATGAGCTAAACAGGGAATGAGGGAATGGTGGAGCCGGAGCAGAAGTGCAAGTGCGGCAGAACTCGAGAAGACGAGAACTGCGGAACAGCGGAAGGACGAATCGACGGTGACGAAGGAAATTTGGGAATTCTGCTACATGATTATGAGTTAGGGTTTTTTAGAGTGGGTCCGACCAGTCGTGCACGTCATGCACTCACACGGCCCACGCCAAGTGGCCAATTGACAAATCACCAAATCGCCAATCGGAACAGAAGTGATCATTGGTCAACGCCTCCTTATTTGCCGGCCGAACCGACTAACAACGTTTTTTTTTCTTAATTAAAGCTTAATCGGTTCGATTCAGTTTACTCGATTTTTTTGAAAATAAAAACCGAAACTAAACCGATTTGGCACCGATCTCACCCACAACGACCCAAACCGATTTGAACTAGATGAAAACTGAACCAAACCGACTTTGTCAGTTCAGTTTATCGGGTTGAACCGATTAACCAACACCCCTAGTTGCGCTCGGACCCACAGTTTTGATCGCTTAGCCCCTGCATGGGCGTGCTTGGGTGCAAGTCAAGCATTGACTCGCCTGTAAATATTTAAAAATTTATTTAGCATAATTCAGGATGTTACAATATCATACCATGTGGATTCTAAATGAAGCATGCAACATGATCCAACTTGTTGGATGTTTTGTTTTAAAAAAAATTATCCACATCTACACGCGAAGTTCATTTCGACAAGCAAGAGGTGATTTAATTGATAATTTCAATTATATAATCACATGATCAAGTCAATGATTCCATCTAAATATTAAGCGGCTCTTTTTTTTTACATTTTATATGAGTAATTCATTGGCATGCCGTTGACCAAAAAAACACAGTGCACCTATTTTAATTGACATGCGTTAGATCATCTTTACATGTAATCTTCTAATTTTCAAATGGTTGACTCATATTTTAGGTCGCGTTTTGTTGAGAAAAAAATCCACGAGAAATAATAATAATAATATTTTACTATTTTTTAGGTGACAAATTTAAAATGAAAGAAAATTACGAGAAAAATATCTCATTTTCTCTTGTTTAGTTTTTTCTATAAATCCAATGAAAAAATCAAGCGCAGCGCAAATGCATCATTACCAGCCCCTCTCTTGCTGCCTCCCACCCTCCCAAAAAAATCTTAAGCGGCGCCCACTTGGAGCGGGTCCTTATCCATCATGCAAATGTTTTAAGAGTCATGTATTCACATATTTCAATATGATAAGTGTCACTCCCGGTCTAAGGTAGTCCGACAGACTTTCAGATCGGCGTGAAATCCTAAAATTTTTGATAGCGCCCACTGGTATAGGTAGGCATTCCCGCAAAGAGCACGGGGTTGTCGAAGTAATAAAATATCGATCCCACAGGGACTGATGGGTAAGTACCGACAGATCTCGAAATTTCTAGCTAGACGACGTGGAAATTAATGAAATCTAATTGTTAAACTTAAGTAAAATACACCGGAACGAAAATGAGTCTTAATAATATGAAGTATCAGGACGTAGGTTCACCGCTTTGACTCCTTACAGCTGAATAGTTCAGACTCTATTGCTAAGATCCTGTCTAGCTTAAGGGACTCAGCTTCCTTGTCACGTAGGTTGCTCCCTCCTATACCCGATTTGCTTCCACAACCCCGGTCACAGGTCAAATCTGCGAGGTTCTGGCGCTTGGTCGGAAATGCTTCTCCCCAACATGCCTAGGCTCTTAGTATTTTCAAGGTGGGTACATGTTAACGAGAGGGGTCTTCCACAGAATTCCTGACTTACAAACGTCCCCCGCGTACCTTCTGGCACAAGCGTGCCCTTTCGGGTAGCGCAGACGTCCCTAAACAATCCAACGTACTGGCGCACAAGAAGTTTGCCAGATGCGTCTACGATCCAGAAACTAACACAAGGAGAGTGCAGTTCGTCAAGTGGATTTTCCCTAGCCCCTGATTTACAAACCCCACACGAGAAACTAAAAGGCTCAAACGTTCCCTTTCGAGTAGCGTAGGCAAAGAGTTCAAACAGATTTGATAAAACCCCCGATCAAATGCTTCCGACGTGCGGTCGGACTTGTGGTCTCCCCGATGCGTCTAAGACCCTAACTACCCCTTGGTCGAGTACAGGCAATCAGTGAGTTTCTTCGCGATTATCTGATTTACGAACCTCAAATCAAGAGGAGAAGTCTCAAGCGCATTCTTTCGAAATGCGCAGGCAAGGTGTGCGCATAGGATCGAGCAGGATAATAACAATTGGAGCTAGACTATCAAGCTAGTAAAGCGTCAAAAGGGCTACTCCCACATCCTGATTGGGAAGTTTAGCCTATCATATTCATGATGAAAATGCAAGTAATAATCTTTGATAGCATATGCATAAGAAAATGTGTGCAGGAATTATAAGACAAAGATAGGATCATGCGATGCTATGCTAGGTTCATACAATAAGCGCAAGAAGTAGGATGAAACTTGTAGATCTTCCTTACAAATGTGTTTTGAGGTGCTCATGCAATAGGATCTTCAATGGAAGCGGAAGCGTGGCTCTCCTTCTCCTCCTTCTCCAAGCGCAGCAATTCTCCCTTGTTCCTTCACCCGTGCAAACCTCTCTCGAATCATCCTCTTTTTCTCTCTTTTATTTTCTCTCATCCTGGTGGGCTCTCTTCTCTGCAAAAGCCTCTGCTCAGCCGAAAGAAGGTCTGCCCCAGCCTTCTCCATGCCCTGCGATACTGCAGCCGCTGCTATTCTTCTTTCTTCACGAAATCATGATTGTTCCAGCCGATTTCACCATCTAAAGGCTGCTCCAGGCTTACTTGTCAACGGGGGAGAAAAGACTTAGCTGTCCTCAAGCTTCCTCTAGGGTTAGGCTGCAGAGATTTGAGTTAAAATCGCGGTTTCGAAGCAGGTGGGTCCGCGATCTCGGGTGTGAATTTGGTCGTGACCCGGTCGTGATTTTCAGTTTCAACTTAAGTGCGGAGACGAGTCACGAGCATGATTCTGATTGTTACCCGGTCATGATTTCCAACAAAGCCTTCAATGAATCCGAAAACTTCTATTTAGGATTATCTTGAATTAGGATGAGCTCCTCTACCACAAAAGTCCTAGAATCCACCCTCTTTTATGGTTGTTTTGACCTGAAAACGTGAAAATACCAAGAGAGGTGTAGATTCCATAGATGTAAGGCAATTAAGGCAATAATGAGGCAGAAAGCTCAGAAATATAGGTGATTCTGACTATAAAATTATACTTGAAATGCTATATAAATCTGTGTCACCAGAATACCTACGACTTAAATCTTTGCTTGTCCTCAAGCAAATAGAAAGAAATGAAATTCCATGAGGATTGTTCCACTGAAGTTATACTCCCCAATGATCTCTTAATGCGAAATGATTACAGCTAGTCACAGGATACACAAATCACTGTAGACTTTAAAGATGTCAAGATGAAAAGTAAAGCATCTAGGTAAGATCTATGAACAACAGTTGTACGGCATATTGGATAAAGATAGTTCCTTACCACATGAAGCACTAATCCATTTAAAGCTCCCAGATGGTAAACTCTAAGGTAGTGGTAAAAGCCTTGCTCATAACCTCGGTACCATTGCATCTTTTTTTTTCTTTTGTGCAGTGCCAAGCCGTAGCTTCGGTACTACTGCCCCTCTTTTTCATTTGTTTTGATTTGCAGTGCCAAGTCACAACTTTGGTACCACTGCCCTTCTCTTCTTTCACTTTCTTTTTCTTTTAGTGGCAGTGCCAAGTCAAGACTTCGATACCACTGCTCTTTTCCTTCTTTTCTCAATGTGTTGGGCAGTGCCAAGTTGTAACTGCGGTACCACTGGCTTTTGTTTTCTCTCTTTTTCATTCTCTCTATTTCTTGTGCGGTGCCAAGTTAGAGGAGCTCGAATAAAACTAAAACCAAGAGTTACCAAGAGTGGTAAGTGTGTCAAGTGGTTTGGTCTATAGTCATCCAAACAAATAGTACTCATGTTGAGATGCAGATACTGCCTAGATTCAAAGCTTATCAAAGTTCAATCCCTAAGTTTCCAGTGTATAAGGAATCAAGTGACTAGTTGTTCAATCCTGAATGATGCGCTTAATGTAGTGTGGGAGTCTAGATCAATCTTGAATCAGGTAAATGAACAAGAATCAATCATGAATGAGGAAAATATCAATCAATGAAAATAAGAAATTTCAGCTAGGACCTACGACTTAGACTTTTACGTGTCTAGGAAGTAATCATCAACAAAGCTTAAAGCTTATTAACAAAATCATGATAAAAGCATACCAAGAAGGTGTAGCATGTCATAGAAGTACAATCATGAAAATGTCCTTGCCAAGCTGAAACATCATCAAAGTAACTTACAGTAAAAGCATTATGAAAGTGGAGCATATTAACGTTCAACAGTGAAAAAAGGTTAAAGTTTTGGCAAGTTTGGTACAGCAGCACATCAGTAGCATCACATAAAGCAGTAACAGTTCAATAGCACATGTAACATCATAAAGTCAAAGTATCAGAACAATATCTCATCATAAAATTCATAAAAGTCACGACGACCCATCAAAATATGCAAGTCCCCTCACCCAAAGCAAAATGCTGCATCATCTGCGATGTATATAGTATACGTATGTATTAAAAGGGTTGAGGGAAGACTTACTAGAGTGCATCCCTACTCACTGCACTCAGCCGGGTCGTCATCATCGTCAACTTCCTCGGAGGAATCAGAGATGTGGATAGTATCGTCAGCATCCTCATGGTCATCTCGTGGTGGTGGTGGTGTCATGTTGTAGTGGAGAAAGATTTCGATCGACTTTACCGTCTCTACCAGGGTTGTTAGCTGCTTCCCTTGGTTCAGCTGCTCCTGCCGGAGAAGATGAAGCATATCGTCCGTAGAAGGGCGTGCAACAGTCCGAGGCTGTCCACCGATAGAGGAGCTAGGGTCCATGTCGAGTGGTTTAGTCTGGTCTTCCGGTACAGTAGAGTCGGGATGAAGGCGCCAGTTGGCGCTATCTCTGATATCGGTCCACGCGGTATTTGGTAGAGCCATAGTGGTAGTGGTATCTGCGAAAGTAAGATGGTAAATGTCCCCTCGCTTGATGATCATCTTCATCGAAAGCAGGTGCTCAAGATCCAGTCGTCTGCTGCCTACTGCCTCCGGCTATCCGTAAGGGTTGTGGCCCAGAGATAAAGTGATAGTAGTGATCATGCCACCAATACAAATATTCCCCTTTTGTGCGTGGGCGACACGGAGGAACTGGCAAGCAAGGTGATATCCGACATTAATCTGAAATTGATGTAGAAGTCCCCATAAGCACAACAGTTCCGGCTGGCGAACGATCCCATCCCCATCACGTGCAAAGATCGAGTGTGCGAGCAGACGATGGGCATAGCGAATACATGGGTTTGAAATGGTGGAAGCCCTGATGTTTCTTGGTGAGTAGGCGGACATGGAGGAGATGCACTGCCAGAAGATGTCTTCGTTGAAATTTGGCGGACCAAGCCTAGATGCGTAAGCTGGAAATCCAAAAATATCATTCAGATCGGCAACCGTGAGGCGATACCCGTTGTTGGAATGCCTGAAGGTGATCAGGCCTGGATCAGCTTCTAGCGCCGAGACCTTAACCTCCACAGAGCTGAGAAATTCGAGCGTAAAGGGGATGTAAGTAGGCTGCGCATACTGCAGGAAGCGCCCCTAGCCAAACTGCCTAAACATCCAGAGAAGATCATCAAAAATCCCCAACGCAGCTAGTGATGGAGGATCGATGTATCGGGTGTTGATTATGCGGCGATTGGAGAGAACTTGGTACCGAGCAGCTTGGTGATTATCCCTCATTTGGATTTCGGGCAGAGCGGATTGCTGTCATGTCTCGGGTCAAGGGCTCGTGGTGTCCGCCGGTCGTTTGCCAGCATTCTTCCTTCTTGGTGGCATAGCTACTTGAGCGGCGGGGTAAAGATTCCAGGGAACACAGAAAACAAAGTCTGCGGCGAGATAAAGAAATGAAAACCTGGGATGAGAGCTCGCCAGAGGTGATCGAAAAAGTCGCCGGAGAGTCGGTGTTCGGCGGTGAAGCAGACGGCGGCGACTGGTGGGGCAGAGCAGTGGGGTCGCGTAAAGTATGGAAGGAAAATCGGGAACCCTAACTGAGAAAAATCAGGTGTGAGCTTAAGTGTATAAGTTAACGAATCGGGCTGGCCAGGCGGACCCGTTAAGATGTTAGTGATCGCGCCCGAGATTCCTGTCAGGACCCGGTCATGAAATTCTTATCGAAGTGTCTGTGGGGAAATCACGGTCAAGATTTTCATCGATACCCAGTCGTGATCTTCTCGCAGATTTTTGGTACCAGTTTTCACGGCAGTGACTGGAATCACGGGGCAACCATGATGCTTGCGTCAAATGTGTACTCATTCAGTCTTGTAGAAGTCCTGCCCATGATTTTTGTCAGGACCCACCCATGATTGCTTCTGTATGGATTCGCAAAGATTCTGTAGCCGTGACCATAGTCACGACATTGCCGTAATGTTCTCGGCGGATAAGTCTTTGTTTTGTCTCTGAGAAATCTCGGTCATGATTTTCAGCGTTCCCCAGTCTTGATTTTCTTATCTAAATTTTGTGTTGCTGATTACGACTGTAGCTTCTGTTACATTCCAGCCGTAATTCTTTCGGCGAGTTTTCTGATGTTGGACTAAGTGAGAATTACGGTCAGGATTTTCGTCGGGACCCGACCGTGATTTTGGGAAAACTGGCAGAAAAACGCCTCTCTTTACTACATCACTTTGCGATCTTCCTGTGTCATTCAAAGTCAAGTAAGAACATCAATATCCACAGCTAAATAAACAGAAACACCACAAACAATGCAAGTAGTGAAAGGGCACATCAAGGCCCAAATATCCTTTTCAACTTTTATGAGAATAAATTCAAGAATGCGTATAGGTTCCAAATAGAAAGGATTAAAATTGATTAGCGTAGATGTAGCTTGCGCTCTTCTCGGTGAATGCTCCCTATCAAGGATTCCTATGCCAACATCAGTATCAGGATTTTGCTCAAGCACTCTAAGTTTGATGGGTGTCATCAACATAGTGTATGTACAGTACCTGCAAGATTACCACCAATGTTAGATATCTAAACCATGCACTAGAACAAACTAGAAAATGAAATTCAAATTTATAGTAGAGGAAGCTAGGATGCCCTTAAAATATGCAAGCTAAATCAATCTAACACAAAACATGCAAATAAGAGAATGAAAAATGCTAAAAAAACAAAATTAACTAGAGTGAGATACTTGGGTTGCCTCCCAAGAAGCGCTGATTTAAAGGTCCGTCAGCTTGACCATGGTCAGTGTCATTATGGTGAAGGAGGGTTCGTGAGAATTAGAGTAGTCCCCTCTGGTATTGGTTCATGGAGGACGTAATGCTTGAGCCTTTGTCCATTAACTTTAAATGTGCCTGTTGAATCTCAAAAAATGTCTACAGCACCGTGAGGGTAAACTTTCCGTACTACAAATGGTCTCATCCACTTAGTTCTAAGCTTACCAGGAAAAAGCTTGATCCTGGAATTAAACAACAGTACCATATCGCCTTCACAGAATTCTTTCCTTATAAATCTTGGCATTTTCATAAGCTTCTTGTCGGAACTCATCGAGCTCATTAAGTTGCAGCTTTCTGGCTTTTCCAGCTTGTTTCCCGTCAAAATTCAGTTGTCGTATCGCCCAATAGGCCTTGTGCTCAATTTCAATTGGTAAGTGGCATGATTTACTATATATCAACTGGAACAGGGACATACCTATAGGAGTTTTAATGCTGTATGGTATGCCCATAAAGCATCGCCAAGTTTGAGTGACCAATCCGTGCCTATGTGCGATACGGTTTTTTCAAAGATGTGCTTTATTTCTCGGTTCGAGATTTCAACTTGTCCGCTAGTCTGAAAGTGGTAAGCAGTGGCTACCTTGTGCATTACTCCATACTTTCTGAGAAATAATTCAAATCTTCGTTCAATAAAATGAGATCCGCCGTCGCTAATTACCACGCGAGGCGTTCCAAATCGCGGAAATATCAACTTCTTAAAAAATTTGAGAACTACCTTGGAGTCGTTTGTTGGGGAAGCCAAGGCCTCAACCCATTTGGAAACATAATCAACTCCAATTAAGATGAATCAGTTACCACAGGAGGGCAGAAATGGACCCATAAAATCGATACCCCATACGTCAAAAATTTTGATCTCGAGAATGATATTGAGAGGCATCTCGTCTCTTCGTGATATTCCACCCATCCTTTGACAGCGATCACAAAACCGCACATAGTCTCTGGCATCTTTAAATAGGGTCGGCCAAAAGAATCCGCATTGAAGGACCTTATATGCTGTTTTCTTCCCACTGCAATGCCCTCCATAAGAAGATGAATGACATTGGAACAGGACATCTGAAATTTCCTCCTCTGGTAAGCATCTTCGAATGATACAGTCAGCACAACGCTTGAACAAAAGCGATTCATCCCAATAATAGTATTTCGCATTTGATACAAATCTCTTTCGTTGCTGGTGTGTAAGGTTTGGAGGCATAATGCCGGCTGCAAAGAAATTCACCAGGTCGGCATACTATGGTGTTTTTACCGTGGTGGCAGCTACTAGGTTCTCATCTAGGAATGCATCATCTATTTCCTCTTCCGAATCACCCTCGGGAGTGGCTGTCAAGTGAGACAGATGGTTCGCTACTAAATTGTCGGTTCCTTTCTTATCTTTGATCTGAATATCGAATTCCTGCAACAATAGTATCCATCTAATTGTTGGTGTATATGCCCTAAGACCTATATTTGGTCAACCAATGTACTACTTGACTGTGATGTTTATATCATTCTGGCATTGTCGTTATCATTGTTTATCTACATCTGCGATTATGTACTTACATGATAATGTCCCTCGAGACAAATTGGATCTGTGCTCAAATGATTGTCCCCAGTCGATGTACCTGAGTGGATATGAGATAGCTTTGATACTTGTGAGACTGGTATATGGGCTGGTTAGGCATGAGGTGCTAACGCAGACATATGAGTATATCAATGGTAGATATACTGGACAGACCCGCTGTGAGGCTATGACTTGGTGCCATGAGTTACTCTCACAAATTGATCCTTATACTTGAGGTCATTGACACTTCGATATGGTTAGGGACATACTTTGATGCAACCTAACACCTCGCCGTAATTGGGAGGTTATAACGGTAGTCATTAAGTATATCACAACTCATACATAAAGGTCAATGTACAGACAAAGGATTTGCCCTTTCATGAGGGAAGCATGATATCCATGGAACTCCTCTATGGTCTATGACTGAAAGTGTATGGTCATACCCAGGTGAAGACCTAATTTAGTCATAGCTATGTGATTGGGTTAAAACAAGTGATGACACACTTGTCCAATCAGATATCAGTTCGGCAAAGGGACTTTAATGTATCTGTACCTAGTCGCGATGATGGGGATGTCGATGTCAATATCCATTCCGATGACTTGGGTAGCAGTGATGCACTGCTAGGTGCCACTCACTGCTTGTGGTGTCATTTGGTTAGCACTGCCAACGTCAAAGGGACCTATAGGGTCACACACCACGATACTTGAGTTCTCGTATTGATCGGGAAGCCTTATGATCGAGTTATTGGATAGCTCGGATCTATTTTGGATATTTCATTAGCGTCAATGGGTCTGATGAGATGGAAGAAACTTATTGGAGCCAACTTCCGTTTTTGGCATATTAACCAAATTAACCATGGTTTGCCTCATTTGACCTTGGGTTACATTGGATTGGATCCAATGGCTTGGTTAACATGCATAATGGACTTTGGGCTAGGCTCATTGCTTGATTGGGCTCACTAATAAGTTGTCATGAAGAGACAAGAGGCTAAAAGGGTATAATGGGGAGAAAACTTCTCCCATTGGCGCCTATGGGTATATGGGGAAAAGTTGGCGCCTTTGCTTCATTATGGAAGTAAAGGGCGCCTCCCCCTTCTTCCTTGGATGGAATGCATGCCTCTAAGGCATGTCTTGGGCTGATATGGCTATTGGGCAAATAAGGATAGGTTGAATGAGGTTTATGGTAAGGTCTTGGAGACTTTCCTTACCTCAAACCCTCTCATCCTAGCCACCCACTTGTCATGATCCTAGCCATCCCTAAACCGCCTCTTGCCCTTATAAAAGATACCCTAGCCGCCCCCTCTCAATGCACTAATTCTCTTGGAGGCGTGAGCAAGGAAAGGGGCGAGAGCAAGGGTTCAAGTGGCGCAACTCTTCATCTATCAAACCCTACCCGCAAGTGTCTTCTTCCCTTCCCTTCTTGGCGCAAGTGTGGGAAGCTCTTTGTGGCATCTCCTCCATCTCCTCTCCTTCTTCTCTTGGCGCATCTTCTACCTTAGAGGTGGTGCATGTTTTGAAGAAAGAGAACAAGACTTGGATCTTCTTCCCGAGGTTAGCACCGGGAGTGGAAGAAGAGGACTCGAGGCATCCGTGTGTGTGAGACTGCAGAGGGCGAACACTTGGGCGTCTAACTCGACATCGGCTTCTCATCTTGCTCTCAAGGTATTTTCTATCACATCGCGTCGATCCCCTCACATGCGATCTTCACTGGGTTTTTGGGACTGGCCTGTTTCGGGGATATTCTTCGACTGTGCAATGTAATATGAAATGTCTATCTCTGAAAAATTATAAAATATTCCTGGGGTTTCCCAACACTAATCAGTCGCGGTTTTGCGTCTTTCTTCGTCATGAGATACCGGATTGCTGCATGATCTGTATAAACAATAACACGTGAGTTAATTAGGTATGATCGAAACTTGTTGAACGCAAAATCTACAGCTAAGAATTCTTTTTCCGTCGTGGCGTAGTTGCTCTGTGCTCCATCAAGCGTTCAGCTGGCGTAATAAATGGCATGTGTTCGGTTGTCTTTTCGCTGTTCCAATACGGCTCCTACCGCATAGTCGCTAGCATCGCACATAATTTCAAAGGGTAGCGACTAATCCGGAGGTTGCATTATCAGCGCAGAAATCAACGCATTCTTCAGCTGCTGAAAAGCGTCCATGCAATTTTGGTCAAAATCAAATGGTATATCCTTAGCAAGTAAAGATGTCAAAGGCCTAGCAATTTTAAAATTTTTTTTAATGAAACGCCTGTAAAAGCCCGCTTGTCCCAGGAAACTTCTTATTCATTTGACGGAGTTTGGAGGTGGCATCTTTTCGATTACATCGATTTTTGCTTTGTCAACTTCGATACCACGCTCTAATATCAAATGGCCAAGAACGATTCCTTCTTTCACCATAAAATGACATTTCTCCCAATTAAGCACCAAGTTCGTCTCTTCGCAGTACTGTAAAACACGGGTCAGATTAGATAGACAAGAATCGAAATTAGACCCGTATACCGAAAAGTCATCCATAAAGACGTCCATGATGTCTTCAATCAGATCGGAGAAAATTGCCATCATGCAACGCTGGAATGTAGCTGGCGCATTACATAAACCAAACGGAATTCGCCAGTAAGCGAAGGTGCCGAAGGGACACGTGAATGTGGTTTTCTCTTGATTGTCCGGATGTATCGGTATTTTAAAAAATCCTGAGTATCCATCCAAGAAGCAAAAATAAGAGTTAGTGGCCAATCTTTCAAGCATTTGATCAATAAAGTGGAGAGGAAAGTGATCCTTTCAGGTGGCCTTGTTCAGTTTTCGATAGTCGATACACATGCACCACCCAGTAACGGTTCTTTGCGGGATCAATTCGTTATCTTCATTCTTAACTACCGTTACTCCTCCTTTCTTTGGTACCACATGTACCAGACTTACCCATTGGCTGTCCGAAATCGGGTAAATAACCCCTGCATCCAGTAATTTCAGAATTTCTTTCTTAACTACCTCCTTTAAATTTGGGTTCAAGCGTCTTTGGTATTCGATAGATGGGGTGCTACCTTCTTCGAGATGTATCCTGTGCATGCATAAAGAAGGGTTAATACCTTTTATATCGTCCAAAGTGTAGCCAATTACCTTCTTATGCTTTCGAAGCTTGTCAAGTAGAAGGTTCGTTTGTTCCGAATCGAGGTGAGCAGCTACAATAATGGGGTAGGTAGAATTCTCTCCTAAGAATTCATATCTAAGGTTGCTTGGTAAGGATTTGAGTTCTAGATTCGTTCGTTCACAAACCTCGGGCTCCGGTGCTGGAACCTCTTCAAGTTCTTCTGTATCTGACTCAGTTTCGGTGGTTGTGTCAAGAATGTCGGCATAAGCATGCACTTCCTCCTTTTCCTCGTCTTCATATTCGTTCATCAGACATGCTTCGAGTGGGTCTATATCTTTCCGAGGGAAATAGGATGGGTTGAACACATTGTTGGCGATTCCGACGCTAAAGTAAGAATATGCAAAAAGAGGTTTTTTAGGCTTTCGGTTATATCAAATTCTATTGTTTCTTCATCTATGCGTAGTGTCAACTTCTCATTCTTAACGTCGATTATAGCACTGGCAGTTGCCAAAAATGGTCTGCCTAATATTATAGGAAGCTTGGAGTCTTCCTCCATCTCAAGTACAATAAAATCAGCTGGAATATAAAATTTACCGACCTTTATTGGCACGTCTTCTAAAATTCCTACCGGATGTCATACAGATCGATTGGCCAATTGCAAAGAAATATTTGTCGGCTTAAAATCCCTGATATCCAGTTTCCTGTAAAGGGAGAGTGGCATTAAACTTACACTAGCACCGAGATCGCATAAAGCTTGGTCAAAGGGGGTGTTTCCGATCAGACATTGAATGGTAAAGCTCCCTGGATCTTTCAGCTTTGGCGGTAACTTATTTTGGATGATTGCGCTGCATTCCTCAGTCAGCGCCACTGTGCCGTGCTCTTTCATCTTTCTTTTATTTGATAAGATCTTCTTTAAAAACTTAGCATAAGATGACATTTGTGACAAAGCATCGGTAAATGGTATGTTGATATATAGTTTCTTTAAAACTTCCAAGAATTTATGAAATTGATGATCAAGTTTTGCTTTTGCCAACCTCTGGGGAATGGAATGGGCGGTTTGTAAGGTGGTGGTGGAACATATACAAGTTCAGTCTCTTTCATCTGTGGTTCACGTTCAATGACGACTGGTTCCTCAAACTCAGGAGTTTTGGCTTCATTCTCGTAATGGTCATCCTTAGGCATTTCTGGTTTCTCAAGTTGCTTGCCACTATGCATGGTAATGGCATTGCAATATTCTCTGGGGTTCGTTTCAGGTTGTCCAGGTAATCTGCCCAGAGGTCTAGTGGATGTACTAGCCTGTTGGGCTATTTGGTTTTCTAGCACCTTTTGGTGTGTGGTTAAGCTCTTGATTGCTTCTAAGATATTGTCCATGGCTTTGGTTTGTGTTGACACAAAGCTGTCAAAGCGCGATTCCAAAGTTTGTTCTTGTGGTACCACATTGGTACTCGGTTGTGGGTGTTCGTCAAATTGTTTGGGCTGATACCCGGTGTTGGGTGGATGAAAACCAGGAGGTTACCTATAGTTTGATGGTTGAGCTGAGTTGTTATTTCTGTAGGAAAAATTAGGATGGTTCCTCCATCCGGGGTTGTAGGTGTTTGAATAGGGGTTGTTTGGGACCCTTGCATTAAAGTCACCTACAGCATTCACAAGAGCGGGTGGAGGATCTTGAGATGTCAAAATTCCTAACTGGCAAGTTTCAGAAAGATGGCCTTCTATTCCACAAGCTTCACACATAGCAGAGGTAGAAATAGTAGAACACATGTTCATGGAATCAAGCTTGTAAGATAACGAGTCCACTTTTGCAGCTAGAGAAGTAAGAGCATCAAGTTCATATTTACCAGCTTGTCTTGACGAAGTACCTCTTTCGCTCAACCATTGGTGATGGTTCAACGCCATTTCCTCAATCAGATTGTAGGCGTCATCAACTTCTTTGCTCATAAGAGCTCCTCCAGCGGCTGCATCCATAGTAAGATGTGTGTTATCAAGCAGACCGTTATAAAAAGTATGTACCAGTACCCATTTCTCGAGGTCGTGGTGAGGACACATTTGCTGCAATTCCTTAAAGCAATCCCACGCCTCGTATAATGATTCGCCCTCTCTTTGAGAGAAATTGGTAAGCTGGTTTCTTAGTTACGCGATCTTGCTCGAAGGAAAGTATTTTGCAAGAAAAGCATGTGAGAGTTGCTCCCACGAAGTGATGGATCCAGATGGTAAAGAATGTAACCATGCTCGCGCCCTGTCTCTAAGTGAAAAAGGAAAAAGTCGTAGTCGCAGAGCGTCAGTGGTTACACCATTCATTTTAATAGCACAGTATTCGAGAAAAATAAATAAATGCATGTTTAGATCCTCAGTCGGTGCTCCACCAAATTGGTTTTGTTGTAACATTGATAGAAGTGACGGTTTTATGGTTTTATCTCAAAGTTGTTCGCCTCTATTAGTGGACGTGTAATGCTCGAATGCAGTCTTTGGACATTTGGCGCAGCGAAGTCTCTAAGTGATTTGTTACCGTCCATGCTTGCGGTCTGTGAATCCTTTTTGGATTTCTGAAAATTTCTGCGACGTCAGAACGTTCTTTCAATTTCCGAATCAAATGGTAATGTAGGTTCCGGTGTTGGGGTATGCCCTTAAGGCTAATGTTTGAGGCCTTGGGATTGTAACAGTATCATGTAATAAACTCTTATGTTTATAAAGGCATGGTTATTATTCAGGTTGCTACATTGTCTGCTGCAATATATATATGTTCTTCTGAATAATGTCTCAAAGCTGTTCAGCTAGGCTGACATGCAGTTAAGTCCTTAGTCGATATATCTTGGTGAACATGAGACAGCCTTGATATGATTGAGACTAATATGTGTTCTAATCTTATAGGATGCTTCGAGCATGGAATAAGATGTAGATTCATGGGTACATGGGATGTACTGGACTGACCCTACTAGGATATTCAATTGCTTGTCACAATGTGAATAATCCTTGAATGCGACAAGTGGCACATTTCCTCTGACTTGAGATCACCTGTGTTTTCTAAATGATGATTGTCATTATTTTGAGGTAGTTCAATATCATTTGAAACATAATGATTATAGACTATCTTGGATGGTGAGCTTGAGTCAGGTTAGGGCACTAGTGATAGATATAGGATTGCCGTCTCCTTGTTTAAGGAGTGTGATGTTCTAAAAGGGCCCCCCTGGATGAGATGATTGAGAAAGTGTATGGCCATACCCAGATGACTGTGTTCATCTGATCTAATCATGCTCATCATATTGGAGTTACAGGCTTGACAGGCTTGTCCAATAAGAACATCCAGTGGCAAAGGAAACATGTATGCCTTGTGAAGTTGATTCACACTTGTGCTGTGGTTTGGGTGTAGTCTTGGAAGACTCTTTCCTTTATATCGGGAGACAGTGATGTGTTGCTAGATACCCCTCACTGATCGTGATAACGTGAGTTATCGTTACCGACATTTAAAGAAAACCCTCAGGGTCGCACAATTTGATGACATGACTTACTTAAGTCAGATCGTGTGGACTGAATTGTTCAGGTTCAGTTTAAAGGGAATTAATCTCTGATTGTAAGCGAGATCTGGTCTGATCATGTTTGATTGATTAGGGCTTGAGATCGGTAAGCTTCGATCGAGAGAATGGATGCTGGATCGGTCAGATCAGGAGCATCAAAGAGATGAACGGTCAGATCTGGAGCCTTAGGGTTTAATTGAGATCTAGACCAAGTGGCTTGGGTTATTTGGTATTTGAACCGAATCAAATTAAACCAGCTCATAAATGAGCGCTTGGTTCAAATCTAGAACAAGTTGCGATTGGGGTAAAACTTCATGGTCGCATGAAGAGGTGGTTTTACTATTTTTAGAAGCCACTTTCACACGCCTCACGTCGCCACTTTGCTCTCTCAAAATCTTGCTCTCGCCTCTTCCTCTCGAGAGAGAACTCTCGTATGCGTGAAGGTGGACAAGAAAAGAAACAAGGAGACTCTCGCCAAGCAACTCTCCATCCCTTCCATTCGATCAAAGACGCCTTTGGAACCTTGCTAGCACAAGGAGCACCAAGGAAGTGAGTGCATTCTCATCTTGTGTGCGCATCCTCTGGAGAAGATCTCTTTTGGTCTTTGATTTCAAGACATCGTCCAAGCGATGGCAATGGTGAGAACTTTTCTCATCTATTCAAGTTTTGATAGTTGATCGTATAATGCATGCTATCCGATTCTATGAGACCCTAGTATCCGCTGCCCATATTCATATTTGCGCCACTTTAGGGTTTCGCCCCCTTTATGCAACCTTCATCCGGTTGGTGAGTTCTATACATAAACTAAAATTCTAACAAGTAGGTGTTTCGTTAAATCAAGAAAGGTATAAAATTGAGTAAAAGAAAGTATACTAATAAGCTAAAAATGTCTAGTCTAATAACTTCTAAATCCAGTCAATATTGCCAAAATCAGTCTCTGGTAACGATGCCAAAAACTTGATAGCGCCCACTGGTATTGGTAGGCATTCCCGCAAGAGCACGGGGCTATCGAAGTAATAAAATATCGATCCCACAGGGACTGATGGGCAAGTACCGACATATCTCAAAATTTCTAGCTAGACGACGTTGAAATTAATGAAATCTAATTGTTAAACTTAAGTAAAATGCACCAGAACGTAAATGGAGGTACTCGCACGAGAGAGTCTTAATAATATGAAGTATCAGAACGTGAGTTCACCGCTTTGACTCCTTACAACTGAATAGTCCAGACTCTATTGCTAAGATCCTGTCTAGCTTAAGGGACTCAGCTTCCTTGTCACGTAGGTTGCTCCCTCCTATACTCGGTTTGCTTCCACAACCCCGGTCACAGGTCAAATCTGCGAGGTTCTGGCGCTTGGTCGGAAACGCTTCTCCCCAACACGCCTAGGCTCCTAGTACTTTCAAGATGGGTACAAGTTAACAAGAGGGGTCTTCCATAGAATTCCTGGCTTACAAACCTCCCCCGCGTACGTTCTGGCTCAAGCGTGCCCTTTTGGGCAGCGCAAGCATAGCGTCCCTAAACAATCCAACGTATTGGCGAGCAAGAAGTTTGCCAGATGCGTTTACGATCCAGAAACTAACACAAGGAGAGTGCAGTTCGTCAAGTGGATTTTTCCTAGCCCCTGATTTACAAACCCCACACGATAAACTAAAAGGCTCAAACGTTCTCTTTCGGGTAGCGTAGGCAAAGAGTTCAAACAGATTTAATAAACCCTCCGATCAAATGCTTCCGATGTGGGGTCGGACTTGTGGTCTCCCCGACGAGTCTAAGACCCTAACTACCCCTTGGTCGAGTACAGGCAATCAGTGAGTTTCTTCGTGATTATCTGATTTACGAACCTCAAATCAAGAGGAGAAGGATCAAGCGCATTCTTTCGAAATGCGCAGGCAAGGTGTGCACATAGAATCGAGCAGGATAATAACAATTGGAGCTAGACTATCAAGCTAGTAAATCGTCAAAAGGGCTACTCCCACATCTTGATTGGGAAGTTTAGCCTATCATATTCATGATGAAAATGCAAGTAATAATCTTTGATAGCATATGCATAAGAAAATGTGTGCAGGAATTACAAGACAAAGATAGGATCATGCGATGCTATGCTAGGTTCATACAATAAGTGCAAGAAGTAGGATGAAACTTGTAGATCTTCCTTACAAACGTGTTTTGAGGTGCTCACGCAATAGGATCTTCAATGGAAGTGGAAGCGTGGCTCTCATTCTCCTCCTTCTTCAAGCGCAGCGATTCTCCCTTGTTCCTTCACCCGTGCGAACCTCTCTCGAATCATCCTCTCTTTCTCTCTTTTATTTTCTCTCATCCTGGTGGGCTCTCTTCTCTGCAAAAGCCTTTGCAAAAAGCCTTTGCTCAGCCGAAAGAAGGTCTGCCCCAGCCGTCTCCATGCCCTGCGATACTGCAGCCGCTGCTATTCTTCTTTCTTCACGAAATCATGATTGTTCCAGCCGATTTCACCATCTAAAGGCTGCTCCAGGCTTCCTTGTCAACGGGGGAGAAAAGACTTAGCTGTCCTCAAACTTCCTCTAGGGTTAGGCTGCAGAGATTTGAGTTAAAATCGCGGTTTCGAAGCAGGTGGGTCCGTGATCTCGGGTGTGAATTTGGTCGTGACCTGGTCGTGATTTTTCAGCTTCAGCTTAAGTGCGGAGATGAGTCACGGGCATGATTCTAATTGCGACCTGATCATGATTTCCAACAAAGCCTTCAATGAATCCGAAAACTTCTAGTTAGGATCATCTTGAATTAGGATGAGCTCCTCTACCACAAAAGCCCCAGAATCTACCCTCTTTTTTGGTCGTTTTGACCTGAAAATGTGAAAATACCAAAAGAGGTGTAGATTCCATAGATGTAAGGCAATTAAGGCAATAATGAGGCAGAAAACTAAAAAATATAGGTGATTCTGACTATAAAATTATACTTGAAATGCTATATAAATCTGTGTCCATAATTTCCGGGCGTGATTTCTCCCCAATTTGAAAACCCTATTTCTCCGGGTGTAAAATCACCCCAAATCAGAAAATCAATCGGAAAAACCTAATTGAATTACCTCTGGTCAAATCTTGATTTTAACCAACCCGAATTTCCGCCGCGCCGCACTCGAAACTGCCCTGCTGACGTCAAGATTGCATCAGCCGCCTCAACGCTGCGCAAATCCAAAATTCGCCCGCGGCCGTTGACCACCTTGCCTTGTTGACTTTCCTCGAGTCCGGCGTCGTCGTTTTCGTTCGAAACCCCATCGCCTTCGTTTCAGCTGAACACCGCCGAGAGCGCCCGCCTGTGCTCGTAGCCTATCGCCAGGAAGAAAGATGCGAAGGCAGGGAGAATACCGTCGCCTCCTCCTCAGCGTCTCGTTGCTGCTAGAAACCACCTGACAGTCACTCGCCGCCGAAATCGCTGAGAGTAACTCATCGAAAATAGAAACATAGGGGAAGAGCGGAAGATGGGGAAAGCTCTATTTTTATTTCCTCAGATGAGCTACAAAACCCCTCTAAAAGTCGACGATCCCCTGGCCGTCGACACCCACTCCCCTCCCTCGCTGGTGACTCCCGTCGCCGGTTACAAATCTCTGAAGCGTTCACACACGCTTCAAGTTCATTGCACGCCGGCGTCTGGGGAGACGCTGGAGCTCTACCCCGAAACCTCTCTAAACCTCTCTGATGTTGAAGGTAGAGTCACCGCTATTGATCTCTCTCCCCTTCTAGTCCTTGTCCACTCCATTTAAAGGGACTAGTCCGCCCATCACTTGCGCCTGCTCAAAGATCCCGCCGTCCGAATCGTTCGCCACGCCACGAGCAGCCTACGTCATCCGTGTTAGACGAAGGATACGACGCAGTCGCGCTTTCGTGCACTGATGTGGCTCTTCTTTGGTCAATGTTGCCTGTTGACTGAATAGTTTGAGTTTTTTTTGGGCCGCCGCTTAGCCCATTTCGTGTTGATTTGGGCCCACTGATCTGGAGCCTGACAATAAGAATAGTAGATGAGGGACCCACTCTAAGTGGGTCCGCTTAAGATTTTTTTTCTCCACCCTCTTTGATCTTCTCTCGCTTTCTTCTCTCGTGGTCTTGCCTTCTCTGGTCTTCTCTTACTCCCTACATGCAACCCTTCTCATTCACTGCTTCTCCTCTTCTTCGTAACGCCTCTCACCCTCACCTACCAGGCTGACACCTCACCTTCGTCCCTTTTGAACTTTTAACTTATATATATATATATATATGACCCATAATTAAAAAATAAAAAATATATATCTAATTTAAACAAGCATCCATACACTTGTTTAGAGGTGTGTAATCGATTTTATTTGATAATTACTAGTTTATTATTTTTTTCGATAAATTCAGTTTGGTTAAATTAGTATATATATCGATAATACTTTTTCTATAAATTGATTATCCAATTGATTATTTTTTATTAAGTAAAAAATTGATTTACCAATTATAAATAATATAATTGATTTACCCGTTTATACGTTTACTCAAGTACTCGTTTGTTTAGTAATTCATTAAATTTACTGATTATAAATAATATAATTAATTTACTCGTTTATCCCTTTTCCCAACTACCCATTTATTTGGTAATTTATCAATTATTTTATATTTTTTTATTCAGTTCGATATTGGTTTTAAAATTTTTGATAAATAATAAAATGGTAAATTCAGTTTGGTATATTCGGTATCGATTTTGACCGATTGTACACTCCTACCCTTTTTTCGTTAATGACTTAAATTTAAAATTGGTATCAATCAGTTAATTCGGTATATTTTTATGTAACTCAATGAGTGCATATATCAGATGATCATCATCTATTAATTTTGTTTAATGTGTCAAGGATTGACTTTAATTGTTTTAGTGCTTTACAAAGTAGGTAATCGTTGACATAACTTTTTTGTTCATATGAGATCAAATATCAAAATAAATTGGTTTTTTTTAGTGTGCGAATCTAAGAAGAAAAGTCAAACTTATATTTAGGTCTGTTGAATCTTATAGACGTTGACCTTTTTTTTTGTTATTTGTTCGTTTGTATGAGTTGAAATTGTATTTGTTTGAGGATGTGACACACAAAAGCGTGTTACTAGAGGTGGTAATCTATTTTTGAAATAGATTAAATCCACACAAAATGTCTCATTTAACTAAAAATTAAATATTCAAATATACACTATTTATAATTGGGTGGGCCTATTCATTTAACATATGACTATATAAAATATATATTTAACCAAAATGTTATCAATAGTAATATTTATTTACTACATAAAATTAATTTTATAATACATATTTTGATAATTAGGAATCACTTCACAAATAATTTAGTGATAAATATTATTATTACTACTACTACTATATCCAAAGTCCCGGATCCAAATGTTAAATTATAATTTCATAATTTAGGGCATTAGCTTTTGAAGAAGAGATCTCCAACATAATCTACTTTTAGTACTGTTTTTGATTATTTTAACAATTAATTTAATCGAAAATGAAGGAGAAAGAAAGTGACGTCTAATAAATTAAATTATCCGAACTTTTTCTCTAATCAAACAGAACACAAATTATTACGTGATAGTCGATGGGTCAAAAGTGTCGACATGATGATGCAATCCATAAAAATATTGCATATATATATATACTATATTATATATATATACTATATATTTTTATTGGGTAGAATAAATTTAAGTTATATAATTTTTAAAAAAATTAATAGTTATAGTTTAGGATAAAAAAGAGTCAATTAACCAAACTGTGATCGCACTATTGCAAACCTTATACTACATTTATGGCTGTTTTTTTTAAAAGAAAAAAAATTAAGAAGAAAAGAAAAAATAAAGGAAAAAAAAATAAAAAGAAAAAAATAATTTTTTTCAAAGTCTTTTATTTCTTTAGAGGAAATAAAAATGAAATAGAAAATTTTATTACTACAAAAAGATAAATAAAAATATTAATAAAATATAATATATATTTGATACAAATATATTCATAATTTAAATTTTCTCCTCAATTTAAGAAAAAATTTTTGAAAAAAAAGATAAATTTCTTTTTTTTTTCTATCGTCTCATCTCATTCTTTTCAAAGAAATGAGAGAAATTTTTTTACTTTTTCTCAATAAAAAAAACAGACTATTAGGAAGTCAACATAGAGAACACTATTTACTTTATATGTTCGATACCAAAAGAACCACTATTATGAAGTCAACATAGAGAACACTATTTACTTCATATGTTCGATATCAATTTTAACGAATATTCATAAAAATTATTGGTTGCGTAATTTACCTGACTTCCTGTGTTCATCACGCTGAAACCTACCCGCACCAACCGGTCGCTGTTCCGACCCCAGGCAGGGTTTACATTTCATCCCTCTCCGGCTCTCCCACACTCTTGGTGTGGCTCATCTGTTCGGCTCCATTCACCATCCACAATTCACAAATATCCTCCCCAGTGTGAGCTATGCAAGCCATGCGAATGTGGGCCCCGTAGCTAACACTAAATGGGAAAAAGTGAAATCCTGTCTCACCATGTGTAGCAGATCTAGACACTCAGCGGACGGACAGCCTTTGGCTTCAAGATTCCAGTATTCCACCGGCGCGTGCCCTACTGACTAATACCAAAGTCGGACCAACCCTCTTGTTTTTTCAGTTTTGCAACGGGGTTACGGGAGGACGAGTCGAGCCACCTGTCGCGTCTGCTTGTTCGATCTTTCCTCGCTCGCCTAATCCCAAATCTTGGAGTGTCAATCTCGAAATCTGGACATCGCCGCCGCGCCGGAGGAGCGCGTCGGCCCTTCCCTCGTATCTGCTTCTGTTCCCGACCCCGACCCCGATGGAGATCCCTCCGGCCTCGGAGGCGGAGCCGCTTCCTCTGACGGCCGACGACCCCGCCTCGGCGGCAGCGGCGTGGGATTGGGGAAGTCTCTTTGACTTCTCCATCGCTTACGACGACTCCCTGATTTTCCCCTGGGGCGACCCGGATGAAGCCCAGACGACCCCGCCTCCCGTGGAAATGTCCACCGGCTCGCCCCTTTCCCCCTTCGCGGTGCCCGAGGATGCGGCCTCTCGGTTGCGGAAGAGGGATGCGAGGCTCGTTTGCCCGAATTATTTGGCTGGGAGGGTGCCTTGCTCTTGCCCCGAGTTGGACGAAAAGGCGATCGAGGAGGCGGACATGGCGGAGGTTGGGACGGCGCCGAGGAAACGAGCAAAGACTGGCGGTGCGCCCAACGTGGTGAGGTGTCAGGTGCCTGGGTGCGAGGCGGATATCAGCGAGTTGAAGGGGTATCATAAGCGCCACAGGGTTTGTCTACGATGCGCAAATGCTTCGTCGGTGTCTCTTGATGGCGAGGACAAGCGATACTGCCAGCAGTGTGGGAAGTAAGTTATCATATTGGTAATTCTTAAAATTGGTTTCCGTTCAATCTCTAATGTATTTTTATAACAATGTGTTTACATATCTTTCCCCTAGATAGCAGTGATAGGCTTGCTATTGACTTGATAATTTCCCTGCTTATAACTGTTCGGTCGTGAAATCAAATTTTAGTTTTCAAACATTTCCTGTAATAGAAGTTTCTGTGAATGCGAAAATCCAAAGTCTAATTAGATACTTAAGATAGTTTTCCATGCTTCCTGTTTCCCAGTGCAAATTTTTATGCCAGTTTAAGGTTTCGAGAAGATTGAACTATGAAACTTCAACACTGGGTAATATGACTAGAATTTTGTTCACCAAAACCGGATAGGAATTCTATTACCTTCAAATGAAGTTGCACTCCGTTATAGCTTCAAAGTCTAATATGTTGCTTTTTCTTCCAAGTAATTGCTCTCGGCACTAGAAGTTGAAATTCATTATCCTGTGTGGAATATATGTTTTCTCTAAATCTCTCTACTTCATTAAATTGTTTTTTTTTTTCAAATTTGTGGCTGAGCGCTCCGCATGTATAATTTCTTCTTCTGCATGCAAAATAGAATATCAAACACAAGCCAAATCGAGAGAAAAACAAAACTACTTCTGGAGGCTAATCAAAGTTAATTGCTATCCAAAAGTTTGACAACTTCCCTTTCTACTCTAGCAATGTTATAGCGTTGCAAGAGTGTGGGCCATTACCTTTAATTACTCTTTGAAATGATAACATGAGGCTGATTTATTCTACTTATTGGGAGTATCAAAGTATCAAACAACACCACATCTATTCTATTGGTTTTAAATAAATCAATGTTTATCTATTCTATTGATATTAAAGAAACCAAAGATTGACAACTAAAATTTTTCAAGTTAGAATGTGATTGTAATTTTGAGAATATAGAAGGTCAAAATGTACTACCTAATTCTTCAATTTCTTCTTATGCAAAAACTGATGATGTTGTGTTCTCATTTAGGTTGCTTTTGCATATTTTTTAAACATTCTCATTTTGTAAATCATGATTCTTTTATTGTTCCACAGTTTAATAAACGAAAAAAAAATGATAATGTGTGTCTATTTATTTAGTCTAAATGATTTTTGGATAATTCTTAATGCTTCCTTTCTCAATTCCAAGAACCAGTGATCTGTGCCAGTAATTACTTTTTTGGTTAGTGATACACAAATACTGCATTTTCTTTTGCTTTGTGCTGATACATGACAATTTTGGCATTATTCTGTACCACGACATGGTCTAAATCAGTTTTTTTGTGGAATTCATGTTGATTTAGTTTCCTTCTTTCATCTTAATGGTTTTGAATCTATGAAGAATATCTTTATTTACACGAACAAACATAAAGTAAGGAGTTTCTTGTACCATATTATGCATTTTCAATCTCTTCTGCTGGTATTGTTCTGAACTTGCTATATTACTTGGTATTTATATATTTTGCTGGTTTACAGCAACAATTTTAATAATATATTGGATTTACAGGTTCCATGTTCTGCCAGATTTTGATGAGGGTAAACGTAGTTGTAGGAGAAAATTGGAACGACACAACAAACGCAGGCGAAGAAAGACTAATGATTCAAATGTTATTGTGGAAAAAGAAATGGAAACTCAAGGAGATTCACCGGTAGATGTTGCGTGCAATGGTGAACCAATGAAAGGTTAGTTGTTACTAATAGATATAACTGGTGATGTTTTTGTTGGTTTAGTATATAACATTCTCTTCAAATGCAAGATATTAGACTGCTTAACACCGAGGCATTGGAAAGGTATTAAACTATACGAAACTTTACATTGATTTATGGAAGTGGCCAATTACAATGGATGCATAGTCATAGGTTAGCTAGTTTAAAAAATGTATTTACAAACATAGTGTTCTTCTAATTATTGCTCTGAATGTTTGATTGCATACATTTTATAGAACTTATTTTGATTTCTTTCCTTTGATGCGTAGGGGATCTAGTAAGTTATTGTGATTAATTAGCTACTTTCATCTGCCTTGATCAAATCCTTTTCTACACTTCAAATTTGCTTTTATATATATATATATATATATATATATATATATATATATATATATATATATACTTTGTGAAAAATGTTGAGGAAACAGTGGTCAAACTTTACGAATGTTGGAGATGTAATTGTTGGAAGACTTCTCTATTACAAAATCATCTTGATATTTTCTTTTATTCTATTATGACAACATCACCATATGTATACCATATTCAATATTTCCATTTTACCATTGAAGTCTAGCCTCTATTGAGATACTATGTAACCAACCTGGCATCCTGAAGTAATTCAATTCCTCTTTTCTTCTATTTCAACTGTGATTTATTCATGACCTTTGATACTACCAGTTTTCTGAAACATTACCACTAGAATGTGTAGAGTTCTCAAATTGATTATTTTAAAGCTTGTACAGAAGGTGGATTGATATAATTTCGGGATCAATTTCAATTGATTTGACTAATGAAACTGAGTAGTATAAGCCATATCAATTCATAATTAGAGAAAGTTAAAACCATAGGAGAGGCAGATAGAGATTATGAAGAAAAGAAAATAGAAGTTCCTATACAAAAGTTTTTCCTGTATCATATGTCAAAATTGGACTAGGATTTGAAATTGTTTGCATTGGATTATTATTCACTCTTACAAGTTATAACTGGAAAGTGAACTGATGTTCATAAACTAAAAGTAAATAAAGAAAAGTATGGATTTCACATAATACATGAACAAGTTCTAGTTGGTCTCTGAATTGAATTATTAATAAATATTTGGCTTTTATATATGTTTCAATTGACTGGAAACTATTATTGCTTATGTACCTGTTTATGTACATAACTTCATGATCTAAATTGAGAAAGTTATAAACTTCAAGGACCATACTACTTTTTTATTCTTTTACTATTTGTCGGGGGAGAAAAATACCAAAATGAAAAGAATTTAGAGACTAAACTTGTAAAATCACAAATTTAATGAATATATATTCATAAAATTTGAAGTTAATCCAAATAATTTTTTTAATGTCTAGGGTCTTGAAATATTAATCCCTAGGTGTTCCAAATCCTCCTATCCAAATGCACTTGGATTCAACTAGTATGATGAGAGGGAGGGAGGGAGGGAGATATCCGGCTAGATATATTTCAGTACTCTTGTGAATTCTTAGGCATGACAGGTATCATGGAGACATGGATGTAGAACTGTAGATTAACTTTCTAACTAGTATAATTGCGTTAGATTACAGAATTTGTTGTGATTGTTCTACCTGCATTGTACAGTGAACCTGTTTATAATTGTCTCTTTCTGATTTAATTGTTATCCAGAAATACGAGATGTGTCCACATGCTACACTGTTGAGACAGCTGCTAGTAAGATTCCGGATGGAGATACAGTAGAATCTGAAGAAGGGAACGGTTCTCCCATTGCTTCACTTCCTAATTTCAAAGTTGATGAGCTGGCAGCCGTAGATGAAGCTCAGAAAGATGAAAGAAATACTAATTCAAAATCTTCCCTTTCTAGTGTTTATTCTGCTGAAAAGAGTGCTTATTCACCCATGGTAGGCTGCTCTCATTTTTTTGTTTTAGCTGCTTAGCTTTTGATCCCAAGTGTTTATTCCTGGATAGCTCTTTATGCATACTTTTGGTTAGTACTTTTGGTTAGTATGACATTCTTCTATGCATTTAGATTTTGATGCTTTATTTGATTGTAGTGCCCTACAGGTCGAATATCATTCAAGCTTTATGATTGGAACCCAGCAGAATTTCCTAGACGATTACGGCATCAAGTATTCTTTTAATTTATGCCCAATTAAATTTTCTTGAGAAGAATTTCTTGAGTATTTAGTGGTGAGGCAGCAAATAAGTTACAGTTTTTGTTTTTTTCTTGAAGATATTTCAGTGGTTGTCAAACATGCCCGTTGAGTTGGAGGGTTACATTCGTCCCGGATGTATTATCTTGACTGTATTTATTGCAATGCCTCAAGTCATTTGGGACAAGGTATCATTCTTTGTTTCTAATTATCTATATGCTCATTTTTTTTATATTGTATGTCTCATATTGTTATGGTGAATAAATCGTGATCATTTGGATTTGTATGATTTTTTGACATTTTTTTAATTACATTATCTTACATTACAGTTGGGGATAACCAAATCTTATGCTTGGATGTTTATCATCAGACATGCTTGTTGCATAGCTGATATTCTCTTTAGTATTACTAACCAGGTTTCTTTTGCAGTGGGACACTAGATGTTGAGTAATACTCATTTTTATCATTCTCTTATCAAAGTGTCCTTGTATTATTTCTCTCATCCATCCGATACTTGTATGGGATGATACCATGCAAGGTGACCTATGTATATGTATTGAGTAATTCTCATTCATAGTAAGAACTGAGTAATAAACCACATTTCAAAATGGGTTAGTTTCATCATTAAGATCATGTAGATCATAAAACACCTGGATAAAATTACTATCACTATTGTCATCGTCCTTATTTATACAAACAAAGATTAAAACATAAGTAATCAACAATAAAAGTAAAACAAGGACTTATTCTTACCAAACTTATAAAACATTACAAGTTCAGTAAATATAAAACATCACATGTTAAACAAATATAAAACATCACATAATGATACTGTAAAGCATAACAACTATTTCTCATGTTCAGCAATCCAACATAGTGATAGTTAATGTTTCCTAACATACCAAACTCATAAGTCAATACTTTTTTGACGATTCTAGTAAATACTTCAAGAATCCTATTTTCTCTTCAGGTGTTTTATTTCTTTGAACATTGCTCTATTTGATTTTTGACGAAACATTGTTGAGCAAAAAGTTTGATGAAACATTGCTGAGTAAAAAGTACAACTCACTATCATGTTCAATTCGGAATAGATCTTAAATCTGCCATCACCTTTTTAATACTACAACCTGGAGATTCTGCTAAATTTTGATGGATAGATAATGTTGCCAATAGATACAAATCTTCCTTAAATCCAGATGTAGCTGGACTCTTTCTTTTACCACATAGACTTTTGACGAGAGAATGACATATGAATTGATTCTATACTTCCATCAAGAGGCGCATAGTTTTTATATTGCATATCCATGTCTTGAACTGGTTCATTAGGTATAGCTGATGTATAATAGAACTCTACGGTATCTATTGTGTGTCCAAACATAACATCATTTTTTACCTCAATATCCGAATGGAACTTGGCATATTCTTTGTTAGCCTCTAGTTAAATTAGAATAATGAATCACGTCACCAACTACAACAACAAGAAGATTTAAATATACATACTACAATCTTACGCTGTGTTTAGCAAGGTGGACGGAAACTGAGATGGAAGGGAAAATAAGAAGGAAAGGAAAAAAGGAAATATGGGAAATAAGAAAATTTTCTTTCTTTGTGTTTAGCAAGAGGGAAAGAAACCGAGAAGGGTTGTTATAGACACCCTTTCTTTCTTTTTTTATACTGTTGATCGTTCCGGGTTGATTCGACAGCACGCTCGCACGGCTCTGCGGTTCCTAGCGACGAGTACAGCGAGCTGCGGTTTCGGCAACCGAGCAGAGCTGTTGTCGTTTCCAACAATGGCAAGGTATCTAGTCAACGGCGAGGTCACCCGGCCGTCGCTATGCTGCTCCGGCGGTGTCGCATCGAAGACGGACAGAAGCGAGGAGAACTCGGCGATGGCGGCGGAAGTGGTAGCAGAGACGAGAGAACAGGTTGTTGGCGGAGAGCAGATCGGCAAAGAGGTGAGCTGGTTGGCGGAGAGCTTGTTGGCGGAAGATCTCGATGAGGCAATCGGCGAAGAGCTTGTTGGCGGAGAGGTGAGCTGGTCGTCCGGTGGCGGCGGCGGCGAGCAGGAGAAGAAGAATGGCGGTGAAGCTAGGGTATCGCGAGCACGTGAGGGGTGAGAGGGGCGAGAATAAGAAGGAAGGAGAGCGCGTGAGGGGTGAGAGGGGCGAGAATAAGAAGGAAGGAGTGCGTGAGCATATATCCGTCCATATTATTTTGGAAGGAAAGTTGCCCAACTTTCCTTCACGTTTTCCATTCATTAATATCCGTCCGTCCTGCTAAACACGAATAAATTGTAATATCCATCCGTTTTGCTGTCCATCCACCCTGCTAAACACAGTGTTAGTGCCCCACCGCTCTAGGGTTGTATCCACCATCTCGAACCTTGCATTCCATCCTAAATTGGTTTCTCTGCCTTTTAACTTTTTTCATAACTTTCGGTTGGCTTTTAGTTGAACTTATTTATTTTTTAATTACACTTTATCATATGTCAATGTAGTATGTTGTTGAAAGTTTTCAAGCACAAATTTCTACTCCTTAGTTGTTAAATTTAAAAGTTCGAAGATGCATATTCTTATCGATTGTAGAAATTCAAATATCACAAATTGTCATAGTAGTTTGTTGTTTCCAAATAGCTTTTCCACTTTTGGTTGTTGGTCGTGAGGTTTGGGTTATGGTTCAATAATCCGGTCCGGCAGACCGGTACCGGTACCTTGCCATTTGTACCGGCCGGTAGCAGGCGATAGCGGCGGCAGCGGGATGGTAGCAGCGGAAGCTTCGATCGAAGCTTCTGCCGCCAGAAGCTTCGATCGAAGCTTCTGTTGCTGCTGGAAGCTTTGATTTGTATCGGACGGTAGCAGGCGACAGTGGCGGCAGCAGGTGACAGCGGGATGGAAGTGGCGGCAGTGGGATGGTAGAAGCTTCCAGCCGCCGTCCGCCAGTGCCGCTGCCGCCCGCTGCCTTGTGCCCAGAGCTGCGCTCCGAAGCTTGCGCCGGAACCGGCTGCCAGCCGGCTGGACCGGTTCGTACCAGACTTATCGTCCGATACGGAACGAAACCTTAATCCATGGTTTGGGTCATTGATATTGTTTAGATATGGAAGTATAAAAGCATAAAAAATGCATATAAGTATATAAACATATAACATCATCTATTTACTAGTAATTAGATCAACAATGGATTGAATTGCTTAGATATGCATATGAGCATATAACATTATTTATTTACCTGGTATATGTAGAGAGCAAGTAAATCCGATTGTTACCCCAAGCAAGTTAAGGGACTGAACTTGATTAGCAATTGCTTGGGTCTGGCGGCATCGGCAGGTCGGCATCGTCGAAGGAATTGCTTTGGTTGGTTTAGACGCACCAAAAAAACTCAAAATTTGGCTTTGATTCCCAATCAAATATGCACAACAAATCCAAGGTGCTAATTTTGCTAATATACAAAAAATGCTACTTCAAACCAAGAATAAACAAATCGACGACGTCCTGCTTGGGTGGCGGCGAGGCAGTGCGTTCACAAAAGGAAGCTACCACCGCTTGGTTGCATGAAGACGAGGGGAGAAGAGGAAGGTTGACGAAAGAGTTTATCGCATGCGAGGAAGAGGAGTTGGGTCGGCAATGAGAAGAGGAAGATCGGCGTTGTCAAGAGGAGGAAGACCTCGTGCGAGAGAAGAATTTTTGGTGGCAAGAGAGGAAGATTGGCGGCGTCGGTGGTCCAGCGGAAGAGTAAACTTCACGTGTTAGGAAGAAGAGTTGGGTGCGAAAGGGTTCCCCAAGGAGTAGCCTTCTCCCAACTTCCCTCCAACCCAAATGCTTTTGGGGAATGCCCCAGATTTTGGTTTTCTGTTATTCAGACCAGCAGAAGCCGTTCACCAAATGCAGCCGGTACTAGTGTAAATTTAATATATGTATATATATGGTGTTGGTATCGACCTTATATCATATACCATACAAGGTTGAAACGGCATAGATTATTATTTTAAGCCTTGATTATAGTTATATATCATAATAAATACAATGACCACATATGTAAAATATATATTAAAATAAAATTAGTTTCAAATAAATACCATAATATATTGATAGTTATCTAAAATAATTGCCACAATATTCTAGGCAAAAAATGATTTCAGAATTGTACTTGAAACTTCAAATAGATAGATGCCATAACATTCTAGGCAAAACTTGGTTTCAGAAATATATTTGAACGTTCAAATAAATACTATAACTATAGATCTAGGTCATCACAATTAGGGGTGACAATTCGTGTTTCACGTGTCATAACGTGTCGTGTCATACTTGACACGTGACACGATTATGTTTGACACAAACACGACCCGTTTATGTATACGTGTCAATATACGAAATACAGACACGACTCGCTTATTTCACAGGTGACACGACACGACACAATTAACACGTTTAATAAATAGGTCGTGTCACATAACACGACACGTTACGACACGATTGACACGATTTATAATATAAAGTTATTAGATGACACAACACGACACGACACGACATGAATAACCTGCGACCTGTGTAACTCACTATATTAAAATTATCTATAAATTATTAATTTTATATAATATATATTATATATAGGCAACCCGCGACACGACACGAATTTTAGCTTGTCATAAACGGGTCGACACGATAATGACACGAAACATGATTATGTTAAACCCAAACCCGCGAAAACTCGTGTCGTGTCGTGTTGGCGGGTCGTATAATTTTTTGTCAGGCCTAATCACAATCCTCGAAAATGATTATCAAGTGATAATGAAAATTATTTAGTACCATCTAGCATCGTACATGACATTCTCAAAATAAATATATATATTATTTTGGACCATCTACCACCAAGGTTTGAACCAGTTAGTTCCAAATATATATATATATATATATATATATATATATATATATATATATTTGGTTGAAGCCAAGGAAACTTATCTAACTTGAAGATAATGTATTCATTGTATTTATGTTTTGTTCACACTTCACATGCTTTTTGTGTCAAGTTACGGACCTGACACCCCGGTATATCAATGAATAGAACTAGACCAAGTTGAATCAAAAGTAAAAACTAACATTACAGCCTGGCCATCAATGATGAATTCTAACCTTTGGTGATAATAATAGATGCCAATGTAACTTCTCTAACTTACACTAAGTTTGTATGTGAAGAAAGCTTTGTATATGGATTCAACATGGAAAATGTGAAGTCGTTTGCCCCCTTTTGTAAATGGTCGATGTTTTTGATATTCTAATGAATTGCTTCCTTGAGTCTCAACACTACTTTTAGTTTATAATGCCTATTAGCATGCTTTTTTGTTGTAGGTTTCCTTCTTTATTATTTTTGTCGTACACTAGCCATTTTATTAAATAATAAATTTCAGTTACATTTATTTACTGAGACAAATAATTTTATTGACTACTCAATGCATTTGCTCTGAACAGGTATCTCAAGACGTGACTTATATGAGAGACTTGATTAATGCACCAGAAAGTTTGCTTCTGGGTAGAGGAACCATTTTTATTTATCTCAGCAATACAATTATTCATGTCCTGCCAGGTAGGATTGCTTAGGCTAACCTAAATATCTGTGTTTGAATTGATTTTATTTGGTCAACCGCCCTGTATTAAACTGCAATATATATTCATCAGAATTATGTTGAAGCTAATGCTAGTGTGGTTTTAACTTGAGAATTTTAACATTCTTGGATTTCTTGCGTAATTATTATTGGAATTTTAATCTCGATCGCTCATGATTTCATTGGATGAGATTTTAATTTGATCCATTGATCAAGTAAAATAACACGACTCTATGCATCGGGAACCTCTATCTGTAGAAAGATGTAAGTTCCTTTTTTCATGAGGCATCATGATGCAATCATGTCCCCAGATGCTAATTCTTCATTTGGCTGCATGTGATAAAAATCTGATTCAACTTTCTTAGAATTGAGTGCTTTTTATGCATGCTTACTATGTTGCTTATTTTCATTTGTGTTCAGATGGAACGACATTGACAAACATCAAGATGGAGGTCCAGGCACCAAGGCTTCATTATGTTTATCCTAATTATTTTGAAGCTGGTAAACCAATAGAGTTTGTTGCATGTGGCAGTAACCTTGATCAGCCTAAATTTCGGTATTTATACTGTCTCATAGTTTTGTTTATAACAATATCAAATCTGCAGTAATTTGTTACCTCTCTTATGGAGAATCTTACACTTAACGTTTCTCAAATATTCTTGTCTGTTCTTTACACATTTCTTCTGGGCACACCTGAAATTATGAGATGCTGCATAAATACTTTTGGCATTAATGCACGGTACCCTTCTTTGTGCAACGTATGCGATTGAACATTTTGTATTCTGGTGAAATTTGAATTGTTCCTTTTGTATGCTTTACTGATGGGTGTGCAAGGACTACTCTGGTTCGCTTATCATTTTCTTTTGAAGTAAACTCAGGCGAAAGCCTCATGTTGTATTCTTAAGGGTTGCTAAATGCACTACAATAGAATATTGAGGGGATATTTTACGTGGAGAAAGTCAAAACTAGGAACCAGAAAAAGAATTGTAGAAGAGCTTGGACACATTAGTTATGGAGGTTAAGTTGAGCCACTTTTGGCAGCCCTCCTATTGCTGTTGATTTCTTGTGTTAGAACCTGCAATGCACTTGGTTGCACCTGATTTTACCTCATGTTAACGGAAAGTTCTATATGGAGGGTGCTCACCCTTATAAGAAGTTTCTATTATGACAGGTTTTTGGTATCATTTGATGGAAAATATCTAAACCATGAGGCTGTTCGAGTTTCACATGCTGAGTTCCAGAATCATGGAAATGAAGCAGAGGATCTGGGCAGTTCTGAACATGAGATGTTCAGTATAAAAGTGAAACATCTGGATTCAGAAGTCTTTGGCCCTGCATTTATTGAGGTGTGTTTGCTTTAGTGGAGTCCAAAAATTGTAATATGTCCTACGTTTGTTCTTTTTAACTGCTAAAAATTTCAGCGTTTGCCATATCTGTTTCTTTTTACAATGACCTCTCAGCTGGGAATCTTCTCATCGTATATCTTAATTATATTTCTGTCATCAAAACTACCTCTATTGACATATTTGATCATATTAATTTCATGATTGATTCGGATAACAATCTTTAGTCGTGAGGTTCAAATTGATAAGAAATAAATTTTCTTCTGGCTTTTAAAATGACAAATATATTATATAAAAAATGATGCGTGCAGTATTACTATTCTTTCCATTCTTTGTAGGTTGAGAATGTAGCTGGAATATCCAACTTTATTCCTATTATTTTTGGAAACAAAGAGATATGTTCCGAGCTACATAGGATGGAAGAAGTTTCCGCTGGTCCGTGTCATGCCAGGAGCTTCATTCCCCAAAATGTAATTACTGATTCCTCCTCTAGGTTGTGTGGAGTTCTAACATCCAGGCAGACTGCTTTTTCTGCGTTGCTCTTGGACGTTGCATGGTTACTGAAGAGAGCTTATAGAGGAGAGATCGAAGTCTTTTGGAGCTCGATAAATGTCCAGCGGCTAACTCTTTTATTAAAATTTTTAATCCAAAATGAGCTCTTTAGTGTCCTGGAAGAGATAGTACATCGTCTGGACGACATTCTTCTGCAGACGGGATTTGGCAAGTTAGATAATTGGTCTTCTAATGTTGACTTGAAGCTACTTCATCAACACATAGACCATGCAAGAAAAATTATTCGTCAGAGAAAACTAGATGATATGAGATCAGAAGTTGAACCTACAAAAACAATTTCTGGACTTTTGAAGCAACAGTCCTCTCAAAACACTAATATGGACAATGGGGATTGTACGAATCAAGTAAGTTATGATGGTTTATTCGTTCCCATGTTATTGTTACCTTTTACAACAATCATATTGATATGTTTTACGATCATTGTCCTCCAATCAGTTGAATTATGTCTTTGTTGTTGTCATTATAAAGATGTTCTTTCTATTAAATTTAGGTTGAAGCAGGAATTTTGTAGGGCATCGCAGGAAATTCAGAAATTAGTCCTGTTCTGGAAAGATGAATATTTTCTTTTTAATTGGTTTACTCGAATTTGAAAATAAATAATCTGCTTATATTAAGTTTCGTGTGATGTGACCCTTTTATAAATCTAACCATGTATTTAGCAGTGTCAGCGTAGGATGTAAAAGTCAGTCGTCTTTGGCATTCTGAACCTCTATATGTTTGCATTCCTTTATCTATGTTTCTATTATGAAGATTCAATGAAGAAAGATGGGATTATCCATACTTAAACTAAGAAAATGTTTTGATAAAACTTTCAGGATAACGTGGCAAGAGACGATTTATGCTCAACCTCGTGGGAGCCAGCTGCAGAGCATGATGTTAATGTTCCACTTGTAAGCAAGGAGATCATCCACAGGCACCGCTGTTACCGAAACCTTAGCGTCAAATTTTCTCCTATTGACAATTTCTCTAACAGAATTATGAAGACACGCTTTCCGTTGTTTATTGCGATTAGTGTTGTATTGTGTTTAGCAGCATGCATCATCCTTCTCCACCCGCACAAGGCAGGGCAATTCGCAGTTTCTATAAGAAGGTGCATGTTTGGCGATTCTCCTGAATGAAGAAAAAACGTACTCAAATTGTCTCACTTTTTACCTATGTACAGCGATGCATTATTTGGCACAACCTGGTTGCAAGCGGCATGGCCTAACTTGTATGTTCTTAATTGAGGTCAGGAATAACCAGACACTAGTTCAAGTTGCTTGTAAATTTTATTTCCTACACTTGTATGCCAAGAATTCATGGGTTTTGATATATGATCCCCATGCTTGTAATTTGAGATTCTAGAGTAGAGCTCTAGTTAGTTTTGCATCTTGTGAATGTAAAAAATGGCACATCGTAGCTCTGTTTTTTAATGTTCCGATGATAAAAGGGCGCATGCTGGTTGGATGTACAATAGCATTGTTATTAATATGCTCGAGCTACTTGTAGAAACGCAGCGTTAATTATTTACTCTTAAAGGTGCATGAATAGTTGTGGTGTAAGAATAGGCCACGTATTATATTCTTTTGGAAAAAAAATTAGGAGCCTATTATAGTATTATTGTGTAAGTTAGTAGGGATATTAATGTGTATTGCAGTATCTATTTTATTCCAAAAGTTAATATGCGATGTGGAAGAAATCTCAGATTTGTGATCTTTAAAATTTGTAAGAAAATTGGCTCTTTAGAAAATATACATGGGAAAAAAAAACCCAAGAAGCTTGTTAAGAAATTCTAAACAGAAAACCTATAAAACCTAGGTAGTGAATTGGATGAGGGTTTGACTATATGTGCCTGTATTTACCATAATTTGTTGTGATTTATTACTTGATTAGTCACACTTAATTTATTATTTTTTTATGATTTAGTCTTGTAATTTATAGCGGTGTGTAACCAATATTTTGTATCAAAGGATCGACAAAGTTGGTTGTAGGAGATGGGCTTTGAAATACAATAGTTTTAATGAACTCTGCGGTACAATATTGGGAGGAAGACAGCAGCTAACCTTGTACTATTCACCAATATCATCATCATAACCAATTTATTAATCATTAAGGTGATGTTTATTTAGAGAGAAGAAAAAAATAAAGAGAAAGAAAATAAAAAATGGAAAGAAAAATGACTACGGTGTTCGCATGCAAGGGAGCAATGCGTGCGAGGGGAGATTGCAGGGGAGGGAGGGAGGTAGTCAGTGAGTTTGCTAGGGTAGGTGCAATGGCCAGCCTAGGATAGCTCGTGAGATGAGCAGCGCTGTTCATGGGTTGGGGAGCAACGACAAGCCAAGGGAAGCTCGTGAGGTGGTTGGTGGTGTTCATGGGTTCATGGGCTAGGGACGGGGAGGGAGGCAGTTAGCGATGTTCGCAGATAAGGGAGCAAATGAGCTCGAGGGAGAGGGAGGGAGGTGGTCGGTGGTTGACAGTCAAGGGAGCAACGAGCTCGAGAGGAAGGGAGATGGTCAGCGGTTGATAGTCGATGGCGTTTGCGAGGAAGGGAGCAATGACAACGGGTGTAAGCAGGCGTTATGATTTTTCTTTTCTTTTCTTTTTTTTTTCCGAATTTGCATAAAATCATTTTTGGTGAAAAAATGAATGAATTTTCTATTCTTTTCCTTACTTTCCTTATAAGAATATAAAAAAGTTACTTCTCTTCTCTTGTTCTCTGTTTCACTCTTCAAAGAAATATAACATAATATATTAGAGTATCTCATATGCTCGAGTTCAAGCGCTATAGTATTATTGTCCCTTATTAGAGCGAAGTCTCATTTATATGTTTTACTCCTTTTTTTTTTATATAGTACTTTTTTGCTTGCCGTATACCTATTGTCCAAATGGGATATTTTTTATCAAACAACTTAACCATTGGCGATGACTATAACATGATGTGCTTAATAAGAACGATCAAGTTAGTTTTGTTGCCTCTTTAGGTCACATTTGCCAACTAAGATTGTGTGAATGTTATTTGCTTGAAATCGAGAGCTAACTTTCCTGGGAAATCTCGGGAATATTTTAAAAAAAATTTCATAAAAAGCACAGCAGAAGAATAACCCCGAAACAGGTCAGTCCCAAAAACTCAGTGAAGATCATCATGCGAGGGAGTTGACACGATGAGATGAGAAGGTACCTTGAAGCAATTTGAGACGATGTCGATGTAGGCGCCCAAGTGTGCGCCCTCTGCAGTCTCACACACACGGATGCTTCGAGTCTTCTTCTTCCACGCCCGGTGCTAGCCTCGGGAAGAAGATACACGCCAAGGGAGTTCCTCTTGAACACTTGCGCCAATCACCAAGGTGGGGAAGCGCCAAGGGAAGAAGAGGAAAAAGATCTCTTTAGTCTTGATGGAAGAAGAGGAGAAAATCTCTAAGAACCCCAAGCTTTCGCCCCTCCACTTGTCTCCACGCCTCCAAGAGGAATTAGTGCCATAAGAGGGGCGGGCTAGGGTCTCTTTTAATTAATTAATTAAATCCTAATCCAATTAGGACTCTAATTAATTTAAATAAAATCAGCCCTATTAAATCTCCACAAAAATAGGACTCTAATTAATTAATTAATTAGCCCATATTTTATCTCAAATGATTAATTTCAAAATTAACTTTAATTAATCACATAATATTAATTAAGGCATAGGCGCTAACCCTAGTCTAACTAGGGTTAAATATGTGCTTACCTTTTCTTCTCCTTAAGCCCAATTAACTTATCAGTAAACCCAACTATATAATGGGCCTAGCCCAAGGTCCCTTATGCATGTTAATCAACCCATTAGATACAATCCAATTTAACCCAAAGTCAAACGAGGTTAACCATGGTTAATTTGGTCAATATACCAAAAATGGAAGTTGGCTTTAATAAGTTTCTTCCATCTCATCAGGCCCATTGGCGCTGATGAATCTTCCAAATAGATTTGAATTATCCAATAACTCGATCCAAAGGCTATCCAATCAATACGAAAACTCGAGCATCAAGGTGTGCGACCTTGTAGGTTCCTTTGACGTTGGCAGTGCTGACATAAGGTCATCACAAGCAGTGAGTGACACCTAGCAGTGTATCACTGCTACCCAAGTCATCGGAATGGATATCGACATCGACATCCCCATCATCATAACTAGGCACTGATGCATTATAGTCCCTTTGCCAAACTGATATCCGATTGGATAAGTGTATCACCACTTGTTTTAACCCAATCATATGGTTATGACTAAATCAGGTTCTCACATGGGTATGGCCACACACTTTCAGTCATAGAACCATAAGGGGCCCTGTGGATATCAAGCTTCCCTCAGGAAGGGGCAAATCCTTTATCTGTCAATTGATCTTCTCATATGAGTCATGACATACTCAATGACAACCGTTATGACCTTCCAACTATGGCGAGATGTTAGGTTGTATCAAAGCATGTCCCTAACCACATAGAAGAGTCAATGACCTCAAGTCTAGGGATCAACACATCTCCTATCACTTGCGAGGATAACTCATAACACCAAGTCCCTCACAGCGGGTCGATCCAGTATATCTACCACTGATATACTCATATGTCTACGTTAGCATTTCGTACCTAACCAGCCCATATACCAGTCTCTCATGTACCATAGCTGTCTCATATCTACTAAGGTACTTGACTGGGGATAAAAAGTTTGAGCACAGATCCAATCTGTCTCCAGGGACATTATCACATAAGTACACATTCACAAATGCAAACAAATGACGATAACGACAATGCCAGAATGATATATAAATATCAATGTTAAGTAGTATAATAATGGACCAATATTAGGTCCTAGGGCATATACACCAAAATCTCCCACTTGTACTAAGACCTAGAGGTTGATGAATCTCAACCTCATATCTCTAGCGTGACCATCATGCTTCTGCTGCGCCAAAGCCTTGGTCAATGGGTCTGCCAGATTGTTCTCTGTTTCAACTCTGCTAATCTTAACATCACCTCAATCAATGATCTCTCTGATCAGGTGAAATTTCCTGAGTATATGTTTGGACCTTTGATGAGACCATGGTTCCTTTGCCTCTGCAATCGCCCCATTGTTATCACAATAGAGCTCAATGGGATCCACAACAGTTGGAACCACCTGAAGATCAGAAATGAACTTCCTTATCCAAACAGCTTCTTTGGCTGCCTCAGTAGCGGCGACATACTCAGCCTCGGTCGTAGAATCTTCTATGGTGGATTGCTTGAAGCTTTTCCAGCAAACAGCTCCTCTATTCAATTTGAGCACATAGCCGGCCTGCGATCTAAAGTCGTCTGGGTCTGACTGGAATGATGCATCTGTGTAGCCCTGAACACTGAGCTCTTCCTGGCCTCCATAGACCAAGAACAGATCCTTAGTTCTTCTCAGATACTTCAGGATGTTCTTTACAGCCACCCAGTGCTGCAGACCTAGATTGGATTGATATCGGCTAGTTATGCTCACAGCATAAGCCACATCTAGTCTAGTACATAACATTGCATACATGATCGAGCCTATTGCCGAGGCATAGGACACTCGACTCATGTCATCCCTCTCAACCTGTGTGGTGGGACACTGGTTCTTCGAGAGAGTAAGGCCATGTCTCACTGGAAGATATCCTTTCTTGGATTGTTTCAAGTTAAACCTCTCCAAGACCTTATCAATATAGGTACTTTGACTAAGGGTCAAAAACCTCTTAGATCTATCCCGGTAGTTTACTGAAATAATTTAAATTGGTAAATCAGTAATTTATTAAATTTACCAAATTTTTTTCAGTAATTTGGGTTCAGTAAGAAATCAATTTTTTTAAAATTCGATTTAATTTTGATTTTAAAAATTTTAGTAAAATAAAATTTGGTAAATTCGATTAGATAAAAACGGAATGCTCACTCTACTAAATTGATACTAAATTGATAGAGGCCTAAAATGTAAATCAAAGCACGCTGCATCGCTTCCGAGGTCGTAACCCCAACGCAGAAGCACCGCGCAGGAATGGCGTCTCTGCAATCTTCTACCCCGCTCCAATTCAACAGGAATCGCGAGTTGACCAATGTGCACTCCCCCCGCCGTCTGGCGGCGAGGCCGCCCTAGACACTTCCACTTCTCCGGTCATCATCGCTCTAGCCACTGCCGCTGCTACTGCTGCTTCCGCCGCCGCCCTGCGCCTCTTGCACTTCCAAAACAGCAGCAGCTCGAGTGCTCTGCTTGCGCGATCGGTTCGTGTTTTATTTTTCTTGTGCCAGCTATGCGTTAACATGCGTTGTTCTTTTCTTGTGACCATCCGTCTCATTACGTCAATTGTATGATTAGCCGCCAATGTAGATTCCTGGTGTGCTCGGTGCCCTACAAAAGGCCCAAGCGTCAGAAGAGATGTTTTTTTCATTTAAATAGATTCCGGATTATAATTTGTGGTGATTCAGTGTTGGAAAATCACTTCTTTTTTCGTTGCTCTCTCATCTGATAAATGATTGTTGGTTTTAGTAACTTGGATCAAATGATTGTTCCTCTGCAATTACTCCTTTGGGTAAGACTAGGTTTGCTGCATTTTTTATGCTCGATGAAGCGACCAACCGACCAAAGTTGGTAAGTGATCAAAATAACTAATAGTTTACCATGTCGGATTCACGTCATCCAATTCCACCGGTGAAAATAATTCACCAAGATGCCTCACAAGTTACAACTGATCAAGTTAAATCATGCATTTCTGCTAATTTGCCAAGAAAAAATAGTTTTGTAGGTAGGAACTAGGATTCATCATCAATCCTGCTTCTTGTCCTAGCAGGCATCATGTAAGTTTCCCGTGTCATGCATATATTATTTGTATAAGTGTAGTTACCGTGCCTTCCATATCTTTATCTTTTACTTCACAACCATCTCTAACGTCAACTTATCTCAATTCATGTTGCTGATAGTTTTTTTTGTCTTTTCTTCACCTACCAAGATACTTAATTTTCAGTAATTGGTTAGTGGTTCAGCGTGAGAAATCTTGCTTGTTTCAGCCAGAGACACATTTTGCAGCTAAACTCCCTCGTTCTTTTGCTTTTGTTGGAGGTGCCATGTCATGGAAGAATGGAAGATATATTTCCTATTTTACGTATTGTTCCTTGATCTTCTAGGTATTAATCAGAAAATGGACAAATCACTTTCTTTCCTTGTTTTCTTTCCAAAATTGGGACAACTTCCTTCTTGGTTGCTCAAGATAGATGCTTTTATCTAGTACATCTTACATAAGACTCTGGGAGATAATATTCTCATCCAATGAAATCCTGTTAAAGTAGGACTCTGTAGCTTACATGTACCTTCTAACTCAGAAAGTAATCATTGATAAACAACTTGCATGAGGTATACAATAACAATATTCCACTCTAATGCACTGAATAAACTTTGAAAAAGACTTGAAAGACTTCCAGAAATGGATTGGATGAAAATCTGTTAAAAATGGAGGAAGGAGCTGAAATATAAAGTAATTTCTTTTCTCTAATTAATTCTACGTCATCCTTGGCATTACGTACCTTAATTTATCAAGAGTTGGTATATGACAATTTCATAGAATAATAAATAAAGAAAAAAGAGGTTAAGAAAGGTATGACAAAGCTCGATAAAAAAGATGAGGGACATAATAAGGCCAGAGTAAGTTATGTGGCATCTTCTTAAACCCAAGGATTATGTTCATTTATAAAAGGGCATGGCCCACTTTTATGAATTCACCAGCATGATACTCTAAAGGCTACTGAGCTCTTAAAGACGATTTAGTATAAAATGATAGTCTTGAAATTTGGACTGGACAATAAAGAATGGATGGTGGTCCTGTCTAGTCTTGTTATAAAGGAGCTGAATAGGAAAAGCAATAGCTATCAAAAATTTGATTAGTTCAGGGCCATACCACCCGGTTCAAGTAGTATATACCGGCACAACCTGCACTATCAGCACAAGGTTGGTATCAATATCTATATTGTAGGTGCAAAACCAGTATCGTAAACTTTGATTTACATTATGACAACTCATGTTTAGGTCTATCTTTTTGTCAAGGTAAATGAAGTTTTGTGTTGTAGCCATTTTGGATCATTAACTTGGCTTCAATTTGCTTGAAGTTTATAACTATCTTTTATCAATCCCTCTGTTATATTAGTTTAGTACATGAACGTTTTTGTTTCAGTAATTTGTAATGGAAATCATATTCTTGGCATGAGTAATCGAACATTGGTCGGTCAGCTATAATACTTGGGGCATCTATCTTATCTTAATCAAACTGCTAAGGTAAAAGATTCATGTTTCAATTATTGAACTAATAAAACAACCTGGCGTATTTTAATTGTATATCAAAAGAAGCACCCAATGCAATGCAAAATTACCATTTATGTATATCATTTATAGTTTTAATTGTTATCTACGTTGAGCCTTTGAGGTGAAGATTGCTTTTGTCTTGGCAAATTAAGTGTTACAGACTTACAGTACAGTACTGACACCCTGACCGTTGACTTCTACATCACTACCAAGCAAAAAAGCATTAATGCTATATCACCATATGGCTGCTTGCCTTCTCCACATGGTACTTACAAAGATAAGAAAATTTAATTCCACACAATGCACTCGTCAAGCGAAGAAGTGGAAGAAACCGAAGAACGAGTGCCTATAAGCAGCCCGATCCTGGAGCTTTTGGAATGAACCCATCCTTGTTTGTTAATCTTTTCTACCTTCTTCCCTAGCTTCTCTTTTTTTCCATGGTGAATGAAAGTAGGAATCATCCAGGAAAGATCTACAACTACATGTATGTACCTCATGCACTCCTACCTCCTAGGCTTTCTTTAGGTTCTAGTGAGCTGCCCTTGATACCTCATGTTTGCCATCAATGTGGGCAAGGTTTTGCAAGTCCTCAGGCGTTGGGTGGGCATCAATCTATTCATCGGAGTGGGAAAGATAAGATAGCAGAACACCGTTCTGAAGCAACTCCCCTCACTGTGGCCCCAATTTGTCATTATCAAAACACCAAGAAGCGTGATTTTGTGTGGCTTGGGGAAGGTTATGCTGATCAAAATAGCAAGAGACTGAAGACGACTTCTTCAGATGCTAGCATTGTTGTGGCAAGTGAGCGACCAGAGCAGCCCATTTCTACTGTGGATTATCTGAGAAAAATTGAAGAACGCAAATACATCAGTTCCTCAAGTGGTGATGATGGTAAAGATCTGTCAAGTTTGTCAGGACAAGTGGTGAAATTTCAAAGTTCTTCCACTGTGAATACAGAACTTACCTTGAGTTCTTCTGGACCATTAAGTTTTGCTAGATCAGCAGTGCAATTTAGAAGCATAACATCTGTGAATACAGAGCTTACCTTGAGCTCTGATGGAATAGATCTTACCTTGAAGCTATGATAGCTTATGATAAATTTTAAATAAATAAATGATAAAGTTTGTAATTGAGATAAATGTCATGCTTGTTGTGCTGATGTATTTATGGTATTTTTGGAGCCAATTTAAGATCAATGGATTACGATGTTGATTTTTGAGCTTACACTTTGTTTTTCCCTAGGATTGAATGGTCTGGTGTCCCTGTTAGGACTGTGCTTTATTTTTTGTTGCAATCTGTCCAATTGAGAGAACCTATTATTTTTCTTTCCTTCCCTCAAACTGCTGTGTTTATCCGGTTTGGAATCATGTGTTATGTTACTTGGAGGTAGTAGGATTGTTTGAAAACTTGATGAAATTCATGTATTCCAAGAGTAGTACTGCTTTTCCTTAAAAGCCACCAGGAAAATCATGATATCTTTGAATACAAATTCGCAACAATAAAACCTGATAGTTCATAAGAAGTCAATCATGAAATGAATCTGGAATAAGGGGTCAGAATGGATTCCAAGGTATGCCTACTGCTAAAGTATCATTTTATGCTTCAATTGGTTAACAACATACTACTGTAACATTGATGCATGTGTACTTTTTCCCTATTTTTTCTTAATATCCTGTCCTCAGATATTGTTGATCGGGCAAGATTAAGATTCACATTTCTCATTAATATGAATTTCTTAGGTTGTGTTGCACTACTCTTTTCTTTTCATCAAACCTTTAGATTATGATACTTGTTGGCATGTGTAGGCCGTGATAAATTCCTTATTTATATTCAACTTTACATTGCTTCTAGATTTCATTATTCTAGAAGATGAGAACTTCTATCCTCCAACAGAGGAATGGTTTAAGATAATTTCTCATTGATGGTTAAACAAGTACTTGCCTTATAAGTGCATTTATCAAATAAATGCATTTGCTTCTTACAGCTGGCTTTACTTCAGAGATTTCAAGTAAAACTTTTCATTGTTTTTCCAGATAGCTGTAGAAAGTAACTGTAAATATATAAAGGATCAGAACTAGCAAGACCCATCAGAAAAAAAGTAAATATAATAGCCACTAAAGAAATCCTAGCTTCTTAGTACCAAATGACTGACGAGTAAAAAGTGACCATGAAAACTGATTGATTTAATTTTCCATAATTGGACTTATAATATGTTAGACATGAAGATTCATGTGACTATTTATTTATTTATTTTTGACTTGGACTTGGGTTTGGCTGGTGTCATGCCTACTTTAGATGCTTATGAAAATTTACTAGTGCTATCATTTTTTCCAAAATTTATTCATTTCTGTTTGGCACAGAGAATGTAGAATATCATACTGACCTGATTCCGTTCTATATGCTTCACTTTTTGTTACACTTACACTTACTTTACCTGCTGAGTCATATTCATATTTCTTTATTTTCAATGAAAGCATTCATTGCATCAGTGGAAAGAATAAGGGCCCAACATCACAGACACTTAAAGACGAGCTACAGACTCTTCTCCATCTTTTCTAGCGAAGATATTTGATTTGGAGTTTCCGAACGAAAGGATTTCCTTCAAACAGATGGAACTTACAGCTTTTTATTGTTGTTGAGTAAAACGTTTATACAAGAAAATTAAGAAAAATAAGGTGGAATTTATATATAGCTATTTTCCATCTCTAAATTTAAAATTAGGATAGAAATGTAGAAACGTTTTCCTAAGGCAAAAAGATAATCCCATCTTCTCGTTCAAGAAGTTATTTGAATATTTGAGATTCTTGATCCCTATTAATGATGATAAATCTGACATGTGCTTAGAAAGGGCCAATTATTAGATGCTTTCCTGACACAGGTAAAGAAGTCTGACAATTTGAGGATGAATGGTCCACTAAAATGCTTAATTAGCTATATTAACTAGTGTATGAACATACACCAAATTATTTCTCTGATTTTCCTTTTGGTGGTGTAACTTCTTCGATCAACTTTCTTTGTGGCTGAGTTACACAAGTCTTATGCTTGCTACATAGTAATTTTACATTTATGCCATGTATCTACTGATTATGCTAATTGAGCTCTACTTTGTTTTGTTTTTTCTGTCAAAGCTGTTGTCCTCAATTCTATTTCTGGTTTTATTTTTGACAATGTGGATGAAAATTTAGTCAATAGTTCAACTCAATGTGTTTAATGTTATATTCAGTATTTGGTCCGATTACACTCTTTTTAACTTCCTTCTACATGTCCTAATTGCTTGATGAATGGGACACATTGTTAGCAGTCAAAAACGGTGGCAATACCCTTCCTAGGAACATGAGGTACACTAACGCAAGACGTCTGAATACTTAACGTAGGTTCTCTTAAAATTGTTGAAGCCTAGACACTTTAGTGATAATTTGGTGAGTGACCAATCAGACGTGTTTCAAAGGCAAATCTCATCTTGTGATTGGTGAATGATTAATTCCGGTATAGTTAAATTTGTAACTCATGATACTAAGGCAAACTAGATGTCAAACTTCTCATTCCATTAGATCCCTTTGATCTTAATTCGGGTGTTGTTCATTAAAATGAAACCAATTAGTATCTTTACTTGCCCATCTGCATTGCATCGGTTACCATGATCATCTTTATCTCCTTGAAATTTTGTCACACAGGATGGTTTGGATTGATTGTGTTATATACAGAAAAAGTTAATTTAGATTATGCCGACAACGAGTTTATCTTTTGTAGTTGCATCTATATGACACTCCTTTGATTTGCTGTGATCAATAATAGCTTGGCACAGCTAAAAAGGGCTCAAATTATGGAATCTGTCATTGGCTTTTCCACGTTTTGATGGAGGCAATGAGCGGTACTTGCGATGTGATCATCAACGATATTGGTAATTGGTGTACTACAACATTTCGTTATATTTCCTTGTAATTGTCAGTGTGCATCAGCTCACTTTAGTCCAAGGAGAATTGTACGATTTAATTTATTACTATTACTTTAAGCTTAATTATGTTTTAATTAAGTTATTTCATTTTAATTATTTTTCTATTATGGCATTTGAGCATATTCAGTCCTTGATATAATAACAATTTAATAGGAAGAAGATACCTTAAATGGTTGAGACACTATTGGATTGAGCTTGATGTCGAAGAGCTCCCTCCCTCTCTTCATGCTGGCTTGAAATTGCTTGCAGAATGCTATTCTCGGCAATAAATCCCTTAGTTGCCTGCTAAACAAATTTTTTTAAACCCTCATTGTTCTAGGCTGCTTGTTCTTGATATTTGATGTATTGCTCAAGTTCTTGCTATGTTTCAATGCTAGGCTGAGCGGTTTCTTCCTCAAGCAAGGGTATATGTAATCATGTCACGGTCTTCATAATTTAGGTAAGTCGTAGACTGCGTCAAGCTAAAGAAAAAAAAAAGAAGTCATGTTATACCTAAACGTTTATTTGCTGTAGGGCAATGGAGCCTCTCTAGAGAGACATGCTGAGGTGGGCTCGCCGAGGGGTTATAAACTTGCAGCAATAGAGGATGGAAGCTACCATGAGAAGGTGGGTGACCTGGGAAGCAAGCAATAGATTGAATTGGAAGAGGAAAATGTCCTTTGCTACGATAGTTTTATCTATATTAAATTTAATACGAGTTAATGTATCACAACAAAATAGTAAGTTCATTTATGTAATTAATTTTTAGAAATTTCTTATTTATATCCTTAAAAGACTGGAAATCCTTAGTTAAGATGGTTTTGAATTTCTAAATTACCAAATTAGTATATTTTCCCCGTACACATTTTCTTTTTCAAATATGTGGACTTAAATTGTATCTCTTTATTTGGTCAAATAGTCTATTCCTTTAATTTTACTCACAGTTGCTGTTTGGCCAAATATGTAGACTTAATTGGCTATCAGACAATATTTTACTAGGACTTGTTTGGTTTGATTAACAAACATATTTTCCCTTTTGAATAATTCTAATTTTCTCTTTACTTTCATCATTTAAACTATTATGCTTTTACTTTTAAGTTAATATTATTTAATGAAAGATATGTTTCTCTATGATGTAGCTGTTGGATAATTTAGGTTCATCAACAAGATCAAATTGGATGATGTTTGTGGAATTTATTTAGCCTTATACCACATCTTAAATGCTTACTATCAAATATTTACCTATAGTGGACAATATAAATTATAAGATTTAATAAAAGAATAAATCACATATAAGCACTACAACTCACTTAACACAAACAAACAGTGGAGGTGCATTACTGTGTTTACACCTAGCAATTCGAATTTGCGGGTTATACATGAGTTGTGTACTTGTGACTCGATTAAGTCAATCCGAACATAATCTATTTAATTAATTGGGTCAAACTGTCTAACCAGAATACGACCTGAATAATCCGTTTATTAAATAGGTTATTTATTAACCCGATCTACTTGACCTGATATAATCCGATTATAAATTTATTATTAATATTTTATACATAAATAATAAATTAATAAAAATTCTATTAAAATTTATAAAAATTTGGGCTATGATGTGGGCTAAAAGATGGGTAGAAGAGATTTGGGGTTATAGGATGTAGGATTGGCAATGAGTCAAGTACCCATATTGTCACCCTAAACTTGAACCCAAATCAATTAAGAAAACCCGCTACCCGAATCCAGTCGGGTATTTAAATGAGTACCCACCTGATTAAATAAAATATAAAATATTTATTATTTATATTTTATAAAATATAATTTAAAAATTAAAATAATAATCAATATATTTATATAATAACTATTTATTATTAATTTTATATTTTACTAATAACAAATACTTATATAATAGTTATTTTATTATTATTTATATTTTAATAATAATATATAGTATTAAAATCGGGTATCAGGTATTGGGTACCCGAACTTAACCCAAACTTGATTAAAACCCGACCCGTCAAACCCAAACCCGTCCCATTTAGGTAAATGGGTATCCTAACCTAGTGTAAATGGGTTGGGTCGGGTCGAGTACCTGATCCCAACGAGTCAAATTGCCAATCCTAATGGGCTGGCACTAGGAGTTGAGCGAACCTATATTTAAAATTTATATATGTAAATATATAATGTAATCGGGTTAAACGGGTCAGCTCGTTTATAACATGACACTATCCGATTATTTTTGGATTATAAACATGTTATGACCCGAACATAATTATAATTGACTTGAGCCCGTCTAACTTCGTGTCAAGTCGAGTTGGGTTTTGCCAATCTGACTGTGTTACTATTATTTCACCTGTAATCTTTTTCACCGAGTTACCATTTGACTTTGCACTATCTCAAATTAGTATTATTGCCAATATTTTTCTCCTAAATTACATGTAGAGTTTGATAGCTCTCTCGAAGATCGTTAGTCCATAAGTGCATTTGTTATTTTTTTTGTTTGAAAAAAAAAATCTAGTTTCATGAAACTTCAAAAAAAAAATCTAATTATCATGTCAGTATTGCTTATATATATCATTGCAGATTCCATTTGGAGTAAGATGAGTTGGCAAAAGAATCTAATTGCCTTACATCTATGCCGCGATCCCTGTCAGAATTGCCTGGCCATCGTTGACTATTTAAGCAATCGTAATGGGCGCTGCACGGAATTCATGCGCTTGTTCTTGCAGTCTCTTCCTTCTACAGCAGCGGGAAAGACGAAGGAAAAGAAGGTATGCAAGCGCTATATCAAGCTTTTGTCTTTTCTGCAAGGGGGAATTTCCCATCTGCTCGTACGGGGGCAGCAGCACTGAACCAGTAGCCTTTCTCGCTTCCACAAGTTAAGCTTCTGCTACACCCAGTTCCTGCCCATCGATTGTCGGCGAACTAGCAAGGCGGAGCCCAAGAGGGAAGATGGAGGTGAGGGAAGAGGGCGAGACAGCGAAGCCGCTATTGGAGAGAGAGAGGGAGAAGGGGCGCTCTTCCTCGCCCGCGCCCTACTTGTGGGTGGTGGTTGCCAGCACAGCCATTGCGGTCTGCGGTTCCTTCGAATTCGGCATCTCGGTATGCCAACTGTTCATGTTTTACATCAGTTTCGTTTAAAGATTTTTCTTTGGGGAATTCTTGTTATTTATCGAAGGAAATAAGTAAGAAGTAGGATCGAGTTAGCAGTTCGTTCTTTCTTTCTTTCTTTCTTGATGTCATGGCTAAATTTTGGGAACTTGAGTTCCATTCACTTTTGTTGTAATTTAACAAAAGAAAAAGAAAGTTTAAGAAACCCCCAAAATTGAAGATTCCATGTGGTTTGCAACAGTATTTTCAAGACTATTTAGTTTCTACAATTTCTCTTACTAATGCCCCATCTTTTTTTTTTTAATTTAAGGTTGGATATTCTTCTCCGTCACAGTCTGGAATCATGCGTGATCTTAACCTGTCACTACCCCAGGTATGTGCCCAACCCTCACTCCAGTAGATGCTCCAAGTGTTAGTTGTCGAAGTCAAATACTAAGGATTTGGTGACTATTGACTGGAGCTGTTCACTATTCGCAAGTTATCCTTGAAACTACTGTTTAAAATACTGATCTGAGTTGGTGTACTAGACATAGCTTTCATCAATATGCACTGATACTGAGAGTATCAATCTCGCACGGTATTATGGGACCCCATATAAAGGGAAGCTGCACGCCCAGTATGGCTCTCATATTTTAAACCATACTTAAAACTATTGTCTTTTTGCAGACATACTTTGGTACGCCCTTATACTGAACTGGTTCACTTTGCCCTTGCTGTCCAATTACCTTCTAGATTAATGTTGTCGTGAAACTAGGCCAATGAAGGACAAACTGAACTTTTGTAGAATATATATATAGGGTATATATATCCTTTCTTTAGATGAAACTTGATTCCAAATGTTATTTGGTTGTGCAGTACTCTCTATTTGGCTCTATATTGACAGTTGGAGCAATGGTAGGTGCTATTTTGAGTGGCAGGATTGCAGATTTAATTGGAAGAAAATATGTAAGTTAGACATTTGATTTTCATTTATCAATAGATGATTCCTCTCTCAGTAGCCAAAAGATCCTGAAACTCTTGTATCCGTTTGTTGTTCTAACTGTTCCAGGCAATGGCAGTTTCAAATGTTCTTTGCATTTTTGGATGGATTTGTATTTTCTCAACAAAGGTTATAGTTATTTTCACGTCACTGTATTGGCAAATGTTTCTTTTCAGCATCAAGGGAGAGGAAAGCATGAAATCTGCAAAATGTTTTGAGGATACCCTTCTCATGTTTGAATAAGTTACGGAAATTGCACTTATGACCCAATTGCCGTGTATGATAATGTTATTTTCTGTTCTGAAGGCTGTCTGGTGTCTTGATTTTGGAAGATTTTCAATTGGATGTGGTATTGGCCTTTTTTCCTATGTGGTAAGTTCCGTAAATTCAGCCAAAAGCAGCGTACAGCTTTCTGAATTTATTTTCCATGGAAATAAGTGATTTATTTATTATCTTTACTGATTTGTTGTTCTGATACAAAATGACAAACTAACTTGATCTTTTGTGGAATATAACTAGATTGGCGAAGCACACACAAAATATTTTCCTAATTATTTTCCCTTCGTTGAATAGGGAAGCAAAGCTTACCTATCACTAATATTAAATGAAGACATAAGAATATACAAAAATATCTCAAGGAAAAGATATTAGGAGGAAGTAATAATAAGTAGAAAAGATTACAAGGATAAATAATTCAAAATAAAGACTAAATCAGAACTTACCAACAAAGATCTTTAAGTTATCTGAGTGGTTAACAAAAATTGATAAATGCTGAATTCTGATCATGGAAGAGATTCTTGAAGATTGTTTACTGCAATCTATATAGGTGTTGGTTTTGTCAACAAGAGATGGTAATGGTATTCAAACGAGTTGAAGTTTGATGGATTGATGACAAGGATGCCCTATCTTCCTAACTATGCCGATGTTATTTTATTGAAGTATTGTTTGCATCACGGATTCAGTACATTTTCTCTTTAATCATCAAATGGTATAGATAATTACATATTGACCATGATTATAGAGCTTTATTCTATATTTATTAGCAGGGCATCCTGAACATGTATTTCTGCAGAAGCATATATCTATAAATGCTTAGATGTTTCTCGCAAATGCTATGCAGGTTCCAGTGTACATTGCTGAAATAACACCCAAACATTTAAGAGGAGGATTTGCAGCTGTCAATCAGGTAAGAAAGGAAAATTTACGAAGCTGGATTTTGTAAAGCATTTTGATGTCATTTCATTGACAAAGTTCTAGTGCAGCTAATGATCTGTTGTGGAGTATCACTTACATACTTGATTGGAACAGTTTTGACCTGGCGTACACTTGCAATAATAGGTAAATGTTATTTCCTTTTGTGATATACTTGTTTCCTTTTTGATCAAGTAGAGATAATTTATTTCTTCTGTATCTTTTTGATAATTTTACAACCTTGATCTGTAGTTCATACATCATTCCAGTATACAGTTGTCTATTAGAAGTAAGGATGAGAGTGATGTTTAAGGTCTCACCAGCTTAACTGAAGCCATTCTATTAAATTCTAAACTTCATTCAATGCTAATTGAATTGTATTAACTAACCTCTGATTGTCGTTTTTAGGTACTTTTCCATGTTTCCTACAACTACTTGGACTCTTATTCATTCCAGAATCTCCTAGATGGCTGGTTAGTAATTTGTATTTATGTCACATTTTTGACGTTTTTGCTTAGTAAACTGACCAGTCCTTTGAATCGAATCATTGATCCAGTAACAATTCAGATTGTTAATTATGTCAGAAAAAATTTATAATAGTTAGCTTGTCCAGTTTAATTATATAACACTGTTATTAAATCTAATATTAACAAGATATTATTAGTTTATAACAGCTAGTAAAATCTTTCTCCCAAGTAGAATCGTAAGGAAAGCAAAATAGCAAAATACTTGGCAAATAACATTTCGATCTTTGAGATTTCACATTTTTCACTCAGTGTTAATTTGTCCCATAAACTTTAATTTGTGTATATTTTGCCTCCCCTCCTAGTTTGGTATTAGTGTAAATTTGTCTCCTAAAGCTTTGCACATAATAGTTGCCTTTGAAGTTCATAAAAATACAACCTCCCCCCCCCCTACCCCCCCCCCCCCCCCCAAAAAAAAAAAAAAATGCTTCGGTTCTAGTACATAATTATATAATTACTCGGACAAATGTTGAAAATGAAAGAAATTTTATGTTATTCGTCAAATAGATTTAAACTATTTGCATCTGTGCGTGAAAGGTATCTTGCCATGAATTTTTACCAGTATAATCAATTATTCAAATGTTTTTCATTGCATTTTTTTTCAATAAAATAGAGTTCAAGCCAAGTTTGTAATGTAGGCTATGGGTGGTAAGAATCATGAGTTTGAAGCAGTTCTAAAAAGACTGAGGGGAGAGAACTTTGATATTTCTCAAGAAGCAGTAGAGATAATGGTACTACATTTTTCTAGTAAATATTTTCTATATTGGATAAAATAGTTTTGTAAGATAATAATACCTAACATTGTTTATTAAGGAGTTCACACTAAACCTTCAACAACTTCCTCAGTCCGGTGTGATAGACTTGTTTCAGAAGAGATATCTTCATGCAGTAATAGTAAGCCTTATTTGTATTCAACATTTTTTGTCGGAAATTTGGATTTTTCTTTATTTTTTTTGGTATTTGAGTTTATTAAATAGGTTGGGGTTGGACTTATGGTGCTTCAGCAATTTGGAGGAGTTAATGCTATTTGTTTCTATGCAAGTGAAATATTTGTATCAGCAGGTAAAGTATTAATTATCTTTCTAAATTATTGTGAACCCTTGGGCCTCATCAAGATGGGTTATGCTTTTCATGTACCAGAGCAGTAGAATATTTCACTTTTTCTGTTTTTGCATATTTGATCTCAGACATAAGTCTTGAAGTTCCATCTACACGATTCTTTGAGTGTGGTGTAGTTATTGAACAAGTGGATAGTGCAAAATCACATTCTGTTTGTACTAATTTGAGTGAGACCTTTTCTTTTTCTAGAAAAGAAGAGTTATTTTATTTTACTTAAAACACTGGAAGAAATTTTTTGATACATTAGGAATAGCAATTCCTTTTGATACTACCCATATGAGTAAATTAACTCATTAATTTCATAACAAATGACATTAGAGTAAATCTAATTCTTTGCATGATGAGGATCCATTATGACTAATTTTGGGTTTTGAGTTGGGTTTCATGAGAATGTAAACTGTTGGATGAGATTAGAGCAAACATAGTCGTAAACATAATGACGATCCATTGGGAAAGAGCTAAGGAGCCTCCGTTGAATTGACTTAACATGCTGCTCACTAGGGATGATTTTCGGTTTTGAGTTGGGTTTTTGGCTTCACGAGGATGTCAAGTGTTAAATGGGAAAGGCTACAATATCCGGTTTATTGTCTCGCATTAGAATAAGAAGAAAATATCACCTATTGAGAGATTTTCCTATTAATTTAATAACAAAGAAGCACCTATTGAGAAGCTTTCTCATTAATTTAATAACAAAGAGTATCAGGGCGAACATATTCCTAGGTATGCATGTATTTAATAGGAAAGGGCTATTTTGGAAAGTAGAATTGCCATTGAATTGATTTGGCTTTGAGTTTGACCTTAGGTTTGATGAGATTGTGAAGTTCTAAATGCAGGAGATTATAATACCTCGATTTAGTTTTATATAGAAAATAAGAGAACTTATCATATTATATTAGAAGACATGACCTTACTACTAAGTTCTTAAACATTTTAAATTGGGTCATTTTAGACTCGTCAAATTAATGTGTCAGTTTTCTCTTAAATCATTACACCTTTTTTACTTTCTAGGTTTACAACCACAATCATAATAACAAAAAAAAAAAAAAAACAATCAATTGCTACATGTAATTCATCTTGCCTCATTTATTATTCTGTTTTGTTTCGGAAAGTGAGAAATGAACTCAACAGATTTCTGTTATTGTCAGGTTTTTCATCTGGGGACACCGGAATGATTGCAATGGCTGCAGTTCAGGTGCACATTCTTGTGTGCTTTCTACCATTTTTCTCCTCTTTAGCTCAATTATTACTTTGCAGGTTCCAATGACTACTTTGGGTGTCCTTTTAATGGATAAATCAGGGAGAAGACCACTTCTGATGGTAACATATCTATGCTCTGCTACTTTCCCTCTTCTTCAGAAAAATGTATGCATAGTGACTCTAAATAACCTTCAAGGTATCTGCAGCAGGAACATGCATAGGTTGTTTCCTTGTTGGTATGTCATTCTTATTGAAGGTCCTCACTTGAACCTATTACTCTTTTCTTTAGATTTTAGAAAATTTCAAGACTAATTTGATAAATCTAACAGGGACATGATTTTCCAAAGGACTTGAGCATCGTGCTTGCTCTTGCTGGCGTATTGGTACCTTTTTGTCTCACTACATTTTGTTTACAAATCATTATATTTTCTTATCTGTAAGGTCTAAAATATCAGTACCAATGGGCACAAAATTTAATCTCGGTCTGTATCAATGAATTGATCTATCTCAAATTGGTACATACTACATACTAGTATAGTATTGACATTAAATATAATTGTTTGGATGCATCTAGTATTAGGTGTTCTGCCTAACACACAAGACTTTAAACACTGCTTTGCTGTATAATCTTCATTTGCAATGTATCTTCTTGTATCAGATATACACAGGATCATTCTCTTTGGGAATGGGTGGAATACCATGGGTCATTATGTCCGAGGTAAGCTAATACTTGAACATAAAAAGGGAGTTAGGAGAAAGTACATTCATGTAACCATAGCTTCTGCTAACTGGAAGTTTGGCTGCAGATATTTCCTTTAAACTTGAAAGGAACTGCAGGGAGTCTTGTGACCTTAGTTAGCTGGGTTGGCTCCTGGGTTATCTCGTATGCTTTCAACTTTCTTATGATGTGGAGCTCAGCAGGTAATGAAAGCCTACCCTTTTACTGGACCATATATCCTTGCATTGTTTCCCTGCAGCCTATTAACATGAACATCACAGGTACCTTTTTCATATTTGCAAGCATTTGTGGCCTGACTGTTCTATTTGTGGAGCGGCTTGTACCAGAAACCAAAGGGCTGACTCTGGAAGAGATACAAGCTTCAATGAGCTTCATTTCATCAGATAAACAATGATTCATTTGATGATTATGTGCAAATTATCAAGTTTCGATTAATAAAACATGGAGAACTGACAAGTTCTTTCTGTAGTATTATCATCACAGCTGATACCAAGTTTTCTGATATGAAAATGAGTGTTGGGAATGCACCAAAAATCTGAACTGTGAAGTAAGAGCATGGTTTTGACACTGATATTAAAATGATTCTTGGGAATGTACCGTTAGTACATCCAAGACTCAGAAGATATAGGGTAGAAAAAAATATATTTTAAAATAATTTTCTTTATTAGTGAGGATAATAATATTTTGCCATACATTATTATAAGACTTGCATTGAGCAATATATAGATCTTCCCAAGTGGTAAGTTGGTAACGATTCATTGTGTGAGTAAGCAATTGCAAAATAAGTTTTGATTGTAATAATATGATTTAATTAGTTTTAATGAGGTATACTCATCTAATTTCATTGAATGTCTTGTTGTTAGGAATGAGTTGATTTTGTTTCATGCGGTATCTTTGATATGATTGTGTACGTTTAATACCTAAATCGAACTTAAACCTGAGTTGAGTATCTTATTATTACCTAATTTGAACCTAATATGAGTGTTTGTATTGTAGTTGCATGAATCTAATTCTATAAAAAAAGATTGATTTTAAATTTTTTTTACTTTACATTTTTTATAAAATCTAATTTTATAAATTAGTAATATTTTTATATAATAATTATTTCTATAATGATTTGATGAAGGATCTTGGGTAAATTTATATGTTTAGTTGAGTGGATATCCATCTATATTCTTAAATTTGTTAAACTGAAATCCATCCTAAACAAGTTGACTATCCAGCTAATTCAAGTTTAATTATAATCCCTGTACTCTATTAATTTTTGTCTTATCAACATGATCTTGTGTCCCTTCCTGCTTAGTTTTATTTCTTTTTAAAAATAACTAGTAAGATTTCAAGAACAAAACACAAACTAAAAATGCTAGCAGATGCAGAAGAAGAGTGAAGAACCAATTTTACATTTATGCAACTACATAGCAGATGCAGAAGAAGAGTGAAGAACCAATTTTACATTTATGCAACTACAAAGGAGCCTAACATGTATCCGAAGTAGCCACAATCAAAACTATCTTCTTGCATAAAGGCTCTAATTTTATGAATGTGGTCTTAAGTTCTAGGTGCAAAATGTCTTTGACTTAGTTCCTACTTCCTAAGTGGCTTAAGTCTTAGGCTACTTATGCGTCTTAGGCCTCCTATACCTCAGTCTTTCAAAGCTTTAGTTTGACTTCACCTAATTCTTTAAATATTGTTCAGTGAACTATTTCTTAGGTTCATTTTTCTACTTGTTCAAACAATTTTATGATTAGTCTTGTGAAGGGTTTTATCACCTTTAATTGCTAGACTCTCACATAATAAAAAAAAAATAGAAGTTAAAAAAGTTATAATTTAATATTTTTAATATTTTTATTTTAAAAAAATAATTTATATAATTTTAATTAAAATTTTAAGTATTATTATTTAAAATAATTTAAAATTTTATTAATAATAAATACTATTATTTTAAATAATTTAAAATAATATATTTATTTATTGTTTTAAATTTTAACCGTAGTTAAAAAATTATTTATTAATTTTGATAGCACAGTATAATAGTTTAACACAATTATCAAGCAATCAACACTAAAGCCAAATATGAATTGCTCATTTTTAAACTAAATTAAGTTATTGAAACTTAAATAATGATAATAATTTCGCAACATTTCAAATGTTATTTTAGTCATTTTAAAACTTAATGACTCAAAACTATCTTGATTGAGAATAAATAATTTGCCAATAAAGAAAATCAGATATATTTAAGTTAATTCATTTGAAATCATAAATAAGCTAGCCAAACTATTTGTGTTATATATAATAAAGTAAACAAAACAAAATAATATGAAATTTTCATGAGTAATTTCTTTCTATACAAATTAACTAATGATCAAAATTTCAAGATTAATCACAATTTCCATTTCACATTTATAAACAAGCAAAAAAAAAAAAACAATTAAACCATGGTTAATATCATTATTAAATAACCATGATTAATTTGTAGAGTTAAATCTGGATGCTATATATAAATACCCCTATTTCACCCAGCCTCTCCACCTCAGTGGCCGAATTGAGACCAATTTGAGGGAGGCCTTCTTCTCCCCACGGCCTTCTGCTGCGACCCAATCCTCCCCCAATCATCCCTCTACAGATCGTCGATCGATCCTCCGATCGATCTAAACGGTGTTAGATCCACCCTGGTAAGCCCCGATCCTTGTTGCGCGGCCCATGCAACAGATTACGCTTTCTCCGGCTCGTCTTTGACGGTTTTCTTTGCGATGGATTGAAGCCGCTTCCGCGATTGAAGTTTCCCTAATTCGACCTGAAAATTTCCGCGCAATCAACTATTTAAGTCGGATTTCGCTCAGATGATACGCTTTCGTGGACTCGTGTGTCGGAAATGTTTTCAATTTGGTTATGTTTCGATTCGTTTGTGGTCTTTCTTATTTGTTTCCATCTCGTTGATTTGTTTATAGATTTTCTGATTGAAGGGAGTGTATTAATGCCGAAATTTGAATGTCTAAATACTAACTTTGATGTGAGCTTGGGTTCCTTTCTTGGATTTTTGGTAGTCTTAGTTGTTGACGTCGCAATAGAAAAAAAATGAAAAATGTCGCCCTTACTTTATCATTGTTCCGATTTCAAATTGTAGTCTGTTTGTGTCATCGTGCACGCATTGTTCCAATAATGCTGTTTTTTTGTGTAATTTTGAGATGCTCTATGAGAATTATAATTCTGCAATCTTGACGTATAGGTTGCAGTTTGTATCAGCACTTCATACCAGAATGGCAACAATGGTTGCTGCAAACAGTAGTTTAGTGCCATCTCCTATATCTTCTAAAGACAAGTGTAGTAGGAATAAGAGAAAGTTTCCTGCAGATTCACCTATCCTTGACACATCCGATCCTTCAATGGTGGAAAGTCCATTCCCCGACTACGAACCCTTTCCTTCCGAGCCATTTAGTCATGATCTTGAGAAACATGTGAACACCTGTAATACATGCAGAGCTCTTACACATAGTCTCAAAGAGGCGCTAGACATGGAGGATGTTAGAGATATGGACTGGAGTGGCATGCCAGAAACCCAACTTGAGGAGCTTCTTTTGAGTAATTTGGATGCAATATATAAGAATGCAATAAGGAAGATCACTTCATATGGATATAAAGAGTCGGTTGCAATTAATGCTCTATTAAAAATTGGCCGATCCTATGTTAATAAAGACCCTGTTGCAGATATTGCAGAAGAAGCTTTGGAGTACTTAGCAAGTGGAAAAGTAGTGGATATCTGTGAGACCGAGAATGCAATGGAGCAGATAAGGAAGTTAGCGAAGGGCTTGTTGGATGAAATGATTTGTGTGCTCATGGAGGTTAGACCTGTCTATACTCGAGGAGATGCAATGTGGTCCTTGTTGATGTGTGATATGGACATTTCCAATGCATGCTCATTTGATAGCGAGACTTACAGCAGTTTAGGATATAATGATGTTTCAGGTGCTTCCACTGCTCAGCCAATCGCTGAGCATAATTCCGATGCTTCTACCACTTCAATCATCCCTGTGAGTAGTGTCCATTCTGATAAGATGAACCCTTCATCGATTCATCCACAGAGTTCTGCTAAACCAGAAATGCCCACCTTGGCTGGCGTCCCTGGCTTACCTTCTTCAAGATTCTATGCCCCTGGCAATATCCGTGCCCCAGACTTTACTTCAGATCCTTCGAAGGAATATCCGGCATCTAAATCATTAGAGGAGAATCTCTTCTCTCATGCCCTGGCTAAGCCTTCTCTTCCAAGAGAAAAGCCTGTTGGAAGCAAAAAGCCTCTTGGAGGTAGTTCTAGAAGTCGGTATAGGTCAAATCACTTAGAGAGGAATAACCGAGTTCATGGATATAGGTCAACTTCAAGATTAGCCAAGAATAGTAACTTGGCTAATCTTTTGCTAGACAAAAACAAATCAACTTCAGGATCGGTTAGCGTTGATCCAAAGAACTGTAAAACAGTTGAATTGGCAGCATCACAGTCAAACACAATTCAGAACTTCTCTTTCACAGCAGGCTCTTCTTTTACTTCTGGACCGGACAAAGTTATCAAGACTCATTTAGTACCTACTGCAAATACTGTTGCTTCCTTACCAGTTTCTACTAACTGTGGTGGTGATGGTAATATCGGATTGTATGTAAATTCAGAGGGTTTAAAGAGTAGAATCACTTCCACTTTTCTAAACCATGAGGGTAATTCCAACTGGACATCTGTTGATCCAAAGGATGACATGTTGGTCAAAATAATTCCTCGCTATCAGGAGTTGAAGGTTCAACTGCAGGGTTGGACAGATTGGGCACAGCAAAAAGTGATGCAGGCTGCTCGTAGACTGAACAAGGACAAGAACGAGCTTCAAATTCTGAGACAAGAACGTGCTGAAGCTACTCGGCTCCTTCGAGAAAAGGAGACATTGGAAGCCAGCATGATGAAGAAGGTTACAGAGACGGAGTATGCATGGTCAAAAGCCTGTGCACAATATGAAATATCAAATGCCACTATGGGAAGGCTTGAAAATGAGAATAACAAACTTAGGCAGACATTGGAAATTGCAAAGGGACATGCTACTGAATTAGCAGCTAATTGTCAAGAAGCATCAAGGAGGGAGAATATGGCACTTAAGAAGATACACTCATGGGAAAGGGAAAAAATGACACTTAATGAAGAGCTTGCAGCCAAAAAGCATAAACTATTACAGCTTACGCAGCAGCTTGAAGTAGTTAAAGAGTATCATGACCAAACTCAGGTAACTGTCAACAGGCATTGCTTCTTAGCCATATCTTTGCATAGTTCTTGTCTCTTGTTTATTTTTATCTGCAATCATTCTTAGCATGTACGTATTACTTCTTGCCTAATTAGGAACTAATATGCACTTCATTTTTTCTTATGCAATATTCAAGTCACAGAAAAATAAGTGCTGGGTAACTTGTTACTGGTTGTTACTTTTTATAAATTTAATGTTGTTACCATAAGCGCTACATGGTATAGTCTAAGTGGCTAACTAAAAGGGCTATATTTTTGTCCTGCCTACTCAACTGGCTCCTTCCCATACGTATGATATTTGATTCTTGTATTTATTTCAATGCATGAAGCTTGATTGTAAGAGACCACTGTGATGGGGTTTTGGGTTTTCAGTCCTGGACTCCTGGTGGATTGCTGTATTGTCTTTTTGCGTCTTTTAACCATGTCTGCTATTTGCAACCCTCCGGTTGAACTCTTCTCTTTTCTGACTGAATATACAAAACTCACTCCATAATTTACTCAAAAAATAAAAGCATATATTTGTTCGCGTAGTTCATCTCTGCTGTTGAGCACATGTTCTTTTAGACAGGTGAAACACAAACTTTACACCGAAATTTTAAAATAATGCTGTAACTCCTGAAACTAAGTATTAAAATGATAATTTGAAAGGAATTCAGCATTTCAGTCGATAGTATTTTCTTCATCTTCATCTTATTTTTTTAGCACTCTGAGCCGTCATTTTAATTGATGTATGTACCTAAGCTTTCAATCTGGCATGCAAACAAACAAAAATATATGTATGCATGTATTATGTATATGTATGGATTAGGTTGGTCTTTACTAAAAGTACGTATAAATGTCAAGAAAGAAAAATGAGTAGGAATCACTAATGTTTAAAGCTTGCAGATGATTGATTAATTCCTAAAGTTACCATGCCTTCGTTCAAGCTTTAGTTATGTTCTTCTCGTGTCATTTTCCTTCTATTTCTCTTTTTCTCAATGCAATATTGGTCTTTTTGAATTGTTTCAGTATGTAATGTACATATTTTTCTCACTTGGAAGGAAAACATTACAGGATAAGTGGAAACAGGAAGAGAAGGCAAAACATGAAGCGTTGACGCAGGGCACTGCTGAAAGGAATGAACGTGAGGAAATAGAAGCTTCAGCCAAATTGGAAGAAGCGGCCTTACTACTAAAGCGAGAAAGTGCTTTACAAAGATACAAAGATGATGTTAGGGCACTAGAAAATCAGATTGAGAAACTGCGGCTTTTTAGTAGTGTGACAGCTCCAGCACTTAGTTGGGACATCAATACTCGTTCCACTACAGATGTAACGGATTCCCAAGAATCAGGGGATGAAGAATTACAGCGTGATCGAGAATGTGTAATGTGCTTGACCGAGGAAATGTCAATTGTTTTCCTTCCCTGCTCCCATCAAGTTGTTTGTGCAAAATGCAATGAGTTGCATGAGAAGCAGGGAATGAAGGACTGCCCTTCATGCAGGGCTCTCATTCAGCGCAGGATCCACGTCCGCTCTGCATACAGTTAACTTGCACGTACCATCTTAGGTATTGTATTGCGCGGCTTGCAATTGAATATTGGATGTGAAGGCCTTTCTTTTTTACCTTTCCTTCGATAGCTTAAGCAATCAGATTCACAGTAAAAGTTTCTCACATGCTCATCTTTTATTTTGTCATATTATATCTGCTCTTTTGAAAATGCTATTACCATGCACATTATAGTGTATGAAACAGAGGAATATGGCTTTATATAGAGATTGTTTCTTTTTTTTATTGTTGATATTTGGATCTTTTCAAATTGAATTACACCGGATATCCATGAAACATACATATTGTTTTTTCCCTTGTAGATGTGTATTGTTGTTAGCAACTCTTTTTTGCATCTCAAATATAAATTAGCCCAAGAAATTTGAAATATCTACATAAAACATTTATGCACATAATTGCTATAGGAGTGATATGATCTTTGATCTTAACCTAGAATTTGTAGGGTCGGTGATATGTTCAAATTCAACAAGTTTGTAATGAAGCGTCAAACTCACTAATTCTAATATGGTAAATTGTTAACCACTAACACTAGCTTCTAAGTTGTTTGAATCATTAAGGCAATCTAATTTTTTGTTCGCTTATGCTCTTGCATTATTATTGTTATTCTCTCAGACTTAGCATTCTTTTTACCTTATTTAAAGGCTTGTCACCTCATCAATCGCCATATTGTAAGCACATATTTGATATATCATCTCATCTCTTTGTTGCTCATGGTGCTACTAGGTTTTGTTGTTGAAGGCAAGTCAATAACAATCTTCTTTGATATTATAACTATTATGCTTTGTTTACTACTTAGTTTACTCTAAATTGTAGAAAATATAAAGTAACGCATATGCAATAGTCGATTTATAACAATTTATTTAGTTATTATAGTAATATATTTATTAAAATAGTTCCCATCATTTGGTTAGATCTTTGATTTTGCACTTCAATTCTATCATTTGATTCTACGAGACCATAATTTTCCTTAAAAAGCTATTTGATCACAATCATCTTGGATGTATTCTATGATCAATCTTCCAACCAAATAAATTTCATTGCCAAAATATTTATGGCTTCAAAAATGTGAAAAGCTTGTAGCCCATAAAAGTAACATCAATTTGTGGTATTGCCAGGGCTAAGTGCAGAGAGACAATTAAAAAACGTTATTAAATCATACAAATGGTCTTTATTTATATCATATAGTATATATTTTTTTATGAAATTTTTTTTATCAGATTCATCTATTAACTTGATGAGTAATGATAGTATGGCATAACTTATTAAAATACTCAAGCTTAAATTGATAATAATAAACTCACTTAGCCTTCTATATTATACTATATTTCATTATTTTGTTCCACTCGCAAGTGAGATTAAACGGAGATATTATATTTATATATTAATAATTTAATTTTTTTAAAATACTTAAGCTTAAGTTGATGTAGTCAGTTTACTAAATTTTTATATATTCTAATTTTTTTTTTAATTTCAAGTGGGATTTAATTAGGGAATTATATTTCATATTTGTGATCTAATTTTTATTAATTAAGCTTATATTTGTTTGAATTAACAAAATGACCAATCTTACAACTAATTGTGGTTGAACTATCTGTGGTTGTTGCTACTTGGGTTTCCCAGTATTGTCTTAGGGCCTGTTTGGCCCCATTGATTTAAGTAGTTTTTTAGCAGAAAGTAGTTAGAAAACTGTTTGGTAATTAAAAGCAGAAGTAGAAAAAAGCAGTACAAAAAGCAGAAGTTGAGAAAGCTACAATTTGATGCTTTTACAACTTTTGCTTCTTCAAAAAAGTAATTTACATAATTTTATTTAAAATTTTAGGTATTATTATTTTAAATAATTTAAAATTTTAACACTAAAAGAAAATAAATATATTATTATTTTAAATAATTTAAAATAATATATTTATTTATTATTTTAAATTTTGTATGTAATAAAAAGTAAAGTACAGTACAATACAATTTAGCATAATTATAAAGTTATTAATAGCGAGGTCACGTAGCCTTTAGTCCAATTTTCCTTATTGATACTAATACTTGTTTATTCTTCTTTCAAAAAAAAGTCAAACTTTTATACTAATTAAAGCTATCCTAACAAAACCATTATATAATTGTTTTAGAATAAAGTGCTGAGAAAGCATAGATGACCAAGCACAAAGATACCGTGTAAGGATTAATTCATATAATTGTAATCAAGAGTATTCCTATTCAACTAAATTCTTTATGGAAAACATTAATGGACTTATTCAGTGAAGCCATTTTAGAAATAAAACCCATGTGTACACACATTATCTTATGAGTAACATAAATTTGATATATTATAGGTATTGATTGTAAAATAAATATTAAGCAATCATATATATTACATCAATTTTTTAGCTTTTAGTGCTAAAGCTAATAGACGCTATAAATTATAATAATATTTATAATATCAGCATCATAATATTTTATAGAAAAAATGAATTTTTTTTTGGAACATTAACCAGCCATCTCTCAACTTAAGGTATGCAATATTAATTTAATCTAACTTGTCTTAAATACAAATTTCTCGTTAAAAAATTAGTAATGAGAGGAGGGGTTGACCCTAAGACTTTAGGATCAATAACTAAAATTTTTACCAATCGAACTAAGTGAGATATTATTCTCTTCATGATAACTTTTTTTTGTTATATGTTATGTTTCAAATGGGATCATATCAAGTAAACCATGAAGTATTAATATGAATGACATGGATTACACAAGAAAGCAAATTACAAATTTAGAATTTTATACTTATAAATTTACAAAATAGCACATTAATTAATCATATATTGCAAACGATGCATAGTAAAACAAATAAACAACATAATAATAATATATACAAAGTGTAATATAAATTACGTATAATAACATAACATAACATAACATATTTTCTAACATTAAGTAGGATAATACTATCTAAGATTTTTTTATGAACTCGTATAATAAATTGTTCAAATTTGAGATGATTTTTTTTTGACTTAGATTATATAAATAAATCGCATAAATATTATCTACTATTTATTTAAGCTAAACCCAAATTTAATTATTTTTAGATTATATTATATAATTTTTTTTGTTTTCTCTAGGATATAACACATGAATATTTAGTATAATACAATACAATACATCATACAAATACTTTTCTAATGCTACGCAAAATAATATTATCTAATAATTTTTTATGAGCTCATATAATAAATGATTTAAATTAGAAATGACTATTTTGAACTATTAATAATTCGATTATGTCATATCACTCATTTAAGCTAAATTCAAATTTAATCTATTTAATAATCAAATCAATAGGACACAACTCGCATAATTTATTATAATATATATATCATAAATGAATTTTTTAAGTGAAAACTTTTTATTAGCTAATTTAAATTAATTATTTTTAAAAACGTATTAAAATAATTAGCGCGGAGACCCTTGCGATTTGAGACAAACATGCGGCAAGTGGAAGCGTTTATTGACTGCTGCTACAGCGGAAGCAAAAAGGATAAACAATAGGCCCATTAAACTAATCGGTTGACAGTTTCAGATTAGTCCCTAACTTTATAGTATTTTCAATTTGATCAGTAAAAATTTTTCTTTCATAGTTCAAATTTTCAATGACTAAAATAATAACAGTAATAATAATAGTGTTACTTTTTAACGGTAGAAAATATATTGAACCTTGCAAATTTTGTATATGAAAATTATATTTAGATAATATATAGTTATTGTAAATGTGAAAAATAGTAAACTGAGGAGTGAGGACTAAACTGAGATTTCTCATAAACATTACTAATCGCCGTAAGAAGAAAAAAAAGGCAAAAGCTCAGGACCGGCTCCATCGCGCAGGCTTCCCGTTGTTTCCCCTCGACCCAGGCAGCGTGGGAGGAGCAGCGATGGCGACGCTGTCGGTGGCGTTCGATTCCAAATCTGGGCAGCTAATCTTGCTCGCCCTCCTCCTCATGGTCGCCTTCTTCTACGCCGGCACTCTCTTCGCCCCCAACTCCTCCTCCGCCGTCGTCATTCGCTCCGCCCCTCTCACTTCTGGTCTTTCTTCCTCTCCTCCTTCTTCCCGAGGTACGGATTTCCCCCATTTGCATTTGTTCCCGTCGTTAATTCTTAGATCCGACCGCTTACATGAGTTTCTGCCTTTCTCCGATGCTTCGCAGACCAAGCCCGCTTTCCGAACAGAGTCGCCCTCACTTACCGGACGAAATCGATATCGATCCCGCCGACAGGCGTCGACGTCTGTCCTATCGAGTACAATGAGTACATTCCTTGCCACGATGAGAATTACACACAGAGTTTGATCCGAACTCTGGATATTTCGAAGAAAGAAGAGCTCGAGAGCCATTGCCCGCCACCGGAACGGCGCTTGTTTTGCTTGGTTCCCCCGCCGGTTGACTACAAGATACCCATAAAATGGCCGACGAGCAGGGATTACGTGTGGCGTAGCAACGTGAACCACTCGCGCCTCGCCGAGGTTAAAGGGGGGCAAAACTGGGTGCATGAGAAAGGAAAGCTGTGGTGGTTCCCTGGAGGCGGCACCCACTTCAAGCACGGGGCTGCCGAGTACATCGAGAGGTAACTTGTCCATATCTACGTTTTCCTATCACACTGTGAAAACTTAGTTTTTACTTCAAAATCAGGCGTTCAGTCTGTAGAAATTAAATTTATGAATATGAGTATCTTATAAGAAAATCCTGTCTACGATTCAAAATTGTGAATAGTTCAAAATTTCCTACCTTTAATTGCTGGTTGCAGGCTGGGAAACATGACAACTAATGAAACAGGTGATCTACGTTCAGCTGGAGTCGTTCAAGTTTTGGATGTGGGTTGTGGCGTTGCCAGCTTCTCGGCTTATCTGCTTCCGCTAGACATCCACACTATGTCATTTGCACCAAAAGATGGTCATGAGAATCAGATTCAGTTTGCTTTGGAGAGAGGAATCGGAGCAATGATCTCAGTTCTCGCTACAAAACAATTACCGTTTCCTCAAAATTCATTTGAGATGGTTCATTGTTCACGATGCCGTGTTGATTGGCATGAAAATGGTACTATTTGCTCTATTCTTGATCTTGAATGGTTGAAGTTCTTTTTCCAAATAACATGAATGATAGGGCGCCGAAAGTAAGAATACATGTGCTGTTAGCCCCTCTATATATTTTTATCAATTATACCATGAACTATATATATATATATATACTCTGGCCTACACGGTGGATCTTATTTTAACTTTTGACCATTCTGGACTTTTTTCTATTTTCATTTACCTAATGTGAAATTATGCACTGCAAGCAAGACATAAGTTTCTCCTGCTCATATAAAGAGGATCCTAGTCTCCATCAATTGTATATTGACGTTACCATCACTGATTTCTGATGTAGACACTCCAAATATATCTTGAGGCGTATAGGATATGAACCACAAACCTTGACGATCTTAAGCTAGTTAAATAAAGTGATCATGCTGTTTCTTATTGGCATGATAGTCTACTTTCTTTGATGTTCACAAATCTTCAACATGTTGGGAAACTTTCATCTTTATGAGGAGAAATCAGGTTCAAACTTAACTTTTGGGTGCCAGTGAGTAATTTGCAAGTTGCTTTTAGACTACCTGAGATATGCCATGCCAGTTCAAAAGATCCATTCAACCAAAAGGAAATTCTTTTTTTTTTCCCTTGGTAGTATGTAGAAGGCGAGGTTTGCTTTGAAACACATAAAATCTTTCTTTAGGATTCTACTTTTATTACCTTTTAGCCTGTTTGTGTATTGATTCCTGTAATAAGACCGTGGAAATCTCTGCACTCCAACTTAGGCAGTCAAATTATGGAGGTACAGCATGGCTGGCAATGTCGTTGTTTTCTTTGTATTACCTAAATCAATAAATTTTTGCTTTTAAAATGGTATTGAAAAATTAGTGATCGAACAATTGCATAGTTCACCTAATGTTCTGAGCTGAGGATTGCACGTTTGTTGGTTTACAGCATTTATTATTTTTTGTTTTAATAATTTACACAAGTTTGTATGTCTTGGTCAGTTGGTCTGATGAGAAAGCATTAGTCTTTTGTATGCTTTTAATACTTAAAGAGGTTCTTAGATGAAAATGGTTTAACAGCATTTCTTGAGCTAATATGATAATTTTCAAGAGGAATGTTTGTTTATATCATGGAATATATTTTCAAGATACTTTGAAATAAAGTCTTATTTCCAGCTGCTTAAAAGTTCAGGGTTAGGCTGTCTGCGTCACATTTCTTTAGATTACCTGCTGAGTTTCTTCGTATGTATCTTGTACAATCAATATGCTTTGAGCGTTTGATGCACAATTTTTTTCTCATTTATATAGTACTATGTTTTACAGTTTATTTTGGAATATCAATGTTAATTAGGTTTTTCTGAAGGTATATGGTTGATATAATACTTGAAATCCTGATGTTTCAGATGGCATACTACTCAAAGAGGTTGATCGTTTATTACGACCAAATGGGTATTTTGTCTATTCTGCTCCGCCTGCATATAGGAAAGACAAAGATTTTCCAGTTGTTTGGGAGAAGGTGTCCAATCTGACATCAGCAATGTGCTGGAAACTCATTGCTCAAAAAGTCCAAACAGCTATATGGATCAAACCAGAAAATGATTTATGCAGGCTGAAGAATGCAGAGAGGAACCTGGTATCTGTGTGTGAATCAGAAGATGATTCTGTTCCTTCTTGGCGAAGCCCGTTAAGGAATTGTCTGAGATTGAATACAGAACAACCAAACTTTCAGAAACTCCCTCCTAGACCTGAACGCCTTTCAGTATACTCAAAAAGCCTGGAGAAGATAGGTTAGCTTTTTTTTTTCTTTCCACCTTATTGCTGTAGCTACATAAGAGTTTATCTTATATACTGTTAGTTGCAATAATCACAAATTAATTATTAAACAAGCGAACACAATGAGTGAAACAATTAAGGTGTTGAACAGATAGAACCTACTTATCACTGAAGTCATAAAGTTTAGTATCCTATATGAAATTTGTAAGAGCGAGCACACAGAGTAGAGTTGGTCAACAGATCTGATGGCTTAGTGGAACAAATGTTCCCTTTGTTGTATCTCATACACATCCATTAAGTGACATTAAAATGTACCAAACTGATGATTTATTCAGATTTGTAACTCGATTTATTGTCTAACAATTAGACCATCCAATTTATTTTCTAGGTGTTCTTGATGTTTAGATCAAATTAAGGATTTCAATTTCCAAGTTAAACAGTTGAAGATATCTGTCTATATTGTGTATATTTGTATCATCTATTTTCTCACTGGGTTAACGTAAGGAATATTGTGAAGGACACGAACTTGTACCCAGGCACTAGAGATATACAGTGATATACTAGATGATTTAACGGTGTTGATCTTCCCTTTTATTCTTCTGTATTTGTTTTGATTAGAAATAGTCGTGTTTTATTTGCAATGTTGGTTCATTATTCATTGGTTGCCATTTAGTTCGTTGGAAACTGCTATCTGTTTCTGCATGTTATATGATAATTTTCTCTAATCCACATGGGGACCTTTATGAAGTTTATTGTTGCGTAATCCTGCCTTAGATTAAACTAATTACGTTATTGGCATCGCATCTAATATTTTATGTTTCCAATAGGGGTCACTCCCCAGCAATTTGATATGAATGACAGATTTTGGCAAGAACAAGTTCGTCAATACTGGAGGTTGATCAGTAACAACAAGACTGAGATTCGAAATGTCATGGACATGAATGCTTATTTTGGAGGATTTTCTGTGGCATTAAGCACCTTGCCGATGTGGGTAATGAACATTGTTCCTGCAACCATGAGTAACACTCTTTCTGCCATATATGACCGTGGGTTGGTTGGTGCTTATCATGACTGGTGGGATGTTGTAAATTTATATTAATTATCAGTACATTTTCTTATCATACTATCATTGAACTGCCCAAATTGTGTTTTAGGTGTGTCCCGTTCTCAACATACCCACGTTCATATGATCTGCTCCATGCTTTTCATCTTTTTTCACATTATGATGGTCATGGTGAAGGCTGTGATATAGAAGACATCATGCTAGAAATGGACCGCATGATTCGTCCTCAGGTATCATTCTGGTTACTCAATTTAATCAAATGGTTAACTGTTTGATAATACAAAGTCAACTTTTTGTTCCTGAAATATTTCAAAGACACTTTGTTAACCCACGTGGAGACACTATCTAAGCAGGGGTTTATCATCATTAGAGATGAGGAGTCTATAGTCACAAGAATCAAAAACCTTGCGCCCAAGTTCCTGTGGGATTTCACAGAACATGTGTTGGAAAATGAGGAAAAGAAAAGCGAACCTGTGCTAGTTTGTAGAAAGAAATTTTGGTCTATTGTTTGAGGTAAGACGGATACATAAGCAGTTAAAATTCTCCAGTTGTTTAACACGTCACCCTCCTCTATGACAGCCCCCAGTACATATAGCATTTGTTCAGTCCAGGAGGATGCTGTTTCAAAATGAACCTAATACCTGGGGTGAAGTTTGTTGTTCTGGACATTCAATACGCATACAGTTTCCTACAGATGCAAGATATTGATTCATGCGTACGTGAAGTTCAGAGACCCACTCGTGTGGAAGAAGTATTCGGATATTGTTCCACAAAAGAAAGTACACGATTCTCTCCTACTGGAGCTGTTTTATACGTATGAGCGCTTTGTAGAGCTGGAATCCAAATATTGCTCCTAGTTTTGCATTCAGGTTCATTTGTATGGTGCGCCAATGGCACTTGGCGGAAATTTATTTTTTCTTCTCTTTTCCTGGATGATCATTAAAATAATTGCTTTTGGATCTTAAGCATCATAATGCAAATCAGAACCAAGTGTTCTTGAGGTGATTTGTTTTGTCTACTATCTCTGTATATTTTTGATACATGCGGTATCATTTGACTCAAATCAGTTAAACATAGAGCTTTTCCTTTCTTCCTTTGAAAAACTCCACTGTCAAATTTTATGAGGCCACTCCACATATTGTGGCACATGCACAGGAACTTATTGGATATTTTTCGCATTCGAGTATAATATCAGGTGAACTTGGCTCAGTTAAAAATTCGATTGTAGGGTTGGTTAACTCTACCAATCAAATAATCTAGATAGATTAAAGAGTCGGATTAAGTCACGCCCCAGTCGGATCGGCCTAAAAATAACGTTTATCCGCTGTCTGAGAGTCATCCGGTGGAACACTAGAACGCGAATACTCTAGGGTTTTCGATCCAAAATTCGAAACCCTAATTCCCCGTTCAGATTTTATCCCCAAATTACAAGGTCGCTCAGAAACCCTAACCCTAATTTAGGAAAATCCAATCGGGAACTTGAAATCGAGAAATACCTCTCTGGTCAACTTCTAATTTTGACCACCGAATTGATTTACGCCTTGATGACGTCAGCACTACGTCACCGTTCGAATTCTGCCTCGCGAAACTGATTTCGGCTGCTGACGTCGCCTCTGCGTCAGTCGAAATCGAATCTCGATTTCGCAAAATCAAATCACCGCTCCGATTTTGACCCGATCAAAATCGAGCGACTGCCTCGAATCGAACGCCTGTCGTTCGTCTTCGTTGCCGCCTTGCCCGAACGCCGCCTATGTTCGTTCGTCGGCGATCGCTGCTGCCCACCAGAGAACGTGCGTGCCCGCAAGGAAACCCTCCTGGTCTCACCCACGACTTCGCCCTCGTTTGAATCGTTGCCGGAGCTTGACGAACGTAGCGACGAATGTAGCGACGAACGTCGCTAGTAACACAAAAAAGCAGGAGGGAGGTTTGAGAAGGAAATCCATTTTATTCTCCACGGACTTACAGAATCCTCTCTCGCTGTCGACGACCCCTGTCCCTCCCTCGCCGGCGACTCGCCGGTTACAAGCTCTCAACTCGAACTCTCTTGCCGACGCCCTCTGGCGCCGAATTCTTCGTCCTCTGGCGGTATTAGAGCTGCTGCTCTGGAAGGGGCGACGCGCCGTCAGTGGCGCACCCGCCTGGTACTCTTTAGTGGAGTCGCTCTCCGCTCTTCCTAGCCATCTACTCTGGCAGGTCGAGCAGACTCTCCAGGGCTTGTTGCAAATTTTTAATTTTCAACCTCTGTTGCTCCACAATCCTCTGGAGTCTCTCCATCTGGGGGAACACCGCCGTGTCCCTATCACTCGTCATATCGAGTGTTTGCTCGATCTCCGCTATGCGATCACTTTGGTTCATCATCTTTTCCGATTCAATTGTCTCCTTGGCTTTATCCTTGGGTAAGGCGTCCTCTTACGCTCCTATGATAATGTGGGTGATCTTATAGAGCTTCAAACCCTTCTCGACGACGGCATCTGAAAGGTTTTGTAAGCTTCTATTAAGGGAATAAAAGCTCTACCGCTTCCGGTCCTTCCTCCCCTGTCTCCGTGATTTCCGTTTGGTTCTGGTGGGTGTAGCGACGATCTCCAGCGGCGGACAGCTACCTGGTCGACGACGGTGAGGCGGGCGGCTTCTATCCTACCCGGCGGGTTTCCTCTCCTGTGCAACGGACATCGGCGGCGCCGGGTGAAGACGAAGACGAAGCGAATCGAACGCGCTGAGGCGTTCGATTCGAGGCTGAAGTCAACCAAAACGCGGTCAACAGTGATTTCAGAATCGGCGAAATCGAAATCGAGTGTGACGTCAGCGTGAGTCACCAAGGAACGAAATCGATTCGGTGTTTCGATTTTGGACGCTGACGTAGGCAAACGTCAGCGAGGCAATTTGGGTTCGGCGAATTTGGGTCAAACTCTAATTTTGAATGGTAATTTAAATTAGGATTTCAAATTTCTCTAATTAGAGTTAGGATTTTTTGGATTTCTTAGTGCGAACTGTAATTTAAGAATAAAAAAATTTAATCGGGGAGTTAGGGTTTTGAATTTTGGGTTAAAAATCCTAGAGTATTGCGTTCCGGTGTTCCGCCGGATAATCTTAAGACAGCGGATAAGCGCTGTTTTTAGGATGATCCGATCGGGACATGACACTAGGAGCAGCCAAAAGGTTTTAATTAGTATTGAAATGCAATAATAATGGTGGTCTGCGAGTAAATATTGTATGCGAGGCCACCGCACCACCGCATCACCACCGCACCATGCGGTGGCCCCATCCACCAGCAACACATGGCTCAACACTTAGAGATTTGTGAAAACACAAATCCGCAAACATACATTAATGGTGGATGGGGCCACCGCATGTGCGGTGACCCCGCATATGATTTTTTTCCGTGGTCTGCGGTGCTAACAAGGTTTAGCAGAGTCATCCAGATAGAAGATAGATATTTTTTATATTTTAAAAAGCTTATTGCTAAAGTGTTGCTGTACTGCTCTTTTGAAAATACATAGGAGAAGGGTTTTTTCGTAAAAAGTACCCATCTTTATATTCATTCGATTGTAACGCAGCCTGGTACCTTATCCGAACCAAAACCCAACCAGCCAATCACTGCAGAGTTCACTCACAAATTCTACACACGTCATTCCAAAATCTATGCCGAGCAACTGCCCCAAATTCCCCCTCCTCTCCCTCCATTTGATTCGTATCCCCTCCCTCTCCTCCACGGCTCCACCTCCCTCCCTCAATGGAGACCATCATCTCCCCTTCCCCCTTCACTCCCCTACTCAACCCCAAGCCCTCCCTCCCTAAGCAGCCCAGACTCCACCTAAACCCTAAATCCGTCGCCTGTAACTACAAGAACTCCGCTTCTTCTACATCTCCCCCTGCAAAGAGCTGGACCTCCCAAATCCACCATGGCCTGGCAGCGGCCGCTCTGTCTCTTTCCATCAGCTTTTGCCCCGTTCCGGTCTTCAGTCATCCCGCCGGCGCGTCGGAGTTCGATGTGCTAAACGAGGGCCCGCCGGCAGAGTACATCGTGGACGACGCCGGCGTCCTCAGTCGCGTGACTAAATCGGAGATTAAAAGCTTGATGTCGGATCTGGAGAAGAGCAAGAACATTCACATCAATTTCATCACTGTCCGGAAGCTCACGGTGCGTAGCCAGTAGCCTCATTACTCGTTTTATTTCCTCAAAGAGATAATGACCGTGTAAAGTATTGGAAATGCTCGGAAATATTTTGCATTGCCTACTAATCGGCTGGTTGGACTATAGAGAATTGTAACTATGACATCCTTTATCTTTTTGGGATTGAGATAGTCGAAGATTTGGAAGTAAACAATAGCCTACACTGGGTAGGGAAATCTTGGTGCAAAATTATTGATTCATAATAAAACTGATTAAGGAATATGAATAAAAAATAATATGTAAATGATAAACAAAGAAAAAAAAAACATGGAACTGAAGGTGATGTATATTTGTTCAATTTGGCCTTCTGCCCTAAGATATAAGCAGGGTCGTGATCTCCCTCATGACAATGTTGAAAAAAACTTATATGTAGTCTTTTTCAACATCGAGAAGATAAAATAGTAAATAATATAAAATACTTAAATGGGAACCTTAATATACAAGCAAATAAGAGGAGGGAGGGCATCTTGTTATCTCATTATGTGTATATGTGAAATGGGAACAGATTGTCCCCATTATAAATAGAAAGCATCCCTTCTTAAGTTCTTAATCCCATTTTAAAGTAACTATATTAATAATGTTCATAAATATGAGAGGACCTAACTTTCAAAAAGAAAAGAAAAGAAGAAAGGTAACCAGATAGAAGGATGTACTTAAATAAAAGCTTGAATTTCTTGAAAAGACACCAACAGTTGCTACCACAACGGAAGGATATTATTTTTTCTATCTTTGATTAAGCTTTGTGCCATGTTTTGCATTCTTATTTGTTTAGATGTATTAATTCTATTTAAGCCATTTCCCCACTGAGGTGGACAAGCCAGAATATGTGTACACCTGACTGAATCAACAACTTTGATTTGCAGAGCAAGGCAGATGCTTTTGAGTATGGCGACCAGGTGCTTGAGAAATGGTATCCGACTATAGAAGAAGGCAACAATAAGGGAATAGTTGTACTGGTTACCACTCAAAAGGAAGGGGCAATTACAGGAGGACCTGCGTTCATTCAAGCAGTTGGAGATACTGTTCTGGATGCCACTGTGTCGGAGAATCTTCCCGGTAAGGCATTTATGTGTTCAAAAGAAATTGATTATTTTGGTTGACACTCATATGATCCTTCATTTATTTCATATTTATATCCAAAATTCTTAGTTGAAACTAAATGACTTAAGCATCTTTTAAGCCCCAGAAGCTTTAGTGCAACTATTACTCAACTTAGTTCAAACATCAAAGTAAGGGTCCGGTGTTTTTATGGGCAAGAAAACACTAATTCAGAAGTGAAGAAGATGACTTTGTTTTAATGTGGTTTAGGTTTAAGTCATCCATATTTGAGGCAGAGCTGACCTTGTTTGTGGACCTTAAAATGGATCTATCTTGCTGGAGAAGATTGATGTGCTACTGTTGGATGCTCTGAGTTATCTGAAAGAAGAGGATGACCCTGGTGTTTTCCTAGGTGTCCCCCTCTAACACTTAAATTGTGTCGAGGGTCTCCGAACAATGATAAAAAATAGGTCTAATATACTTCATAGAGAATAGGGTTAGAGTGGCATATGTGTTGAGCATGCTTTGTCCATATGTACCTTGGTTACCAAAAGAAAGAAGTTTTACAACTTTAACTAAAGAGGACTACAAGTCATGGGTGGCCTGTCACGCTGCCTTAATTGAGTGCTAACAAAACATTTGCATTCCTGTCTCATGGTGCACGTTGCGACATAGTATGACTAGTACGATAATGTTGTTCAGTTTTTTATTTGGATTTTGCAATTTGCACATTTTCAAGGGGGTGTTGAGTGAGCTCCGTTTGCCTTGACCTTGGGAAGCACCAATCTTAGTACATTTCAGCCTTGGTCATTCTAGGATAATTCGACCTTGGGCATCTTGGTCTTAGACTCTAGGCATTTCAGGTTCAGGACTTCAGTTTCAAGTGCTGTAAGGTGACTTGATCTCAGGAGTCAGGATCTCAGCCTCAAATACCTTGGGTCATCGGGCTTAGGACCTCAGCTAGTGTCAAATTGTATATGATATTATCCTATCGAGTTCAATATAGTTATTTTTAGAACCACAGTCCCTGACCTAATTTATAAGATGATTATGGTGTTTGAATAATTAAGTTATCAAGTTATTGGTGAATTTCAGAAATTTTGACATTTATCAATAGCATTTTAAAATAGGAAATCGAAATTGCAAGAAAATTAATCAGACATAATATTCTTGGTTGCAAAAAAGTTTGAATATACCTGCAAATAAATCTAGAATAATTCAGTAGATGGTTTAGAACAATTGTTAGCGATCTTTAATCAGAAAAAACAATGATGCAGAGTATGATGATAGACAGACAAAGATGGAACGGAAGTTCCAAGATAATCCTTCACCAATGGTTATGCAAAATGTGCTAATAAATCTAATTACTCAAGTGGTTTGAATGCGTCATGTCGCATGTTTTAACAATATCATACAGTATACAGCAAGTCTTAGCTGTTAGGATGTGATGATTTCAACGCAATTCCTTAATCTTTTAACATAGTTTGGCTTTAAATCTATTTAATTTTCACAAACTCCAGTTTCTATGCACTGTCATAATAATTTACTTGTCATATACTTAATGTAGTATTTTTCAGTATTATCTGATAGAACTTGTACTTGTAAGTTGATTGCCAGCTGGAATTGATTTCTAAATTGTCTTTTAATACATGGTTAATTCTCAGACATATTTGCGTTTATAAGTAATCATTTCAAAGTTTTGTTGAAATTAAACGACTTTTCAGTTCCTTCTCGCATAACACATTTCTTCAAGGAACTAGTTGCTGGAACATGGAACAAGTTAGTGAAAACATTATGAAAATTGTTGAGGCATGCGTTCTCAATTCTCATTAATCTTATTGAATTCCTAGATAACAACCAACGATTATCTTCATCTTGCAGTTTTAGCTACCGAAGAGAAATACAATGAAGCAATTGTGAGTGCTGCAAATCGTTTAGTTGCCGCAATCAATGGGCTGCCAGATCCCGGAGGTCCTAAGTTTAAAGACAATAAGCGCGAGTCCAACTACAAATCTAGAGAAGAGACAGAAGAGAAACGGGGTCAATTTACGCTTGTCGTTGGAGGTTTGCTGGTGATTGCTTTTGTGGTTCCCATGGCACAGTATTATGCTTACGTCTCGAAGAAGTAGCTTCTCTGGCTCGGTATAAAACATGCGGGGTTGGAATTTACTGTCAAAACAAAATTGTATTCAAAAGAATTTTGAGTTGTAAAATGTATGCGTACTCATTTTGGCTTGAACTTATTTAATAACACGAACAATTCCTTAACTTGCATGTGGAGGAAGTGGCTTCATGCTATATAATTAGACTTTAGTCAATAGTCTTTTATGTCAGGACTTTTTTTCTTGTATACTTGGACGGAAACTGGGAGTAATGAATGAAAAAGTAATTTTTTCATCATTTACTAGAACGGATGGAAAATGATCGAAGAAAAATCAATGAAAAAGTTACCCAAAATCATTCGGACGAAAAAATAACTCGTGACGCCGACGCTCTCGCACAAAAACTTACACTATCTTCGACTCTTTTTCGCCACTGCCGCTCGACTGAACGCACGAAAAGCTTCATCGCCATGAAAAGCTTCCTCGCCGCTGATGCTCACTGTCGATGGCTTCCTCGCTACTCGTTGCCCTTCCTTGTTGCTTGACACCCTTCCTCGCTGCTCGACGAGATGCCTCGACTCTCACCACTCAACTTTCGTCGCTCGACCAGCTTCTTGGCCGCTTGACTCGATTCGTTGCCATGAACTCTTGCGGCAGAGGTTAGGGTTTACTCTTTTTTTTCATAACCGTGAACCCTCCCAATGGAGGGCGGCGACGTTCTAGACGGTGATCTCAATCTTGACACCGTAGTAGAACTTGGTGATGACCTTGAAGATCTTGGTGCCACCTAGGAAGTCTAGCAGTTGAATGTGCTGGAAATCCTCTTCAACCTCTTCGATCTCTTCTTCCTCCTGCTCTGCATGTGAAGCTTCCTCAGTGCCGAGCTTCCCTCTCCCTCCACCTCTTCCTCGGCATCGTCTCCCTCCACCTCTTCCTTGGCCTTGCCTGACGACTGGGAAGGAACAGAACAGTGACATGTGAAGCTTCCTTGGCACCGAGCTTCCCTCTCTCTCCACCTCTTCGTTGGCGTCATCTCCTTCCACCTTTTCCTAATGAGTTCGGATGGCATTGCTTTCCGTTTTCATTTAGATTATGTGAAAATCATGTGATTTATTTATTTATTTTTCCTATCCTTCAAATATTCGTTTCGTTCAAGTAAACAGCCATTAATGCAAAAGTTGTATACATTGTGTAAGTATTATCCTTTTCTCGGATCTGCGATGGATTCCAACTCATCACCTTCCCAAGGAAAAAGAAAACGAATAGCTTTTAGTATCTCCTGCCACAGTACACGTGAGGATGCCCCACGCTTATTCTAGTTGGTGAACGAGCACCACTTCTGTGATTGGGCTGATTAATGGACCCAGGTGTCCAATCCAATGATGAGGAAGGTCACTCTAGGGCACCACCCAATATTTCCTAAGATGCTGTCAACCCATTGCGATTGGAGTGGCGGGGGCCACCTAAACCAACATTGCAAGCAAACGGCGACAAAAGAGAGAGAGAGAGAGAGGAAGTTGATGAGGAAAGCACAGCACGGCGGCACATTGCCATGGCGACGGAAGAGGTGCAGGTGATCCATTCGTGGTCCGGACCCCGGTCCCTCAGCACCAGCCTCATGTACTCCTTCGCTCAGGTCACCTCTTCCCCTCCCCTTCAACATTTCTCCATCTTCCGTACCCACGCCAGCAGTTGGACCTCGATTTGCTTCCGATAACCCTTCCGTTCTCATATTTTATTTTTCGTGGGTTTAGAGGGACGATACGCAGGTGGTCGATGAGCCTCTCTATGCGAACTTCTTGAGGGTCACCGGCCTGGATCGCCCCTACCGCGATGAAGTCCTTTCCAAGATGGTAATGCGACAATGGTATTTTCGTATAAAATGTTTTGTTATCGTTGTTGAGAAATGGTGAAAGATCCGCAAAAGAAAGAAAAAGGTTAATTTTCTTTATTAATCGCTCGGCAGAATGAGGCATTGACTTGTATTTCGCTCTGGGGTTTTATTTTATAGTGCAAGATGGTTTTTTTTATGGGATAAAAGTAAATATGTTGAGCGATTCGATCAAATTACTCTACCGTATCTCTTTTACTGAATTTTCTATCTTATTCACGTGGTCTTCAGTGCATTTACCTATTTTACTTTCTTTCAATGAATTTCATGTTAACCACTGGTGTGATTAATTATGTAGGAGTCTGATGGAAATAAAGTGGTGAAGGAGGTGATTTATGGTCCTTGTGAGAAGAAATATCGGTACTGCAAGGTACTTAAAAGTTTCCATCAGGGATGCCTTGGACCTCTTTTTCATTTTTTTTTTCTTTTGAGAAATCCCATCCTTTTTCTTACTAAATAAACTATTTTTTCTCTTTGTGATTTATTGAACTCTCCTACTTTATCCACTCAAATGCTATGATAAACTTTTTTTATATAAAGAGTATCTCAATTCTGTAACTTTCATTTTTCTGATATGTACTGTATACTAAACTTTCAAATTTACAAAGGGAATGGGCTACTTGTCTCAACTGTTCTTAAGCTACTGTGTTTAACATCCACTAACTTTGCTTATTTCTTCGACGGATTTAACTTTTACCACTGACCCGGCCAAGAATCTAACAATGTAACCAGTTGTTCGAAAGTAATATGCTTGTAGTTCATTTAGTTGAACTACTGTGAAGGATGATGGATGCATGCACATTGCTGTTTTTTTTCTTGCAGAAAACATTCATTATGTTTTCTTAACTTTGTCCCTTTTGCTATATTCTTTGCGACTAGAAGAAAAAGCAGCTATACAGCTTATTACTACTACTAGAATCTAGTATTCCTTACAACGAAATAAATTTATTAAAGAACACTTTTTTCTTATCAATCATCATGCAATTTCTCAATTGATTACGGAGTTAATCTATTATTGGAATATAATTAACTTTTTCCTTTTTTTCTTGTGACTAATGAACTATCTTGATGATGATATATTTTCTTTCTGGCTTCTTTGCAGCATATAGCAAAGCAACGACTTCCTAATTTGGCAAATGATTTGATGAAGAAAGGAAAACATTTTATATTGATACGTAATCCGCTTAATATTTTGGTAATTACACCTTCAGAAACACATGCTTTTTTCCGTTCATTCATTTTCTAACTCCCTGACTTCGCCATGCAATTTTTTTTTTTCCATTTGAATTCATGATCCTTTAAATTAACTGAACGTCATTGATATTTTTTTTATTGGCTAGAGGTTTTGATGATGTTTCTTTGTCTAATGATTAATATCATTGTTATATTTCTGGTAGTTTCTCCGTGAGAAGCTTTGTTAGACGGAAACTTTAGGCTTACAATTTGCTGCAATTGTTGCTTAATGACCCAATGAAACTAAAATTCATATATATAGGTGTCTTTTAATTTCTTATTCGATAGACTAGTTAATCTGTTGCAAAAATTCTAATGCATGATAAAGTTAATGCTCTATTTCCTCATGCCTCAACACATTTGAGATTCTGTCTGATGCAACTGCAAATGAAATATGCTTTGCAACTGAAGCTGAGGTGGAAGAAATCAATGAATTTAAACTAGAGGTTCAAGATTTGAGTGAGCCATTCTAAATTAAAAAAAAAAAGCGTAGATCAATTGATCACTGGATTGATACATTTCATAATTCCTCAACTTTACCAGAGATGTTCAAAAAATTTCTTTGTCCTTTTTGTGCATAATTTTCCATTATTTGGTTACTTGTCGGAAGATTAATAAAAGTGCACCCAAGTATGCACTACTGGACGTACTTTTGTTGCAGTAGGCTACACTGATGCAATAATTGATTAAAATGTTATCAAATACTGTTCACATTGTACAATTCAAGAAGCGAGATATTCCTCATTGTTTTATTGACTATATGGTTTTGTATGTGGGCAGCAATCATTCAACAGAGTCATACCAGCTTCATTTCTTGAGCTGGGTTTGGGAAACCTTGTATCCATATACAGCGAGCTTTGTGAGCTTGGAAAATCTCCACCTGTAATAGATGCTGATGATTTGCGAAAAGACCCAGAGGTCAGTTCTTCCTGATATTGTTTTTGTACACAGTTTTGATTACATGATTTTAGACACTTTTCGGTGTGGCTTTGGTTAATGATGTTATTTTCTGTTCTGGGGTCTGAATGAGAGAAGTTCCTCTGGAAGATCCTGCAGTGTAAAAAGGCTGGAGATTCACCTTTAGCTTAGGAATCATAGATCATATCACAAAGGATAAATTGATGATTATTGGTCAAAAAGTTCCACAGGATTGAGATAAAACAAGCAACTTAGCATCCAAAAACTCGTTGATAAATCTTCTGGTATAAACATCTTAGTGTCGCATGCTTATCGGCAAACTTTATCTAGCTAGATTCTTAGGTTTTTGCAGTAGCTATGTAATTGAATGTTAGGGTCATGTCATGGATATATGTTACTTTCACATTATATGGAGAAGTTTAATATCTTGGTATTGAACATTGAATCAATTGTGTGAATGGGCCAATGGTACTAAGTACTAATATCAGTGGACTAGGTATCACTGATCGAAGATGTACATTGATTGAGACACACATCTGGCAATATAAAAGTTAAAAAAAAATAGACAATAATATATGACTACACATAAATCCTTTTATAATGTAGTATTAAAATAGCTAATGTTAATCTAACACCTTTTGTATGACAAATAATTAGATTAACTTTATTAAATCAACATTTTATAAAAAAACTAAGATGTTAGAATATTTAACTATTCAGTGATAAAAAATTAAAATTTGTTTAAAATATTCAAAGATTTGAATAATAAAAAAGATTTTTTCAAAAATGACCAATTTCTTGCATGGCGAAATTGAAATGTAATTGTAAAATTGAAATTTTAAGATATATTAAAAATATAGTTTTAAAATGTTAAAAGTTGGATACAATTTTAGAGAATATTAAAATTAAAAAAATTGCTAGCTTTGAAATAAAATAGTATGGAAATTAGCTATAAGTACTAAAAATAATAATACCTATACACTCAAATTATTAATATATATTTTTTCCAAAATAAATTATGATAAATATATCTCTTCCAAATAATCTTGTACAAAATCAGTACTATTTATTTTGTTTTATTATTTTTCAATTTAATTTGGAAAAAACAAACGAAACATTCTACTAGTTTTGAGCCATGCACTTTGACTCAAACAACTTTTTGATAATGCACAATTTAAATACCAAAGCACTCCAAACACACACCAGGAGTGTAGATTCATGTTCTACCTGAGAAATATAGGAAACAAAGAAGATTTTAATGCTATTTTGGTACAAATGAATCTGTCATCTCTTTTTTTTAATAAAGAAATTTATCATTCTTTGATAGATTTGGCATGGTAAACTGTTGTGTTTTTCTGAAAGTGCTAGCTTTCTAGATAAGAGATGGTACTTAAATTTAGGTTCAAATTGTTTGGCTTTGGAAAGCAGTGAAACACTATATATTCTATGATATTGAGGTTCATGATTTTTTTCACATATTTGCACTATCTTGCAGACTGTCTTGCGGGGTCTTTGCCAAGAATTGGATATCCCTTTCCAGACATCAATGCTCAGGTAGAGCAATAATATGCTTCTGATTTCTCTTTGGAGTTGATGTCTACATAAATGACAAATAAGAGGATACTAGAAGCTTAGAAATTTTATTTTTAATGATCATTTAATATTGCTATCTCATCCTATGCTTTCATTGTATAGCATGAAACATTTTCGTTGTAAAACACATGAATTTTAGGTTTTTGACTTACGTGGCATCCTAGGAAGAGTTCTGTATCATGAGATTGAGCTTGTTTGAAGGGCAAAACCACTATTCATAAACTTTTGTATGTACTTCTCCTTTCACTAAGTTGTATTTGATATTTTGCCCATTCTCTACTTAATTTTGCTTCTTATCTTCCTTTCTTTATCATAGCAACTTAAATCTTTTTGTTTGAAAATCTTTTATGTGTTTGTTCTCTTTAAATTATTTCCTTCACCCAAGGTTTTCATTCTTGGTCTATGGATTAAGGTGTACCAACACAGACATATCGGTACCAAACATATCAACTACCAGTAACATCTCGAGAATTGAAACCCTTTACCACTTCAAATATGCAAGTTAGTGTGATCAATATTCTTTTGGAATTTTATATCCATTAATGACATTAAATATGCAAGTTAGTGTGATCAATATTCTTTTGGAATTTTATATCCATTAATGACATTATTTGCATAGATTCTAGCAATATAATGTTATTGGAGTTCTCTCCTCATCTAACTTATGGCACTATCACAAATCTCGTGTCTTCACTTAGATGACAACTTCCCAGTGCTTATACTTTTGTTTCCAGTCAACAAACGATCCAATTAAACACCTTCTTTTGGCACTTATATACCAATTCGAGCATTAGTTAGAAGGCTACATCAGTTACTATCTTCTTACCATTGGTACCGATTTTTATCTTTCACAATAAAAGTTTTATTTGTTGTTCATTATAATCTAAGTTGCTGAATAGCTTTATTAGCCCAACTCATCCAAACTAGTACGAGAATCTTTTTTTCTTGCTAAATAATAACTAATATACTGGCACAAGTGTCCACTTGATAGCAATTTTCTTTCTTAAAAACTTATGAGTTTCTCAGGAAATACATAATAGTTTGAAAGCAAGTGTTACCCTCTCTCTTGATCCCGTGACTATCCTTGGCTATAAAAAATAGACATGTGAGTAAAAAAATTGGACCAGGTGTGAATACCACAATAACATACACTCGATTATTCTCTGATGAAAGTAGCCTCGTATAAATTTTAAGCTCATCAACATGATATACCAAAAAGGAAACACCTCCCTACCTATTGAAATACAATTCTGTTAACGCTTCTGTCCTAATTCATTTAAACATCCTCTTGGTTTGTAATATGATTACAAGATTGATTACTGAAGCTTAGTATGCTGATCCTTTTTACCTCAACGGAGATGGATATGTAATTTATATTTTATAATTATTCTTCACTCTTGATATCATCTTTCTTACATTATGGACTCAACTCTTGACTTCATCTGCTACTGTTGCTACAGCTGGGAAGCTGGTCCGAAACCAGTTGATGGAATTTGGGCTCCTTGGTGGTATGGGAGTGTGCACAAGTCCACTGGATTTGAAAATACACATCAACGTTCTATGGTAAGTTCCATTCTTCTGTCAAGTTAAGTTAGTATTTACTGACCATAATAGCTATGCTTCCTCGTATATATCGCCTAAAAACAATTATAAGATAAAGCTGTTACTGATGCTAGTATTGCGTATACTTATTATCATTCAAATACGTGGTGTACTAAACCAAGTAGGAAAATGGTAACATGTGGGGGGTGCAAGAGACACTAATGTGGAGTCACCTATGAGGAGTAGAAACCCTACAAACTGCCCTTGTATACAAATGCAGCTCACACACCTGCACTGGAAGGACGTGTCTACATTGGCACATGAAAGCACGTGACGCCCACAACAAAAGACAAGTATCATCCCCTACATATAGGCCGTTATGCATGAGGCCTGTGAAGGATTTCTACTTCACGTATAAGCCATGAGCTCATATATTTGGTAGTTAAAAGTATTGGGCCTTGGGTGTCATGTAAAGCAAGATGAAGCATTGCCACGTATTATATTTGAATTGACAGACCAGTGGGCTTATTGGATCTGGTTCTATAAAAATTTATTGCAGCTTTTAGTTTCTTTTGTATTTGTAGTTGGAGTATGGAAATAATGAGATACTTTAAAATTACGTGTTTTACTAGACAACCATATTCTGTCATACTGCTGTAGTAATTTTTCATAGTCCCATCAGCCGCCCATGAACTATTCTAAGTTCTACTGTCCAACACATTGGCTTCCAAAGATGTGTAATCATTGTGATGTAATTTAATATTAAATAATTTGGTGAGTCATGCTATTCGCACTAAACTGATTGATACAATTTATTGTTATGCATCAGACCTATTTTTTCTGTCTTCTTATTGGCAAATATGAGTGTTACTCATATAAAAAAACCATGCAGCCTTTTCCACTGGAATTATATGAATTGTTAGAACAAAGCCTGCCTTTCTACAACATGCTCAGACGCCACTCTAGGAGATTGGTATCCTCCATTCATCCTACGTTACCTCTTCCTCCTCTTCCTGTCCCGGCGAATGAGAAGATACTTGTTTGGGTTGGTGATGAGCTCTTACCTCGTGAGAATGCCAAGGTATAGGAAAAATATTCTGATTGCCACTTGTACAGTTACACTTGGACTGATTGCTTCATTGTGTTAGTTGCCTTAACCATGCTGTTCTTAAAGGTGTCAGTGCTTGATTCAGTTGTCCAAGGTGGTGATGCAGCTTGGGAAGGACTCCGTGTCTATGATGGAAAAGTTTTTAAGCTTGAAGAACATTTAGATCGGTTATGTTCTTTAACAGTTTATTATTGTGATGCTTTCGTATATAACAACTATGAGGCGCTGACATAGTGCTTGGTTTTTCCCCATTAAATTCTTAATCTACCAGATTATTTGATTCAGCTAAAGCCTTAGCCTTTAATAATGTTCCAAGCCGGGAAGAGGTAATGGTAAACTTGTTATTCCAGTATGTTGCCTTTCAAACATTACGTAACCACTATATTGGCTAAAAAATTAAACCTAATTATGTGCATTATTTGAAATTAATTTTTTTTTATTTCTTTACTTGTATTGTCTTCATGATTTACACATTCAGATAAAGGAAGCTGTTTTCAGAACACTTATTTCAAATGGTATGTTTGATAATGCTCATATTAGGCTCACTTTGACACGTGGCAAGAAGGTAATTGGTAATTTGGTACACTAGTTAATCTATATAAAAATATGACATGTTATATACTGTATTTATCTACAGATGATGTATTTCTCTCTTGTAGGTTACATCTGGAATGAGTCCAGCTTTCAATCTTTATGGATGCACTTTGATTGGTATGGTTATATCTTTTATGATTTTATCTATTTTATTTAGTTGAGTTCCCTATACATCATCATCTATGTAATTGACTAATTGATCTTGTTTTTTATTATTTCTTTTTTCCCATTTCTTTTGAGGGTCCAAATCATAGTTTTAGGTTTTGGTACCGAAACTACCGCGGTACCGGCCAGTTTGTATCGGTCCGGCGAGGGACCGGCACCGGAAACCCTCGGAGCAAGTGGCAGGCGGCGAGGCGACGACGGAGGCGACAGCGGGCGGTTCGAAGCTTCCAACGAAGCGAAGCTTCCGCCGCCTTCTGCCGCCGCTAGGGCATCGCCGGTTTTCATTACCGGTACCGGTAGTATGTACCGGTCTGGCCGGGGCCGCGGCCGCCGGCCGGACCGATACTTGAAACAAACGCTGGTCCAAATAATGTGCATGTGTCTTATATGTGATCAAACTTCAAAGCATTATGATCAGTATGCTCGTGTAGTGAAAATGCACCAGCCTGATCTGCCAGACTTGTTTCATTGAACAATGCAGTGCTTGCAGAGTGGAAACCACCAGTTTATGATAATTCAGGAGGCATAAAATTGGTTACTGCAACCACTCGACGAAATTCACCAAATGTAAGATACCCTGTCTTTTGTGTTCAATTTTATTCTGTGCTTGCTTTATTCAAATATAGAATCATTTGATTCTTGCTCTAATTAATTTACCAAACTTTCAAGTCAACTAATAGGTTCAAACAATTGCAATATACTGGGAGAGTGGTAGTATGATACATCTATCAGTATTTATCTATTGTATGAGCATATATACTTTGAAATTTCAACTGATTTATTCTTTCATATTTAGTCCTTATTTCATATAATTTAACTATAATTTCAACTATAATTTAACATTCTCAGATATATGCCACTATTGTCGTGAAGGCTTTAAAACAAGAACTGTCAGATATGTATCTCAATATAAGTGAATAGAAGTTTGGCCTGGTCTGATACTTTAAAAAGATCAATTGAATTTAATCTTATTTGATTTATTATTTTTCAGAAATCTGCGGACGATAGAACAGAGTTGTATACTTGTTTAAGTTTACACGTGAAACTACCTCAAATGTTAAATTATAGTTTATGTGTTTGAACTTTGAAAAGTAGTTCGATCAGTGAATAGAATAAGCCATAATAGACTGCACCAACCATAATAGTTTTCTTAGTTTTAAATAGTAAAATAATTTGAATTTACTTTAAGAAAAAGTCTCAAGCAACCAACTGCACAATACTTCGACAGCCAGGTTTTTGTAAACCACTCTATAAGTAGTTAATTTTAAGTCTTCTTTCTTCTTGACATTGTATAAACACACTTTTCCATCTCAATCTTTTATGTACTTAAGAGAGATTGTATGCTACTTTCTTCCAGAGCATAGACTCCAAGATTCATCACAACAATCTTATCAACAACATTTTGGCTAAGGTTTTTCTTTTCCTTCCAGATGGAATTATACCTTTCTTTTCTCCTCTTCTTGTTTGGTTGATAAGCTTCTGTGCTTTGCAGATAGAAGGCAACCTTGCCAACGCAGATGATGCCATCATGCTAGATAAAGATGGCTTTGTCTCTGAAACTAATGCTACAAACATCGTGCGGCATTCTGCAAATTATGATGGTGGTGTTTTGACGTAAAATATTCGGTAACATCTTTTTTTTTTTGCAGTTTATGGTAAAAAAGGGGCAAGTATCTACTCCTCATGCTGACTATTGCCTTCCAGGCATTACTCGAGCAACTGTAAGCTCAGTCATTTCCCGTTTTACGTAATAAACACAAAATTTTATATGCTTACACATATTCTCAAAATTTTCACACAAATCTAAAATGCCAGGAACCATTCAGTTTGCAAACATGTTATGCAAGATACAGATACAGAAACTTGGAACTGAAACCTGTGTTCGTTTTCTAAATTCTCTTTCTGTTAAAATTAAAACTGATTTTCTTTTTCTGTTTCCAAACATGCATCCGACAGAGAAAATTTTCTCAAAGCTATAGTATCGCGCATGTCTTTCCATACTTCAAGTAAGAAAATTAGACGAGCGTTTATTTTAGATATATTCAGTGTTGAATATAAATCTATGAGCTGGAAAGAAAGCATTGCCTGATTAACAAAGACTAGAAAGCTTAGTGCACAAATCAGAAGTAACCCTACTAAAAACCTGCTTAACTTAGTCTAGCGCATAAATTAAGAAATTACTTCTATAAAAAATTTGGAAAAGCAGAGGAAAGAAAATATCCAACAGTTCCTTATCTGACTTAAATGTCATGTAGTGATCCAGTAACTTAGAACCTTAAGAATGTGTATGTTAATTTATTTGAGAAATTATGTTCTCTATTTCAAAATTCTTGTTTTTAAGATTTTTCTTGATGTTGAACTGGTGTTTTATTTTGTGCTTCAATGTTTAAGAATAAAACAAATTTCACAAGTTGAGCTAAGGTGATCTGTAATTTACTGTCATATAACATAGTAAATGTCTAGCCATTTCATCATTTAAGAACTTTCTTACATGAGTATTGAAGAATCCAATACATGGGTGTTCTCACTTTTTTTTAGTAATGATGCACAATAAGTTTGGTCAGTGAAAACTTTGTCAGCTAGCTTTCTAATTGAGATCCAATTTTATGCGTTGAAAAATTACAGGTTATGGATCTTGTTGTGAAAGAGAACCTCATTCTGCATGAGCGACGGATAAGTCTCTCTGAGTTTCATGCTGCAGATGAGGTACGAGATTTCAGTTCTCAAAACTTTGTCAAATATGACGCAAGTGTCTGAGTTCCATTTTTCGAATCAAATTAACTGAATGACTATGTCAAATTGGTGCCTTCCCCTTACTTAGCAAAGTTACCTTGGATGAGGCATATGGTTTAGATATCCATAAATTTGGTTACGTTAAAGTGCTTGATTTTCCTTCTGTAATTGAACTAGATAGTATATTAAAATGATTTGTTCACACGCACGTTAGTAATCAACCTGACTATCATAGTATCATTAAATATATGCACTGTCGTTATAAAATAATGTATCATTTATCATTTTGTTCCTTTATATATTTTCCTTTCTTTGATTGGAATATATAAGAATGTGTTCATCAATATAATGCTGCCAGATGCCAAGTAGCTAGGTGATCAACAAGTAAAATGTGGAAGCTAAAGTTAACAATAAAAGTTCATAGTAACCTAAGAAATTGCAGCTTAAGAAATGTGATATTGTAGGATGCAAGAAGATATACTGATGGGCAATCTTACAATGAACTAGTAACATTGTCCCTGTGCAAAACTATTATTGAGAGCAAACGAGTGACAAAGAAATTAGATTTAATGATCCTTTGTTGAAAATTTAATGTTTTTTATTTCAATCTCAAGCATCCAGTGGAAAAAATATATGTATTTTATCTCTATAAGGTGGATTTCATGTTGCCAAGTCATTTGTACTTCATACAAAATCTTTATTGGAAAATAAATAAGTTGGTGTTATAAATTTTTTCGTGATGCCAGTGCTTTATGTTTCATATAAATTCTCTACGGGTACGAAATAAATGCATCTTTAAAAAAGTTGATCTCTAGTTGAAACCAATAATAGGAGATCACCAAATCTTCTTATTTTATTTCTTTACTGGATTGTGGTTTAAGTTATCTCAATTATACAAATGCTTGTTTGGAAGAAGTCATAATATAGTTCTTGAATTACTCTATTTGAATTTAAGATAAAACTTAAGAAATGAATTTCAATATAAGATTAAGGATTTCCAAATCTTATGGTAAATGTTCGGATTTCTAAATCTCATGTACCTAGATTAACTTTGATACCCGTATTTATCTGTTTTGTGCGCATTATTTTGTGTTTTCCATAGAACGATCTCGATTTGTAAATCCCTGTTGTCATACAATAAACCATTAATAGTACAAAATATAAAAACAAAACATTGAAATATAGAAAAAAAATTACTTGATATTAAGAAAATTAACTATGCTGATCCTGAATTATCTTTCTTGATGATGTCATTTTCTCTCATGTGTAGGTTTGGACAACTGGAACAATGGGTGAACTAACACCAGTAAGTTCTCCACTCATGCGTCTCTTTGACTTGTATTCAACAATATACTTCAAAGTTCTAATTGGCAGTTGGTTCATATGTCATGTGTCAATACCTGTAGGTTATAGGCCTATAACATTTTCTATTCTCAAAATTTAGTAGAAAGATTTATATCATATGAGTAGCCTTAAAGTTTGACAAGTAAGCGTCCTTACGGATTGCTTAAATGTAGCCCTCACTAATTACTATTTTTTAACTTTCTTGACGACATCAATTCCTCCTTGCAAAGCTCAAGAACAAAAACTTGCAGTGTCGCCTCTAGCCAAATCTAACTTATTTCCCATTCACGAATAGTCACAATAATGCATTCCTTTCCTAGAGCTTTTATTTAACCTGTCACAGTAAGTAACCTAGAAAAAGCTGGCCTTTTGCTTTTGATCTAGGAGTGATACAGTTTCAGAACCTGTGCAAAGAGAAACAAAAAGAAAGTTCGAAGACCCTACTTCGTTGAGCTCGCTTCCGATCTTTATTGACAATGTGATTAAACGTTTAATAAGAGCTGCTTGTAACAGGTTGTCTTGATTGATGGCCGTGTCATCGGAAACGGAGAAGTTGGCCCAGTTACCAGAAGAATACAAAATGCTTACAGTGCCCTGACTGCAGAGCTTGGCGTGCCGATATCCTTGCATGGAGAGCGATAACATGGCTGCTTGATAAGGAATATATATACTCACTGCACGTAGTGTAATAAGGTTTACTTCTCCCATGACATTGAACCGACTAATCAACGGAGATTGGTCACCTCTCAAGCGTGTAGTGGATAATAAAGACGAATAATATGCCATGCATATTGGTCTAGTGGCAGTGATACAATTGTAATCGTTAATATTTTCTTAAATTAGCAGAGGTAATACTTTGATTAAATGATATAGGATATCAAAGTATATGAATATCATCCTACTGACCTCTGCAATGGTCTGTGTTTGTGTAGTCTTAAATAAACTTAATCGGATAACTTTTGGGTTCTTGATGCATGTAGCTGCTGTTCAAATTGTGCCTTGTAGAGAAGATGGTGCCTTGTGAGGGGTTTTTTTTCTCAGTTTTGCTTTTGCTCGGCTTTCACTTTTGGATATAGAGCTGTTATAATAAAAAAAAATTATATAAATAAAATATGCCTGGCAATTCGGGTCAGTTCGGGTCAGCGAGTTATAAATGAGTTACGTCAATTGTGACATGAGATCCGATTAAGTCAATTCGAATATGACTCGTTTAATTAATTAGATCAAATTGTGTAACCTGAATACGATCTGAATATAATCGGATCAACTCGACACGACCCGAATAATTCGTTTATTATTTATATTTTAAATATAAATAATAAATTAATAAAAATTATATTAAAATTAATAAAAATTTGAGCTTATGAGTGGACCAAAATCTAAGTTATAAGATAGTTAAAAGACATTTGGGCTTATAGGCTAGCAATAAGAATTAGATAAGCCTATATTTAAAATATATATATATATATATATATATATATAGTAATCGGGTTAAGTGGGTCAACCCGATACGATCCGATTATTTTTGGATCATAAAGATTAATTTGTTTATGACCCGAATACGATTATGATTAACTTGAATTCGTCTAATTTCGTATCAAATCAGATTGACTCAGCAGTCGTGTCAAATTTTACCATGTCTAAAATAAAAGTTTCTGAAAAGTAAATACGAACAGAAGTCAATAGGTAGGCAAGCAGATTTCAATCCAACTAAAAAACAGAGGACAGCTTCTCAAAACAAGCGCTCCCTATCAGAGCGGTTGGAAGTACATTTGTGATTATTGGTACTATAAAGTGCTCTATCGTACCAAAAGAATTGTTAATTATTTGTACATTTGTTCCGATCGTGAATTCTGGCGTGTGCCCTGGTTTTTATATGATCTTTGAGCTGTGCCAATTCCTATTTATCTTCTGTCATTCGCTTTCGTCAGGCAACAGAAATAAGGCTGTTTCCACAAGAGAAAGCAAGGTTTTGCTGTGCCGACTCACTCCAACATTGCCGGAGAATATCTGGAAACACTCTAGTTCCGACGTGGTCTCTGCCGCAGACTCCAGCAGCCTTTTCATCTCCAGTTTCCTGAACAGCTGGACGCTGCTTCTGCTGGATCTCATCATCCAAATAGCCTGTTCAATTACGTACCTTCTTATCCCTGGAACCTTAACATCTGGATATATGTATGCTTCCAGCACATGTGCAAGCCGCCCGACAAGGGCAGCCTCTTCAATCCTAGCTTGCTTCATTGCTTCGCCAAATCCTTCAGAATCCATGAACTTGCAGATCTGCGTGGTCAAACCGGCAGATATCTCGACTAGTTTTTCCTTCCCTTCTATTAATGCCATCAGGACCTGTTCATACAACAAGAGGTACACTGTGATCTTACAATTCTTCACTTGATTGCCGAGGCATGATCGAGCTGAGAAAGATATTTTACCGTGGGCATGGCGGCGGTGATCCCTCTGAGGCGATCAGAGAATTCAGAGCTACTGTAGGCACACAGATTGCGCAGAATCGTCGAAGCGTTTACTCGGCGGACAGGGTCGGTCAGCGCGTTCGTGAGCCGCCCCAGCATCTCTGGTTCCATCAAGATTCGACCGCAGTTCTTCTCGCTGTCCAGCGCCAGGATTGCCAGCGTCTCTCCTGCTTCCTCGCAAGCTGAGTTCTCGTCCTCGTTCGATGCTGTCTTGAAGAAGACGGCGGCGAGCAGCCTGATAACTCCACCTGTGCCGCCAATCTTCTCCCTGGCGCTGCTGTCCATGGACAGGCACTTTAGGATCTCGATTGCCAGCTTCTTGATAAGGACGTCTCCATTTTTCTCTAGGATCTGCCTTAAGTTGCTCACCGTGAACACATTTTCCGCAACCTCCTGCTGGATCATTTGACCAGTGCCTCCGTCGGCGCTAACCAGCATCTTCACCACCTGCAACGCTCGTTTGAGCGTTGCAATCTGGGACTGATCTGTCGCCATTGTTTTGACGGCGCCGGTGAGGTCTATGATCTTCGGCACCAGCCCCCTGGTAGTACAGATCTTCCAGCGGTTGGCGTGGTCAGCTGCAAGCTTCTTGAGGATGACGAGGCCCAGAAGATTGAACTCCGACGAGTCGTAGTTCACATCGCGAGCAGCATCGAGGAGCGACGACAGCGACTCCATGGCACCTGGGATAGCGGCAACTCGGAGCGCGTTTCTTTTCCTTCCGGCGAGCTTCGCCACGATGTCCGCCGCGCACCTCCGTATCTCCTCCTCGCCCGGGTTCTTCCAGTTGAGCATCTCGACCAGTCTCTCCATCGCCGAGCTCGATGTGCCAATCTTCCGCAGCGCGCCACCGGCGAAGCGGTCGCTGTGCGCCAGCTTGTGGAGGACTCGGACTCCCATCAACTGCTCGCTGTGGAACAGAGAATCCAAGAGATCCTTGGCGAAGCTCACCAGGTCCAGCCTAAGGCCATCGAAGACGCTGTCGTTGATGCACTTGGAGTAGGCCTCGTAGAAGAATCGCCGGAGCGGAACGATTCCCGACGGCCCGAGCTCGCTCTCTGCGCTTACACTGCCGAGCAGATCGCACACGTGGATCCTCAACGCCCAGTAGACCTTCTCCACGAGAAACACGAGAGCCTCGGCGAGTGCCAGCCCGTAGAACAGATTCAGCGCCGTGCCGGCATTCCTGTTGGCTTGCACTTGCTGGCCGTAATCCTGCTGGCTGAGCCGGAGTAAGGAGAGCGCCGCGCAGGCGGCGGCAGACAAGAGCTGGAGCCAGGACAGGATTCTGCTGATTGCTTTGGACGCAAAGACCCAACCGACCTGGGAGTTGCGCGTCGGCTGCTGCTGCCATTCCAGCTCGTGGCTGCGGCTGAAGATTCTGGCGCCCTCGGTGGCGAGGATCACGGTCACGAAAGCGAAGTCCGTCCTCTTAAGCTCTCCGGCGAAGCCGCCCAGGAGAACGACGGTGGCCCAGATGAACGCCAGCGCCCCGAGCCCGCTGGCCGACTTCTCCAGCACCGCTAGATGGAAGGCAAAGAACGTAAGCCTCTTCTCTGGCAAGAAGAGGTCTCCGGCAGTGGCCACATTCCTCCTCTCTGTCGGAGTTGCATTTCTGGGCTCCGGATGAGGAGCGAAGGGAGAGTTGGTCTGCCGGTTCTCTGAGATGCTTCTGCCTCGCATCGGGATGACGACAGCGTGAGGCCTCATCGTGCTCGGATCTGTTGATTGCGCTCTGTCTTCACCTTCATCTCAGTTCAATGTGGTCATCGGAACCAACTAATTCTATGATTCCGATGTTGCAAACGTGACCTTGATCTTAATTGAGCGTGATCCTGATATTGAAGAAGCAACCTCGTGCTTAGTAATCGATCGCCGATGCGTCGATGAAGCAGCTTGAAGGAGACGACGGATGACTTTTTGAGTAGGATGCGGTCTGCACTCAGCAGGTTCCTTGTAGGATTGGAGGTTTTAGATTTATAAACATAAAAGTCAACTTCGACTCATTCAAGTCTATAGCACATGCCATATAGTTGATACGAAATGGTTGACCCTGTCTGAAGAAAGGCCGCGGCTTGCAGGCATGTCAAATTTGACAGGTTTCGTGTACACCGCGAGTGGAAAGACCGCAAGAACAAATATGGCTCATTTCATGTTTCTGACTTTAGGAAATATGAAGTATTTGATACAATATTAATTAAAGGAAGCCATTGGTTAGCTTCCTGTCGCCTGGGAATTTTAAGAAGAGTAATAAAGTAAATAATTAATGCTTATTGAATGATTAGCCACCAAACTATTGGCGTGCTGAAGGTGCATTGCGGCCAAAATCAACGAAGAGGGCAGCCCACGTCTGCATATTATTTTATATAATTTGGAAGTTGGCTGCAATCTTTCCACGCAATAAAAATATCGAATTATACTATTTTTTTTTCTTATCAAAGGTCAACGGAGACGGCTGCTCTATGCAATACATTTCACAAACTCTTGCCCCTAATGTCACGGACGCACTTTCCTTAGTGCTTGATGTCCGTGCGGTACACTACTCTCCCAGCTAAGTAGCAGTGCTCAACCGATCCGGGGCAACAATCCGAAGGCAACGCAAGTAATCGAAGGCACAAGGAACACAAGTAGCTTCCACAAGACGACGAGTAAAATGCTCAGTGAAATGACTCAACCGAACACCCCGCCGTTATATTATTGATAGGGGCAACAGTACAAGGCACAAAACATAAAACAGACACTAAGTGGACATTAAGTATACCCTCGACCTATTACTTGGTGGAGAGGGCAGGTGTGTGGAACCTTGCAATTTTATACTTGCATGGGATCACAAGACTGCATTTAACCAAGGCACTACCACCCCTCTCAATCCTACACCAAGTACACAATCTAAGGGGTATGAGTAGAAGGCTTCACAAGGGTTGGGTAGGCTAATTTTACACATTTGAGCCCCCCATCCTGGAGTACTTGTGAAAACACAGTCCCCCACTCATATGTACATGCCCCGGGACAGTCCCCCGAGTGCATCACAACCCCAAAGACCCAAAACACATGGCACACATGTGCCAAACCCTGTTTTTACATGGATCTACCTATCCCCCAAGTCTTACACAAAAGATAGCATCAGGGTCGGGTAACATAGCAATTACACGCAAACTCCTCCGATCCCTGACACTAAGGCTATGTTCTAAAGAATACAATCCACAGTAAAAAAAAAAAATAATGAATCTGAATGACTTTCTATTTAGATTCATTGCTCTTTTTAGTTTTTTTCACCTTGCGGAACATACCTTAAAAGGAGCAAATTTTCATAATTCTTAGGCGTGTTTTCTTAAAAAATTTTCAAAGAATAAAAAAAAAAATACAATGAATCTAATAACTATTAGAGACTAGATTCAATATATTTTCTTTTCTTTTTCTCCTTATTTTTCCAAGAAAACAGGGCTAAGCATAATGCTAATCTATCGTTGAATCAGTTTTGAGATTTTGTTTGTATTCATGCATATATTCCAAAACTATAAAATGCACACATCCCAACGCAATTTAACGATGGATCAATTACCGTGCTTAAGATTTAAGCCTTAAGCACGAGCATGCCTAAGACTTTTTTTTCCCTAAAAGGTGAGTGTTAGAGAGCTAGAGCGTTAAAAGAAAGATTGAAGTTTTTACAAATTTATTCTCCAATTGTAACAAATTGATGCGTTCTTTTAACCAAAGTTCATTTCAATTTCAACCAATACCAAAAATTTTTTTTGGGTAGGGTGCAAAGTTAAAAAGAGTGCTTAAAAATCATAGATAGAATTTTTTTTTTATGAATAAACTATGTCCACATAATTTATGTACTCTAAGCTATAATATTATTATGGATAGACTTATCCACGATGAGAAAAATGTATTGTTTAATCATGGATAAACTATCCACGCTGCAGCATGCTATATTCACGATCACAAAAACAAGTTTTTCTCATTGTGGATAAGCTTATCCATTATAATTTTGATTTTGTTGAATAATTTAAAATGTGTAGATTATGTGAATATAGTTTATCATGAAAAAAAAAATTCTATCCATGATTTCTAAGCACCCTCAAGAAAATTTTTTCACCAATACCAATTGGTACCAATAGTATTAAACGAAGTCACACAAGAAATGCTCTTGTCCTATGGCAAGGAAGTACAATAGATCCTGGGCAGTGTTCAAATAAAATTAAAATAAAATCTCCCTAATGTTAGCATTTATTGTCAATGTTACTAATTATTTAATGTTAGCATTAACTTTGTATCAAAGCCAATGAAGGCTTGATAAAATGAGCCGAGGGGGAGGAAAGCATGATTCGATTCTCTATTTTGATTTTTTACTCACCCCCTTCTTAGTTCTTCTTTCTTTCTTTTTATCTTCTTGGTTTTCTCTGTTTTGGTTGCTCATCGCTGAAAGGGCGTCTGATCAACTTCTCCACGGTCGTGCCCGCAGGAGAAGAGTACCGGTTGTATTTTGGGTGTTCAGTCCGAATTTAACTCGCACGAGAGCCCGGATTTTCACCTAAGGACAGCGTATCGCACCTCCGGATTTTATCATTTTAATTATTTTTTAATAATCTTTTATAAATTTATTGTCTTATTATTCATCTTTATATTTTCTATTTAAATAAAAAGGTCTAGATAACATTTTAGACCAACAATCTTAGGTGAAAAATATGAGATAATATATTTTATATTTTTATTAATTATGTTGTTCTAGCAATAAATTAATTGTGAAAAAAAAAGAGGACGCATGTTGCCGTTGTTGAAGATAAAAGAAAAATTAGATTTATAAAAATAATTATATAGCATGTTGTTTGTTGCTCCCTGTTATTTAAAAGAATAAAATTTTATAGATTAATTTGTTTCTGTTTTATGCTTAACGTTCATGGTTACTGTTTCAAACATCCATAATTGAATAATGAATGTGTATACGTTTAATCGATGTTCCGAGCAAGTATAATGCTTAATAAAATAATACAAATTAGCTCCAAAGAATAAGCGGCTACATAAAGGAAAAAAATTTAATATTAATTTTTCTGTCATGTTAAGTGTGATGCTCTCGGGATATAGCACAAATCCCAAAGCACACCGAGATGGAGCGATGGCGGGACCCCCGTCATCAGCCGTGTTGGACGACTCGGGTGTGCGATCGTGTCACTGAGGCTGACACAAGTCCATAGGGCGAGGGTCGAGTCAAACCACGGAGTGTGGGTTCACACGTGGATGTGGGCTTTGGACTCGACCCATGAACCCCGGAACCTCTCGCACAAGCTTGCGAGCGTGTGCATCGAAGAGGGTCAACCGTGGGGCGATTCTGAGGTCTAATCAGCCCCGAACCTGCCTGAACCAACCTTCCAAGCTGAACCGAACCGGTTCAACCGGTTCAATCGCGCGTACGCGCGTTTGGGGAAAATTCCCCTGTTCACGCTTCGTTCTCACGAAGCTGCCGTCCGCCGTCGATTCAGCCAACCAGAGGGACGCTCGCCTGATTTGGAAGGTGGCCAGAGGTGCGTGCTGGCGTGGCGACGAGGGCGACGGCGATTGAGGGCTAGGACTCCTACGTGGACGAGCCTAGGGCAGATTTTCGGATCTGCCCCGGTGGAAGCGAGATCTCCGGCCAATCACCGGCGGAGATCGCGGTTGCGTGGCGACGAAGATGGAAATCCCATCCTCGTCGAGGGGCGGTTGCAATCAAGCGGAATCGAGCGCTTGTGCAAGGTCTGACGACGGCGAATTTTAGATCTGGGAACAGAGGACGTTGTTTGGTGTCGGCGATGAGGCTCCGGCCATGGACTCGTCGGCGTACGCTCTCAGATCGACTCACCGGTGCCCTGAGGTAACGAGGAGACCATCTCCTCCGGCGCCGGCAGCCAGATGCGGGAGTGCGATCGGATTTTCCGATCGTCGGTTCCACGCAGCCACAACTTCCATTGGGTTCAGAATCACGTCGGCGGCGGCTTCTCCGGCGACGTTCCTTCGGCGGAGGCGTCTCCGTCTGTGGGCAACCAGATCCTGACCCTCCGGCGCAGCTCCGGTGGCCGGACGGTGACGGACGGGAGAGGGGATCATTCCCCTGTTTCAGCCGAGGTCTCGGCTTCATTTCGGACGCGAGCGGGAAGAGGGAGAAGGGGCTTCTGCGCGCGTGTTCGTACGCGTGTCTCACTTCGACTCTGACCGGACCTTTCAACGCAGCTTCTCGGAGGTTCTCGGTGGGCTCGGCTCGTGGAGTGGTGGCACGCTACAAGGGTAAACCCTCCCCGGATCTATCGTGTGTAGTGGTAGTAGGACGGGTTTCTCGTGTGTAGTGGATAGAGACTTTACCGCCGTCCGGACTTCGTGTGGCTTTTCGTCCGAACGGTTCTCTTGCGCTATCTGTGTCCGCATATGTGTAGTGCGGATTTGTGACTGTTTGCAGGTGCTTGCTTGCCTGCTCGCTGCAAAGTCCAGGACGTGTGTGCCGGCACCCTTGAAGGTGTTCGCCACCGTCCCCTTGTGATTGATTGAGGCCGCGCCGGTGCCTATCTCGGCTGTGTAGAGAAAGGAGCGCGGGCTGAGGAAATTTCTGTGAGTGCAAAGTGTTTTGGAGAGTCTCCATCACTTTGACACAGTTGAGAGATCTGTATTCGTGTCCGAGGGGCAGTATTTATACCGAACCCTTCGCGCACGTGGTGTGAGGACTTGTAGAGTGCTGGGCCAGCTTCCGCAACGCGATCCTAACCGGTCGCGGGCCACTCTAGTGTAGGGCTGAGATCTCCGCGAGGGGATCTGCCGGTTGTGGTTAAGTTTATTATTAAAAATATAAATTTGCCCATAACAAACCGGTATTAGAGCTTAAGTTTGTGTAAGTCTATTGTTAGGGATATCGACGTCGGTGTACGCTGTTTGGAGGGTGCGTACGTCGGTGCCTAGCGCCGGGGCGTAGTCTCTCAGCCTCTTCACTGATCGCTCAGTTCCGACACAGACCGAGCACTGCTTATCTCTTTTCAGTGCACCCAGAGGTCAGACCATCAGATCTCATTCCACCAGCAGAACTTCAGAGTTACTTCTCACAATCACAATGGTTACAGCTGCAGAGCGCATCTCCCACTTGGAGACTGCGATAGGGAACTTCGATAGAGACGCTACGATCATGAAGCGTCTCGAGGCACTTCGGTCGGTGGTCTCGAGGTTACAGCTATTTACCTTAATCTTCTTATTGCGCATTTATGAAAATTTTAATGGGTGGATTAAGATATTATTTTTACAGTCATAATAAAATAAACATTCTCATTACAATTTCTTGCATCTTAGACGAGATGTTTTTTTTTTTGTAATGCTTGATAAATAAGCATTATATGGCTATATATTATTAAAAACCAATAGTTTAGCCCTCTGCAATTTGCATGCAGAATATGTTTATGTTGGGTTTTTAACCTAGCACGTTTTTAGGTAAACTCGGTTGCTAAATTAATAAACTGTTAATAATATTTTTAATATTTGTAACTTTTAAAATTATTATTTTTTATACTGTTCTCAGCTTCTCTTCATTTAATATTTTAAATAAATTGATTTATAATGTTGTGCATAACATTATGTATTATTTTTTATTGATATCAAATTTGCTACTAATGTTACTTGTTAATGTTAAATATTGTTTTACACTGTTACATATTAACCCGTATTATTACAGTCATGAATTGATTTCATTGCCGAAATTTACAATGACTTCTTTCAACATTCTTTATTTAATGTGTGGTTTAATTTAATTAAATAATAATAATTGATTAGACTGATCGATTTTCACTCAACTTTCTTACATATATTTCAACGTGACTGAGCAATATTGGATTTTATTTCAAGCAATGTAACATATTTGATTTATTATGTTACTATTTTAATATTGTCATTGTTACATTATTGTTTTAAATTAAATAGAAACTATATGGTATGCTGTTTTAATTGATAATGGCATGCTGTTTTAATTAATAATTAAAACTCTATTTGTCAGCGGCTTATATTAAAAAATTGTAGCCAATGCAAGAAGCACTGTTGTGATAATAAGAAGGAAAAATTTCAAAATTCGGGCATCTATTTATTTATATATCTTGCTTAATTCGTTAACTGTTAAAATATGTATTGCTCATTTAATTGTTTTAATTGTTTTGTAAGTAGAATTGCATGAGTAAAATGTAGTTTATTTTTATTTATATTCATGTTGAAAATGTTGGATAATATTTTGAACATATTGGATAAAGGAGCATAATATATAATTTAAATATTTGTATAATATTTATGAACATTGTTCAAATTATGGTTTTCTTTTGACTTTCATGAAACTAATGTTTATAATATGATATTCATCATAATCATAATGTGCATAATGAACCTAATGTGCATAACAAACATAATGCACATGATGATTATTTTAATAATGATTCTCTAAAATGATAATATCATTTATAAATTAGGCTAATGATCCTAAATGTGGGGTTGACATAATTTATAATATAATTTATAATTGTATATCATCTAATTCAACTTAATCTGGCTTAGGCCAAATTAGAACAAGCATAATGTGTAATCTAAATACTTAAACTAATACTTATAGACATAATGCAAAATATAGACATAATATAAAACATAATGGTCATAATATACATTTTGGAAATACACTTGTTATACATATAAAAATGATGTACATGTAAATGGTGAATATAATATATATTTTAAAAATAAATAAATAAATAAATCTATTCCCTTAAAATTAAAAATGGTTTCACTCCATGATAAAAGCAACTAAAAGCCTAATTAATTTTTAGGCCTAGTTGCTGCTTAAAACAAAAAAAATCCTTTCTTTCTCTAAATTCAAGAATGAAATTTTGAACTAGGATTTAAAGATAAAATAAAATAAATAAAACTAAAAAACTTAGACATAAGCCAATAAACTATAAAGTAGGAATAAACTAAAAAAAGAGTAGCCATATTCAAACTTAGACATAAGTCTATATAATAGCTTGACTCATAAAAAGTTGCAGCTCTTTCTTCTATAAAGATTGAGTACAACAAAGCTATTGGCATGACCAAAGCTTGCCCAAGATTATAATCTTGGAAGTATCGATAGGAATGAGATTACTCTGAAAATAGGTCTCTCAGCGGTGGGAACCCAACCTCTGTGATAGGAGATCTCTTGAAGGAGGTTCAATGTGGTAATAACAAGCTGATTGATTGGCCGGGAAGCACTTTGAAAAATAAAAATTATAAAACACTACGGTGTATAAAAATATTTATGTGATAGAGTTGATACTCTACACTCTCATTCCTGAGGATATATTTTTTGTGCTTCTTATTGTAGAGGTAAGGAAAATTTCCCGAAGTGGTTAATTACCATGAGATGAGCCTCTACACTCATCCCTTGTAGGGAACTTCTTATATAAGAGAGTCTGTATACGGTCGTGGCTAAGGACATGGACAATCCTCAGAAGCTCTCATGAAGATACACGCGCACGGCCAAAAATGCGCAACCCCGCGATTGGATAAACCCTATATTGTGTGTGGATTTGTTGAAGTCTGGGTCAAAGGAAAGTAGTTCAAGACTAGTTCACTATTTTTCCTTCAGATGGAAATATTTTCACTAAGTAAAGGTTATGCCTTTAAGTGCACTTTACTAACCGCATGATATAAGCATGAGTAGCAATTTAAATTCATTTAATCATCTTGTTAAGTTTAATTATATTCAGATTTTATTTTAATTTTGTGGAGGATTATTAGAATAAAATTAAAATAAAATCTCCCTAACGTTGGCATTTATTGTCCACCTTACTAATTATTTAATGTTAGCATTAACTTGTTAACATGTGGCGTTGTATCAAAGCTAATGAAAGCTTGATAAAATGAGCCGAGGGAATGGAAAGCATGATTCGATTCTCTATTTTGATTTTTTCCTCACCCCCTTCTTAGTTCTTCTTTCTTTCTTTTTATCTTCTTGGTTTTCTCTGTTTTGGCTGCTCATCGCTGAAAGGGCGTCTGTTCAACTTCTCCACGGTCGTGCCCGCAGGAGATGAGTACCGGTTGTATCCTGGGTGTTCAGTCCGGATTTAACTCGCATGAGAACCTAGATTTTCACCTAAGGACAACGTATCACACCTCCGGGTTTTATCATTTTAACTCCTTTTTAATCATCTTTTATAAGTTTATTGTCTTATTATTCATCTTAATATTTTTTATTTAAATAAAAAGGTCTAGATAACATTTTAAACCAACAGTGCATATTCTAAACATTACAACTTTTAGATCTAGCAACATAGTTAGCTAATTAGTTTGTAGCCTGATTTGCCTATCGTTTCATAAAATACAAAGTAGTCATATTCCAGTTCATTAACATGAATTTAATCTCCCTAATGAGTTGTTGGATAAATAGTGAAATTTTTACGCTTCCTTTCTTAATTAGAGTAATGACATTCTAGCAATAAGATTCTATAACAATTTTCCTCCCTCAGTAATCTTGCCATGTATAGATGTAGCTAATTGCGTTCCTAATTACAAGGAGTTCAGCTTCAAGTGGATCAGAAACCTGCACATAGACCGCAACTGCAAGTAAACATTTACATTTTCCTTCACTATATCTTATAAGATAACCAATTCTGCTATCATTAAATTTCTGTCTACAAGAACCATCCATATTAATTTTTAGCCACCCAAGAGAAGGGTTTGACCAAATAATTTTATTTGCATGAGGTTTTACATTCATATACCTTTTCTCAACTGGATCAGTAGATTGTGAATCATTAAAATCAATTAAGACATATTGAATAATTTTAGAAAATACCGGTATAGTTCTACGGAAGACAAATGCATTACATGATTTCCAAACATTCCAAAACCAATATAATCAATTCTAGTTTAGAGTTTCTCTCGAATAATAAAAAATCATTATTTCAATTATCAGCTAGATTTAGAGACGGATGTAACGAGTTTAAAAATCAGACAAATAGAAGCAATAAATTCACATACGTTGAATCCTCGAAATTTTGGCAGAACACATACTTGCCCGCGGCATCCAATCCGCTTCTCCATCTAAAAATCCCACGAGACATTGAAGGGAAGAAGCATGCTTCATATCCTCATCTTTGCCTCTTGGTAAAGGTGACTCTAACGTCTCTATGGACGAAAGGCTGTGTTAAAGGCAAAAGGAAGTAGTCCACTTCGTCTCCTCATCCCCACTTTTCATCAAGGGCGACTCCACGTCTCTATAAACAAGAGGAAGCGTCAAAGGCGAGAAGAACCTGCGACATGGGATGGAGCTGGCTTCATCTCTCCACCTCGCATTGAAGGTGAGTAGGTGACTCCACGCTCTCTATGGCAACGCCTTTGTCGAATCCGCCGGCAGCATTGCTTTGGTACTGACGTGTTCCAAAAATAGGGTATACTTCATTCCTTGCTAACATTGTTTAAATTAATGTGTCTTTTTGGGCATCCAATACAAGCAAAACCCAGCCGTCAGCGGAGCACTTTGGCATGCATATTAGCCTGAACCAAAATATTTAAACACTAATGGCGATAGCAGCACAGAATGCTCTGCTCTCAAATCAAAGCTAACAGCCATCAAGAGCGCATTAGACTACATATACACTTGCCAAAAACTTTAAGGATGCAAAATAATCATTGAAATTGACAATAAAAGGAACGAGAGAAAAAAAGCGGGATCAGCTTTTCATATGCCGCTAGAGAGTGCAACGAACTAGCCAACTGTTGAAGAAATATGCTGGATATAACATAATCTTAGTGGCTTGAACGCAAAACTTGCCTCTAGCACTAGCTAACTTATTGTACAAAGATGTAGCCTAACTGTTTTTAAGCAAAGTATTGTGTTTTGCTCTATAAAAATATTCAATCCATTGATGAACTCTTCAAATTCCCAGAACAAAGAGGCTTAGTAATAAGAGTGTATTAAAAGTCCACTTGTAACTCAGGCATAACATCCAAGACCCGATATTAATTTATTACATTTCAGAAAAGTTCAAACAGTTAACCGTGGATCTTACTTGAGTCCAGGATTTTACTGCTAATCGTGGATCTCACTTGAGGTGTTTATCAAACCACTCCAGCATGTCCTGATGTGCCTCTTCAGCGCTCTTAACAGCCAAGGTATCGTCGACCTTGTATCTGACAGCCCATCCATGAGCAACACCTGGAAATATCTTCACCAAGTAGCTTGCCTACAAATCAGTTAATCCAAAGTTAACATTTACAGAAAAAAATATATATATTTTAGCAAACGGTACTTGGATGAACTTCGGCTGCCTTATTTTTGGCACATTATTGTTCTTTTAAGGACTTCATATTGTTTCGTTGCAGCGCCTTGAGACAGATAATTATTTTTTGTTTCAAACACTTTATACTTCAGTCTGTAATTTATAGCTTTGTCTTAATTTTATATATTGTTCCGTGTTTGTTATTTGAGATATAAATAGAACTTTAGTTATGTCATACGAGTAATTTGAACACATGGAAAGGAGTTACGTTTTAGTGTAAATTGCAAACACGGGGGCATCTTAAAACTAGTTATAGGATAAATGCCAGGTGAAAGATGATGTCAAAAGAAAAAAAAAAGCATTATAATAAAGCATGCAATCGGGAAGAATTACTCTAGCTTACATTATTCTTTACTAGACATCTTAAAAAGCCGTCCACTTTTTTTGGCTGAGGTATCAACCGTTTTCAAGCCTGGTAGTGGCTTAAAAGATATGGCTATCAACTTAATATAAGAAATATACACAAGGAAGTCATCTGTCAACAGTCAGGAAAATTGAGCAGTTGAATCAGTGACGATTGACATTTTAAATGGCCAGGCAAATTTGAGCCAGTCATACTCTGTGTTCTGGTTAGGCATGCGAAGGTGTGTTCCTATGTAGAACTACCTAGAAGGCCAAACCTATGAAGCTTGAGGCATCCTATGCCGTAGTTGTCGTTCTTCGCTCATTGCCCTAGCAGCCCTCTCAAGGATAGTGAGCCCACAGCTTCAGTGACTCTTGAGCAGAAGGCCAAGGTCATATTAGTCATATTACGAATTTATGATTAAATTCCAGTCGCTGCCATTTTTCTATTCCAAACTTCTTTTGTGCTGACACCAACCATGTACGAGCATTGCAAATTTTCATAGGTAAAGAGGCAGTAGTGAGTCAGTCACCTACTGAAAGGGTAAACTAGGTTGGATTGCAAACTTCTAACAACAAAGTTGGAACCCATTTGACAAATTAATGGACGGGCAACTAAGCACAGTTTATTGTTACAGTAATCTAAGCATGGCCCGACTAGTTAACATGATATAGTAATACAAAGACTGAATTAGTTATGCAAAATAGACTTACACCAGATTTAGAAGATAAAATCTGCTCAAACTGCTTAACCAATTCAGGTGGACTAAGATGGTCAGCCTCAGCACCAAGTATTGCGATAGGGCATTTAACCTCTGCTTAAAGGTGACAAAATATTAACATCAAAACAGTAGGTAATTATGCATATATGGGAAAGCACAATTCTCGCAACCAATGAATTTTTACTACTAATTTAACAGTTACAAAAGATATACCTTTTATATCGTCTACAGTTACAAAAGAAGGATGCAAAAGAACTCCAGCCTCAATCTCACCAGATTTTGCTAATTCAATTACTACCTTGGCTGAGAAAATGAAAAAAATTAAATAACCAATAAGGAGAGTTATTAAATTTTCACCCTTTATAAAGGTCAGGAAGTACAACTTTCCAATACATGGGAAACAAATTGAGTTTAAATAAATATAGAAAATGTGCTAACAGCACTTACCTCCCCAACAAAATCCTGCAGCTCCAACTGCTGATATGCCTTTGCTCCTCAGAGCTGCTACAATTGACTTTGCATCTTCATATCCTTTGTGCTGCATAGGCAGAAATAATATTTCCATCAATACATGTTGACGCAGTTCATAAGAGCAACAACCGAAAAAGTGGCACAAATCTTAAATTGTCCCTACTTTGAAAGTACACCTATAAGAAAAGAATAGGAGATTGAAAAGAATAACTTCAAAATTATCCATTGACTCGGAGCAGAATTAGAAGACGAAGAAAATGGGTGAAGTTTATCAACTTTCTCTCAAACTTCTGCCCCAAAACGGGCAGAAAGTAGGAATCCTCATTCCTTATCTTTGGCTGCTTAAATTTTACTGACCAGAACAACCATCATACATTAAATGAATTAGATGATTTTAACATTAAAATAGAAATCTTTAAATCCCATTCGGAATGGAAGTGAAGAGAAAGTTCACAAGTCTTTTTCTATTTTTTAGAGAGTTTTCTTGATAGTACGTTCATTCCTTTCAAAGTAGATACAACGAGGATACTCTGGATCATTCCCCTTCCATCTATGCTTCCTATTTTTAGAGAGTTTTCTTGATAGTACGTTCATTCCTTTCAAAGTAGATACAACGAGGATACTCTGGATCATTCCCCTTCTATCTATGCTTCCTAGCCTTCAAATACCATCTCCCTTTTTTGCACAATTCCAAGTACAGATACCCTAAAAGCTATTTAATATTCCTTTCAGTCAAATATAGACACGAAAGTTATGCTCTACATTGTAATAATAAATATTCATAAAACAAAATAAGAAAATGAGAACAGAACTTTCTTTTGGAAATCTATAGCACTTGATGAAAGTCACACTACTGTTTTTTACAATAAACTGAAGATGTTTTTACAACTAACACAGTTGAATTTGCGGTTTCTTTTTGAAGAAAAGTTAAGTTGCAAAACTTTAGTGGCTCTCTTAATTTTCAAAGATTGTTTTTTGGAAAAAGCCTACAAAAGCTAGGTCCTAATGACCTCAAAAGGGCCACTCTTGAAATTTAGTGGGACATATAGGACATGAATGGGAGTGAACTTCCATATCGAGGTCAAGCTAAAGATGAGACCTTAGTCAATAACAGAAAAGAAGACCCTTCTCCTTATCCTACTATAAAAAGAAGGGCATCCTTTCTTTTCATGTTTAAATATAAGAATACACCGTAACAGAATTAGAATAAGTAGACTAGTTGATTTAGGATATAAGAGGGGAAGGAAGAGAATATAAAATAAAGAGAAAGTCCTTATCCATCACATTTCTTATTGTTCTTCCCCTTTAGTCAAACCTTTCCTAAAATTACTCTTGCAGCTCTAATTCTTCTCTTAAAAAGTAGGCATTTATTAAAATCATAAAAATTTCATATTATCAGAGATAGCGAAGGACATAAAAATCATTTAGTAGGTTTGCTTTTGTCTCTAACAGTGAGTAAACATGAAGTGGTTTGAAGTTTTCATGTGGCTATCAAGTAGACCTAAGAGGTTGGTTAGCAGATGTTTCTAGTCCGCTGTGACAAAGTTGATTGCGTCCAGGCTGTCCGATTCCATAATGATCTTGATATCTGGTATCCAAGAATTTATGTGTACAAAGTGTAGGGCATTTTTATGGCCATCATCTTTGTGAATAAAGGCGGAAGGACATAGGTCTAAGGCATGGTCTGTAAACTGGCCAAATGAACAGACCAAACTTGTACCTGAATGTTAACAAGGAATAAACTTTTATGTTTTATAAAAAAAACAATATTAGTTTTAGAAGTACTGAAATATAATGTGAAAAAAAGAAAAAAAAAACAGATAGTAATTCCATAGCAATACATAACAAAAAAAAACTTTTGATGCTAGAGGAAACAAACCGGGGAGTGTGATTGCATCCATAGTGGAAAAGGTCTCTCTGCATTATCAAGTGAATACGGATCCCCATAAAGGAGATCTGGAACTATCACAAAGAAACCTGCAGTTGCAACTTTATCTGCAATTTTTCTTTATAATGAGACAAGACGATAATTAGTTCACTAAATAGACAAACAGATAGGAAAAAGAGACAAAAATATATAAAAAAGGGAAATGATGATCTTCACTCCAAAACTAGATCATTTGAATTCATGAAAGTTCAGAAATATATACAAAGTTAATGAGCTACAATATAACAAAACAAAATAACTTCAGCAAATTAAAATAATTTAAAGGTCACAAAAGAACTCCAGATTGTCTGCAAAAAATGCTGGAAGACGAGAGAATTCCGGCAACTCATGGCTCTGGGTTAAGAAAACGACAATATCAGAATTTATTGGATCATGAATGGAACAGTAGAATACAGTATTTTGGCAAGAGAATGTTAAGTTTTGAAAGTTTCCATCAGGTAATAGAGATGATAAGTAGAATTTTAACTGAAAACAAGAGATATTAGGATCATTATCATGACCCTAGATCCATGAGCAAGTATAAGGTCAATGAACAAGGTCAGCAGACTCTTCAAAGGACTGAGGCAAGAAGCAAACAGTCTTCTTGCATCGTATGATGGGAGGCAAGCTGTGCATGGGAGAAAGATAAAGAAATGGGCAAAGAGATATGAAGGAGATTGGGATTTTAATTCCTCGTCTTCTTTATTGGATTACTAGCCCTATGTAAAGGCTAAGGAGCACATGTCATAAATATCACAAGATATGCTCATATTAAAATAAATCTCTCCAAATAAGGAAGTGAATATTTTTATTTAGTTAACTTCTTATCCATTAGTTTGCTCTTTCCAAAGTTGGCATACTCATTTTAGTATACCTGATTGGCATAGATTGAATTCCTTCTTGATTTTGATTCGGTGGTTGCTATTCCTTGTCATTTTTTCATCTGGAAAGCTAGCTTACTGGAATGATAGCCATCACAAACATAGGTAGTCAACACAAATTGAATGAGAAGTAAGATAAAAGTTTATCTCTCGAGGTAAAGCAGAAGCCCCTCGTGCCCACACAGAAAATCGAGGCCATTGCATGCAGCTTGCCCTCCTAGCTTGAGATCAATTTGTTAATGCGGTAAAGCATTTTAAGAACTAGCTTTGCTTAATCTATAGTGCCTCTACGCTCCACAATCACCTATGGAACCAGTTTGACCACTTGATTACCGATTTGTTTGGCTGATTGAGCATCAGAAGTTATTATGTAGTTGAGGGATGGGATCTGCTAGCAAGACAAGACTCCACAAACCCCAAAAACGACTCGAGTGAAAAGTTTCATCGTTCCAACGGCTCTATTTGAGAAGACAACGGAAATCAACCAGAGACAGAAAGTTCGAAGAGGCAAATCTATACCTCAGATTCGGTGCTTCAAATCCTGCAAAAACAATGCAGCAACCATTAGAACTCGTGAGGGACAGACTCAAGAAGCCCCCGCTACGTAGCGGTAGGCGAGGACGGGAAGAAATGGAGAGGACGCAGATCACCGTAGACATCGGATACGAGGACGACGGCGCACTTGGCCTCGGGGGAGCCGGCGACGTAGGCCCTGACGCCGCCAAAGTCGTCGACGACGCAGCCCTCGCCGGAGGTCGGGCTCAGTGTCGGTGGATTAGAGCAGCACTGGGAGCTCGCCATCCGCCGCTGCCTCTCGAGGGCTGGCGGAAGTCGGCAATTTTATCCAGATAACAAAGTTCTCCTTCGGTGACTTTTCAGCTAAATAGCGTCCGTACAAGTTTTGCGTAATTTATAAAGACCAAAATGCCCCTATTTAATTAGTGATCCCAACTCGTAAATGCAATTTGTTTTTTTGTAACTTAATGATGAAATGTAAATTGCGAAAAATAATTCAAAAAGGAACTGGACCATACGCATGGCCCACTAAATAATGACTGTCCTCCAATAAATTGATGGCCCGGGCCCGCTCGATTACTTCTTAACAACTTTAGAAAATATCTCATTTGTTATAAAATTAAATAAAATAATAAAGAGATAGAATGATAGAGATAATAAGAAATTTTATTTTATACCATTTTCTATATTTCAATACACAAAGGGATACTCTATTTATAGCAATCCAAAAGATATACAACTTATGAATCATAATTACATAAGTTATATATGTTACATAAGTTTCAATATTATACTCAAAGAAAATCGATGAATGGACATCCATAATAATATTATTCATAACACTCCCCCTTAGATGTCCATTACAAAAGAATGTGCCTCGTTAAAACCTTTATTAGGAAAAATCTTGTGAGGCAAAAACCTGATAAAGGCAAAAGAGTACACTATATTTGTAAATGTCAATTGATATCTTTGAATCGACGAATCCCAATATGATAGACAAGCTTTTCAAATATTATAGGAGGAAGTGCCTTGGTAAATATATCCACTAGATTATCACATGAGCGGACTTGTTGAATAATTATATCACCATTCTTTTGAAGCTCATGAGTGAAAATTTTTTTGGTGATATATGTCTTGTCCTATCTCATTTAATGTACCATTCTTTTAACTGGGCAATACATGCAATATTATCCTTGTATATGATTGTCGGAATCATTTTTTCTGAAGATAGGCCACAAGTTTTTCACTTTTTCGTATGTGTTGAATTATAGATTGATAGCACCTACCGGTATAGGTAAGCGTTACCCGCAAGTGCACGGGTCTATCGAAGTAATAAAATATCGATCCCACAGGGACTAACTAGCAAATACTGATAGATCTCGAAATGACTAGCTAGACGATGTCACAATCGGTGAAGGTTAAGATAACGAAATAATTGAAAGTGCAGTAATGTAAACAGGGAAAATCACACAAGAGAATTATAATGAGGAAGTGCATCAGGATATGGGTTCAACACTTGACTCCTTACAGTTGAATAGTTAAACTTTAATGCCAAAGTCTTGTCTAGTTCAAGGGGCTCAGCTTCCTTGTCACGTAGGTAGCTCCCCTCCAATAATCTTGTCCGCTTCCACGAACTAGATTACTAGTCCAATCCGTAGGGTTCTGACGTGCAGTCAGACGAATGTCTTTCCACAATGTCCAAGATTCTTATAATCCCCGCAAGTACGTAAAGACCCACAAGAGAGGTTTTACCCTCCTAGAGATGCTGAACCGTACTTGAGGTGATTAAAGACTCTAACGCCCCCTTTCGAGTAGCGTAGGGATAAGGTACAGACGGAATGGATAAACTCTGAACCGAGTGGATCGGACGCGCGGTCGGACTGGGGTCTCTCCGACGCGTCTAAACTCCTACAGTCACGCAAGCGAGTACGAATCTGCGAGCGAGTTTTCCTTCCGGAGATCTGATTAACAAACCTCACTGAGGTGTTTCCCTAAGTGAGTACAGTCTAGCGGGCGAGTTTTCTCCTCTAGATTCGATTAACAAACCTCACTTTTGCAGCTCAAGGCTCAAGCACACCTTTCGGAATAATGCTCTCTTTTAATCCTACGAGTAAGTACAGCTATGCAAGCAAGTAAACTTCTAGAAAAGCTGATTTACAAACCTCACTCAAGGGATTAAAAGTCGAACATATTCCTCCGGGTACACAGGCAAAGCATGCACACTAGGTCAAGCAAGGATTTTAGCAAGTAAATCTAACTATCACAACTAATAAATCGTCAAGGGCTAACCCCACATCCTGATTGGGTGTTTAGCCAAGCATATTCACGGTAACGATATGTAAAATGTATTCAGCCATGAACATCACAAGTAATAACAGGTTTTGCACAAGAGTTGCAGTTGAAAAATAGATCATGCAGCACTCTATTAAGATCATACAATAGATGCAATAACTCAAAGATGAGAACTAGGTATTACAGATACGTGTCTAAGAGGCTTACGCAACAAAGGATGTTCAAAGGGATACAAGTGCGCAGCTCTTTCTCCTCTCGCAATCGCCGCTTCTTGTTCTTCTCCCCTGCGAATCCACTGATGGACCGAACCCCCTTTTCCCTCTCGATTCTCCTCTTTTATCTCCTCAAGTTCGTGGGCTGTTGTCCCTTCCCCATGCCCTGAAAAGGCTGTTGCAGCCGCTGCAGTTCTCCAGCACAAGAAGTCTTCCTGCCAGCCTCCCTTTTCCTGCAAAGCCGCAGCAGCCCATCCCTTACGAAATTATGATTTCGTAACCAAAATATCCTCTAAAAGCTGGTCCACGTCCCCTTTGTCAACGGGGGAGAAAGGTCTTGGGTGCCCTCAAGCTTTTCCTTAGGTCAGATCAAAGAAGCGTGGGATAAAACGGTGATTTCGTAACAGGTGGGTCCGCGATCTCGGGTGAGAATTTGGTCGTGACCCGGTCGTGATTTGTCGATTTCAGCTTCAGGCATAGCGACGATCACGAGCATGATTCTGATCGGGATCCGATCGTGATTTCTAATAAAGACTTCAATGAATCCGAAAACTCCTGGTTAGGATCATCTTGAGTTAGGATGAGCTCCTCTGCTACCAAAGTGTCAGAATCTACCCTTTATGTAGTCAATTTGACCTGAAAACGTGAATATACCGAAACAAGTGTAGATTCCATAAATGTATCCAAATATAGGCAATTGTAAGGCTTAAAGTCGTGAAATAAGTATGATTCCATGAGTAAAATGACACATGAAACTCTATATAAATTTGTGTCAACAGAATACCTACGACTTAAACCTTTGCTTGTCCCCAAGCAAATAGAAAGAAAAGGAGTTTCATGGGGATTGTTCAATCAAAGTTATATTCCCAAATGATCTAAAAATGCGAAATTATCACAGCTAGCCACAGGATGCACAAACCACTGTAGACTATAAAGATGTCAAGATGAAAAGCAAAGTATCCGGGTTAAATCTATAGGCAACAGTTGCACGATAATACTGGATAGAAAATAGTTCCTTACCACATGATACACTAATACACTTAAAGCACCAAAAAGGGTAAACTCTAAGGTGGTAGTAAAGGTCTTACTCATGACTTTGGTACCACCGCACCTTTTTTCTTTTTTGTTTCTGTAGTGCCAAACCGAGGCTTTGGTACCACTGTCTTCTTTCCTTTTGAATTTCAGTGCTAAGTTGCAACTTCGGTACCACTGCTTTCTTTCTTTCATCTTCTTTTCTTTTGATGATAGTGTCAAGTTGAGACTTCGGTACCACTGCTTTTTTTTCCTTCTTTTCTCAATGTATTGGGCAGCGTCAAGTTGCAACTTCGGTACCACTATATATATATATTTTTTTCTTTTTTCTTTCTTTCTATCTTTTGTACAGTGCCAAGTTAGAGGAGCTTGAACCAAAACCAACACCAAGAGCTACCAAGGGTGGTAAGTGTGTGTCTAGTGGTTTAGTCTATAATCTCCCAAATAAATAGCACTCATGTTGATATAGATTCTTCCTAGACTCAAAGCTCATCAAAGTTCAATCCCTAAGTCTCCAGTGTATAGGGAATTGAGTGACTAGTTGTTCAATCAAGAATGTGATCTAAGTGTAGTGTGGGAGTCTAGATAAATCATAAATGAGGTAAATGGATCATGAATATAAATGAGGAAAATATTAGTCAATAAAAATAAGAAATCTTGGCTAGGACCTACGACTTAGGTCCTCAGGTATTTGGTTTGTAGTCATCAATCAAGGTTCAAAATGTATCAAGGTTAGGATGAAAGTGCAGCAAAAAGATGCAGGTGTGACAAGTGTGCTACAATATAAATGTCCTTGCAAAGCCGAAGTGTTTGGGAGATGACATATTATGAGAATAAAGCATCAAGAAAGCAAGTCATGAATCAAAGGGTCTCTCATGTTCTACACGTGTTGGCGGTTGTAGTTTAAAATCATGGTAAAGCAATCAAAGCATTACATCAAGCAGCAACAGTCTACATAATATCAGAAAGATGAAATATTACTTCTGTACAACTATTCCATCATCCAAAACACGAGCAGTCAAATCATTATGAAAGTGGAGCATGTTAAAGTTCAGTAGTGGGGCAGATGTTAAGTCTCAGCAAGTACGGTACAACAGCACAGCATAATATTAGTTTCATTGCAATACAAAGTTCTCCATACAGTGCATGCATCATCATATAAAAATAGTGGACGACTCATCAAAATGTGTAAGTACCCTCACCCTAAGCAAAAGATGCATCATCCAGATGCATATAATATAAGTATATATCAAAAGGGGTGAGGGAGAACTTACTAGAGTGCAGCCCTACTCACTGCACTCAGCCGGGTCGTCATCATCATCGTGTCGGCTGGCTCAGAGGAATCAGAGACATGTATGATGTCGTCGACGTCCTCATCCTCGTCTCGCGATGGTGGTGGAGCCATGTTTCTATGGAGGAAAACTTCGATACAGTTCACTGTATCCATCAGCGCCGCCAGCTGCTTCCCTTGGTGGATCTGATCTTGGCGAAGCAAGTGGAGCAAATCTTTCGTAGAAGGGCGCGCGGCAGTCCGAGGCTGTCCACCGATGGAGGAGCTGGGATCCATGTCAAGAGGCGTAGCCTGGTCGTCTGGTGCAGCTGAGTCGGGATGAAGGCGCCAGTTGGCGCTATCTCTGATGTCAGCCCGCGCGGTATTTGGAAGCGTCATAGTGACAGTGGTGTCGGCGAAGGTCAGATGATATATATCACCCCTCCTAACAATCATCTTCGTTGAAAGTAGATGTTCAATGTCTAGTCGTCTGCTTCCTATCGCTTCCGGGTGTCCATAAGGGTTGTGGCCCAGAGATAAAGCGATAGTAGTGATCATGCCACCAATACAGATAACTCCCTTTGACGCGTGAGCGACGCGAAGGAACTGCCGAGCTAAGTGATAGTCGGCGTTGATCTGGAAACCATGAAGAAGACCCCACAAGCACAACAACTCAGGCTGGCGAACTATTCCATCTCCCTCTCTCGCGAAGATGGAGTGAGCAAGCAAACGGTGTGCATAACGGATACAGGGGTTCGAAAGGGTGGAAGCTCGGGCGTTCCTTGGTGAATAAGCTACCATGGATGAGATGCAATGCCAGTAGATGTCCTCGTTGAAGTTAGGCGGACCGAGCCTGGATGCATAAGCTGGAAATCCAAATATGTCATTCAAATCTGCGACAGTGAGACGATACTCGTTGTTGCAAAGCCTGAAGGTAATCAGGCCTGGATCAGTTTCAAGCGCCGAGACTTTCACTTCAATTGAACTGAGAAACTCGAGAGTAAATGGGATGTAGGTGGGCTGTGCATATTGAAGGAATCTCCCCCAGCCAAACTGTCTAAACATCCATAATAGATCATCGAAAATTCCCAACGCTGCCAATGAGGGAGGGTCGATGTATCGCCTGTTGATTATACGGCGGTTGGACAGAACTTGGTACCTTGCAGCCTGATGATTATCTCTCATCTGAATTTCTGGCGGGGCAGGCTGTTGCTGTGGCGGAGCTGCGGGTCGAGGGCTGGCGGTTCCGGCCGGACGCTTGCCTAAATTCTTCCGTCTTGGCGGCATGGTTCTCGATTCGAAGCGGAAGTCAAGCAAGAAACAGAGTACACGGCGAGAGAAGGTTGAGAACTTGAAGTGAGAGCTCGCCGGAGGTTGCCTGACGTTGCCGGAAGAGTCGCCGGAGGGTTGGTGGTCGGCGGAGCTGACGGTGGCGAATGGTGGGGCAGAGCAAGTGGGGTCGCCGCGAGTTATACGGAAGAGGAAAAAAAAGTCGGGAACCCTAGATGGAAAGCTCGGGCAAGCTGCTTAAGTGAAACCCTTAATGGGTTTTTTAGCGGGTCGGGCTGGCCAGGCGAATCCGCTAAGTGTTAAGGTTCACAGATCTCGCCCAAGATTTTCATCAGGACCCAATCGTGATTTTACCGCGGTCTTTGAATTCAAAATCTTCACGGCTGTGTCTGTATTCACTAGGCAGCCGTAATGTCCTCGTCAAATTTGTAAGCAGTCTGTCCTCTGAAAGGTCCTGCCAGTGATTTTCGTCGTGACCTACCCTTGATTGTCCTCTGTTCGTTTGTGCGCGAATTTCATGGTCGTGCCTCTAGTTACGGGTCTGCCGTAATCTTCTTGGCAGATAAGTCTTTGTTTTGTCTCTAAGAAATCTCGATCATGATTTTCAGCATACCGCAGTCATGATTTTCTCGCATAATTCTGCGCTGCTAATTACGGCCGGGGTTTTAGTCACCTTCCTGCCGTAATTCCCTCGGCGAAATTCTGATGTTTGAGCTGAGTGAGAATCACGGTCGGGATTGTTGTCAGGACCCGCCCGTGATTTTGGAAAAATTGACAGAAAATGCCTCTCCTTACTGCATCAGTTTGCGATATCCCTGTGTCATTCAAGATCAAGTAAAATCATCAATATCCACAGCTAAACAAACAGAGATAAAATAAAATGTGCAAGTAGTGAAAGGGCACATCAGGGCCCAAATATTGTTTCCAATTCTCATGAAAGTAAATCGCCAATGCTGAAGATAAACAAGATCAATTCATGGATATACAATATGCTCTCAAATTCAAAGATCACTAGAGATCAATTAGCAAAGATGCTTTACATTTAGTTTTCCCAACACTTTAGATAGAACTTGTTAAACGTCGGTGGCGTTGGTATTCAGAACTGGTAGTCAGCAACATCGTAGTTCATGCGCGTTCTCTGCAAGAGTATCATCAATATTAATCATCAAAATCATGTGTCGGAACAAAATAACCACGACTAAGAAATGAAATCCAAACTCAGTGGAGTAGGTTTAAAACATTCTAAGGCTGAGTTGATGTGTCCTAGCATGCGATTACTAAGATTTTAATACTAATTATCAAAAGAGCTTCTAAGGATATGCAAACTAGCTGAAGCTTTAACAAAACATGAAAACGAAAAAGGAAAATGTTGAAAATAAATTTAACTAAAGTAAGATGCTTGGGTTGCCTCCCAAGAAGTGTTGATTTAATGGTCTGTCAGCTTGACCATAGTCAATATCATTCCGGTGAAAGAGGGTCCGTGAGGAGCAATGCAGTGTCCTCCGGTATCGGTTCTTGGGAGATGTAGTGCTTGAGTCTCTGTCCGTTAACTTTGAATGTACCGGTTGACTCTCGGTAAATGTCTACAACACCGTGAGGGTAGACTTTTCGTACTATATACGGTCCTGTCCATTTGGTTCGAAGTTTATTAGGAAAGAGTTTGATCCTGGAGTTAAACAAGAGCACCAATTCGCCTTCGCGAAATTCCCTCTTCATAATTCTTTGATCGTGCCATCTTTTGGTGCGTTCTTTATAAATCATGGCATTCTCACAGGCTTCTTGTCTAAATTCGTCGAGCTCATTAAGTTGAAGTTTTCTGACTCTCCCAGCTTGATTCCCATCAAAATTTAGTCGTCGTATCGCCCAATAAGCTTTGTGTTCGATCTCAACCGGTAAGTGACACGATTTACCGTATATTAGCTGAAATGGGGACATACCAATTGGGGTTTTAAATGCTGTACGGTATGCCCATAATGCATCGTCAAGTTTAAGTGACCAATCGGTGCGAGTACGCGACACAGTCTTCTCAAGTATGTACTTAATCTCTCGATTTGATATTTCCACTTGGCCGCTAGTCTGAGGATGATACGCAGTGGCAACCTTGTGTAATACTCCATATCTCTTGAGAAGTGATTCAAATTCTCGCTCAATAAAATGAGATCCACCATCGCTGATTACCACGCGAGGCGTTCCAAATCGTGGGAGTATTAATTTCTTGAAAAATTTTGTAACCACCTTCGAGTCATTTGTTGGTGCAGCCAAAGCTTCTACCCACTTGGATACATAATCGACTCCAACTAAAATGAATTTGTTACCGCAAGAAGGTGGGAATGGACCCATAAAGTCAATCCCTCATACGTCAAAAATTTTGATTTCAAGGATGGTATTCAGGGGCATCTCATTCCTTCGTGATATTCCACCCATCCGTTGGCAACGATCACAAGACTATACATAGTCTCTTGCGTCTCTGAATAAAGTTGGCCAAAAGAAACCACACTGAAGAATCTTATGTGCTGTCTTCTTACCACTGAAATGCCCTCCATAAGAAGAAGAATGACATTGGAACAGGACATCTGGAATCTCCTCTTCCGGTAAGCATCTTCGGATGATACAATCAACACAACGCTTAAACAAGAGTGGTTTGTCCCAATAATAGTGTTTTGCCATAGACATAAACTTCCTTCGCTGTTGGTACGTGAGCTTCGGAGGCATAATACCGGCTGCCAAGTAGTTTACCAGATCGGCATACCATGGTTCTTTCACAGTAGTGACAGCTAGTAATTTCTCGTCTGGGAATGTATCGTCGATCTCTTCTTCCAAATTATTTTCGGTAGTAGATGTCAGACGTGAGAGATGGTCTACTACCAGATTATCGGCTCCCTTCTTATCTTTGATCTGAACGTCAAATTCTTGCAACAATAATATCCATCTGATTAGTCTTGGCTTCGCGTCTTTCTTTTCCATGAGATATCGAATTGCTGCATGATCTGTATAAACGATAACACACGAGTTAACCAAATATGATCGAAATTTATCAAAAGCGAAAACTACAGCTAAAAGTTCTTTTTCGGTTGTGGCGTAATTGCTCTGTGCTCCATCCAGTGTTCAGCTGGCATAGTAAATGACATGAGTTCGGTTGTCTTTCCGTTGTCCCAATACAGCTCCTACCGCATAGTCGCTAGTGTCGCACATAATTTCGAAGGGCAGCGACCAATCCGGAGGTTGTATTATTGGAGCAGAAATCAACGCCTTTTTCAGTTGTTGAAATGCATCTATGCAGTTATGGTCAAAAACAAATGAAACATCCTTAGCAAGTAAAGATGTTAAAGGTCTAGAGATTTTAGAAAAATTTTCAATGAAACGCCTGTAAAAGCCTGCATGGCCTAAGAAACTTCTTATTCCTCTGACGGAGTTCGGAGGCGGCATTCCCTCTATCACACTGATTTTTGCTTTGTTGACTTTGATACCACGCTCTGATATCAAATGACCAAGGACAATCCCTTCCTTTACCATAAAATGACATTTCTCCCAATTTAACACCAAGTTCGTCTCTTCACAACGCTGCAAAACACGATTCAGATTAGATATACAAGAATCAAAACTAGACCCGTATACCGAAAAGTCATCCATAAAGATGTCCACGATGTCTTCAATCAGGTCAGAGAAAATAGCAGTCATGCATCGCTGGAATGTAGCTGGTGCATTACACAGACCAAACAGCATTTGCCGGTAAGCGAAAGTACCGAAGGGACATGTAAATGTGGTTTTCTTTTGGTCGTCTGGATGTATCGGTATTTGGAAAAATCCTGAGTATCCATCCAAGAAATAGAAATAAGAGTTAGTGGCTAATCTTTCAAGAATTTGATCAATAAATGGAAGTGGGAAATGATCCTTGCGGGTGGCTTTGCTCAGTTTCCGATAGTCGATACACATGCGCCACCCGGTAACGGTTCTTTGCGGGATCAATTCATTATTTTTATTTTTTACCACCGTCACTCCTCCTTACTTTGGTACCACATGTACCGGACTTACCCATTAGCTATCTGAAATGGGGTAGATGACCCCAGCATCTAATAATTTTAAAATTTCCTTCTTAACCACCTCTTTCAAATTCGGGTTCAAACGTCTTTGGTATTCGATAGATGGTTTGCTGTCCTCTTCAAGGTGTATCCTGTGCATGCATAAAGAAGGGTTAATACCTTTTATCATCCAAAGTGTACCCAATTACCTTCTTATATTGTCGAAGCTTATCTAAGAGAAGGTTCATTTGCTCTGAATCAAGATGGTTTGCTATGATGACAGGATAAGTAGAATTCTCACCCAAAAATTCATACCTGAGGTTGCTCGGTAAGGATTTGAGCTCTAAGTTAAGTTGTTTACAGACCTCGGATGTCGGCGCAGATGGTTCCGCAAGTTTTTCTTCTTCTGGTTCAATGGTTGTACTCAAGTCAAGAATATCAGCATAGGCACGGACTTCCTCCTCTTGTTCTTCGTCATAGTCACCCAGCAGGCAAATTTTGAGAGGGTCGACGTTTGTCCGAGGGATGTAAGTCAAATTGAGCTCGTCGTCGACGACTCCGATGCTATAGCAGGAATCTGCAAAAAGAGGTTTCTTTAAGCTCTCGGTAATATCAAATTCAACCGTGTCTTCTCCTACGCGTAGTGTCAACTTTTCATTTTTAACGTCGATTATGGCACCGGCAGTGGCCAAAAATGGCCTGCCCAATATAATAGGAAGTTTGGAGTCTTCTTCCATCTTAAGTACAACAAAATCAGCTGGAATAAAAAATTTACCGACCTTTATTGGCACGTCCTCTAGAATTCCTACCGAATGTCGTACAGAATGGTCGGCCAATTGCAAAGAGATGTTCGTCGGCTTCAAGTCTCCGATATCCAGTTTCTTGCATAGAGAGAGTGGCATCAGACTTACACTGGCACCAAGATCGCATAAAGCACGGTCAAAAGGTGTGTCTCCGATCAGACATTGGATGGTAAAGCTGCCTGGGTCTTTCAACTTTGGTGGTAACTTGTTTTGGATGATTGCGCTGCATTCCTCAGTTAACGCCACTATGCCGTGTTCTTCCATTTTTCTTTTATTGGATAAGATCTCCTTCAAAAACTTAGCATAGGATGACATTTGTGACAAAGCATCGGTAAATGATATGTTAATATACAGTTTCTTCAAAATTTCTAAAAATTTATTGAATTGATGATCGAGTTTTGCTTTTGCCAATCTTTGGGGAAATGGAATTGGCGGTTTGTAGGGCGGTGGAGGCACATAAACAGGTTCTGTATCCTTCATATGTGGTTCACTCTCAACAGGTTCATTCGGTTCTTCAGATTCAGGGGTTCTGATCTCATTCTCGCAATGGTCATCCTTGGGCATTTCTGGTTCCTCAAGTTGCTTACCACTACGCGTGGTAATGGCATTACAATGTTCTTTGGGATTCGTCTTGGGCTGTCCAGGCAATCTGCCCGGCGGTCTAGTAGATATACTAGCCTGTTGGGCAATTTGGTTTTCCATTATCTTCTGGTTTGTGGTTAAGTTTTTAATTGCCTCTAACATGCAGTCCATTGCTTTTGTTTGCGCCGACACGAAGCTTTCAAAGCGTGATTCGAAAGTTTGTTCCTGTGGTATTGTGTTGGTGCTTGGTTGTGGTAGTTGGTCAAATTGTTTAGGCTGATACCCGGTGTTTGATGAATGAAATCCAGGGGGTTGCCTAAAGTTTGATGGTTGAGCTGCATTGTTGTTTCTATAGAAAAAGTTGTGATGATTCTTCCACCCGGGGTTGTAGGTGTTAGAATAAGGGTTGTTTTGGACCCTTGAGTTAAAGTTCCCTACAGCATTTACCAAAGTAGGTGGTAGGTCTTGTGATACCATATTTCCTAATTGACAAGTGTCAGACAGATGACCTTCTATTCCACAAATTTCACATAAAGCAGTATTATGACGCATATTCATAGAATCAAGTTTATGAGATAGTGAATCTACTTTTGCAGCAAGAGAACTAAGAGCGTCAAGTTCATATTTACTGGCTTGTCGAGATGAAGTACCTCTTTCGCCCGACCATTGGTAGTGATTGAGCGCCATTTCTTCAATTAAATTGTAGGCTTCATCGACAGCTTTGTTCATCAAGGCTCCTCCAGCGGCTGCATCAACGGTAAGACGAGTATTATAAAGCAGGTCATTATAAAATGTATGTACCAATACCCATTTCTCAAGGCCGTGGTGAGGACACATTCGCTGCAATTCCTTGAAGCGATCCCACGCCTCATATAGTGATTCGCCTTCTTTTTGAGAGAAATTGATAATCTGGTTCCTTAATTGTGTGGTTTTGCTCGGAGGAAAGTATTTTGCAAGAAAAGTATGTGAGAGTTGTTCCCATGTGGTAATGGATCCAAATGGTAATGAATGTAACCAAGCTCATGCCCTGTCTCTAAGTGAAAAAGGAATAAGTCGTAGCCGTAGAGCGTCAGTGGTTACACTATTCATTTTAAGAGTGTCACAGTATTCAAGAAAAACAGATAAATGCATGTTTGGATCTTCAGTCGGCTATCCGCCGAATTGGTTTTGTTGTAACATTGATAAGAGTGACGGTTTTATCTCAAAGTTGTTCGCTTCTATTGGTGGACGCGCAATGCTCGAATGCAGTCCTTGAACATTTGGTGCAGCGAAGTCACGAAGCGATTTGTTACCGTCCATGACTGATGTTTGCAAATTCTTCTTCGGTTGGTATTTCTGAATATTTCTGCGACGCCGGAACGTTCGTTCTATTTCCGAATGAAATGGTATTGCAGATTTCGGTCGCGGAGTTCTATGCATAAACTAAAATTCTAACAAGCAGATATTTCGTTAAATCAAATAAGGTGTAAAATGAAATAAAGAAAGTATATTAAATAGCTAAAAATGTCTAGTCTAATAACTCCTTAATCTAGTCAATATTGCCGAAATTAGTCCCCGGCAACGGCGCTAAAAACTTGATAGCACCTACCGGTATAGGTAGGCGTTACCCGCAAGTGCACGGGTCTATCGAAGTAATAAAATATCGATCTCACAAAGACTAACTGGCAAATACTGATAGATCTCGAAATGACTAGCTAGACGATGTCACAATCGGTGAAGGTTAAGATAACGAAATAATTGAAAGTGCAGTAATATAAACAGGGGAAATCACACAAGAGATTTATAATGAGGAGGTGCATCAGCATATGGGTTCACCACTTGACTCCTTACAGTTGAATAGTTAAACTTTAATGCCAAAGTCTTGTCTAGTTCAAGGGGCTCAGCTTCCTTGTCACGTAGGTAGCTCCCCTCCAATAATCTTGTCCGCTTCCACGAACTAGATTACCAGTCCAATCCGTAGGGTTCTGACGTGCAGTCAGACGAATGTCTTTCCACAACGTCCAAGATTCTTATAATCCCCGCAAGTGCGTAAAGACCCGCAAGCGAGGTTTTACCCTCCTAGAGATGATGAACCATACTTGAGGTGATTAAAGACTCTAACGCCCCCTTTCGAGTAGCGTAGGGATAAGGTACAGACGGAATGGATAAACTCTGAACCGAGTGGATCGGACGCGCGGTCGGACTGGGGTCTCTCCGACACGTCTAAACTCCTACAGTCACGCAAGCGAGTACGAATCTGCGAGCGAGTTTTCCTTCCGGAGATCTGATTAACAAACCTCACTGAGGTGTTTCCCTAAGTGAGTACAGTCTAGCGGGCGAGTTTTCTCCTCTAGATTCGATTAACAAACCTCACTTTTGCAGCTCAAGGCTCAAGCACACCTTTCGGAATAATGCTCTCTTTTAATCCTACGAGTAAGTATAGCTATGCAAGCAAGTAAACTTCTAGAAAAGCTGATTTACAAACCTCACTCGAGGGATTAAAAGTCGAACATATTCCTCCGGGTACACAGGCAAAGCATGCACACTAGGTCAAGCAAGGATTTTAGTAAGTAAATCTAACTATCACAACTAATAAATCGTCAAGTGCTAACCCCACATCCTGATTGGGTGTTTAGCCAAGCATATTCACGGTAACGATATGTAAAATGTATTCAGCCATGAACATCACAAGTAATAACAGGTTTTGCACAAGAGTTGCAGTTGAAAAATAGATCATGTAGCACTCTATTAAGATCATACAATAGATGCAATAACTCAAAGATGAGAACTAGGTATTACAGATACGTGTCTAAGAGGCTTACGCAACAAAGGATGTTCAAAGGGATACAAGTGCGCAGCTCTTTCTCCTCTCGCAATCGCCGCTTCTTGTTCTTCTCCCCTGCGAATCCACTGATGGACCGAACCCCCTTTTCCCTCTCGATTCTCCTCTTTTATCTCCTCAAGTTCGTGGGCTGTTGTCCCTTCCCCATGCCCTGAAAAGGCTGTTGCAGCCGCTGCAGTTCTCCAGCACAAGAAGTCTTCCTGCCAGCCTCCCTTTTCCTGCAAAGCCGCAGCAGCCCATCCCTTACGAAATTATGATTTCGTAACCAAAATCTCCTCTAAAAGCTGGTCCACGTCCCCTTTGTCAACGGGGGAGAAAGGTCTTGGGTGCCCTCAAGCTTTTCCTTAGGTCAGATCAAAGAAGCGTGGGAGAAAACAGTGATTTCGTAACAGGCGGGTTCGCGATCTCGGGCGAGAATTTGGTCGTGACCCGGTCGTGATTTGTCAATTTCAGCTTCAGGCATAGCGACGATCACGGACATGATTCTGATCGGGATCCGATCGTGATTTCCAACAAAGTCTTCAATGAATCCGAAAACTCCTGGTTAGGATCATCTTGAGTTAGGATGAGCTCCTCTGCTACCAAAGTGTCAGAATCTACCCTTTATGTGGTCAATTTGACCTGAAAACGTGAAAATACCAAAACAAGTGTAGATTCCATAAATGTATCCAAATATAGGCAATTGTAAGGCTTAAAGTCGTGAAATAAGCATGATTCCATAAGTAAGATGACACATGAAACTCTATATAAATTTGTGTCAACATAGTAAAATGATTCCATGAGTAGTTCTTCATCCTTTTCTTGAGGTCTAAATAAATCTTTGTTTACATCTAATGACCTTACAACCATTGGAGTGCACAATGGATGTGACATGTCCATATAAAACCTTTTTAGCACCTTTAATAAATAAATATTTTGATGTATAAAAATTCTACTATTTAAGTATTCAATTTGTAACCCGAGACAAAATTTTGTCCTTCCAAGATCTTTCATCTCGAATTCTTGCTTTAAACAATTAATAGTTTTTAGAATCTCTTCAGGAGTTTCAATAATATTTAAGTCATCAACATAAATAATAATTATAGCAAATCCATTTTTAGATCTTTTAATAGAAATACATTGACAAATGGGGTTATTTTTATATCCTTCCTTTAGCAAATATTCACTAAGGCGATTATACCACATACGTCCAAATTGTTTCAGCCTATAAAGAGATTTAGTCAACTTGATTGAATAATCTTCTCGTGAACATAAATTATGTGCTACAGGAAGATTAAAACCTTCAGGTAGCTTCATATAAATATCATTATATAGAGATCCATATAAATAGGCTATAACAACATCCATCAAATGTAAATCAAACCCTTCTTATGCTACTAGACTAATTAAGTACCGAAATGTAATTGCATCAACCACAGGTGAATATGTTTATTCAAAATCAATGTTGGGTCTTTGTGAAAAACCTTGAGCAACAAGTCGTGCTTTATATCTTACAATTTCACCATTCTCATTTTGTTTTTGTACAAAAACCCACTTATATCCAACAGATTTTATCCCTTTAGGTGTACGGATTACAGGTCCAAAAACTTTTTGTTTAGCAAGAGAATTTAATTCCGTTTCAATTGCATTTTTCCATTTTGGCTAATCATCTCTTTGTTTGCAATCTGAAATAAACTTTGGTTCATGATCCTCATTGTCATTTATTATATCAAGCGTTATTTTATATGCAAAAACATCGTCAATGTTGACTTTATGTCGATTCCATTGTAGTCTATTCATGACATAATTTATTGAAATCTCTTTATTTTCACAAATTTCAGTTTCTTGTGTTTGTTTTGGAATTTGAATATTGATCACGTCAGATGACTCTTTTGGAGTTTTTACATTCTCGATTTTGCCATTTTGATTTTTAGCTCATTTTCTTATACAAGGATTTTTATCTTTGAAACCGATGAGTCTGCCACGCTTCATGCATGCTTGAGATTTATTTGCGATACTAGATTTTCTAATAGGAATATCAATTTTTTATTGGAGCATTAGTAGCTGGTATATATGACTTAGTTACTCTTTTTGGGTCACTGAATGCATCTGGTAATTGGTTGGCTAAGCCTTATAAATGAATTATCCTTTGAACTTCTAATTCATATTATTTTGTACGAGGATCAAGATGAGATAATGATTATTCATTCCAACTAATCTCCTTTTCCAACTGCTTTTTTTCTCCCCCTAATATTGAGAAATTTAATTCATCAAAATGACAATCGGCAAATCGAGCCATGAATAAATCTCCTGTTAATAGTTCAAGATACTTTATTATAGATGGAGACTCATATCCAATATATATTCCCAACCTTCTTTGATAACCCATCTTTCTGTATTGTGGTGGAGTAATTGGAACATATACAGCACATCCAAATATTCTTAGATGGAAAATATTAGGTTCCTGGCCAAAAACCAATTGTAAAGGGGAGAACTTATGATAGCTTATTGGCTTGATGCGAATCAATATTGCAGCATGCAAGATTGCATGTCCCCAAGTAGAATTTGGAAGCTTTGATCTCATAAGCAATGGTCTTGCAATCAATTATAAGCACTTAATGAATGATTTTGCAAGTCCATTTTGTATATGAACATGTGCTACAGGATGTTCAATATCAATTCAAATAAACATATAATATTTTTATTAAAAGCTTGAAATGTAAATTCACTAGCATTATCAAAGTGTATTTTCTTAATTGGATAATATAGAAAATGAGCTTTTAGTCTAATTATTTGTGCAAGCAATCTCGCAAATGCCTAGTTGCGGGTTGATAATAAACAAAGATGTGACCATTTAGTTAAAGCATCAATTAAAATCATAAAATATCTAAATGATCCACATGGTGGGTGTATTGGTCCACAAATATCACCTTGTATATGTTCTAAAAATGCAAGAGATTCAGTCCTAACTTTGACTAGTGATGGTCGAATTATCAACTATCCTTGGCAATAAGCAGCACATGAGAAATTATTAGATTGAAGAATCTCCTGACTCTTCAATAGGTGCCCACATGAATTTTTAATTATTTTTTTGCATCATAATAGATCCGGGATGGCCCAATCGATCATGCAAAATAATGAATTTGTTATTATCTGCAAACATCTAGTTTACAATATTATATATTTCAATTGTTTTAATATAAGTGTAGTACAATCTAGAGGAAAATGTAGGTAATTTTTCCAATATATATTTTTTACCTGATATAAGTCTCGTAATATAAAGGAATTCAATATTCCCTTCATTTGATGTTTCGATATGATATCCATTTCGGCAGATATCTTTAAAGCTTAATAAATTTCTTTGAGATTTTATAGAATATAATGCATTATCAATGCACAATTTGGTTCCTCTATGTAATAATATATTAGCTTTTCCAGAGCCTTTCAATTATTTTTGTACTACCAGATATAGTATTAACATTAACTTCTTACAATCTGGAGGCAAATGTAGGTAATTTTTCCAATATATATTTTTTACCTAATATAAGTCTCATAATATAAAGAAATTTAATATTCCCTTCATTTGTTGTTTCGATATGATATCCATTTCGGCAGATATCTTTAAAGCTTAATAAATTTCTTTGAGATTTTATAGAATATAATGCATTATTAATGCACAATTTGGTTCCTCCATATAATAATATATTAGCTTTTCCGGAGCCTTCAATTATTTTTGTACTACCAGATATAGTATTAATATTAACTTCTTGCATTGTTAAATGAGAGAAGTATTTTTTATCCTTGAGAATTGTGTCAGTTGTTGCACTATCAGCGAGACAAATATCTTCAATATTGATGTTGGTGCCAACCAAAGGAATACTCATTCTTCATTGAAAAATAAAAGTCCATACAGTTAGAAAAATGCTACTAGAGAAAAAAATATATTTTAAAAGATAACAAAATATAACAAAATTTATTATTTTATTAAATAAAAAAATATTAAGATAAGACATCAATATATAAGAAATTATTTTTTTTCTTCTGGATCACCAAAGAAATCAGCAACGTCTAGATAAGTAATGTCCATATGGTCATAATTAAAACTACCATCTTCACAAGCAAAATTTGTCTCTATCTTTTTCTCTTTGTTTTTCAATAATTCTTGATAAAGGTCAACGAGATATTTTGGTGTATGGCAGGTACGTGACCAATGACCTTTTTCAACATAGTGATAGTATATATTTTCAATATATTTGCTATTCTTCACACCTTTTTCTTTATCATTATTTTCATTATTTTTTCACTTTCGGTGAAAAACAATATTCTTGGAATGTTTACCATGACCATATCTATATCCACAACCATGACCACGACCACGATCACGATCATTAGCACGACCATAACCACGACCACAAGTTTGCCCAACAGAATGTTGGTTGTGAGTTGCTACATTCACTTTTGGGAATGGAGCAATGCCAGTTGGACGAGACTCATGATTTTTCATCAAAAGCTCATTATTTTGTTCAGCCACAAGAAGGCAAGAAATCAACTCAGAATAGTTCTTAAAACCTTTTTCTCGATATTGCTGCTGTAGGAGCACATTAGATGCATGAAAAGTGGAGAATGTTTTCTCTAACATATTATCATTAGTGACCCTTTCTCCATATAATTTTAACTGAGAAGTAATCCTAAATATTGTAGAATTATACTCGCTTATTGTTTTAAAATCTTGTAAATGTAAATGCATCCAATCATAACGAGCTTTTGGAAGAATTACTGTTTTCTGGTGGTCATATCTTTCTTTTAAATTATTCCAAAGAACAAATGTGTCTTTTACCGTGAGGTACTAAGGGCTAGTTTGGTTCTGCTGCGCTGCCGCAGCTGCGCTGTCACTGTAGCACCTGCTGTGAAGGGTGTTTGGTGAATCTAATTGTGCTGTTACTGTAGCAACTATTATTAAAGTTATTTTATAGATTTATTGAGTTATTAGTGTTGTTAATAAATAAATAAATATTAATTTAATAAAATATATTAAAATTAAAATTATATATTTTTATAATAAAATAAAATAATTAATTAAATTATAAAATTAAATAATAAAATAATAAAATAATAAAATTTAATTATTAATTTTATTTTTAAAGTAAGAAATTTAAAAATATATATTTTAATAATAAAATAAAAGATTATATTACTAAATATATATTAATATATATTTAAAATAATTAATTTAAAATTATTATATTTTTTAAGAAATATTATATTACTAAATATATTATTAATATATATATTTTTTAATAAATAAATATTATATTACTAAAATAGTATTTAGTTGATTAATAAATATTAATTATTAAAATAAAGTAGTATTTAGTTATTATATTAATTTTAATAATATATATAACTAATAAAAGAGTATTAAATATTTTGTTAATCAATATATATATTAATATATTAATTTTTAATTAAATCTATATAATATAATATTGTTTTTAAAAATGTTTGTATAGTGCATTGAAGGGATTCGAATCCATGCGCGATGATTATCATACGCGCCTTAACTCCCGCAGCTGCTAAAGCAGAGAAAGCCAGCTTTGAGAAATAGTATAAAACTTTTACTATTACACAGCAAAAGTCAGCTTCCAAACAAAAAAAAGTGAAAAGTCGTTGCCCGTCGCCACGCTGCTGGAAGCGGCGTAGCGCCAAAGGGGCCCTAAGCTTTTAATCCTTCATGGAGATGATGACGAAGGAAAATCATAGCTTTGGCTTTATTTTGATTAGATGTTTCATTTTCTTCTTTAATAGTATCTCCAAAGCCATTTGCATCTAAATGAATTTATACATCTAGCACCCAAGATAAATAATTCTTCCCCGTAATGTCAAGAGCCACAAACTCAAGTTTTGCAAGATTTGACATATTAAGTACTATCATAAAAATATAAAAAATAAGTTAGATAATATTCAATATTATTTAGATAAAAAACTAATGATTAAGAAATGAATAAAAGTAGTTGCATCATATCATATTTTAAATTCAAAAAATAAATAAATAATAAATATTATACCTGATAGACCTTTCTTGGTTAAAGCCTCGTGCTGATAACGTGTTATAAAATTAAATAAACTAATAAACAAAATAATAAAGAGATGGAATGATTGAGATAATAAGAGATTTTATTTCATATCATTTTCTATATTTCAATACACAAAGGGATTCTCTATTTATAGCAATCTAAAAGATATATAACTTATGAATCATAATTACATAAGTTATTTATGTTACATAAGTTTCAAGATTATACTCAAAGAAAACGGACATCCATAATAATATTATTCATAACACAATTATGTAATTCTGATGCCTAATTTTAATTTAATTGGCCATTCTTATTTTTGTAGCGGTGCACAATCGGTTCAGTATATTCGGTAAATATCGATTTATCGATTTTTTTTGTTGATAAAATCAGTTCGGTATCGATATCGATGCTGGTAATAATTTTTCTATAAATCGGTTATCGTTATCGATAAATTTTTTCAATTCGGTAAAAAATCGATTTTACAGATTATAAATAATATAATAAATAAATAATATTTTTTAACTAATAGAGTAATGGTTTTAGCGATAGCGATTAGCGAAAATGAAGAAGTAAAGAAGAAAAATATTATAAAAAAAAGTAAAGAAGGAAAATATTATATAAATTTTAGATACTAAATAAGTATTCATAATTTTTATTCTGTAATTTACTGAATTTACCGAAAATTATTCAGTAGATTCGGTTCGGTAACTATTCGGTATATTTCTTATTCGGTTTGGTATCGATATTAAAATTTTTGGTAAATAATAAATCGGTAAAATTAGTATAGGTATTACTGATTGTACACTCCTACTTTTTTGTTTGTTTTACTTTAAAAAAAAAAGCTATGGTTTTTGATATTTATTTTTACATTAAAAATTTATCTAATTAAAATTTTTAATTGAAAGTGTAAATGCTTGTGCTTTCTTTGGAAATTTCATGTGCTCCATATATGCCAATATTTTTCTTAAAAATTTAATGTTTACTTTGTACTTTTTTTTTACTTTTATTCTATATACTGGGGCTTAATTTGCGAACCATATTAAGAAATTCTTATAAGTACTTTTGAAAACAAAGCTTTGGGTTCCCATAAATCGTCACCCTCAGATTAAAATTATCATAATTAGGCTGCCAATAAGTGTTTTTGTTGACTTCAATGCCTACCTCGATTACAATTTTATCATCAGATAATTTAGATTATATTTTTTTTGGCAAAGCACACACGTTGACCACAGACATAATAATCAACTATACGACGGAGTTAATAAGTAACACGAATACAGACAAGCTCGACGATAATGTTAACAGGAGATGCACATGCACTCTAATACACTACTCTTTTTCTAGTCCCTTGCTCGATTTCAAATTACACTTCTTGCTATCTATTTACAGACACAAATGCCATGCCTCCATATACTTCATTATATCACATGAAAATGCCACATTATGCACTGTGATTTATTCTGCCCAGGAGACGGAGCTAGTAGAAGTCTCGGTCAGGCAAGATCAGAGGGGCAACAAGAGTCCACACGTAGATAACCGCAGTAGCCCATTCGGTGCCGATGCGCACCCAAACTGACGTCCAGCCAACATCAATCAGCTCCGAGCTCTCTGAAGCCGAACTGGTCCACCCAGTGAGCAGCATGGCTGAGTACATACTGGCTAGCGCAAAGATAAGATGGAAGAACGTGTATGAATAGCTGACTGGCCTTGCTTCAGCGTCTTTCTTATCTTGTTTTCCTGATTCAGCATCATTAGCTGAAAGCAACGGGTCTCTTGAACCTGCAAGATATATGATCTGTGTTGAGTAGCAATATGGGCATAGCCAATTTAAAGTCCTGGTCCGTACTAGAGTACGGATGGACGAGTGCATTTACGAATGGCATACATCTCAGATCAATAAGTACTGCCACCGGTTTTTAAATCAGAAATGAATTACAGAAACAAAAAAAGAGGAATTGAATTTAAGAGAAGACTGACAACTTGTTAAACATAAATGCGTTGAATGACTACGATATGGAGTTAAATCACCGTACCTCTAGGCGAGGATGAGGGAGATAGAAATGTAGTAGATGATCCTGCCCGAACGGCAGAGTAGACGACAGAGAGGATTGTGGTGATCATTCCAAGAGCAAGCGTACTTGCGGAAACTTGTTTAGCATGATTATGGAGACCATTGCACGCATAGTCTCTGGGCTCACTGGAGAGGGCAGTGTAGCATAGGTACGCACAATAAAGTGAGACTAAAGAAGCAGGTAACAGGCTTCCATTCACCTGTGAAAGTGGAGGAGAGTCGATCACAAAATACAGTCTTAAAAAGTATATGGACAGCATGAAATGATGTTTGCACTTTATATTGCAGCACAGGCTTTCCAAGATAGTTAAGTATGTTAATTTTAAGTCTGAATCATCTATAGTTAAATGAACTAAATACCTGAGGATGAAGTGCAATAACACCAAAAACAAAGGCAAGTATCATTGTCATGACGATAAAGAAAACATTGAGGCCACAGGCATGACCAGATGGCTTGAACCACACGAAGAGCACTCCTGAAAATGCATATGTTGCAAGGTAGCATACTATGGTTATAGACAATAAAGCGACGAACCTGCAGAGTTAATTTAAAAGATTGACAAATTAAATCAATGTTCGAATACCAGTTCCAAAATGTTTCAAGTAGATTACCAGTAAACTTACCACTTCTGCTCATCTTTCTCAACCCAAGCATCATTCCATGAGTGTATAAAATCAAGAAGGATGACCACTTGAACCAGAAGGAAAAAACCAGAACCAAATTTACACGATGTTTCTGCAGAAAAAGAAACACCAAAAGGGAAGACAACATTACATCCAACGCTTTACAACGAATAAAACATACAATTTTATCAATTTTACAAAAAAAAACATATGAAGGGTAAATTAGGCATTAAAACAAAAAAAAATCTGTACTAGCAGCCTATCTGTTTAATTTACAGCACTACTTATAACTCTTGTCATTAGCACACGTGTGTAAGTATGCGCACCTTGATTAGACATTAGCCATGATCACACGGGCAAAACTTCAGATGGGAAGAAACCTTACAATGATAATTGGTACTCTATTCGCTCAGGAAATGGAAACATAATCTTTGTGAAACTATCTTTAGCACTAAAACATACAGCTCATATTACTTTTATTCTAGACAGGAAATACAGCTGCACCTATCATCATCAGAAGAAAAAAACTTCACCTTCATTCTAAACGTCTACAAAGTCATTGCCAGATTTGGAAAGAACAAAAACAGACATCTTAGAGTACCATCAATAACAATAAGTAGAAACATAGTCTGTAACTATTTAGTCAATAATCTAAATGAAACTCAAAAACAAACCAATTTTAGTGAAAGGTGAGTGTTTCAACTTTTTTTTAACAATTGTGATGCTAAAATTACTAGACTTCAAGTCATCTATCTATTTTGTAAAATGCAAAACCATCAGTGGAAAGAGAGGCAAAAACTATCATCGTTTAGTCTTCGTGTTATGTCATCCGTATATAAGCCATCTTCAGTAAATGACAGTAATGTCTACAAATCCAGTAAACTAATGAGTGAGAGAGATGGTGATACCAAAAAGAGTAGAAAAAAATCTCAGTGGCCACTATAGTGTTTTCGGTCAAACTAATAAAGCAACTAGTTTAATTGATATAAGATACTTATAAAGGAACAGCATTCTTTAAATGCTTAGAATACTACTATATGAATAAGAAATTGACAAGTTTAGATGACACGTCATTTCAACATTGCTTTATCTTCACATACATTATTTGGATAAGCTTTATTACCTAATATTGCAAAACACAAGCACCAAGAATAATCATCACCAGAACCTAACTAATTCTGTTCACTCAGGTCATACTCCCACAGGGATAAGGAAAAAAAAGAGAAAGTAACTAATTCAATATGTAAGACACTGCGCGTGAGAATACAAATCATGTAGTTAATTTGGCGTTTCACAAAAATAAACATGTACTTGCCGTAAAATTCTTTTCTACTTCCAAGCTAACAAGAAACCGTAAGCAATGCAATTATTGAATTCATCAAATAGGAGCATAGGGAGGGTCAACACGCAGCTCAAAAGGAAACTTTTTATGTTATTTCTGCCACTCACAAGAAAACTCAGAACCACTGAAATGAAAAACAGCTTACCATAAATTGTAATGACTATGTTCGGAAGAAAAAACATAAGAACAATGAGCAGTATCCAAACAATAATTTTTGCAACCCATCCACCATGGTGCCATGAATCACGTCTGTCATTCTGGTCCTTCACACCAATCATAAGCAAAGCAAATATCAAAAAGAACAAGAAGTTCGCTAAACTGACACGAAGGACTGCACTGGTCTGAAACCATTCTTTTGATGGGGTATGGGTGAAAGTATTTATCCCTGCACCGAAAGTAAGTTATAAGCATCCGCTTTATAATATCTGACTAAAAGCATCAAATTGTTGCAAACATCCAATACAATATTAAGGGCAACTTATGATTTAGAGAATATAAAACCTCATTGCTCCTTTAGTTAACATGAAAAATCAAGTGAAAAATGTGGTCCTCAAATTAAGTTTCTCTAGCTCTTATCTGTTTGTTTGTACTTTGTAGGTAGCATCCAGACTTACTCTGAACACAAATAATCAGCTAGCAAGGACCTAAAACCTAAAAAATCTCACCATTGTGATGTTCTTTTTCTATTGAAAAGTAGACCAAGCAAGTCGACCCAGGGGCCGAGCCACGTATTGGCAAGTGGGGGCAATTGCCCCCACTAACCTCACACAAAGACATTATATATGTATATATATTTTTATAATATTATATTTTTATACTAACATTGCCCCCACTCTTTACTAAAAATCCATAGTGTAAATGTTCTTGCCCCCTTCTATTTTCATGAGTAGTTGTCTTTTCTTCATTATATAAGTAATTAAAGACATTTGGTATGAAAAAAGTAACTATTTTTTTTAACCAACCATTGACCATTGCTTCCAGCACACGCAAATCATTTGCTGCAAAGAGTATTATCACATCAAGTCCCTTCTTACACTGTTATCATTAATTGCTTTAAGCTTCAACGCTCTATTTGTAAATTATAAACTTGATCTCCTCAGTTGCCACATAGTTCAACCATTCATCATCTGCCTTTCTAGTAGTTTGTTAGCTCATTTTACAGTAGCAAGCTTCGATTTAGTTTCAAGCCATGGTAGAGCCGCATAGTGGTCACCATGGGCAAATCAAAACTCATACAACTCTTCTCTTCTCATGCAACATCACTGCCTTCCTCGAAACCCTTGTGACCACAACACTACTTCTTGTCCCTCATCTAGGCAGTGACTACCCGATTACTCAATAAACAACAAAAAAACAGCCATGCACTCTACATTACAACTTAGTTGACCATTTATTATTATAATTTATGATTATTCTTGTTAATCTTCTACTATTATTTTTTAGTATTTAATAAAAAATAAAAAAGCTATTGAAGGTTGCAATTTACACGCAATATTTATTTGCATAAATTTATATAATTTTTATTATTTAATTATAAAACTTTTTACTCCAATTGTATTTTTTTTTTGTAAATTTAAATATATTAATAATTATATATATATATTATATTTAATTATTTATTTATATATTATATAATTATTTATTAATATTGCCCCCACTTACCTTCGGGGGCCTGGCTCCGCCACTGAGTCGACCATCTATATAAATTAGATAGTAATCATATACATAAGAGGAAGATAAATAAAACTGGAGCATAAGAGCAGCAAAAGAAGATAAATAAGCAATTTGCAGTGGATAATCAGCATAGAGAATCATGACAAATTTCTCAAGTTCATGGAAGTCCCAAACTTTCCTTCAAAAATTCTCATGTCCTGCCACATGAACAAACCATCCAATCAAACATCCACAACATTTTCGATAATCAAATGTGTCCCTGGATAGCCATATTAGCTGATAGAGATTGTTCATAATGGAGACATTTACTGCATGGTCCATGGGTGCTACAGGATCATGTTACAACTGCTGCGAGTAAGCACCATGCGGACAATCAAAGATTTCTTGACGGTTTCCTTTTGCATGTTGCAGATAGCACATGGAGTATCAGAAAGCTCCATAGCAAGTAACGAAGCTCTACAAAATTCCATGACTTGCAAGGAAACTCCAAGTATTCCGTTCCCGTAGTGTCAACAAACAACCAAAACATCTAACTTTTTAGGGATTTTAGCTTCCCATCGTGACTCGTGGCCTAAGGAAGCATATACTGTAAATACTGAGGCGGCCAAGGTACCTGATTTAGTGATTGTTCAACTTTTGCTATCTTGTGAATCTGGGTTTACAGAATCATCCTGCACAAGGAGCAGCAATATGAGAGAGTCTGAATGCCTCGTTTATCAGGAGAAATCGGGCGAGTTTGGGGTTGCTGGCCGCCCGCTTTTGCGGTTGCGGCCAGCAGGAATAGTAGATTAGATAGGAGTTTGGGGCTGCTTCACAGCGCGCAAATGAATTTACTGTTGGCTGGCAGAAGCAGCCAGGTCTATGCTTCTGGCAGAAGTTCATGCGTGAACAGTGATCCTCGATTTTGGCCAGGTCTTGGCGCAGAATCCTCGAGCTTTAGCTTTGCGTGCGACTCTCCTCTCCGTAGAACTCTCCTTCGCGTGCGTCTCCTTCCCCGTCCAACTACTGACGCCGACGGAAGCAGCGCCGCCTAGACCAGACGCCAGTTCTACGAGCGCTGTCGTCTTCCGTCGTCGAGATCCGCCGCCGACCGTCGTCTAGCCGGTAGATCTGCCACCGCTGCCGTCCGCTCCAGATCCCTGCTCTGTTTCAGCCAGGTAAGCTTCTGCCACTGGTTCCAGCTCCCCACCCTGCCACCGGTCACTCCAGCTCCTCTGCCGCCCCTCCAATCAACTCCTTGTCGCCGATTCTTCCAGTTAGCTCCCCACCTTGCAGCTCACTCCAGCTCCTTCGCCTTCCAGCCAACCAACAACTCCTGCCACCGGTTCCAACTCCCCACCCTATCGCCGGTCGTTCCAGCTCCTCTGCCGCCCCTCCAATCAGCTCCTTGTCGCCGGTTCTTCCGGTCAGCTCCCTACCTTGCCGCTCGCTCCAGCTCCTCTGCCTTCCAGCCAGCCGGTTCTAGCTCCCCACCCTGCCGCCGGTCGTTCCAGCTCCTCTGCCGCCCCTCCAGTCAGCTCCCCACTACCGCTCACTCCAGCTAAACAAGATCCACCGCCAGTTCTCCTCTGCCGCCAGTCAGCTCCCCAATGCTGCTTGGCCTTTGCCACCAGTCCCTACAAAGCTTATCCTCTTGTTTCTATTCAGTGTTTAACATTTCAAGTATGATACCAAATTATCCTCTTATTTAATATTTCAGTGTTTAACATATATTCATCTAATAACATTTCAGTTTGCTACTCAATTATTAATTCACAATGGTTATGTGCATAATTATTACTTGCCTTGTTGTTTAACTCTATACATCATTTATCCATCTTGCTGCCTAATTCTGAATATAAGTTCTAAGCGAACATCATGTTCTATTTGGATAGATGATTGTATGGAATAAGAGATAGAATTATGTGCCGTGCCGCCCTTTCTTGCATGTCAATTTGATCAAATTTAATATGTTGTTAGAGAAAATTTTAAATCAACAAGACTTTACGTCCTTCCATCCTCTTAACACAAATTACATGATTCACAAGCACATTACTTTATGATTAGTATATATATGTCTTTTATTTTTAGCAAATCGATTTAGTTTATCCCAATAGTTCATCTTAATTAAAAATATTTTATACTTATGTCAAGCATCATGGCACCAAAACAAAAACCCAAGGCCGTATGGAACATGCAGACGACCATGATTTTCTGTGATGTATGTATTAGTGCAATTGAGAAGAATATGCGGTCTGAAACTTATTTCAGTACACAAGGGTAGAAATTTGTCCTTGAAAAGTTTCAAGAGCTTAGTAGAATGAATTACGATAAAGTGCAATTAAAAAACAGATGGACCAACTAAGAGCTGATTGGAAGTTGTAGAAAGAACTGAAAGAAAAAGAAATTGGGCTAGGTTGGGATCCAAGATTAGATACTGTTGATGCAACCCTTAATTGGTGGGCTAATAAAATTGCGGTATGTATTGCATTTAGAATTATTATGTTTGTTTGTATATTTCCTAGTATGATTTACCCTTTCATTGTAATTGTAGATTAATAAAGAGTACACAAAGTTTCAGAAAAAAAGGGCTGCATCCTGATATTGAGAGAAAAAATAATCTCATGTTTGGCCAAACCATTGCAACGAGAGACTTTAATTTTTCACCGGCTATGATAGATGAGATGGAAGTGAATGATGAACCAGGATATGACACAATGGATGAACCAGTACCTGTTACACCATCATCTCAACCATCTTCCAATCCTAGCACTAGTTTGGCTGGTAGCAAACGAAAGGGAAAAAGTACATCTGCATCCAACCTACAATGTGATATAAATAGGTTGGCAATAGCAGCTGAGAGAAGAGTATCACAAAAACAGGATCATGAAGGATGTACTTTTCATGAGTGTATGGAAGAGATCAAATCTCTTCTAAATATCCAAAAGGGGCCACCATTGTATTACTTTGCTTCAACTCTTCTTGAGAAATAATCCAAAAGAGCTGCCTGGAAAGAAATGGACTCTGCAGATTAGAAGATGGGCTGGTTGTTGTTTCATTTTGAAAATTTCAGAAAGTAGACTGGTTGTAATGTTGGGTAGTTGCACTAGTTTGGGTAGTTGTTATGGTTTAGTGACTTGTTGTTGTTGTTAGCGGATTGTTGTTGTTAGTTGTGACTTGTTATGGACTCATGGATTGTTGTTGTTAGTTGTGTTATTATGGTTTAGTGACTTGTTATGTTATGTATTTGCATTTGCTTTTGTTTGAACAACTTGTGTGTTATAATTAGTTTGGTTACTTACATTTGCATTTTGGTGACTTGTTGTTTTGTTATGCGATAATTATTTTTATAGTTTTGTATCTTAATGCATAAAGTTTTGGAGTTTTATATATTAATGTTGTTATTTTTCTTAATAGATATGGAGTCTGATAATAGTAATGATACACATTCAAGTAGTGAATCATCTGAAGAATTTTGGAGTATAATTCAGTGCTCCCAGGGTGCTATATAAGAATATTTTGAGAAATATTTGCACAAAACAACTTGTATGAACTCGGATTATACAGGCTTGATATGGATGAAAGAAATATTAGACGAGCACCCTAAACGGTGTAGGAGAATGATGAGGATGGAACAAAATAATTTCTTACAACTCTGTAATACTTTAGAGAACTCTTATGGGTTAAAACCTTCAAGGAAAATTTTAATTATTGAAAAGGTTGGTTTTTTCATTTTTATCTTAGCCCAAGGCGCATCGAATGGAGCAGTCTAAGAAAGATTCTTGGTAAAATCGTAAGTAGGATATTCCATGAAGTATTGAATTCAGTTTGTAAGTTTGCTAAGGTTCTGATAGAGCCAGGTGACAGAGATTTGCAAACATTCCAAAACAAATATTATATGATAACCATTACATGCCTCATTTCAAGGTACATTTTTATTATGTATTATATCTTACAACTTGTTGTATAGGATTGCATTCGTTCTAATTAATTCATGTTGGTTTTATAGAATTGCATCGGAGCTATTGATGACACACATATAGATGTTGTTATACCGCTTAGAGATCAAGTGCCCTTTATCGAAAGAAAACGATGACCAACCTAAAATATTTTAGCTGTCTGTTCTTTTGACATGAGATTTACATATGTATTAGCTGGATTTAAAGGTTCAGCTCGTGATGCTCGCGATCTTTCAAGAGCAATCAATACTCCAAATTAAAGATTTTCACACCCTCCTCTAGGTATGTCGATATTTTTCATTAGTAGTATTTTTATTAATTTGAATATTTTGATAATTGGAATACTATATGAAATTTACAGGAAACTATTATTTAGTTGATGCTGGCTATACGCAGATGCGTGGGTATAGTAAGGTATCATCTTCAAGAATATCAACAAGGGCACCCACCACAAGGGCTCAAAGAAGTATTTAATAAGACAAACTCTTCTCTTAGGTGTTGTATTGAAAGATGTTTTGGAGTATGGAAAAAGAGGTGGGATATTTTGTGTAATATGCCTTCCTACCCATATCCAACACAAGTAAAAATTGTAGTTGCATCAATGACACTAAATAATTTTATTAGGCAATCAACAAACTCATATGAGTTTTTTCAAGAAGTTGATGCTAATCCTGATATGCTTGTGAAGGATAGCCTTCAAGAAAATGAGGAGACGAATAAATCTGATGTAGATTCTACGGAGATAGATATGCTCCGTAATCAGATTGCTTTGAGTATCATGAATTTACCTATGTAGTGTGATATGTAATTTAGTATGTGTGAAAGATAACATTTATATTATATGAGACAATTTGTGTTGTATGAGATAATTTATAACTTTAATTATTATGGTTGTTTATATATTTAATTTTATTTCAAATTTCTGCTTAATATATAAAAAAAGTTCATTTTTGATTCTGCTAACCAGCACTTGTAGTTCCCAAACAGCTTTTGCTTCTCCCAACCAGCTACCTTTCAATCAGCAATTCTCCAACCAGCAGAAGCTAGAAGTAGAATCAGCCCCAAACTCGGCCACCATCAGCCAAAGAGATTCGATTGCAGAAGAAGAATGACGGATTCAACCTTCAGGGATCGAGATGAGAACATATGAGTATGTAATAGCCCAAATACTACAAATTCCATTGAATCCATCTGAGACAAGAATGCTACAGAAGCTCATTATTAGCTAGTACTCTTGCTTCCTCAATTCATAGCTCATAAGGCCTCCAGCCTTACAATTTGAGTTAATATGAATAAAGGAGATCATGTTACACATCTATTCAATTCAACATTTTAGCAATTGGGTCCTGGCTTTCCTCCAGTGCTACGCATAGAAGCTTGCATATTTCCTTTCCCAATTACTTCCACGCCAATTATGTGTCCCGCCTCTTTTGATAAAACAGAAATTCGACAACTAGATATGTCGTATGTCAAATCTTGCTCCAAGAGTATATTACTAATCAGCATGTTATCGATGCTAAATTGTAGTGAACTTGAGATAAGAAAAACTGCACTTGTCCCCAACGAGCAGGACAAGAATATAATTTAAACCAAACAAGAAAATCTACACTAATTTAAGCGTTCGTTCAAAGACGGTACTAAATAGTGCTAATGGGACATTCATAATGAAAAATCCAAACTTCCCTATAAAGACAAAAAAAAAGGCTTCTAAAGGAGCACTTAAGTTCATGGAAATGTTGTGCTTCCTCGGCAATATGTTTCGCGTGCAAGTTCATCTAATCCCCATGAAACACAAAACAAAAACTTTGGCCTATAAAGCAATGATTTATCGGATCAGCAAAATTACGCGGAAACATCATTGCCTCAGACAAACAAATCACAAATTGCCCTAACCACCAAAATGCTCTCTACTCGGCCAAATTACCTAGATCATGAAAAATCTCCAAACAATTTTCGATTTTGAGAACACACACAGGAGATAAACTAACTCGTGCTCTCAATCGAGCGAGAAGCCTGCGAAGAACACGTGTGATAATCACTGATAATCGATCGTAAAGCGCGACCAAAATGATATTTTTCAGGAAAAATCAAATTGTTCAAAGTAGAAACAGGAGAGAGAAGGGCTTTAAGTGGAGGAAGGTACATGGGATCTTTTCGAGGAGCGGGGCGGCGGCCTCGCGAAGGATCCAGGAGATGATAAGGGAGAGGGCGAAGAGGCCGCAGTAAGCGAGGCGAGCCGAGCGGCGAGAGATGCTGCCGGCGACGGTGGTGCAGAGGCCGCAGGTGCAGCTTGTGCAGCAGGACGCAAGGCACGACGCAGCCCACATGATTTCTCTCTCTTCTCTCCTCTGTTGCTCTGACTGTCTCTTCTCTAATATCTCTCTCTCTCGCTTCTCTGTTTTTGGAGGTGAGATTTATCTCATCTACCGGTCAAAGTTCCAGATACCATCGGAATTTGAAAGGCGATTATACTAATTCAAATTAATTATATTCTAGTACAAAAAACAAATTAGTATAAAGTCATTTAAACATTATATTATTATAATTAAATTTATTAATTTTTAAAAATTTAGCATATAAAAATAAATAATCCTTTGATTCAACATAATTTAAGATGTTGTTACATATTATTAATGTTTAACGAATAATTGAATATCACATTTTTCTGGGCTCTATAAAGTTTAGGAGTAGTTTAATTTAGTCCAAAATATCCTATTTTTGAGGACATTCTTATCAATTTTGATTTACGAGGGCTCTGAAAATGAAAATGGCCTAAAACAGCGCTTATAATGTCGATGAATGCGTTTAATTTGAATTTAGCCCTTCTAATTTGATCTTTGATTTTAGTTGCACTTTAGCCCTTATATGTTTTTAAATAACTCACTACTTCGATAATTAAGTCTAAATAATTTAATAGATTGTAGTTTATAGTTGTTTGTCACTTTATATTTTGACCAAAATTTAAATTTAAATAAATTATTTAATTTATTTCAGATTAAAAAAATATATGGGTCAACTCAGAAGAAAAGCCGAATTGACATTAGCCCAATAGACTCATATGCGCGACCGGATCCTCCAAGCAGGCCCCTGACGGCCCACGCCGCCTTACTCTCAAGCGGTGGCTGAGCGATTTGTCCTCGAAGCAAGCCTGCATCGACCGCGGGGCTAAATGGCTCGGCTGCAGCATCCTCACTCGGCATCGTTCCCTCTGCCTCCGTTCTCCTCGCGGAGGAATACTTCGGCTATCCCGGCGACGCTGTTCTTCCGCCCATTGCTCTCCGGACCACTGTGCGCTTCGCTTCCGCCTGGAGCCAACAACCACTACGAGCCTGTCCTTCGATGCATCCGTGGATGCGCGACCTCGGATCCTACAATGCCCCCGGGCACCCCGCTCCCATCGTCCAGGATCATTATCAAAGGTATCATAGGTTTACTCTTCTCGTCAGGATAGAATTCAAACTTGTCTTCAGCCGAAGAATCGCGAAAACATATTCAAGCTTGCAGTCCTTTTGTTCGACAAATTGTTACTATGAATGGAGTTAAAAAAAATTGAGGTAAAAATAGTGGCGGATCCATGACGAGGGTATACGAGGGTAATATACCTGATTTCTTGCACCATAAACAATGAACCACCAACAGTATTCGATGATAGGCTATTTGCCGGAGTCCTTGATACCAATCACCCATGTAATTGCACTTAATTTGGTAGTGTTTCAAGTTCCGACCTGTTGTTTCAACATTCGGCGGTTTGCCTAACCCATTCTACACTCTATTTGAGGTTAAGTGGACACGCATACGAGGTTTTGACATTTTGCATACCGATATTCAGGGTTTTAATATCTGGCATGTAGTTGTTTGTCGGATCCCAATTGCCCACACATTGCTCAGTGCTTTGCTTGGCATTCCAATTTTTTCTCATTAGGCGTTTGCTCCTGGCTTTTGCAGCTTTGCCTTTCATTCCTTGCCTATTTCACACTCGGTCTGCAGTCTGTAATGTTAACTTCTGCTTTCGATCTTTGATACTCAACAATTTGTTATGTTTGACATTCTATCTCATGGTTGATTGTTCTGAAGAGATGAAGAGTCATGGATAGTGATGGGGCAGAATCAAACAGAAAAAAAACTGGGTCCAATTGTTGCAGTGAATCCAAGGCGCAAAAAGCCCGAGATGCCAGGAGTCTCAGACACCTCAAGTTTGAGATGCATGAAGCCCGAGGCACCTGGAGCTTGAGGAACAAAGAACTCCATCATGCACCTTCCCTATGACGCACTAGTCAATATGACCCGACAACAATGCCACCCATCATCAGCTTCCAAGGAGCTTTCTATAGTCAACTAGTGAGGGAAAGAGGCAAACAGTATATATTATATGTTATTAATATTATGAAATAATATGTGGTAATAATAATATACAATAATATAATATTTTTTGTGTTAGGGTGCGAATTTGCACATACTGTCCCTTATCTAGATCCGCCTGTGTAGCTATTTTCATATTCATTACAACTGTCCAATTAAGAAAAGAGGGTGGGATGCGCAGGCTGAACCATTGTTTATACTATGGTGATTTATTGCCCTAATTCCATATTATGTGGCATATCCATACTAGTAGACTACTTATTGCATGAAGTTATGTCGGTTTAACAAGGAGTCAAAAGGTTAGGTGTGCTTTTGTGCTGCAACATGAGTAAATATATTGTGAATACTTAAGTTTCACATCTTTTTTCATTGGAATGCCGTAATTGGATTCTGTTCTAACTGATATCCTAAATAAAGTTTGTTCAGCTGGTCGCATAATGAGAAGAGAAAATGCTTTGCATAATGGAGCTTCAGTGTAAATGATACTTAGGTCGTGATATAGTAGTTCTGGGATCAATATGCTTAGGTTAAGGAGCTACCATACCTTCTGCTGTTTACATGCGTTGTGGGCTTTATGATCATATATAAAACAGCAGCTGCTTAATAACTTGCAATATGCCTTTGGTAGGTTTTGTTGGTGTCGTCATGTTATGAGAAAAAAAGAAACAATATCATGAACCAAAAAGGTATTAACAAAATATTGTATTTGAAGGAAAAAAAAATAGCTTCAAATTTTAGCTTTTACATGGATAGAATAAAAGAGAATCAAGAGACTCTGTTTATTTGTTTAAGTTGAGCATGTCATGTTTGTCCTTCAGAAAAATAATACTGTGTCCTATCTATTTTATTAAGTTGCTTATTTGTTTAAATAACGCTGTTTAATCTTTTATATGCAGTTTTTGGGTTTCATTATATGTGTGCACTGAATAACATAAGACATTTTAATGGCCTTAATATATTTGAGACTGATGTTTGGCGCAATGTTTTCAATGCCAAAAAGAAAGGATTCATGTAGCTAACCACAAATATTTGGGCCTTAATGCTGTTGTATTTAGTGTGTGCATTGTATGACATGGAGTATGCAACAAATTAAGATGCCTTTGTGTAACCATTCTGGTTTATGATAAAGCGTAAGCATTTTAATTTGATGATGTAGGACTGTCTCGTTCAACAGCCGAGGGATCCTTGGCAAAGGTGTTTTCATCCTTTGGAGAAGTTAGGAAAGGTAAAAGTGACATCTATTTGATAACAGGTCACTCATGAACATTGTTCCTAAACTTCAACAAGGATTTGCATTTTAGTTCTGTCATCGACTATTTTACCTCTGTTGTCTTTTTGCAGTAAAGATAATTACAAGCAAAAGCTCAAAACAATCTTTAGGACTTGCATATATTTGGTTTGCCTGTGAGCAAGAAGCACTACAAGCCACAAAAGAGATGGATGGAAAGGTAGTTATATTCTTGTGAAATATGTAATAGAGCTCTCTTTATCTATATTTGCCGATTTGATCTCTTGTTTTCCATCCTGACTATTTTGAATCTTCAAAAGGACCCTAAATATAAAATTTTCTGTTTAGGAAGCATCTTTCACTAAAACTAACTTTTTACAGTATCAAAATGAGTTCACCTTATATATTTCACTCGACAAATTTACCTTATTGGCTAGGTGATTTGTACTCTGAAAGGTGTTCCTAGAAATGTACTGTACTTTTGGATATGGTTATTTGACTTTGGGCAAACCCAATGTACTTTACTTTTGCATATGGTTATTTGACTTTGAGTTAGCTTAATGTACTTCAATGTTGCATATGGTTATCTGACTTTGGTTTAGCCTAGAATTTACTTTTGCATATGGTTATTTGACTTTGAGTTAGCCTAATGTACTTCACTGTTGCATATGGTCATCTGACTTTGGGTTAGCCTAGAAATGTAAAAGTATTGCGAAATTCATGAAGACCATGACCCGGAGTTTGCATTTTCTTTTAGACAAAGAGATCCCATCTCCAAATATAATCACAACAGGGACTGTTGTAATTAGTTACCCTACATACTTCATAGAATGTAATACTATAGAGCACTATATTTATATTTCTTTCTTTGTGCATTTTACAGTTTCTCGACGGCAGGTTCATCACTGTTAAAATTGCTGATGTCGAATCCCCTTCTAAACAGGTAAGAGCTAGACCATACAGATTCTGACATAAATGTATGTGAACTGTGGCTTCAAATGCACAGGAAGATGGTCTTAAATGGCGAGATGCTTGATTTAATAGAACTTGATTTTCAGTGATATAATTCATGATGGTATGTCCTTTTGATTTAATAGAACCTCGTTTCCTTTCTTCCCTTCTGTAAAAAGAATTTTTACACTATTTAGTAATCGTTCTTTTGGTCAAATAGTATCTCTATATTCACCTATTCATGTACTAAATGAGCTACTCCATGTAGGCTGATTAATCTATTTTGGCTAATTCTGCAAAATAATCAGGAAGATGTGATGAAAATCTACCTAGAAAAGCCTTGGGCAATTTATCTTTAAAGGCTTCTCGTTTATCATATTTATCAAGAAGGGATTTATTTTTTTTTATTTGTTATGCAGAGAATTCAGCTAACCCTCAAATGGATAACTTAAGGTAGAGTTGAGATTTGGATCATTAAAACCTTCAATTTAGATGATAATTACAATTTTTTTTTCTTAAGGAAAATGAGGACAGGGTATTGCACCTAAACTTGCACAACTGGCATTCTGTAATGAACCAGTTCAGCGCATTCCTCTGCCAAATCATTCTTTGTGCCGCCACATAAAAATCTCCTAGTGATATCGGCACTGGGTTCCGCCACCACCCTCTGCCAGAGCAGCTCCTCCTCCTCTACCCCGGCGTACCCCTCCCCTCGTCTCGCAAAGAACTCCGTGGCGTCGATCCGATGCACGTCCCACCCCTTCAGGCCGCGGAGTCGCCGGATCTTCTCCAGCTGGCGTCCGGCCAATTTGCATGTGTTGGCCTTGATCTCGTCAACCGCCGCCGCCAGCATCCTCGCCCGCGTCTCCTCGTCCGCCGACCCCTCCTCTCTCACAAACCCGTCCATTTCCGCCACCCCGATCGACCTCCGGATCCCCCTTGTGTAGTTCCCATCCGACCTGAACGCTGCCCGCGCTTCCTCCACCAGCCCCTGCTCCACCATCTTCTCCACTCTGGCCGCCACGACCCGGTGGAGCACTGCCGCCTCCACGTCCACCCACAGGAAGCAGCACTCGTACCGTGACCGGAAATCGCCGCCCTGGCCCTCGACAAGCTCCTCGATGTAGGAGTTGGAGCCGCCGGCGACGATGGGGAGGCGGCCGCGGCGGAGGACGGACTCCACCGATCGCGCGGCCTCGTGGCGGAATTCCGCCGCCGTGAAGTCGACGTCCTGCGGCAACCTGCCGAGGAGGTGGTGGGGGACGCCGCGCTGCTCCGCTTCGGTGGCCTTGTTGGTGATCACATCGAGGCCGGCGTAGATTTGCATCTTGTCGGAGTTGATAACCTCGCCGTAGAAGCGCTTGGCGAGGGCGACGGCGAGCTTGGTTTTGCCGCTCCCAGTGGCACCGAGAATGAAAACGACCTTGTTCTTGTAGAGCCCAGTCGCGGAGGGTACCAGGACTGGCTCCGCCAAGCCAGAAAGTTTGAGCAGGGGATGTGTTTGTTGAAGAAGCCTCAATGCAACCGGAGGAACAATCCTCGGAAACAATACTTGGATCAGAAAGAGAAGCGATGAAGAAGCCATTAAAACATGGAATTAGTGCTGAATAATGAGATGCTCGATCGAGCCACGACTGCCTTCTCTTCAAAACCAGTGCACTAGCGATGGAATCGAGGCTCTCAAGAACAGGTGTGCAATTTATATACCTTAAAAGAATAATTAAGCAAGTAATTATACATACGAGTAAGCAATCTAGTTCCAAACTAACTCAAGCCAACAATTTAGAACAAGGGGCATAATTAATTGAACTGGCTAGGTTGGCTCCAGCAGTGGTGACGTGCTCTCTAACGCTGCAGTGGACTAATAGGCCATTTCTTCGACTAATAGCATCTAGTTGTGAAAAAAACTAGCAATTTATTTCCATCAGCTGGATCTCAAGCGTGTTCATATCTTGAGAAATTAGATTCCATTAGTTGTCAAAAAGGCATACATTTACATATACTTAGGAGCATTAGATATATAATATCTAGGACGAGGATGAATACTAAATGCCCCGCGTGGTTTGCATTAATTAAAAGATCATTACAGTTTTTTGCATTGTGATTTTGTGCTTAACTACAGCAGTACCAATTTGCCATTTGTATATACGAAGCCGTGGAATTCCCCCAGTTTCTAGATGCCATATCGGAGACATATCCCTGAGATGACTACTGACTGGATCTGGATGATCGACTCGATCTAATTAAAGATCTGCAGACCTTTTATGTTCTAACTTTTGCAGGCAAAAAGTTTATTAGCTGTGGGGAGGAAGCTTGCTGTGATCTTTTGGAGATTCATCGCAATTTTTTAATTAGGAAACAAAGTATTTCATAGTTAGAGATGTGGATGAGCAGGAGTCCTACAAATTGTGCCCTTGAAGCACATTGGGACGGGGCTAGTTGTGCACGATTGGACTATGTGGGCTTAGAGAGTCAACACAATGAACTATAATACGTAAAATTAAAGTAGAAAGAGATGTGTATTAAAGATAATAAAGGATACAATATTTTGTACAATAAATGTTATATTCTATTATTTAACAATGAATCGTATATAATATGTACAATCATGTAGCTCAATTATTAAGATGGGACTACACCATCAAATATGCCCTACACTCTTTATGAATGTCTTGAAATTGTAGTATTGTCTAAGTGCATATTTAATAACCATCTAGTAAAATCTCTAACAAGCGAATTTAATTAACTAATTCTATACCAAGCACTTGTAGACTTCAGAAAATGAGCCTAAAGGATTAATAGATTTTACAAAATAATTAATATATTTATTAAGATTAAATAATTATTCCATTAAATAATCATATCATTATACTAAATATATTACCTTGTATGAATAACAACAATAAAGATTTATTACTATTTAAAAGTTCATCCAAGACAATAATGTCTATCATGTTATGAATAATATTGTGGATGTCCATTCATCCTCTTTCAATTTCATTTGATTATAAAATTTATGTAACATAATTAACTTATGTATTTATTAATCATAAGTTATAAATCTTTTGGGTTGTTATAAATAGAGCATCCTTTTTGTATGGGAATATAGAAAGGAAATAAATAAAGCTATCTCAATCATTTACTTTGTTTTATTTCTAACACGTTATTAGCATATTATTTCAATTATGTGATATTACTCACGCATTTTAATTCTGTGTTCAGATTTCTCTCGGCATTTAAATCTAAAATTTTAATTTTGTTTTCTATAATTTTTCAGATTTCGCATATCATTCCAATTCTATTAATTGTTTTGTAATTCTGTTAAGAGATCTACTATATCTACTATTCTAATAACTATTAGGAATTCCTATTTATTTTCGCACGTGAGCAGCATTGTTAAATTTTAGTAAAAAAACTCAGACATGAGAATTCAAACTCGTGTTAGCACATTTCGCCTAATTTTAACTTTGCTGCTGCTTCCATTATTTTCTTTTGGTTTTGTATTTAATGATATAATACAACTACTTTTATTCATTTCTTAATCATTAGCTTTTTTATCTAAATAATATTGAATATTATCTAATTTGTTTTTATATTCTTATGATAGTATTAAATATGTCAAATCTTGCAAAACTTGAGTTTGTGGCTCTTGACATTACGAGGAAGAATTATTTATCTTGGGTGCTAGATGCAGAAATTCATTTAGATGTCAATGGCCTTGGAGATACTATTAAAGAAGGAAATAAAATATCTAATCAAAATAAAGCCAAAGCTATGATTTTCCTTCGTCATCATCTCCATGAAGGATTAAAAGCTGAGTACCTCACGGTAAAAGACCCACTTGCTCTTTGGAATAATTTTAAAAAAAAGATATGACCACCAGAAAATGGCAATTCTTCCAAAAGCTCGTTATGATTGGATGCATTTACGTTTACAAGATTTTAAAACAGTAAGCGAGTATAATTCTGCAATATTTAGGATTACTTCTCAATTGAAATTATGTGGAGAAAGGGTCACTGATGATGACATGTTAGAAAAAACATTTTCCACTTTCCATGCATCTAATGTGCTCCTACAATAGCAATATCGAGAAAAAGGTTTTAAGAAATATTCTGAGTTGATTTCTTGCTTTCTTGTGGCTGAACAAAATAATGAGCTTTTGATGAAAAATCATGAGTCTCGTCCAACTAGCATTGCTCCATTCCCAGAAGTGAATGTAGCAACTCACAACCAACATTCTATTGGGCAAACTCGTGATCGTGGTTATGGTCGTGCTAATGATCATGGTCGTGGTCCTAGTCATGGTCGTGGATATAGATATGGTCATGGTAAACATTCCAAGAACATTGTTTTTCATTGAAAGTGGAAAAATAATGAAAATAATGATAAAGAAAAGGGTGTGAAGAATAGCAAACATATTAAAAATATATGCTATCGCTGTGGTGGAAAAGGTCATTGGTCACGTACCTGCTGTACACCAAAACATCTCGTTGACCTTTATCAAGAATGATTGAAAAACAAAGAGAAAAAGATAGAGATAAATTTTGCTTGTGAAGATGGTAGTTTTAATTATGACCATATGGACATTACTCATCTAGACATTGCTGATTTCTTTGCTGATCCAGAAGAAAAATAATTAACTATTTAATTGGAGATTGTAGTGTTCAAAAATAATTCTTATATATCGATGTCTTATCTTAATGTATATTTTTTTCGTTTAATAAAATAATAAATTTTATTATATTTTGTTATCGTTTAAAATACATTGTTTTTTCTCTATTAGCATTTTTTCTAACTGTATGGACTTTTATTTTTCAATGAAGAATGAGTATTCCTTAGGTTGACACCAACATCAATACTAAATATATTTGTCTCGCTGATAGTGCAACAACTCACACAATTCTCAAGGATAAAAAATACTTCTCTCATTTAACAATGCAAGAAGCTAATGTTAATACTATATCTGGTAGTACAAAAATAATTGAAGGCTCCAAAAGAGCTAATATATTATTACATGGAGGAACCAAATTGAGCATTGATAATGCATTATATTCTACAAAGTTTCAAAGAAATTTATTAAGCTTTAAAGATATCCACCGAAATGGATATTATATCGAAACAACAAATGAAGGGAATATTGAATTCCTTTATATCACGAGACTTATATCAGGTAAAAAAATATATATTTGAAAAAATTATCTACATTTTCCTCTGGATTATACTATACTTATATTAAAACAATTGAAACATATAATATTGTAAATCAGGCGTTTACAGAATAATAAATTAACTATTTGGTATGATAGATTGGGTCATCCTGGATCTATTATGATGCAAAAAATAATTAAAAATTCATGTGGACACCTATTGAAGAGCTAGGAGATTATTTAATCTAATAATTTCTCATATGCTGCTTGTTCTTAAGGAAAGTTGATAATTCGACCATCACCAGTAAAAGTTAACACTGAATCTCTCGGGTTCTTAGAACGTATACAAGGTGATATTTGTGGACCAATACACCCACCATGTAGACCATTTAGATATTTTATGGTTTTAATTGATGCTTCAACTAGATGGTTACATGTTTGTTTATTATCAACCCGCAACTAGGCATTTGCGAGATTGCTTGCACAAATAATTTGACTAAAAGCTCATTTTCCTGATTATCCAATTAAGAAAATACGCCTTGATAATGCTGGTGAATTTACATTTCAAGCTTTTAATGAATATTGTATGTCTATTGGAATTGATATTGAACATCCTATAGCATATGTTCATACACAAATTGGACTTGCAGAATTATTCATTAAGTGCTTACGATTGATTGCAAGACCATTGCTTATGAGATTAAAGCTTCCAAATTCTACTTGGGGACATGCAATCTTGTATGCTGCAGTATTGATTTGCATCAGGCCAATAAGCTATCATAAGTTCTCCCTTTTATAATTGGCTTTTGGTCAGGAACCTAATATTTCCCATCTAAGAATTTTTGGATGTGCTGTATATGTTCCAATTGCTCCACCACAACGTACTAAGATGGGTCCTCAAAGAAGGTTGGGAATATATATTGGATATGAGTCTCCATCTATAATAAAGTATTTTAAACCATTAACAGCAGATTTATTCATGGCTCGATTTGCCGATTATCATTTTGATGAATCAAATTTCCCGACATTAGGGGGAGAAAAGAAGCAGTTGGAAAAAGATATTAGTTGGAATGAATTATCATTATCTTATCTTGATCCTTGTACAAAACAATGCGAATTAGAAGTTCAAAGGATAATTCATTTACAAAGCTTAGCCAACCACTTACCCGATGTATTCACTGACCTAAAAAGAGTAACTAAGTCATATATATCAGCTGCTAATGCTCCAATAAAAATTGACATTCTATTGGAAAATCTAGTATCGCAAGTAAGTCTCAAGCACGCATGAAGCGTGGTAGACCCATCGATTCCAAAGATAAAAATCCTCGCATAAGAAAATGAGCTAAAAATCAAAATGGCCAAATCGAGGATGTAATAACTCCAAAAGAGTCCTCTGACATAATCAATATTCCAATTCCAAAAGAAACACAAGAAACTGAAATTTGTGAAAATAAAGAGATCTCAATAAATTATGTCATGAATAGACTACAATGAAATCGACATAAAGTCTACGTTGACAATGTTTTTGCATATAATATAGCACTTGATATAATAAATGATAATATGGATCATGAAAAAAAATGCAATTGAAGCGGAATTAAATTCTCTTACTAAACGAAAAGTTTTTGGACCTGTAGTTTGTACACCTAAAGGTGTAAAGCCTGTTGGATATAAATGGGTTTTTGTACGAAAACGAAATGAGAATGGTGAAATTATAGGATATAAAACACGACTTGTTGCTCAAGGTTTTTCACAAAGAACCGGCATTGATTTTGAAGAAACATATTCACCTGTGATTGATGCAAGTACGTTTCGATACTTAATTAGTCTAGTAGCACAAGAAGGGCTTGATTTACATCTAATGGATGTTGTTATAGCCTATTTATATGGATCTCTAGATAATGATATTTATATGAAACTACCTGAAGGTTTTAATCTTCCTAAAGCATATAATTTATGTTCACGAAAAGATTATTCAATCAAGTTGAATAAATCTCTTTATGGGCTAAAACAATCTGAACGTATGTGGTATAATCGCCTTAGTGAATATTTGCTAAATGAAGGATATAAAAATAACCTCATTTGTCCATGTATTTTTTATTAAAAGATTTGAAAATGGATTTGCTATAATTGCTGTTTATGTTGATGACTTAAATATTATTGGAACTCCTGAAGAGCTTCTAAAAACTTTAAATTGTTTAAAGAAAGAATTTGAGATAAAAGATCTTGGAAGGAGACAATTTTGTCTTGGATTACAAATTGAATACTTAAGTAATGAAATTTTTATACATCAAAATATTTATTTAGCAAAGGTGCTAAAAAGGTTTTATATGGACATATCACATCCGTTGTGTACTCCAATGGTTGTAAGGTCATTAGATATGAACAAAGATCCCTTTAGACCTTAAGAAAAGGATGAAGAACTACTTTGTCCTGAAGTATCATACCTTAGTGCAATTGGAGCACTAATGTATCTTGCTAATTATACACGACCTGATATATCATTTGCTGTTAATTTATTAGTAAGATATAGTTCTTCACCTATGCGAAGGCATTGGAATGGAGTTAAGCATATACTTCGCTATCTTAAAGGAACAATAGATATAAGTTTATTTTACTCAAAAGTGCCCAAGTCAGACTTAATTAGTTATGCAGATGTAGGTTATTTATCAGATCCTCATAATAGTCGATCACAAATAGGTTATTTATTTACATATGGTGGAACAGCTATATCATAGCGATCTATGAAAGAGACCATAACATCCACATCTTCTAATCATGTAGAAATGTTAGCTCTACATGAGGCAAGTCGAGAATGTGTTTGGTTGAGATCTATGATTCAACACATACGTAACCCTTGTGGCTTATCTTCAAAAAAAATAATTCCGACAATCATATATGAGGATAATATTGCATGTATTGCCTAGTTAAAGAAAGGGTACATTAAAGGAGATAGAACAAAATATATTTCACCAAAATTCTTTTTCACTCATAATCTTCAAAAGAATGGTAATATAAGTATTCAACAAGTCTGTTCATGTGATAATCTAGTGGATCTATTTACCAAGGCACTTTCTACTACAATATTTGATAAACTTGTATATAATATTGGGATTCGTAGACTCAAAGATATCAATTGACATTTATAAATATAGTGTACTCTTTTTTCTTTTATTAGGTTTTTATCCCACAGGGTTTTTCCTAGTAAAGGTTTTAACGAGGCACATATATCCAAGGTGGAGTGTTATGAATAATATTGTGGATGTCTATTCATCCTCTTTCAGTTTCATTTAATTATAAAACTTATGTAACATAATTAACTTATGTATTTATTAATCATAAGTTATAAATCTTTTGGGTTGCTATAAACAGAGTATCTTTTTTATTGGAACATAAAAAAAAAATAATAAAGCGATCTCAATCATTTACTTTGTTTATTAGTTTATTTTATTTTTAACATATCTAATTATGCTACCCTAATTTGGCTCAATTAAAAAGTACGAAAACCTCTACGTATGAATTGGACGACATATAATGGGCCTACATATGGGCTGTTACGTAGGCCTACTTCTGCAGTTCCCGCGCAAAGACAGAGAAGCTGCATCTTTTCTTACGTCCGGTCGCGTACCACCCTCGCCGATTCGTGAATTTATCCACGCATGCCTACCTTATCGAGGATTTCCTGTCCAATCCAACTCAGCGTACTTTCTCAGTTTGAATAACCGTCGTATCACTGTGGGGCCCAGGAAGAAGGGGCGATGGACCACGGCGAGATGAGCGAATCGTGAACCGTGTTCTGTGATCACACCCCTGATCTCCGAGCATTCCTCGCGCTTGCTATATATTTTACGAGCAGTTATTGGCACGTAGAAATTTATTAGTGATCAGACTCGTCACGCGGACACCACAGCGCACGCCCCGGATCACGAGGTGCCAGCGGAGGTGGAAGGAGGAAGTGCTCCCGAAGGAACGTTAGGTTCGAAACCGACCAACCTACCGTTCTCGCGATCGTGTCAACGAATAGACGGAGAAAGCGATAGCGATTGGGAGACGAAGGCTTGCCCAATCGTAAGAGCGTAGCGCGAGGTGCTGCCGCAAGGGCTCACGGCGGAGGCACCGGAGCGCGCGGAACAGGTGCAGTACCGGCCCTTCTGTCGCAGGATGGGCGTCATTTCATGCTCCTCGGCCATTAGGGTTTGTCTCCTCATCCTCCTCCTCGCCGCCATTATCGTCGCCTTCTTCACTCTTCCCCTCGAAAAGGTACACCTCCTCGACTCTATGGCCGATTGGGCGTCCCTTTCTATCTGTTTTCGGCATTGGTTATGTTTGATTTTGTTGCATTTTGTGGGCGCGATCCTATCGGCCCGTGGAAATTTAATTCTCTTGATCACTTTTTTTTTATTTGATTGGTGGTTCTTTTATTGCCAATTGCTTCTTTGAGCTATAGGTCTTGATGAATTACGATCGTGGTTAGTTGGGGCTTGTAAGGGTTATTGACGCGCTTTATCGAACACTTCACGATTAGAATACCTGATGTAAAATTTTAATTGAAAAAGTGTAACCTCCATTTAAACAAGCTCCAAAGCTTCAGAATCAAATCCCGGCAAAATCCCGTCTCACCTCTTCGTTACAGGATCGCTTACTATATAGGCTTATCATTATTCCATTGACTACAGAAACCAAACAGCAAAGTATTTCAAAATTGAAACCTAAAGATGCAATGGCGTTAAATGAACGGAGTTGTCTATTAAAAGCATGCAAGCGATACGTTTTTTACGTTCTGAATTTGCCTAATTTGTGACGATATGGGAGGGATAAGATTTGATTTATAGGGGAAAAAAGACTCATTTCTGTACGTAGAACTTTTGCTTACCCTACCGATGTCTTAAGCAGATGCTCAAGTATAGTGATTAGCAAATATGGTTTTCTTTTTTTGTAATTCTTCTTTGGCTAATGGGTTTAATAAAAGGTAAAGCTACTAGTTATGGCCGTGAAGTGGTTTCTTGAGGCTAAGATATTTCAACATTTGACAAATATTAGTTGTTCGGATTCTTTGCTCCTTTACAACATCGTCTACATTTGGTATATATTCATATTGGTATAAATTTCTTTTAAGCAGAAACAACAAAAACAACTCTGATGGGATTCAATTTCATCCAAAATGAGAGGGGAATTCTTGTTTCTGATTTCACTTTTCGAAAGTGAGTCAATGTTCCTTGTTGAAGGAAGACTCACATTTATTGTAATTCTTATTTTGTTCATACTTTTACCAGACAAAGCGCTCGGCCAACACATCTTCACTATATGGTATTTGTCAGATTTCAAGTACATCTGAAATCTTAGTCTATACATTTCTACTTTTTACGGTTACTATCAAATTGAATTGGATATCAGTTTATAGCAAACTAGCATACCAAAATTTCAGTGTTCAAGTCCATATTCAATTCAATTCCAGTCAATTCCTTTGAATATTTTAAAATAAGATTATCATGGATCTGTCCTAATTGATCTTAAAATCTTTTCTAGTTGACTAATACAACCACGTTTGATGTGAGAAAATATTGGAAATAAAACTCATGCATTCATAGTAACAATAAGTGTTATAATATGGTGCATACGTTTTTATTATAGCACTACAGGCATGATTTTACTATAAATTGTGTAAACTATTCCTTCTTCCCATTCTTACCCCAATAACAACACATCAGTATCAACAAGCCTCCTATATGAGCATGTCCAACATCTGTATCCCAACTACAACATGATTTGTTGATGCAATTACCAACACTAAAAGTTATCACCAAATCATGTCCTTATTGTCACATCATTCCTTTACAAGCACCTTCATTGATACTTCATGGATCGACTATCTTAAACACCTCATGGTGCATTGGTAGGCCACACCAGACCTCCCTTAATGATATTTCAATTCACCCTTACTGTTATTTAGTGAATCATCACTGGTGTTTAGTCCACCCTACGAATTTTAATATACCCTTTTTGGTATTTGAGTCCACCCTTATTGGTGTTCAATCGACTCTCGTTAGTGTTTCATCCTCATTCCGCAAATACTATCTCTATATCATCATTATTGCATATGAATCGATGTTAAGGATTACATGCCAATTTATAAGTGTAAAAGGAACACCATCATGTGAACATATCATCATACGAATAAGCTCACAGCTTACATAAAGGCTAATGGTGCAATAGCAAAATATGTCTAACTCTTCCCTCTATTTATTCACATACATGTCCTATCCTAAGACAACAACAAAAAATTCAATCTTAATATTATATTGAGGATAATGTCAACATTTATTTGCATGCTTTTAGGACAATAGTCAAATCCACCTTTGTTAATGCAAACCAAGACTTACGGAGCCCTTATTTGACATACTTCCATGTTCAAGTAATTCTGCTATTTTACTTGGGCTATAAACCTCACAATAAACCATGCATTTGACATCTAAGCGATCACACTTGAATCGACAATCATATACTTGTACTGGCCTTCCAAACCATCGAAAATTGAGCCCAGAATAACATATTACCACAATTTAATCATATACTATTGTAACACTCGTGAACATACTTTGACAATATTGTTTGCTAACTCCTTAACATATTTGAATCCAATTTGGTTTACTTCAATTCCAAATTTGAGGGGTTGTCAATTTATTAGAAGTTAATTTATCCTTGTTTTTGTTACTTGATTTTTGAACCAAACTGTTTCTTAAAATATTCTGAATATATTTTTATCAACGATATTTCATTTTTGACTATTTTTTGTTCAAAAATGTTACAAACAGATAATGAAGGACTTCTTGGCCTGGATTGAACATAATGTTGGTCCATGGGGTCCTATTCTTCTGTAAGACAACTAAAGATGTTATCTTAATTACTTTATTTGGATTTGATTGAATTTATCGATAGTTGCATCAGTTATTGTCTTTCCACACCATTCATTAACTACCTCCCTGTTATTTCAGTGTAGAAACTTGATTCGCGGAACAATTTCGTCTTTATAATTTTGATCAAATAATGTATACTTGTGCTCTGCCAAAATGATACAAACTTTTGGTTTCCGTATGTATTTTCCAGCATTTTTCTGGCTTCTTTTTTTAACAATGTGATATTCTTGGACAATCATCATTTATATCAAGTAACTACTAACATTTTAAGGAAGTCTCCTTTTCTATCAAAGACCATAGTTATCATCATGGTTTCAAATTTGAGTTTGCATCACACAATTGGGTGGATTCTGCAAGGACCTAGGTGTCAAAGACATTGATTGCATATCTTTGCCAATACTAGTTGATATCAAAATTTTTGTCCAATATATCCTTCCTATGCAGATTGACATATATTTTTCATTAGGCCATTGACAAATTGTTGTCTAGCTATTAGATATTGAATAACCTAATATGCGGATTAGTGGGTTTCCCCTTTGTTCAACTTAATTCTAATCTTTTACTTCATCCTGGTTTAAGTTCTCTCCTTTCTCTCATTGTTGATGCTTGCCACCTTATCTCCACCGCTACTACCACCCATGGTTTACAAAGCCGGTCCGGTGACTCGGTCCGGCGAGCCACCGGACTGGTACGGTACCAGTGTACCGAGCAAGAACTGGCGGCGATGAGTTTTAGGGTTTAAGGGAGAACGGCGGCGGCGGCGGCGGCAACGGCGACAGAAGCTTCTGGCAGAAGCTTCGTTTGAAGCTTCCAGTGCCTTCGTTCGCCCGCTGCCGCTTCTTGCCCACCGCCGCCGCTCGCCCGCTGCCTGCCTCCACCGTCCGCCTCGGAGTCGTGCTCCGATGGCAGTTCCGGGACCGGTGGCTCACCGGACTGGTACCGTACCGGCAATACGGTGCGGTTTTTTAAACCATGCTACCGCCCATGACCTTTCTCTCCCTCTTTGCTCTCCCTCTACTTCTCACTACTGTTGCTTTCTTCCCATCTTGTTCCATACGACAGTCAAGGATGCATGAACATGCTTTGACAATATTGTTCGTAAACTCCTTAACATATTTGAACCCAATTTGTTAAGATCAATGAGGTTATTGTTTTAAGCTATTAGGAAAGAGTACAATTTATGTATATTTTAATATTTGCATTCACGATTGAAATATTAGATTTAAATTGTGGTCACATCATATTAGCAAACCAAATGGAAATAGTTAAGAAATGGATGAATTAGGATTCAAAATCTTGAATCATATTAGCAAACCAAATGGAAATAGTTAACAAATGAATGAATTAGGATTCAAAATCTTGACATTTGCTCTCATACCATGTTGAGATTAATTGGCTTATGGTTTATCCTAATATCTTAAGTTGTTATGAAAGAGTACAATTTGTGTATTTTACGGTTTAATACGAACATTGCATTTATAGTTACATTTCTCAAGGTGTTTAAAGAGCGCTAAATACTCGTACTGATAAGATTATCAAGTATCATGCTATTTTAAAGGGAAATGGGAGCTTATTGAGTATCATCCCCTTATAGCTCAGATTTTAGATTTTCTCAAGCAATGCGAAGACTATTACTAACCAAGTTTTTCTCCAGATTTGATGACATTTTTTTTATATGCTGCTTGTTGTACTCAACTGATTATGGAATGTCTGTGTTCCAAGCTTTTAGAGTACTTTTGCAGGTCTTTTGCTCTTGCCTCTCCTTCGATATCCATGAAGAGTATTTCTCTTGGTTCATAATTTGGTGGGTAGAGTGTAGGCAAGTCATGGTCGTGACCATAACTCTATGCCATGCATTCACTATAGTCGCTTCAATCATCACCTATAGAAAATTTGGTGGAAGTTTGGGCCAAAACCAAGTGATACGCTTGGTATGAACCAATCCGAGATACGATAGGACAATACATAGATATATCACTATGCATGATGCTGATACATCAATATGCTAGTATCAGTAGTATATATTAGTCCGGCCTGGATAAAGTCATCAGTACTCATGGGGGATTCCCATCCCTTCTTATATGGCTTTCGGCAACCTTTTGTTTAGTTGGCTTCAAACAATAGCTTTTGTTAGCTTCTGCTTGCCAAGGAATTGTCTCAAGTGTGTGGAGAAAGCTTCTTGGCATTATATTGACCCAATATTTTAATATTTTTAATATTGCAGTTAGAAAATGAAATCTTGAGTGTGAATTATGGTACTAGTTTAAGTTGAACATAGACAAACTGATTTGAGTAGTGATATCTTTGTAATATTGTTTATAATTATGGAAATTTGAATTAAATTTCTATATGTTGGAATTTAATGATTAGATTTCACCTAGTTTAAGTTCTAAAACTGGGATGTGTTGCATAAGATGGACATGGACTGATTTCTTCATTGATTTAAAAATAGTTTCAACTCTCGATAGTTTGTAAGGTTTGTACAGTACAGCTATGTTTAGTTCAATACGAAGTAGACATACTCTTAGTGTCAGGCCCTAAATTAGGGTAACAAATTTTTAAATAGAGTACACGTGAGTCAACACTTGACTCGAGTCCAAATACGCTCAAGTAAGGGCATAACGGCCAAAGCCGCGGGTTTGGGCGCGACTGGCGGGGAGGATTCCTTGAATCGACTCCTAGCCCAACCTACAGACTCGGAGAAGATGTTTGTCTTCCCCATGCAACTTTGGGTGTCGCTGTCAATCCATTGGGCGCCGGTGTCGAGGAGGAAAACCAGGTCCGACTAACCTCAAACGGACCCACCCGGAACTGACCGCATCGGACGGGGTCTTGACAATGTCCGACCGCGTCACCTACGCCACCAACGTCGAAATGTCGGGGCACTTGGATGCAGCTACCGATGTTATGATGACTCTCCCGTCGAAGGCCCACGGATGTAGGAGATGATGCATTTGCACACCGGAGAGGACGAATGTGGGCAGCCGAACATCCCACGTCGGGGAGCCGGGCACACCCACGTGTATACAAACCGAGCTGATAACCGGCGTCTGCGGACGTTCGTCCTCACGATGTCGCAAGTTGGCGACAGAAAAGGGAAGGCCGACGCCTCACTCGCGCACCAGTGAGGAGGCTGGACGACTCACCACCCATGGCGTCGCGTGCAGGCGACGGGGAAGCTTGCGGCTTCATCCTACTCGCACGCAGGCGAGGGCGGCGGAAGGGGAAGGGTCGCATGCAGGCGACAACACCGAGCAGCCGGCTTTGGTTGTGCATAGGCGACGGCCGGCACTGGAAAAGCAGAGCTCGCGAACTCGAAGGGGGGAAGAAGAAGCTCCACGTGTAGGCGGAGAGGGCTCATCCAGCAAGCAACGGGTGGCGTCCGTATGCAGGCGGGTTTGAGGCTGGAACTTTACGCACGCAAGTGGCTGGCGCTCGGACGAGGGAGAGGCAGAGGGAGAGGCAGCGATGATGACGCAGAGGGAGGAGATGCCTAGGAGCCAAATGCGCTCGACAAGGGGAGACCAACCATTAGGCTAAAATTGTGTGGAAACTATGGAGAAGGGGAAGAGGATACCTCGACGATCAAAAAGCTGCCAGCTCCATCCACATTTGCTGGAGAAGATCGGAGAAACGAGGGGAGCTCGTCGCGTTCCGTCCACCCACCCGCACCACCGGAACATGGAGAAGAGCTCATTGCGAACGTCTGACAAAGACCAAAGCTGGCCGAAGGGAGGGGGAAGATCAGTCGGGGAAGCAGGAGACGTCACGCGAAGTTTTCATTCAAAAGCTCTTCGCTTTAGCGCTCGATGTTGTCATCCCCGATTTTCATCCGCCCACCCAATTTTCATCGCTGACATTGAGTCAGGCAACCACCTGCTGACGCATCCCATCCGCATCAGCCACGCATGCTCGCCTCGACGCACGCAACGCCCGTTGAGGCGTATCGTATCCGAGCAACCACCACCCGCCTACCCAGTCAACTGCAGAGGCGTGGACTAGGTTGCGCACCCAAATTCCGGCCCTAAGGTCTAACACTTAGTATCCCACAAATTTAATTGCTGCTATCCTGGTTTCTCCTCATATCATCTCTTTATTTGTATTCATCTTCTATATTTGAAAAGGAAAATTTCATAATAAGAACCTATAAAGCAATAAACTACCTGAATTAGTCATAAGTCAACAACCATTAGATTTCACATAGGTCATATCATTTGATTATGTTCTTTATGGACTTCTTGATGTTAATATCTTCAATATTACTTATGTGAAAAATCATATGATTTCATTGTTATTTTTTTTCATTTCTGTTATAGACATCCAGTAATTTATCAATCTTTGGTTGGCATTAAGTTGTCTTTTAATTGACGACTTAATTTTTTTTTTTGTGTTTGTGTTATTATTTCTTCCATGCTAACATTTTTTGTAATCTTTCTAATCAGGGCATTTGCATATATTCCTCTAACAGTACTGGCCGTTCCAGCATCAATTCTCACGGTAGGGTCCTCCTTTCACATATTAATATTTGACCTATAAATTTCTTAAAACTTCATTCGGACATATTTTTCAACAATCTTAACATATCCAGGCAGTAATACTTATGATTAATGGTTTTCTTATGAAGTTATCAATTTTTATTATCATAGATGTTGAATCTCAGTTTTGAAATCTATTGGATAAATCTCTGATCATATTCTGGAATTTAAAGTTTGAACCTTTGATAGTATTCTGTAATCTATATTTGTCTTTAATCTCTCATACCCATAAAAAATCATGATTTCTGGATGGGCCTGTATAATCTACTCCAATGTATGGCCAATTTAATTATGAGGTGTGAAGGACAATATTATTATTCAATGAACTTTTGAGGCATAATGTGAATTAACTTATCGACCAGAATATCAAGATAAACCATTTACTAAGCTTCATCATTAAATATTTTCATTTTTCACCTAGCTTGTGTAGTTTAGTTCTTTAGGCTAATTTACATTTGTATAATTCCACCCTCTTCTTTTTTGAATTATCTATTTACATGGTTTTCGATAATATTTTGCTTTAGCTGACTTAGGCTATGTGACAACTGAAACTTTTGGCTTTGCTGGTTGAAAGAGTGTAGATAAGTTAAAAGATTGGGTACATTATTATGCTAGTTAATTTTTTTAAAAAATGGAATAATATTTTTGAAAATAAAAAATTTTTAAAAATAAAATAATAGTAATAAATAGTTTTAAATTTAATGATAATAATTTTTATTAAAATAATATTGATTATTTGCAAAAAAAATTTGTAAAATGAAATAATCTTAAATTTAATAATTTTTATTAAAATAATAATTTTAAAAAAAATTTCTCAAAAGGCTAGATGATAAAAGAAAAGGTTACTATAGCTAAAAGCAGTTCTCTCCTAACTTTTTCAAACATGTGTTGCTTTTGGGTTTGGAACCGAGTAGCGGCTTGCTTAAACACCTTAGCTTTTCAAAAATCTACTATTTTGACTAGCAAAAACTAGCTGGGCCAAACATGACCTTAGTAGTTAGTTTTTCACTTTTAAAACCAATTCATACTACGCACATTTTGTCCACATATAGGCCTTTTTTTATTTGAGATCAAGGTTCTTAAAACTACTGCCCAATATGTGCAATATTTAACAATCCGATCTTGTATAGGTATTGGTACAAGGTTTGTAAAGTATATATGTTAGACTATATCAAGGTTTGTAAAACTAGCCCTAAGTGTTTCGATCCAAGCTCATATATGAGAAGAATGAGAAGAGGGAGAGAGGGTGTTGGTAGAATAAGGGGGGCGCTGAGATGCTTGGTGCTTTTTGCATTGGGGGAGCATCCCTCTACCTATCAAACTGATAGCTTCTGCAACTTTCTCTAGTCCATAGCTTCATCTGTCTCTGTCTTTACTTTGCACCATCGATACCAACCTTGAGCAGCGTAGACCAAGGTTTGTAAAACCGGTCCGGCGACTCGGTTTGGTGAGCCGCCGCACCGGTATGGTACTGGTACTGTACTGTACATACCGGAGCTTCCTCTGCAGCCACTGCCTCCCTCTATTGTTCGCCCCGGAGCCATGCTCCGACGGCCGTTTCGAGACCGGTCGCCATCCGGACTGGTACCATACTGTATGGTTTTAAAATCCTTGGTGTAGACTAGTTTTTTATCCTTGGACTATATATATATATAAGGTATTGACCGGTACTTTTAGTACCATGTGTCCTTGAAGATTTCAAAGTCTAGTCTTGTCTTGTAGTCAAATTTTGATAGCTGACTTACTAAAACATAAATTTTCCTAGATGCTGGTTGAAAATTTCTCGCAATATGGTGTACACGGTTGAGTATATATTAAAGGTACTAACCGGTACTGTTAATACTATGTGTTAGTTAAAAATGTCAAAGTCTAGTCTTGTCTTGTAGTCAAATTTTGATAGCTGACTTGCTAAAACATAAATTTCCCTAGACTCGGTTGAAAATTTCTAGCAATATGATGTATACCGTTGAGTATATATTTCTTTTTCTTTTCATTCTCTTTGTTACTGAAAATCTATTGTTGCACTTTTTTTCTACCAGCTTGGTGGTGGCTATCTATTTGGTTTGCCCATAGGCTTTGTTGCAGACTCTCTTGGAGCAACAATTGGAGCAACAACTGCATTTCTGCTTGGTAGAACGGTAAACAAATTTCAAATCTCTAGACTCTGCGCTTTAGCTGAAAGATTAATATCTAATCTTTATTCTCAGCTAGCATTATACAGCCCTTCTTGGTTGCCCAAGATAGTTTTTGTGTGTTTGACGATCACCATGTTGATCAATAATGTTGAAACTTGTAAGCGAGAACTAGGTTCTATTACTAATGGAACAATAGAAACTTATGCCTGACAATACTTTCTTAGCTTATTTGCATCAGAGGAGATAGTATTAGTTTGTTACTTTGTTTTCCTAATTACCCAATTGAGGCTTATATACATTTATGAGCAATGATGTGGTCCTGACTTTGGATAATGTTAGTCTATTAAAATTTAATAATAAACGGCCAAGGCTTCTATCCGTAAACTGGGTTTAATGCCCTCGTTAATGAATGTTGAATCTGATATATTACCCTTTATTATTTGCTACCAAGGAATTAAGTTCCATTCCTTGCTGCTAGGTAAATGACACCTACCTATCCAACACAGGGTTATCACTAAGGCCTACTAGGTTGTGATGGCGATATAGTTAAACAATGTAGTAGTCATCGAGATAAGCCAAAGCCACACTACTTAGTGATAGGCCAACACTGAGATGATACAACTCGAAGATTACCAGCTGCCAACTATAGATGACAAGAGGAAAATAAATAGGGGAAGATAAAGGGTAATCACTAACTTTCGACACCATTATCTTCTCTTTTTTAGGCCACGCCGCATTTTATTTCTTTAATACTGATCGGATCTTTGACATTGTTGCTATCGCTGCTTTGATTTGAAGCAAAAAATGTCACAAGTACTTAAGTATATGTTGTTGGAGTCAAATCATCATTTCTTTTCAGTTGTGGTATAAGTTTCTGACCTTGTTGCCTTCCTTTCACGTCAGGGATAAGTGTCACATTGCTCCTGTTCTGCACGACCAACAAACCTGAGTAAGGGGCTGGTGCAAGTGCAACTGTAAGGGGAGGTTACGTGTAGGCTTATAGAAATATAATTGTACATCATGAATTACATAATCAATGAAACATACAAATCAATAAAAACCATATTAGTAATAAAAAATTAGGCTTGTAGAAATATAAGTGTACATTATTTACTATGTTATATCCAATTACCACATGATACGTGAATGGGTAAAACACCAACATATGCTGAATCTATATATGTTATCAATGAGGATGCATTGAATGATTATAATGAGACTTCACTTGTTGATACTTCAGTTGGTTTGTGGTTCAAAGTGATTTTGATGTGCCCACAAGACTCATATCATGGCATCAAACTAGTTAGACAAAAAAAGGCAAAGAAAAACATGCCTTGATTATCAATGAGGAAAAGATTAGTAAATTGAGTCAGAGGAAAAAAATCATTATTGTTGTTATCTTCATTTGGATATGCATGAATTTAAGATCAAATGCTTGGCACCCACCCAAGGTTTAAAATATTGGTTTGTAATGGTGTACTAGTATAAATGGATTAGATTAAAAACCAGTTTGTATCATCTGATAGTACAAGATTGGTCGAGCTATGGACCATATAAAAACATATTGGTCCGTCAATAGACTAATACATCAATAAGGATCAATATTTAAAACCTTGCTAGTATTAATATATATATATCAACACCTGGTGTCCTCGTGATCTATATTTTATATTATAGTATATAACATGTTCATGTGTACCCATCGGCGTTGATCTTGTGCCTTATACGTGTATAGGGTCAACCAATGCTAGGCCTATTGCTCGTAACAAATTGATATGTAAAATATTGATAGAGCTACGTGTTTTCTTACCCATTAGCTCCTACTATAAGAGTCATGCCAATGTTATAATCCTTTAATCGATATGTTGATCCAGGTTTATCAACACTAAACATCTTTTGGCGTCAATCTAGTCACTTGGTCCAACTAGAACTTCTCTAACACAGTACTCTTTCCACGATTAATAGATAAATAGTTTATTTCATTAGTGTTTGTTCGTTTTATGTAACAAGCTGAGACTATATTTGAAGCTGTAGATTATTGATCAAGTTATTATATATTATATCATGTTCTATAAATTGTGAGGTAAGTTAAGATACACTAGGTTATAAAAGTGTTAGTATATAGCTACTCAGCCTACCTACATGGCATTAGCTTTATCATTAAAATAATTAATTATTATAAAATGATTAATATCATATCATGTGTTGAGGTGATCAACATGGCACTCGATGTAGTGGTTTGGTGAATTAGCAAAATTGACACTGGACTGAGAGTTGAATGTTAGAACTTGGAACTTTGTTTTGCAATACAAGTCGTTAACAATCTTCTTTGACGACTGTCCGTGGTGTTCATTTCATACTACACAGAGATTAACTAAACCAAATAAGAATTTTATCAGTTGTTAAAAAATGATGAATTTTTCCAGGCAATATTATCTAGGTTAATGCATCCATAAGAATTCAAATATTCAATAATCATTTATTCAAAAGATACAGAAAATGCTCATATGATTGTGTTTTAGTTATACACTGCAATAAATAGTTCCAAACTTCCAACCATACCCAAACCGTAATTATTAAAGTAAAATAGTTACAGTAAAATGACATATCCCTGATCAAGCAACACCCTCCTTTAATCAACCTTTAGCATTTATTTCTTAATGCCAGAAAAATGAAACTCAAGAAATGGTTCTCTAACAGAATCTGTACATATTGGCTTTCCATGAGAAGATTGCAGACTCTTGTGTGAAGCTGGTAAAGGCCCAAGTTGATAATTGCTTCACTTCAAAAATCAAGAAATGGCGAACCTGGATAAGAATATGCTAGTCAAGGCTACAAAAATAGATGTCATTTTATCTTCACATAAAAAAATTTGACCAACAGAATAAGAACGGAGTTCCTTGTCCTAGAACATTACAAGTGTTCAATATGGCTATTGCTTATGGATGTTGTAGCCAATTTCATGTGCTGGGCATGAAAAAGTCGAAAATGTATTCTATAATTTTTATGCACAAAACAGTGCAACGAATAATAATAGCTCATTTTTGGATATTTGTAACACTGAACAATTTATGAATGAGCAGAAATTATGAAGATATGATCAAGAATACATGTCGCAAGAGAAGATATTAACCTCAAATCATGTCATATCTTAATTGTTCATATGATTCTTTTGAATTTTGTCTTAGATTCTAAATACAACTCATTAAAAGATGCATACCATTCTTCTCCGATTATGTCAGTGTTACTTGAATATAATCTCCACTTTTTTCCTTTTCAGATTGGGAGGCCTTATGTTGGTGCCATGTTGAATGATTATGCTAAGTTTCAGGCTATTGCAATGGCAATCCAGAGATCTGGGTTCAAGGTATGAAACATGTGTCGTCTCTTAGCTAACTTTATTTCTGCTATCTCTGCAGTAGGATACTTACTATCTTCTGTTAACCCATAGATTGAAAGCCAACAAGAAGGCATAGAACTAAATTCGCCATGAAATTTTTCATTTTTTTTTTCCTTGTGAGGGTTAACCACTGCTATTATCAATTTTTCTCGTCTGCTTGTGTTGATGTCATTATAACCTAGCTGTATTTCTTTCGTACCTGAAAACTAAAAAAGTGCCAATGTATTCTACCATGTCTTTTCTGACATGTAAAAAGTTCACTTAATAGTAGTTGAATGATAATTAAAATTCTAAGTTGTTTTGATGATCAAAAGGGCATTGAATCAACTTGTCGACTTCCATAGCTCCATGTCCTTCAACTCTGCTAATGATCCTTATGGATGAATAATTATCATAAATTGGTTGTTCTTTACTGATTATTTTACTGGAGCCTGCTGCGTATATTCTTTCCCTTTCAACCCAGGTGCTGACTTTCTCATTGAATTTTTCTAAATAGATTGCTGTACAGAGAAGGCATTCATTTTTAATTTCTATTAGGCTACAAGATATAGTGTCAAACTAATCATTTCAACAATATACAAGTACAAAATAACTTATGAATACAGTTCATATTTCTCCTATTTTGTAGATCGTACTGTTGCTTAGGCTCACGCCTTTACTTCCGTTCAACATGCTAAACTACATCCTCTCTCTCACACCCATTGGCATTGGTGAATTTATGGTGGCATCTTGGCTTGGGATGATGGTATGATTATGCAATAACTTTTCGCTTAATAGTCCTGCTAGATACTGTGCTTCCATGCATGTCTGTTTCTTCTGCATGAAAGAATTTTCAATCAGATATTCATTCTTTCATGTGTTTCACTTGTGTACTACAGCTTGAGTTTTCATCAGGGATCTTCAAAACATTTTGATAATTATTCTACTGTCGAACCTAGGATTTCATTTGTTGGTGCGCGAGCGTGCGAACCATGCTGGAGAGTTTTAATGTAGTAGGGAATAGTAAAGAGGGGTAGAGCGTGACCGAGAGAGAAGAACAGGGAAAAAGTAAGAGAACCGTTACTTCAGGGCAATTGGAAGAGAGAAAGATACTAGTGAGAGATATCAGGGGAGAGTAATAGTCAAGATTTCATTAATCAAAGTAATCCCTTACAAACAATACTTAATAAGCTTTACATAGGTTTTTGCAAAACATAATAACCATGGAAATAAAACTACTCACTAGCTCATGACATAATACTTACTAACACAATATTTAGTAAAAATTAATAAAACTTGCACGGAATCATTCTCCTCCAATGAAAAAGAGCCAGGTTCTAACAAGTTGAACTTAATTATATTATTAAAATTGATAACTATTGACCTTAATTAACTACAAGCGTTGTTCATTCAAGTAACTCCAAACTGGACTATTCAAACCGGACCGAGTTATGAACTAATTTTATAAGTCAAAATCACATTGATTTTTTAAATAAATCATAACCAAAACGGAACCAAAAATTTTAGGTGTGATTTGGTTTGGTTTGAACGAAATTCAATTTTTTATAATTATTTTTTATTTTTAAAGTAATGATTCTATAAAATAAATATTTATATGAAATTAATACATAATTATTAAGTATTTATATGAAATTAATAGATATTAATATTTTAAAAAAATAGTTTGGTTAGGTTTAGTTTGTTTGGTTGACCTGAATTGTGGACGTGGCTATATACTCCATATTCCCCCCCCCCCTCCCCTAAATTTTCTTTATTTTTTTATAAATTATAGTTTCCCCATTTTTGCTAATTTCTAATTTTGCATTTATTGGCTTTTCCACACTTTCCTTTTTTGCAATTCTTTTCTTTTATGTATCTCAAGCACGAATTGTTCACGGAGACAAGGACATGACCACATTCCTTGCGACTATGCTCCCACGTCTTAGGTTGTTGGCCTGGGCTATGGTGGTGAATAAGGGGGAACTACTAGGGTCAGAAGAACGATCATGCTGTGCTCATGGAGGATGGTCAAGGGTACACGAAGGTCCTTGATGCTTGGCAACAACTCCTACGAGGTTACATGCATCCACAACGCCAAGCATCTCTACCATATTTGCAGCACGATGCATTAGAGGTTTGGAGAGCCTCCAGTCACATTATTTTCATCATCCTTTGCAACTAGGATGACAACGTGGACATAACATCATCAAGTACATGCTCGATGGGGCTTGCCTCAAGGCATGCAACAGTCTTCTAAAGAACATTGGCCTTCCGAAGGTATTGGAGCGCTTGAGGATAAATCAGCAATCAATGAGGTGTTCGGTGGGAAGATAGTGTAGTGTAGTGGAGGTTCATGTCTACTTAAGTGATGCTAGAAAGGAGGATTGTGGAGGTGACGATGAGGACATTGTGTCCTCTAATTCTCCTTTGTTTTGAATTGTTGAAAGGGGGTAACGACAACAGTGTTTAAAGTTTCGGTCCGTATTGGCCGAAATTTTGGGCCGGTGCTGGCCTAGCAAAAGTCTAGCACTGGAGCACCTACTATATTGGGTGGAAGTAGCGGCGTTTGCGGACACTTTCGCCGAAGCTTTTGCCACCGGTACATATCAGTACAAACCAATCCGACAACTCACTAGACAGAGCTATCGGATTGAAACTTTAAACACTAGATGATAAAAAGGGATGGAACAGTATTGTTGAGTGAAGGCGAGAATATGATATTGTGAATCTAGCATAGCTGAGAAGAAGAAGGTTTTGTGGAGAGGGCATTGTACAGGTGCGGCAAAGAAATGTAAACATAGGGTGGGGAAGAACAGCAAGGCAGGTGTGTTAGTGGGTGTTGTGGTGAGTGGGTGTGAACAGAGGTGATAGTTGTGTGCATCCATATTTCATTAATTAAAGTTATCCTTACTGCACTTAACAAGCCTTTAAATAGTTTTTTTTTGGCAAAATATAATAACCAATCAACTAAAACTAACCTCTAACACAATATTTAGTGATGACTATAAAACTTGCACCGGATTATTATCTTGTTCATTATTTTTCTTTTCGAGTTTCTTAACACTATTGATATTTGATGGTATGGTGCACTTTTTGTGCTTGCATTTCCCACGCTCTTGTTTCATAGTGTTTCAAACTAATTAAAACTATGTTGATTACTAAAGAACCTTGTGATTTTATCCGGATGGTCCATATTGAAGTCCTGATTTTTATTTTTGATGATATCTTTTATGATACACAAGATGTTGATTGTATCTCAAGAAAACAGATATTGTTAAGCACAAGAAATGGTAAAATATCTTCTCTTTCTTTGCAAGGCTAAACAATTGCTATTTTCCAAATTACTACTAAAACTCAAAAACTTCTAGTATGCTAAGGCTAGTTTTTTTATATAAGCTGTCTGACTTCACCTTTGTTGAGTTGCATCTTTTTGTTATAGCTATGCACTGATTTTTCATTTTCTTTTGTTGTATAACGTATTAAGTTATATACTTCTTATTTTTGCAAAAAATAGATCCAGACGTGCAAAGTATTGTATGGGAGATTATTTTCTTATGATTGTTTTCCACGTTCATTATTTGTTATGCATGTGAATTTGTAATTTTGCCAATAGACCTCTTTAATCATTGTCCAGCCAATTACTTTCGCATTGGTATATGTTGGAACCACATTGAAGGATCTGTCTGATGTGACGCATGGATGGAATGAATTTTCTCCTAGTCATTGGGTAAGCGTTATCTATTACCAAGCATCATACACATGCATTCCTTCATGTCGATGACCATGCAAAAAATGTTGTTCTACAGCGCACGTGTGAATATTGGTTATTAAATGTATCTGAAAAATAATCTCAAATTGTGTAAATACTAAAATTCACCTTTTCCTATAATCTTCACTGTTCTTTTTTTACTTACAAGTCTGCAGGTTATTTATTCATTGCATTTTATGTATGTTTTTGCATGTGCCTGTTGGCACGTCCATGAATGAGAAGATCAATATTACATAAAGCTTTCAATGGCGTTGCATATTAAGATTCATCTGGTTGAAATTGATGCAGGTGTTTCTCATCGCAGGCCTCGTAATATCTGGTAAGCATTTTATCCACCTAAATTCCTTCATTGAAATAAATTAAGAGTCACTTGTATACTATCAACGGAAGAGGGAGTTATCTAATATTCATAAATACATTAAGGCAATTTATCCTATGCCCGTGACTTGTAGTTGATCATGCCAGGAATCCCAGGTGCAAATAAAATAGTCTACTGAATCTGTTCTGTTTGAGTGTCGGGTCTTTTCTCTAAACTACTAATAAAGGAGACATATACTTATTTTTCTTAAAAGGAAAGAAAAAACAAAGTATGAGACAAGAAGAATCATTGTCAGCATTGATTGTACTAATGTTTTATTTCAGTTTACACTCTGCACAGCTCCAAAATCTTACTTCCGAAATCTGTAAAAAATTTCATTCCCCCTATAGCTTTATGTGAGTTGTGAGAGCTTTGCGTCCTTACGAGTGAATGGAAAGCCTAACAGAGGTCAAGTTTTCAGTTTCGGGGAATCCTTGATTCCTTCGGTTGGTGGAGGAATGCCAATTTGCTTTTTTTTCCTCAGGCCTTTATTTGTATGTTAAATGCCTAGTTAGAATGTAGAATTGTTAGTTCTCGTCCTAAGCCTAATAACATCCACAAATTCTTTTGGCAGCTCTTGGATCTTCTTTTTTTGCTGGTCCTTTATCTCTTAGTGCAAGTTTGCAAGCAATTTTAAGAAAGTTGACTTGTATAACTTGGTTCTTCATAAACACAGGGATTAAATCTAGTATATCCTTTCATCTCAGACAACCTGATTAATTGGTGCTTCGTCCTATATACTTCATTACATAGCAAGTGGCAAATATGCTTCTCTTGGTATCATGCCGTTAGTTATTATGGGCATGCCACAAGAAACATGTTGATATTGAGTTACAGAGATAAATTATCGGCATATCGTTGTGATGTGCCAATATTCTTTGGAAAATAGATCTTTCAGGTCTATTACTTTGTAATAGTGAACTAGTGCCACATTTAGGAAAGAAAAATGAGTTTCTAGGTGACCAGTCACCTTATTGATGACTAGGATTTTTAAGTAATAGGCCATGCTAACTGGGTTCGTCAACATAGAATTAATGTGGATTATGTATGTTGGCTGAGGCATGCAGTGCTACAATATATAAGATAAATTGCTATTTCTTGGTAGCAGTAGCAAGCTCACTACGACCATGTGAGTATAGTGAAAGCCGTTGCGTGATGTAAAAGGTTATACTAAATATTCTTTTTACAAAACTATTGTAGTTTGGACTTTATTAAGATCTTTCATGGACCATGGCACTGCTGGTCGTTCATTGCCAAGCAATTTACACGTAGCGAAATCACAAATTTGCTATTGATTGGTCTGTGTTAGGAATATGGAAATGAATGAAGCATCATATGCACCTGTCCATGCCTTCATTCTTTCGTTAAAATAGTTTGACTGCTAGGTGGAATTGATCAGCTCTATTCAATTTCCCTAAATAAAGGCTATATTTATTTACTATTAATTATCTAATTGAAATATTTTATTATAATTCCACAAGATATTATAGAGGTATTGAGAAACATTGTGAACTTAATCAATCTGCTGTGATTAAGCATGGCTTGATAGGCGCAGAAACACCAAAATTTACCTCTTGTTTTGTTTGAGTCGTGCACTATTCATTTTTAGGCAAGATCATGGTTATTCTGTTCTTCTGCAGTTATACTTATCGCATGCGTTGCGAGAATAGCAATGGCATCCTTGGAGAAAGCACTAGCTGAGAATGACCAGGTGGACATCTTACCTGCATCCTCGCCAATCGTTTCTAGTGAAGATGTTGATTTGCAACAACCTCTTATACTCAAGATTGATCCTCCTAGTGAAAATTGTGAAAAGTAGATTTCTTTCTTTTTCGAATGTGAATCCTTCCCTTAAATCATCCGGCATTATAATGAACGGGGTCTTAAGTAATCATTATGGGTGTAAGCAGCAGCGGCATGCAGCTCCTCATTATTGAATATATATTATCTGTCTTCTCCTTGTGAGCAAAACTGTAAATAGGGTTGGGATGATTATTATTCACTGTATAGTTTTCTGATGTACCTTGCCATTAACGTTCAAGTTATAGCTAGAGGTATTGTGGTGAAAATCCTTGTAATGAACTGTTGATTATAGAAGGTTTCAACTGCAAAGCCATATTTATAATCCCTGTCGATTGACCAACACAATATTGGATAAGTTGTGTAGTAGACAATTTCAAGATTTCAGAATGTATGGATTCATAATGAAATTCCTACTGATTAACTACGTAACAAAAGCTCATGCCGGTGACAAGCGAGTCATGACAATGACCATAAGCTATGCCTTCTAGTGGCTCGACTATATAATAATTCAATCATTGACTACCCTGGTTTAGTATAGCTCCATATATTATGATGGTTTTTTTAAAAAAGTTCTTCCGGATCGTGAACATCCATTGGTTCAGTGGACCCTTTCTTTGTCCAAAAATTTTCAAGTTGTAACAAAAAAAATAATTATTTTGTTTTTTGATTCAAGGTTTAAGGTTAACTGGGCACCATGTCAAAGGATGCATCAGCGTTGTCAGTCGCTACTGCACATAATGGTAGCAGAAGTGCTGGTGGCAGAAGTAAAATCCCCTGCCTTACGAATCGAAAAGGCAGCCGATGCGCCCAATAGAGCTAGAGGGATAAAATTTATGAGCGCCTGGACGTCAAAAAGAGAGAGATCCAGCGTTTTAAGCGCCTGGGGCGCTTATAGGTTTTATCTGAGCTAGAGACGATGCTCTTCTTTGTTGAGTTCTGAGTAATCACCTATTGCCTTATCCAGTCGGTGGCTTAGTACCCTAGCGAGATAACGAGTTGAGTAATAGCCCTAAACGCTATGTGCGAGCTATGTGGCTATGGCTTATGGGCTATGCCGCTACTAGGCTGTCCCCTGAGGGCTAATGCAACACCCCAAGTGCAACCAACAGTAGCCGCCCAATAGTTCTCTGCATAAGTGGTAAGTCCTAAGTCAGATGGTTCAATCCACAATTTAGGATGGCACCCCAGATAGGACGACAATGAGAGATGCACCCGTAAAGAGTAGGGATGACAATAGGATGAGTAGGGGTAAGTTTTACCAACTCAACCCTGTCACCCTTGCACTCATCCTCAACCCCGACCCCAACTAGATTAAAAAATCATATCTCATACCTAACCTCCTATAAAAAGTATTTTACTTCTTTTGATAATATACATAATGTTGTAATTTTTTTTAAAAAAAACAATCATAAAAGTATAATAATTCACCAATTGTATCAACGCAATAATTTATTATTATAAAAACCCTAACTCAAAATTTATTTACAATTATAATAATTTACCTAATCTAGGATTTTTATGATTTTTAATTTTTTTGTATATAAGATATTTTAGTAAGTTTAAACATCGGATCAAATTCAAGTTTAGGTTCAAGTTCAAGGCATCTTCTCTAATACCCAAATTAGATTCCGATCCGCTTATTAAGCTTTGAGTTTTATCTAAACTCACCCCAAAACCCAATCACCTTGGGTTTTACCTGTCAACATTAGGGCGAGTCAGGTTTGGATTTTCTTATCAACCCTACAAAAAGACCCTTTCTCTCAATTTTTTTTTCTCTCCTTTCCATTTTTTTTTCATTTTCTTCTCTTTTTTTCAGTATAAAAGAGATTTCAAATGTGTTGTAAGAATTCAGACAAAAGAATCAATTACTGCTGTCCTAAGACAACAAAATTATTAACAAAGACGTCTGCAAATTCGTTGATTATTAGGAACAAATGTGATCCTAGTTTATCTTATGTCATTGCAATATTACTGAGCATTAAAATATGAACGTAGCTCAAATGTACTTAAACCATGTACCACTCATCAAAATTGCAATAGTGATCAAGTGTGTCAAAATGTTTCATCTTTCACTAGGCACAAGATTTTGAAATGTAAACTGAAAATTGTTCAAGTGTACCTGTAGACAAATTCTTCCAAGTAAATCCTAATCAGTCTGAAGAAGGCAGTTAGCTAGGTCCATAGGTAATATAATTAAACCCTTGCTACCGAGCAAATCTAAGGCAGCCTGTGTGTTCGACTCAATCAGTTGTCCCATTACTTCTTCAAGAGGCTCACCAGTGAAGTTCCCATCTAGTAAGTAATGGCCATAACCCTGCAAAATAACGCAAATAGTTTTATTTGTCGATCTGCCTCAGCACCAGGTTGCATGTGTATAATGCAGAAACAATCATGCATCGAAATTGCACATACAACTCACAATGAAATAAAAGTACATAAATAAAATATGTCGTGTGCCAGTGTGAGATTCTGGAGATATTTTATCCATTTCAGCAAAAAAAAGTGGTCCGTTATCGTTATTCGTTTCGTTCTGCTCGATTATAGGTAGACACTGATCTTCAAGCTGCTTTGTCGCTTAGCCCGTGCTGTCTTGCTATATAGCTCATACATGCATTACATAACAAGTATCATCTGTCTCATGATCTAATCTTGGAGTCTGTAGTTTGCCAAGAAGGAAAAGATCATATATGTGGCAACCATGTTGTTATCAGATCAATTGAGACCAAAAGAGTAGACCCCCATTGCATTTATATAATGTTCACTCGTGTAGTATATATATTTATTTAGAGAATATGTCCCTGCACACAACAGGTGGGAGGATGTCATTGATACTAATTAAAGGGTACACAACTTCACACATGGCTCTGTTCAGATACACCACTGCAGGCTTTTAAGGGAGACTTCTATGAATCTAATTCCTTGACTGATAATATTTGTCAAATTATTATGGAGATCAAGTGTGAGACAAAGTAAAGATGACTTTCATCTGCACATGATCCATTTGAGCTGTAAATGTATTACATCCAGTATTACATACAGCCAACGAATTTCCGAAGTACAGAAGCATTTTAACTTTAAAAAGTGAAGATATCTCTCCAAACAGCAGGACGCATAAAGAATGAACTTTCAATTTATCAACTGCAATAGAGAACCCAGTAAAGGAGTGTACCTCGACATAAACAAAAGGGTATTTGGAATCTTCACCATTTAATCGGCTCTGACCCAGCACCTATCATGCATCAAGATAGAGTCAAAATTCAATAGCCACAATATTATTGTAGCTCTAAGAAAGAAAATGAAATATTTCAAGTATGCAAGTGAAGCAAGAAGCATTGATTTAGAAAGACACAAATGGTCCTTCTAAGACAAACAAGCATCCATATTCCAAATCATTTACAAGGACATTACATTTGTGTATAGATTTGATCTTATGTTTTAGGCATTCTCTCTAGTATTTTTCTAACGCATACGTTGGAAACGTGTAGGTTATGGTGATTGCTTGATTGCGACTTCATCGGTCTTACTGATTAGTGTACCCGTTGTATTTATAGCTTTGAAGGCTTCATATTGGTAAACTGAGATCACCAAATTTGTCGCCAAGATAACTTGTGTATTTGGAGCCACATGACTTAGCTTCTTGTGCACAAATTACTGTTTTCATAATCATAATAATTTGCTTCAAAGATAAGTTCCATTTATTAGACTCATAATGTAAGTAATGTGCCTTGGAGTCAACATATGAGATGCAATCAAAGATATTTACATTAATCTTATTTTTCAATCAATGTCGTTTTACAAGGCAAGATAATTCTTACAAGATCCTTGGCTTGCCTACAACTCAGGGAACATGGTCGTGCACATTAATATGTTCTTTAGGTTTACTAAACGTTACCTAGGGCCTCAGCTGCTCCTCAACCATAGGTTTGTTGATTGACGCTCATCGCTCCTTTCTATCTCAGGAGCTCATTGTTGTGGCCACCACTCCTCAATCCCTCAAAAAAAAAAAAAAACGGCACATGCTCATCACAACTCACTCCATATAGGCTCAAGCACTACTGCCATTTACCGCACAGAAGTTCTCGCTCCATTGCTCCAAAGCTTACCACTGGAATCAAGCTTGATTGAATGCAAGAGAGCTTGTGTAAGTACTGAAGACCAAATCCAGCTCTTGTGTGTACGAGATACAAGAGAGAATGAGGTTTGATTTGTGCCCATGAGCCATGAAATGAACACAGGAACAAGGCAAAATTAAGCTAACATGGTCCATCTAGTCAACTGAATTAACCAAACCAACCAACTCAAATTGAATTAATTTGCAATTTGAATTCTATTTAATTCACCTTAACTAATCTTTCCTAAATTTTCAACTCATTAATGTAGTTAAAGAAATTTTCATTTTGAACTGTTATTATCTTAGATTAACTCATAAAAGATAATCACTAAATATTAACAATTTATTAAGTTGTAAAGTAGCCAGAAATTATTTTTTTACATTGGCAGATGGAGGGACTTAAACTTAATATTATACATTATCAGAATAAATAACGGCTTATTAATTATATAATAAATACTTATTTTTACTTGTTAAGAGTGCTGGTATAGGTGTAAGACCCAACCCATTAACTCGTTAGGGTTACGTATCTCTCCTATAAGGCTACTGGAGTTGTAAGCAGGAAATCAAGAAAAATAATACTACTCTATTCAACATGGTATCAGAGCTACGACGAATGTCGCCTTCACCGATTAGGCATTCGAATCGGCTTCTCCGCCTCTTGCTTCCCTAAGCCTCTTCTCCGCCTCTTGCTTCCACTCGGTGAAGGCGGAAGACGCTTCTTAGCCTACTGCTTCTGCTCAGGCCCTTGAAGCCTATCGGAGCTCTGTTCTCAGTGAAGACAGTAGACGCTTCTCCTTCTCCACCTCCTACATTCGCTCCGTTCGAGTCGACCTCTCGGCGCCGCTTGCTCAGTCGACTCTCGGTGTTGCTGGCTTAGGATTCTCATCGAGTTCCTGGTCTCTTCCCGGTGTTGTTCTCGGGCAGGCCGTTGTCTCTCTGCTTCACTTGCTGCTTCCGGGCTAGAAGCAATTATCGCCCTTAAGATCTCTGCCTATCGCAAGAATGACTCAGGACAGATATGATGGTGTTTCTCTCACTATTCTTCTCGGTGTGATGCTTCCTACGCCTCGCTGTCTGGTTTGATCTCGACATTGCTGCTTAACATTGTGTTTCTTGAACGACATAAACACTGTCTCGTTGTTCTTGTAAGCTCATTCTTGGATCTATTATGGATTCTCAACTCTCCAATACTGAGGCTAAACCCACCACCAATCTTGGTACGACTATAAAATTATATGAGACAAACTATTTACTGTGGGCTAGGGCTACGCTATTTTTTCTTGAATCACATGACAAAAAGATAGATGTAGAAATAATCCTCCAGCAACCACTGACCCACAATATGCTTATTGGAGTATGTCGGATATGGCGGTAGTTACCTCTCTTCTTTATAGTATTGAGCCTCAAATTGCATCGACTGGTATGTTTCACAATACTGCGAAAGAAGTGTGGGATGCTCTTGCGAGCACATATGCCCTTCAACACAGTATCAGTAGCATTTATTGAAGAGATCTTTCTTATGCGACAAGATAGACGACCCCTACAAGAATACTATACTCAGTTGAAGGCAAAATGGGATGAGTTGCGTCAATATTATCCTCCTATTGCTGATATTGCAGTCATTCTCCAACAACAAGAAGATTTCATTGTGGCGAAGTTTCTTTCAGGTCTTAATGAGAACCTTTCTGCAACTCAGAATCAGCTACTTGTGGGGGTCACTGTGCCTACTTTTCAGAATGTTTTCTATAGACTTCTTTGAATTCCAGCCACTTCATCCTCCTTTGAACCCCAGAGAGTGCACTTCTAGCACCACAATTAGGTGGTAGATCCAAGGGCATGGGCCTTGGCCCAATTCGTGGTCGAGGGAGTGGTCGTCGTTCGCTCACCTGTACTTATTGTGGTCGCACCAATCACCCGTTCGATCGGTGATGGGCAAGATTTGGAAGACCTCCCCATGCTTGTCTGGTTGTTGATCCCTCGGGTGCAATGGACATGCAAACTAACATGCCATCCTCCACGCCGTCCACCAGCCTTGCTGCAACACCCTCTGGTATAGTTTCCTTTGCTTCTCATGATAACTCTTGGATTCTTGACTCAGGAGCTACATCCCACATGTCAGGTAATAAAGACTTATTTTCATCTATCACTTTGGTAGTCACCATCCACCTGTTCGTATAGCCAATGGTTCCCTTGTTTCTCTTTAATGTTCTCTATATTCCTCAGTTTCCCAATAATCTTCTCTCTATGTGCTCTCACACAAAGCCTTAACTGTGTTGTGATATTTTTTCCCTTCTCATTGTACTTTCCAGGGCCTACATACGGGAAAGATGATTGGTGGGGGTGTAAGTACAGGGGTGTGTACGTGCTATCTACCACATCTCCATCGGTCTGTCTTTCTGCTGTGGTTTCCCCTTTTCAATGGCATTGTCAGCTCGGTTATCCCTCTCCGATTAAAGTTCAGCAAGTTTTGTCTTTATCTTCGTGTCCTGTGTTTCAATGTGATGTTTGTTAACTGGCCAAACATCGTCATGTGTCTTTTTCTTCTGACTAAATTGCTTTTGATAGTGACCCCTTTAGTGTTGTTCACTCGAATATATGAGGCCTGAGTTCTATTCCTACCCGGGAGGGTCATCGTTATTTTGTCACTTTTATCGATGACCACTCACTGTATTTGTTGGTTGTTTTTGTTAAAATATTGTTATGAACTTTTCAATGTATTTTGTATTTTCTATAAAGAAAATCGAACTCAGTTTGGTCACTCAAAGGTTATTCGTTCCCTTGGAATACACTAATACACAATTTCAATCTTGTGTCATGACAGGTGCTATAACTTGATTTTTATTTAATTTATTTAAATTTAAATTTTAAATTTTGAAAAACCCTAAGCCCTAAAATCTCTCCCCGAATCCTATTCTAATTAGCCCTAAATCCTCTCTAATCCTTCCCTATAAATAAATCTCTTATTCCCCTAACCTTCCACTTAATCCACCAATTGATTCTTCACTGTTCCTCACGAGCGCTGAAAACCCGCCTCTGTTTTCTTTCTCTGCAACCTACTTCGCTCACGACTCTTCCGGCAACGAATGAGGGGCGGTCATCTTCTCTTCCGGCGGCATCAGGAAGGAGCGCCGGTGACTCCTTGGTCAGGCGCCTACGTCCGACGGAATTTCGGACGCGTGAGGCGAGTCTTAGTGGCCGGCGGCGAGTCCTCTGCTCAGTCCGAACGAAAGCAGCGAAAGGTGAGTTCCTGCTTCCGGCGGCCTCTCCTTCCAGCGTCGACCGCAACTTATCTCCTCTCCCCAGCGACTCCTCTTTTCCCTTGCAGGCATCGTCGACTTGTTCTTCCGGCAAATCTTCTTCTCCAGGCGGCGATGAGTCTGGTCAGAACTCGAGCTCGGGCGTCGACTCCAGCATCCCTCACCAGCGGCGACCTGTCTTTCCCGTCCAACACTGCTCCTTTCCATCGAGCCTCGGCGGCGTTTCCTGTGACGCGAACGAGCGAAGGTTCGCGTGCGGCATTCGTCCGCGTGAGTTTCTGTTTCGGCAAAGGTAAGTTTCGATTTTTATTTTATTAATTATTTTAAATCCGATTTTAGAAGAGTAGATTAACAATAGAAATACCTAAATTGTTATTGTGGGGGAAATTTCATAATAATTATTTGGGATAATTTTTGATTTAAATAAGAAATTAGGGATTGAGGGTATTGTTGTAGATTGATATATGATGGATAATAACGGATGATTTATTTAAATTGTTCAGTTAAGAAGGGAGATAATTATGATTTCAGAGGGATTCAGGATAACAGCGTTTGAGGTAGGAATCTGTCCCTACTCCTTTCCTACAGTGTCAAAGAATTTGCTACTTAATCCTTTGATTTGATATATGATGCATATGATAGAATTGATTGACACTGATACCTAATTGCTTCGTCTGCTTGATTTGTTTCTGAAATTCCTGTTGATCTCAATTATCTTGTTTATTTGGTCATATTCTGTTCCTGTATGAATGGTTAACAAACCTGTTTTGAGATATCTGATATATTGACATATGAGCATGGCTAAACGGTTATGTATATGTGATGTTGACATATGAGTATGTGGAAACCGTTGAAAATCTGTGATATCTGTCGTGATATATTAACTTCTGGACTGGATGGTTTATTCTTCAGTGGCCTGTTTATGTGTTTTATAGTTCCGACGCATATCGGACTATCTGTTTGCCGGTTAGGGCACCGCCAGTTGTCCTCGGGACAATACTACGGATGTCAGATGTTGGACGCAACATTCACCGGGCTGTTTATGACAGTCGTTCCACTGTGTGAGCTGACAGTGGAAACACTCTGAAAATGAGTGCGGCTCATGATTGAGATCTGTTGGCCAAGCTTGATGATTTGCACGACATTCTTATATTATTTATATATTGTTGTTTCAGTCATTGAATTATCTTGTTAATTGATTCCCTCACCATGTTTGTTGATTCCTACTTAGCATTTTTGCTAACCCCCCTTTGTTTCTCTTCCAGGTACAGAGTTAGCTTCTATGAGGGATAGAGTTGATAGATAACTATGTACCAGCCCAAGTTGAGATAGTTTGCCTTTTGTATTTTAATTCAGTTGTTATTTTGGATAGTTGTATTCAGATATTGTGTTATAAAACTGTTGATGGTAAGATTGGATTAATTATTTAATAAATGATATTAGATTATTGTAGTTCTCTGGTTCCTATCAATATTGTTATTCCCTGGGGAACCCTGAGCTAGACATAGCCGGCTTCCTGCCAGGGCGTGACAACAGGAGTATTCTTCATTAAAATACGTGTCAATACACTTCTCAACAGAATGGCATTGCTGAACAAAAAAAATCACCTCCTTGATGTGACTAGGTCTTTTCTCTTTCATATGAATGTCCCTCGTCAATTCTAGGGTGATACTGTTCTGACCGCAGTCTTTCTTATTAATTGTGTCCCCATGCAACTTCATCAAGGCAAGTCTCCCTCTTCCATTCTCTACCCTAAATATTCCATGTTTCCGGTTGTTCCTCGAGTCATTGGATGTGTATGTTATCCTCATATTCATACTATCCATCGTGATAAGTTACAACCCCACATAACTCGTTGTGTCTTTTGGGTTATAGTCGCATGATCCTATCACTCGTCAATTGTTTGTTAGTGCTGGTGTTTCTTTTCATGAAACATCTCCCTACTTCACTAGTCCTTCTCACACCCAGTTCCCTCTTCTACCATTTCTCGTCCTACTCCTGGTCCCTTCCCTCTCCCTCTCGACGTTCCAAATTGTATGAACTGTGATTGATTATACAAGTTGGGGAAAAATTTAGGTACCAAATTATGGCGATCTAGTACATACTTTCATAAATATTATATGATAGACTGATTGTATTACTAGAATAGTTGGAGATTCTTTATTGGTCTATAGGTATTCTTCACACAAAAAAACTTGCTGCCTAAGGTAAATCAACTCTTACATAGAATGATTGAATGGTGATTACACATAATATTTGGTGTCACACTACCCTCCTCTTGCTACATCCGAAAAAATTTTCTAGGCAAGGTGCTTGCCTAGGAATCTTAGAAGGGGTTGTCTCCTTGCAGTTTATATTTTTATAATTATGAATCTTAAAGCACCACTATACCCATGTTGCTTTAAGATTCACACAATTTATGAGATGAACGACAGGGATAAAATCCTTAGGTAGGCAAGCACCTTGCCAAGGGAATTTTTTCCCTTTCCCTCTTCTATATGCATATACTAATTCAATGTGACTTACTAATGAAAATCAAGTTCTTATAGATATTTCTATTTTGGACTTCACTCTATGGTTTGAATTTTCTTTCAATATTTAGATTCTAATTGGAGATGCAAATATTATGGGTTGCTCATACTTGGATCCTTTTATAAAAACATTCCTGTTACATGGCCAGGCAAATATGTTCTCATTAGTACAAAAGTTCTCCACATGATGGAGTATAAATAACACACTTAATTAATGTAAAACATGATGTTAATTGACAATTATACTCAATAACTAAACAAGATTATGAGCGATCCACAAATTAGAAAGTTAAAATGCAATAGAAAAAAAATGGCAAACCTTGAGTTGAAGTTTTAAGAACTTCATATAATCGATCACATCATCCAGCACAGATTCTTTGTTATCCTAGAAGCAGAAAAGAGGTTATAGTAAGGCTTCTATGATCATCCAAACCTTTCAAGTCATTTTGCAAACTTTATACATCTTGAAGTCAACTGTTTTTATCTGATGATAATTTAATATAGAATCAATACTTTCATTGCATTTGATTATCACATAAAAGTAATATATAGGTTACCATCAGGAAATGATAATGCAGGTTACACATGGGAGACACTAGTTATATATCGATTGAGAGCAGCAGGGTAGAATTACCATTTAGGGTCAATTGTAGAGAGACTCGGTGACAAGGACTAAATGCAATCACGTGACTTCATAGTTTTGATATTTGAGAAAAACCTTCAAATCTTACTATTTGTGATAAACTCAATAACACAACATTTTATAATATCTGGAAATTCATGTCATTTGATGTAAACATTTTAAGATTAAAGATTTAGGGTTTATCAAATAGAATTATCATTTGATGTAAACATTTTAAGAGTTAAAAATTCAAATATACATTGTGTGAGAGAATTTACTGGTTAGAATTATGGATGAAATAGACAACTAAATATAACAAATCTCACATAGTGAATTTAACACAACTTAACATAGTTTAGGAGTGTCTTCGCTATTTTAGAAGTATGAGGGGTCTTGCCGACCTTTCCAATGTCTCTTTTTAGACAAATGTCTGCATGGACAGAAATTGATAGAGACAAGGACAAGGATACCAACACATGAAAACAAGAAATCAGAACAAAAAAAATTGTACTTGTCTACCCTACCTGATCGGAGAATGGTAAGCAATTCTGCAACGTTTTGATTCCTTCAGCAATCCTAGCTTTGCGAAGCTGTCATTACTATATTTGTAAGAAGTTTATCCTCAAGGATGCAGATATAAGTGAAGTTTTGAAGAAACAAATAAACTTGTTCATAAAGAACTTTGCTTTGTAAGCGTTAGTTTGTTTAAATATCATATAAACAACTCAAGGCAGGCTTAAATTTCAGTAAAGCATTCAAGCATTAGACTTAACCATCAGCGCATGCGATAAAGTAAAGCTTTGATTTAGCCCCAAAGTAGGATACTTCAATGGTTACAATCATGAACAAAAAAATGGTATAAAGTAATTTGATAACCAGTACGGACTCTAGCAATATGGAGCTCAGGTAGGGTTGCCACATGCATCATTTCCTTCTAGGTGAAAAGGCTCTTTGCATGAATAAAATCTTGATCACCTATGTTGGCATGGCTGCATGACTTGAACTCCTAGTTTGATTGCATTTCAATGATGTGCAACAAGAAAACAACAAAACTTTGAAGTTTTGTAAGCAATTTATACCCTGTTATTTGTAGCAGCTCTAGCTCTGGCTTCCCTTTGAATCGGCGCACTTGAATCAATCTTAGTAGTATTTTTTCTTCCTTCTTTGGAGGTTCCTTCTGTTGATAAGTGATTCTGTTAATTTGTTACATATCAGAACATATTAGTGGTGTACAGATCACTAGTTTAGGTCATATAGCAAGGCATTAGATAACCTATAATTTGTTTTCAGTTCAACCTAGTCATACTTGTCAGAGGGGAAACAAAGATTTTTTGAAATTGCATGCAAATATACTGTTCATATTGTTTATGGTGGAAAAAGAAGTATTACTTCTGAAGAAGTGATTTCATTAATGTAAGAGTTGCTTGATTATTTTAGATGAACCTAGGAGAATTTTAAATGGTGAAGGCCATTGCTTTCTTTACTGGCATAGGATGGTTTAGTAGAATGCATTGCAGATATCAGCAAAACTAAGATGTGTGGTGTTTCGGAAGTGAAAAAGGAGACAGGATTTTATTTGAAAGGTAGCTAACATAATTGGAACGGATTAGCATATAATTTACCTGTGATGATACATGAGATGTTCTGATTCCTTGGGCAGACACTATTTTGTTTTGATCTGGCAATCGCATCAATCTGTTCATCCCAGACCCGTTCGGTTTCTCCAGTGAACAAGCTACCCCGCTACAGCCCTCTCTCATGTTAAAGTTTCTGCATAGTTGATTCAATAGTTGTCGACTCAAATTCAAACATGTTAAACACAGATGCGTACTGGGTCTTGATTAAACCAGAGTTCTCAAACATGATAATAACATTGTTTTTTTCCCTTGGAGACTAACTGGGAGAAGAAGTTGAAGGTTCATATTAGTTTCCTAGCATCCACCTGATTATCTAACTAGATATAAACCAGTTGTGCAATAGATTAAAGTGCACAGAGGTTCACCTAAGTATTGTCAGTGAAAATAACATAGAGGAAAAGAGTGATTTGCAGATATATCTGGAGAAACCACACCCTTGATTGCTATTCGTGCATCCATCCAAATGAACAGAAGTCAAAAGGAACAGTATTATAGCACAAGAAATATGGAGGTAGTTTCCGAACCTGCGAGCTTCAAACTATTGCTCAATGTGCATCTCACAGATAGCATTCGCTTAAAATGCTTGAAATCGCAAAAAGCAAACCAGTTTTGAAAGAGCAAAAGGAAATCAAGACATCGAGTTATCTACCTTCGACAAGAAACCAGGGGATCAAGATAACACTATGCAACATAGATTGGGGAATCTAGGTTCAGCATCTGGATAGCGCTCGGTGATCGCAAGAAAACCCACGACATAGAATCAATGGTGCAAACTAAAAGAACGCAACCAAGAAAACTTAACAGATATAAAAGACGAGTTCGGATTTGTTTCGACGGAGAGAATATTGCGCATGCATTAAGGTGAGAGGAAATTAGCGTATTAGTACCGATCAAATGCAAAGGCGAGATAGGCAACGGAAGGCGTTTGTTTAGGGTTCTTCTGTTTGCTTGTTCGGCACTCTACTTTTTGCAGTCGCCAGCGTCGCAGCTAGTTACGCTGGCAGAGTAGCAGCGGGGTGCATGAGAGAGGGGCAAAAAGAAAAACATCAGAGTCATAAATTTTAAAACACGGCTAGTGCCATTAACGTTATGCTATTTAATATTACAGTAAACCCTAGTTAGCTTTTAAAATAATATTTACCCCTGTGCACTCTCTCGCCTTTTTACTGAACCTATGAATTCCCTCGCGTCGCACGAACCTATGAATTCCCTAGTTGTCACGCTCCGATCGGATCGGCCTGAAAACAGCCCTTAAACGCTGTCTCAAGGCAATCCGGCGGAACACCGGAACGTAACTCGCCCTAGAGTTTCCGGCCCCAAAATTAGAAACCCTAGTTCCCCGAATAATTTTTATCCCCAAATACAAGATCGCACGGAGAAAACCCTAACCCTAATTTAGAAATCCGAACTCAATCTCTAAATCAAAATTACCTCCAAATCGATTCTGACCAAAAGTCAAAATTCCCGTCGCCAATTAATCCTTTGCTGTGCTGACGTCAGGATGACGTCGGCCGCCGATTTCGTCCGTCGAAATCGAAATTCGTCTCGCTGACGTTCGCCTACGTCAGCCGCCCTCGTTTCGAACGCCCGAACGTTCGAAACGTTCGTCTCCGCGGCGTCGTCCGCGTCGATGCTTAAGCCGAGCGCCGCCTGCGCTCGCGTTCGCCGGAGAAGATGTTCGTGGGGGCAAGGAAAACCGCCGCCTTCCTTCAATCCCTCTGCGTCGCCGCCTGGCAGCCGCCTGCCGCTGGAAAGTCGTCGCCGCGTGGGAGGAGCTCGAAAACAGGGGAGGAAGGAGATGGAGAAAGAAGCTTTTATTCCCGTAACGAAAGCTTACAAAAGTCTCTCTGTCGTCGCCCGCCGGCGTCCCTCTTCCCTCCCTCGCCGGTCGTCCACTCGACGCCGGTTACAGATCTCTCAAATCCCTCGTTGAAGCTTCACCAAGCTTCGTTGCAGTCGTTAATGGCGGATGGAGTCGGAAACCTCACGCTCTGTGTCCGCTCCTCTTTATAGAGGACGGCCGCCGCCGCCTCTTCCCGTTTTAGGGCCTCCAACGCCCGCTTCTCCCGCCGCCCGAAGCTCCTTCGTTCGCGTCCTCTGTGGATGTAAACCTCGCCCGGAAGACTCTTTCGGCGTCCGCTTTTGTCGCCGACGCCCGCGTGCGTGAAGGTCGTAGAAGACGCATCGCGTGGCTCGCACGCGAGCTGTGTGCGCTCGCGTTCGGGAGAGCAGTGCTCTCCATGGGCCACTGCCCCATTTCATATCTCCGTTGGGCTTGGGCCAGACCGGGTAGACCGGGCCCTGACAATACTCCCCCGCCTAATTTGGACATCGCCCTCGATGTCTCTAATGGGCGGATCCTGCAGAACCATCGCTCCGATCCTCAAAGCACCAACTCGACACTGCTGCGCTCCAGTGGCAGTGTGTGGAACTACCTGCAGTGATCCAATCCGCGGTTGCTCAGTCTCTTCAACCTGCTCGGCTGGATCCTGTGCCGCTATCGCCATAAGCTTTTGCTTGCTAGGACAATCCTTTACCCAGTGAGGACCGCCGCACCAAAAGCAACCCTGTGGCTTTTGCTCCCGTCGTCCCGGTGAACCCTTGTTCTGCCGGTAGAATGGTCTACCTCTCTCTGGAACTCTAGCTCCCGGCGGTGTGCGTGGGGAGCCGCGCTGAGATTCGCGCTTTGGTGGTGTCTTGGATTTCTTTGGTGGTGCTGGTTTGAAATTTCTGTTATCCACCAGAGATTCGGCCACCGCCGCAGCCACCCTCCAGTCAACTGGCTCGCGACGTCGGACCTCCGTTTCTGCCCATGGCTGAAGACCCCGGAGGAAGAAATACCTCCTATCGTCCTCCGCCATGCCTGGAAGCTCCAGCATCAACGTAGAGAAAGCCTTGACGTACTCCTGGATCGGGCCTGTATGCCTCAGCCGATCCAGTTTGCCACGCGCCTGGTCCGCCGAGTTTCCGGGAAGAAACTGCCGCCGCAGTTCCTCACGGAAAGTCTCCCAAGTCCAGCCAGTCGTCCCTGAGGTAGAGCCGACTTTGGTTCGCCACCAAAGCTTTGCGTCGCCTGTAAGATAGGCGATGCACACCTGCACCCGATCTCCTGCATAAATATGGTTAGCTGAAAACAGTTGCTCCATATCCCAGATAAAATTCTCGACCTCTCTCGACGATCGAGCCCCCCCGAACGTCGCTGGGTCTGGCACGCGCATCCTCGGTTTGGGAGCCTCCTGCTCCACCGGTACTGGTTTCGATACCTGCGCTAGGACTAAACGCAGTACCCTTACTTCAGCGTGCATGTCTTCCTTCATGCGAGCCATCTCTCCTGGTAGATGGATCAGACCCTCCATGGTCTGTTGCATGACCTCGATCTGCAACCTCTGTTGCGATTTGCAGCCTCTGCTGTTCGATCAGTAATTCCTGATCCTCCACAGTCTTCTGAAGATTTTCCACCTGTGGAATCATCCCATTATCTCCACCACTGGCCATACTGAGCACCTGCTCGATCTGAGCAATGCGATCACCCTGGTTTACCATCTTCTCAGGATCAGCCGTCTCCTTGGCCTGTCCTTTATCCTGCCTGGGTCGGGCGTCCTCTGACGCTCCCCTAGCAGTATGGGTGATCTTCTGGAACTTCAGACCTTTCCTCACCTTCGAGGGTGAGGCTGAAGGTGCCGTGTTTGCTAGAGCACGTTAGCCTGCTATGATACCTGTTGTCACGCCCCGGTCGGATCGGCCTGAAAACAGCCCTTAAACGCTGTCTCAAGGCAATCCGGCGGAACACCGGAACGTAACTCGCCCTAGGGTTTCCGGCCCCAAAATTAGAAACCCTAGTTCCCCGAATAATTTTTATCCCCAAATACAAAATCGCACGGAGAAAACCCTAACCCTAATTTAGAAATCCGAACTCAATCTCTAAATCAAAATTACCTCCAAATCGATTCTGACCAAAAGTCAAAATTCCCGTCGCCAATTAATCCTTTGCTGTGCTGACGTCAGGATGACGTCGGCCGCCGATTTCGTCCGTCGAAATCGAAATTCGTCTCGCTGACGTTCGCCTACGTCAGCCGCCCTCGTTTCGAACGCCCGAACGTTCGAAACATTCGTCTCCGCGGCGTCGTCCGCGTCGATGCTTAAGCCGAGCGCCGCCTGCGCTCGCGTTCGCCGGAGAAGATGTTCGTGGGGGCAGGGAAAACCGCCGCCTTCCTTCAATCCCTCTGCGTCGCCGCCTGGCAGCCGCCTGCCGCCGGAAAGTCGTCGCCGCGTGGGAGGAGCTCGAAAACAGGGGAGGAAGGAGATGGAGAAAGAAGCTTTTATTCCCGTAACGAAAGCTTACAAAAGTCTCTCTGTCGTCGCCCGCCGGCGTCCCTCTTCCCTCCCTCGCCGGTCGTCCACTCGACGCCGATTACAGATCTCTCAAATCCCTCGTCGAAGCTTCACCAAGCTTCGTTGCAGTCGTTAATGGCGGATGGAGTCGGAAACCTCACGCTCTGTGTCCGCTCCTCTTTATAGAGGACGGCCGCCGCCGCCTCTTCCCGTTTTAGGGCCTCCAACGCCCGCTTCTCCCGCCGCCCGAAGCTCCTTCGTTCGCGTCCTCTGTGGATGTAAACCTCGCCCGGAAGACTCTTTCGACGTCCGCTTTTGTCGCCGACGCCCGCGTGCGTGAAGGTCGTAGAAGACGCATCGCGTGGCTCGCACGCGAGCTGTGTGCGCTCGCGTTCGGGAGAGCAGTGCTCTCCATGGGCCACTGCCCATTTCATATCTCCGTTGGGCTTGGGCCAGACCGGGTAGACCGGGCCATGACACTAGTTGTCATCAAGGAATCTTGGGCTGAGGCAAACTCAAGTGGACTGGGCAGTGGCCCAAACCCAGGTGGTAAACAGAAAAGCGGAGCTGCCCATTGCAACAAATCACCCGATCAATGATCAACGTTGACCCCAAATCGAGCGAAGAACACGTTGTCTTTTCACAGAGTTCGGATGCCGGTAACGACGACTTCAGCGGTGGCAGAAGCAGAGTTTGAGGAGGCAAGATCTTCGGGCGACATGGTCCACGCGACGACGACGGACGCGGACGCTGGCGAAGAACTAAGAGACAACGAGCGGATCTTCTCCTTTAAAGCTCATTGCAGGGGGCGGCGAGAAGGGGAGGAGTGAGCGCTAGGGAGCGACTCCACCGGTGACGGCGAGGGTGCCGTCACCCTTCCAGAGCGGGGGCTCTGATGCCGCCAGGGGGCGAAGGTTTCGGCGTCAAGGGGCGTCGACAAGCGTGAGATCGTGAGCGAGTGTTGAGCGCTTGTAACCGGCGGCGAGTGTGCCATCGGCGAGAGGTTCTTGCGGGAGAAGGGCGGGCAATGGGGGTCGTCGGCTCCGAGAGATTTGTAATTAGTGGTTGGAGAGGAATAAAAGTTGGTGTTCTTCCCTGTTTCCGGCGATAATCAGTTCCCAGACTTTCCACCATCCTCGGTGAGATCCGGCGACTGCCGGTCGGCGGTGAGGGAGGCTGAGGGCGGAGAGAGGTCTCCACCCTACTGGCACGCCTAGTTCTCCGGCGACGGACGATGGCGAGCAGAGAAGTCCGGCGTGTGCGGCTCGAACGCAGGTGGCGTTCGAGCGCATGAGGAAGAAGCTAACACGAGCGGTGATTTCGAATGCATGGGCGTTCAAAATGAGGTAGACACAGGTTCGAGTCAACAAGCGTTAGTCAACGTGTGCTTCAATCAAAATTGAAAGGAAAGATTTGGGGCGTTGACTAATCCAAATCAGGTTTGACTTTCCAATTAGGGTTTTTTTTTTATTCTTTTCGATTTGGGGATAAATTTTAGCCGACGATTAGAGTTTCCAATTTGGGGGTGATTTTGCACCCGGAAACCTAGGGTTTCATGTCGGTCTGAAGGTCCGTCGGACTATCTTAGGCCAGGGGAGTGACAATTGGTATCAGAGCGAGGTTATCGATGAGATTCCGACTGAGCATGGGGATGTGAGGTTCAGCTGAGTTCAGCGAGGATAGTGAAACAAGTTTGTTGTGGGCCCATGACCCACAGGTCCGGGGTTATTCTTGCTAAATTTGGTGATGCAGATTGTTGATAAGCATGATGATCCAGTGCACTAGTATGTAAACTCAGTGATTGCAGGTTGAGCGTAGCATCTGGGGAGATGCGTTATGGATGTGACCCTGCTCGTATTGAGTTGGGCGGAGCACTATGGCGCATTAGAGTACCAATTCCAGGTGATGCTGTTCAGCAACATTCAATATCAGATTGGAGATAGGATACACTGAATTTGAACATTGGAGGGCTAGTGTTCAACCCGTATCAAACATCGAGGGCGATATTCAAATCAGGTGGGGGAGAATTGTTAGGCCCAAGGAATCTTGGGCTGAGGCAAACTCAAGTGGGCTAGGCGGTGGCCCAAACCCAGGCGGTAAAGAGAAAAGCGGAGTCGTCCGCTGAAACAAATCACCCGGTCAACGATCAGCGTTGACCCCAAATCGGGTGAAGAACGTGTCGTCTTCCCGCAGAGTTCGGACACCGGTATCAGCGACTTCAGCGGTGGCAGAAGCGGAGCTTGCGGAGGCGAGATCTTCGGGCGACATGGTCCACGTGACGATGGCGGATGCGGACGCTGGCGAAGAACTCGGAGACAGCGGGCGGATCTTCTCCTTTAAAGCTCGTTGCAGGGGGCGGCGAGAAGGGGAGGAGTGAGCGTTGGGGAGCGACTCCACCGGCGATGATGAGGGCGTCGTCTCCCTTCTAGAGTGGGGGCTTTGATGCCGCTAAGGGGCGAAGGTTCCAGCATCAAGGGGCGTCGACGAGCGTGAGATCCTGAGTGAGTGTTGAGCGCTTGTAACCGACGGTGGGTGTGCCGTCGGCGAGAGGTTCTTGTGGGAGAGGGGTGGGCGACTAGGGTTGTCGGCTCCGAGAGATTTGTAATCAGTGGTTGGAAAGGAATAAAAGTTGGTGTTCTTCCCTATTTCCGACGAGAATCGGTTCCTAGACTTTCCACCATCCTCAGTGAGATCTGGCGACCGGCCGGTCGGCGGCGAGAGAGGCTGAGGGCGGAGAGAGGTCTCCACCCTGCCGGCACGCCTAGTTCTTCGGCGACGGATGATGGCGAGCAAAGAAGTCCGGCGTGTGCGGCTCAAACGTAGGCGGCGTTCGAGTGCGTGAGGAAGAAGCTAACGAGAGCGGTGATATCGAACGCACGGGCATTCGAAACGAGGTAGACACAGGTTCGAGTCAACAAGCATTAGTCAACATGCGCTTTAGTCAAAATTGAAAGGAAAGATTTGGGGCATTGACTAATCCAAATCAGGTTTGACTTTTCAATTAGGGTTTTCTGATTCTTTTTTATTTGGGGATAAATCTTGGTCGATGATTAGGGTTTCCAATTTGGGAGTGATTTTGCATCCGGGAACCTGGGGTTTCACGCCGGTCTGAAGGTCCGTTGGACTACCTTAGGCTAGGGCGTGACACTAGTCCTCCCCACATCTTAGTTAGAAACTTGGCGTATTTCCTCACTCATATAATATCTCTCCCTTGTTTGAAAATACCAACCCTCATCGTCTTTCCCTTCTTCCCATGCAAAACAATCGTTCTTGGAGGAAATAAGATTCCTAGCTGCATTACCTCTTTCGTGCGAATCCCTCCTTCTACCCCCGTTATATACCTTCTCCCTCCTCTGGTGTGAATCCTTCCTTCTATCCCCCATTCTGTACAATCCTTCCTTCTATCCTCCAATATTTTATAGAAAAAATATTGATTACTTAGGAGTAGAACTTGGGAATGGAGTCATAAAACTCCAACCTCATATTGCTTCTAAAATTAAGACTTTCGAAGTCACAGATACCAAGAGTTTACAACAATTCTTGGGATTAATAAATTATGCGAGACCTTTTTTAAAGGATCTACACAAACTAAGTGGACCTCTCTACTCAAAATTAAGTCTAACTGGTGTTAAAAAATTTAACACAGAAGACTATAAACAAATTGATAAAATTAGGCAATTGGTAGAAACACTGCCTTTGCTTAAATTACCATTGGACAGTGATTATCTTATTGTCCAAACAGATGGTTGTGAACACGGATGGGGAGCTATCCTTCTTCGCAAAGCCCATAAATATGCCACAGAACAAGAAACCATCTGTAGATATGCTTCTGGCAAATTTCGAGAGAAAAATGTCACTAGCAGCATTGACCAAGAGCTCCTAGCTGTTTGTTACGGCTTAGACGCTTTTAGACTATTTCTTTTAAACAAAAAGGAAATATTAATAAGAACAGATTGCGAAGCCATCGTAAAGTTCTTCAATACAAAAAATGGGAAACGCATCTCTCAAAGGAGATGGCTATCATTTATTGATCATTGTATTAACAATGCATACAGAATCACCTTTGAACATATCAAAGGTAAAAACAATGTCATATCTGACATTTTATCACGTCTTTTACAAAGGCCAGAATAATTAACCTTTTTGGTTAATATACAATGTCTTTACTGACATTTATCATGCCATTTATAAAGGCCAGAATAACTTAATTGTGCAGACAATGGCAACCGCCCAAAATTCTTCTCAGAAACAAAGCAATAAGGCAAAGAAAGGTCACCAAGGCCCCCAACCTATGGTGACAGATGACGTAACCTATGCACAGGTGAAAAAGAGGAGTCGGACAAAACGCCAATGTTTCTGTTCAGAACTCCTAAACACTATACAGCCTTGACAGGCCATGATAGGACAGTATTAGATCTTTTATGGAAAGATCATCATAATGCTGGATTTCTTACAGCAATGAATACTCTGGCTGGCCACCTTCAGGCTATCAGATACATGAAGACTCTGCCAGCACCAGAAACTTCCAAACAAGTAAAGTTAGAACCACAAACTCTAGAAGCATACATTGCGAAAGAGTTTAGAATCACCAATTTGGAAAAAGAACTATGTGCCCTTACAAGCAAGTTTTCAGAACTACAAGCAGAAAAAACAGTGCTTGAAAAACGGCTTGAATTATTCAGTACAACTTGGAATAACGAAATGGAGTCTCAATGGAATAATTCTAGGTCAAAGGTTCCACCTCATATCTATCCTGCTCAACAACAAGTATATGAACTTGTTAAGCAGACGCAGCATCAGAAATTCTTAAAGGTTATCAGTTATCTACGAAAGATAGCCTTAAATGAGATTACAAAACCCCCAGGTCTTCATTTGACTATGGTTGCTTTATCTAGGGAATCTGCCCATTCTGAAGAGCCACACTGCCATTGTCAGCTTGGTTTCACCATCATAAAAGCTTCCATTGATCTTACTCAGTGGAATGACCGTGTTATCCTGGATATAGAGGTCTCACTGATGGACCTATTCAATTATGGATTATTAGATAGGTTAGTAATCCATTCATTACATCTTGAAAAGTTGGCGAAATTTCCTTGGAGATTTTTATACTGCATCAGGCATATGTATAAGTACCATATGTTTCAAGGGTACTTAGATCTAAATATCAGCTCTTGCCCTCCTTGGTACTTAGGGTATCCAAGCGACGCTAAACACCAAGTACTGATAAAAATCCAACAAGAGTTTATGCTAGATTTTTGGACCCAGTCGTTCCAACAAGAGGTCATAAAAACTAATGCAGTTTCTTTGGAGTTACAGGTACAACTTTGGAGGAATTATACTATGACTGAGGAAGCCCTCATTTTTTTACCAGTCCTATCTCTTAACAGAAGACAAGACTATGAAAATTTATGTGGAAGATGAACATGAGTGCACCTTTGTTCCATTTCCTTCACATTTTTGTACCCATCCGGGTCAATATGAACATTTTAAACAGACTAAAGGCGAATCTTTAGTCAAAGCCTATAGAGATTATGGGCGTATGATCCATCCAGTTGAAGATGATGGGAATGATAATATCTTGGATGAAATCCAAGAAGATGACTAAAAGATCTAAGTGTTAAAGGGTGATGTGATGCCGGTTCACTTACAAGGCGGTCCCCACACAAAAGAATTTTTTGAAGGGTCAGGCTCTCTCCTCAAGAGTCATTTGTCTCTTACTTTTTCCAAAAGACATGTATTATTAGCTTTTCTGAAGAGTCGTTTGTCTTTTACTTTCTGAAGAATCATTTATCTTTTACTTTTCTGAAGAGTCGTTTGTCTTTTACTATTCTGAAGAGTCAAGAGTGTGCTGATGCTTTACTTCTTGAGTAAGCAAACCTCTCCCACGATGTCTATATAAGGAGAGATAGATTGTTGTAAGAAGGTATCTATCTGCCTTCAGTGTGCAAGTGTGAAGAGTGTACTCAAGTCCTTGTAAGTCTAGCTTAATGAGTTTTTAATACTATCTCGCATCTTTTAAGTATTTTCGATTGTGTAAAAATACCTCCTTCTTTTATTGGTATCAGAGGCGTGTACGGTTCTATTCGATCGAACGGGAACACGTATAAGTATGGAATAACACTTTGTTAGTGTAAAGAACAACCCTAAGCAGATGTATTAGACTTGTTAATTCAGATAGGCTGTCTTATGCTTAGTTTTTTATACAAATTTAGAGATACCGGGGCTGCCTAAGCCACCAAATTTTGAATAAAGAAAATAACTAGAGAGCTAATGGCTTGGCAAGTAAAAGTCCAAAGACCAGGAGTGTCGTTAGGGACGAGAGGCTTGTTAACGACCATACGGCATGATGTTATTTTTATTATTCAAAATTATATGGTAAAGCGGTTGATACTAAAGGAAAACATAAGCATAAGAATGGCCAGGAATCTATAGTTAACAAGTATTTCTACTCCTTAGGAAGTATTCTTTACACGTTATAACAAAGTTCCATATTTTATACGTTAGTACCTAGTAGATCTGCCATAACTGATATTTTGTTCTTATCTGTGTTTATACACATAGTTCTTAATGAAACGAATTTATCCACAAAAGCCTCTGGGCTTTAAACAAAATTATGCTTTTAAGCATAAACAAACTGTTAAGACATATCTTACGGTTAAAAACTTAAAAATGTCACTAACTTTGTTAGGACAAAAGAAATTGAATAAAAAATTAAAAGATGGATATTAATTATCTATCTTTAAAATTAGCACAAAATTATTGGGAAATACAAGCTAATTCCCAAGCAACTAAACATAAATGTTATTTTCCAAAGAAAATGGCAAATATGTTCATCAATTACATACTGAGAACGCTCAGTTAAATACAATCATTGATTTACAAATCTCTCAAGCTGAAAGCCTTAGGGAATTTAATCATATATGTACTGAATTATGGAAGACAGTACATACGGAAATGTTAACAAAAAATATTTTGTTAAAAAACATTCATGAAAACCAAGAATATATTAAAAATCAGTATACATATCTGATTACTATGGTAAAAGAAATCGAAAGGTCTCTATTATTACAAAAACAGCTCAATGCAGAGCTTAAAGACATATTAGATAATCTTCAAAGACAGTCAAAAATCTTTGACTATCAAACAACAAAAACAGTAGCCTTGCTTGAAAAATTACAGAAAAATTCTGAAGAATGGTAATCCTAACCCAAGAAGATCCAAGATTACCTAGAATGTCAGATCAAGATGAAGAATATCAAAAAGCACTAGTTGAAGCTAGTAATTATCTAGACAATGCTTTGGGAATGATCTCAGATGATCCCCAAGGTGCGTCTGACAAAAGATTTGTTAGACAAAATAATTTTATAATTGCATACCTTATGCAACTAAACAAAAAATTAGATACAATTTATGCGAAAACATCTTTAACTATTGATTCAATAGTCAAGCAACAAGAAAGTATTAAAACCTAGCTGATCTAATTTTTAGACAGTATGAGATAATCCAAAGATTAGACAATTTGCTAGTCTTACAAACTCAGCACTATCAAAACTCAATACAAGAATTAACTAATCAGTTAAATCGAGTATTACAGATTGCTTCAGAAAAGCCTGGAACATCTGAAATAACTCAAACATCCAAAATTTCTAAAAGACAACCTAGAAGTACCCAATTTTCCTGGAAATGAGTACACGACCATTTACAGGAACTTCCCATACTACTGCTGGTACTACAACAGTAAGAGAAAATAACCAGAATGAAAGGTTATCAATAAGTAATCCCATCCCAAATCTCCTAAATAGGATTTTTGATGGACAAGGGATTCCAGCGCAAATTTTAGAAGAAGTTGTTGATATTGATCAACAATTTGAAGCTTATCAAAATAACAGGTTACAAATATTACGTCCCCAACTCCTTTATAGGACTGGACCATTAAACCTTAGGACTCAACTATTAAGAATAACTCGTGAAGAACATCTTTCTGTCACAACAGAACCAAGGAATCTTAAGATAATTTCAAGAGATTCTTTAAATAAATTAAAACAATCTGGAAAAACATTAGCCCATATAGGTATGATTGTTATTTTAGTAAAAGGACTAGCACAAAAGAAGCTAGGAACAAAAGTACTAATTGCAATTCTTGACAAAAGATGGAAATCTGATGCAAGAAAAGCCATTATTGCTTGCATGGAAGTAGATATGACTGAAAACAAGGGCATATTCTATTGTGCCCCAAATTTTCTCATAAGTATTAAAGACTTAGGAGAATAGAAATTGGTATCCAAACACGTGGATATGAAGATTTTTCCGGGGGACTCTAATCTTCTCATAGGATTAGGATTTTTAGGAAAATTAACAAATAATTCTAATACTAGATATAAGTTGTATATTTCTTCCGTAATAGACGCCTTAGCCAGTAAAGGAATCAAAATGATAAAACCTATGGCCATTTCCCCTGATGACCTAGGAGGTTTAGATTGGAATATTTCCAAAAACCTAGATTGTGAACATATGCTTATCCCTGAGGAAAGTATTATGTTCAAAAATCCAGATGATACATATAATTTGAGATTTTCAAATTATAAAAAGAAGCAAACTTTTAATGATAATGAGGCTTCAACATCAGGATTAGAAAAATTCCTAGAATAATGATACTAGAAGACAATAGTCTAGTAGTACCGAAAGAATTAGACTTTACATTTGAAGAAATGATAAGTCTAGAAATTACACTTATCAATAAAGGAAAATTACTCAATTCCCATAAACTTGTTTATGACAGTAAGGGGAATATTAGAGTATGGTATGGACCTAAAAAGTCCTTAGAATTCACACAAGAAGAGGAAGAAGTCATAAATTCTTTCTTAAAATTAGAAGACACTGAAGAAATCTTTGAAGAAGATTCCCAAAGTGTACAAAGCATACCCCAAAATTTGATGGATACAATAATGACTGGCCCAGAACCACAAGCCAGTAATGCTCCAGTATATAATAATCCAGTACAGGCAGTAGCATCAACAAGCATAGCTCAGCCTAGTACCTCACATATAAGAAACTATACCGTAGGTCAACCTCCTCGAGAACCTTATACTCAGTATGAAGGCGAGCGAGAAGGACTTAGAACTAGAGGTAAAAGATTACCTTTAGAAACAATAGATAAAAGAAAACTCCTAGATGAAGGAAGAATTCTCAATCTAGCAGCCCATGATCCACAAACATGGAGCACAGTTCTTGATAACTGGGCCTCTATGGTTTCAATGAAAGTAACAGAAATAGATGAAAACTTTTCTGCTGAAGAAATGTATTCTTATCTCGAAAATTTCTTAGGAGAAACTGCTAGAGCTATGTGGGAATCTTACAAATTGAACTGTCCCACAGAATTCCAGCAAGATATTTCATTAGGGGTGAATCCATATAATTTCACCAACAAAATGAAAATCATGATATTAGGATCAAATCCTAATATGGGATTTAATACACAACAAAAAGAAGCAATTAGAAAATTAGAAATTATCCAAATAAAAAATTGGAAATATATAAAACCCTTTTTGCAAGACTATCTCTATTATGCTTGCAAAGTAGGAGGATATTATGACCATGACCAAGCCTTAGGAGAAAGGTTATTTTTAAAATTACCTGCTCCAATTGGCCATGAAATACATCAAGCCTGGAATAATGATCCAGAGCACAATTATCTCTTTCTCTAAACATAGTTCTAGTCAACCTGTTTCTCAAAAACCAACAGGGACAACAAGAACAGAAATTATAGAACTTCGAATTCTTCAATTAGAAAACGAAGTCTATAAACTCTCTCAAAAACTTGAAGAGTTAGAACAGAGAAGTCACCAACAACTTCCTGAAAATCTTATTTTCTATGAAAATACAGATTATAATAAAAATACAGAAAACGGACCGACATCTAAACATGTCGAATTTATTCATAAACCAGTACAACCTCCATGGTTATACTCAATCAAAATCAATAGTATTATCCAAATTTCAGATTGGAAATTGGAAATACCTGCTTTAATAGACACAGGTTGTAGTAATACAATCTTAGACATGGATTTAGTTCCACAAAAGTATCATGTAAAACTTGATCCTTCTGATAAGTTTTATGCTGAACAAATGGATGGTAAATTATTCTTGTATGAATATATTTTAGCCAAACATAAGCTTTCCTTCTCCTTGGGGAATACTCACCATACTCCTCCGACTTATATTGGACGAATCTGTTTAAGACCTTTAAGTCTTGTTAAAACGAAATTTATTATAGGCCTTAATATGCTTATTAATTCCTATAAGGGTGTTACTCTTACAACAGAGGGACTATTCTTTCTCCCTCACACTCTCATTCCGTATACCTCCTCTGCGTCTGCGAAGCGTGGTGGATGTCCTTGTACCATTCCAGGGTCGTGCAAAACACCTCTAGATGCACCTTTCGAAACGGATTCTGGTGATATACCAGATGCCGATGAAATATGGATCATAAGGAACCCTATTAATAAATGTCATAGAGACTATGAAGAGAAGGATAATGTTTACGAACATTTAGAAAAAATTGAATCAGGAAATCTTGACGTAGACAATCTGATTCGTATACTTGAGAAAAACCAGATATTTGGTTCAGATCCCCAAGCGCATTGGGATAAAAACAAACTTTTTTGTACACTGAAAATCAAAGACCCTGGTTTTCGGATTACAAATAAGAAAATTACAGCAACTAATGAAAACATTGCTGAATTTAAGATGCACATTGATGATTTATTAAAACTCAATGTGATAAGAAGGAGTGCATCTCCTCACAGGTCTCCTGCTTTCATTGTGAATAAACACAGTGAACAAGTTCGGGGAAAAACAAGAATGGTTATTGACTATCGTCGGCTAAATGATAATATAGAAGATGATAGTTATGACATTCCAGATAAAACAGAGTTAATAAACTCTATACAGGGAAGTACATTCTTCTCTAAATTTGACTGCAAATCTGGTTTCTGGCAAATCAGGATGGCAGAAGAATCTATACCATGGACAGCATTTACATGTCCATTAGGAAGCTTTGAATGGTTTGTTATGCCATTTGGACTAAAAACTGCACCTGCAGTATTTCAAAGAAAAATGGATGAGGTTTTTAAACCTTATCAAGAATTTGTTTGTGTATATATAGATGATATTCTAGTACACAGCAAATCAGAAAAAGCACATACAAGTCATTTAAAACTTGTCTTATAGAAATTCTATACAAATGGGATTATTGTCTCAGGACAAAAATCACAATTTTATAGAAAAAATATTGATTACTTAGGAGTAGAAATTGGGAATGGAGTCATAAAACTCCAACCTCATATTGCTTCTAAAATTAAGACTTTCGAAGTCACAGATACCAAGAGTTTACAACAATTCTTGGGATTAATTTAGTGAGACCTCTGTATCCAGGATAACACAGTCATTCCACTGAGTAAGATCAATGGAAGCTTTTATGATGGTGAAACCAAGCTGACAATGGCAGTGTGGCTCTTCAGAATGGGCAGATTCCCTAGATAAAGCAACCATAGTCAAATGAAGACCTGGGGGTTTTGTAATCTCATTTAAGGCTATCTTTCGTAGATAACTGATAACCTTTAAGAATTTCTGATGCTGCGTCTGCTTAACAAGTTCATATATTTGTTGTTGAGCAGGATAGATATGAGGTGGAACCTTTGACCTAGAATTATTCCATTGAGACTCCATTTCGTTATTCCAAGTTGTACTGAATAATTCAAGCCGTTTTTCAAGCACTGTTTTTTCTGCTTGTAGTTCTGAAAACTTGCTTGTAAGGGCACATAGTTCTTTTTCCAAATTGGTGATTCTAAACTCTTTCGCAATGTATGCTTCTAGAGTTTGTGGTTCTAACTTTACTTGTTTGGAAGTTTCTGGTGCTGGCAGAGTCTTCATGTATCTGATAGCCTGAAGGTGGCCAGCCAGAGTATTCATTGCTGTAAGAAATCCAGCATTATGATGATCTTTCCATAAAAGATCTAATACTGTCCTATCATGGCCTGTCAAGGCTGTATAGTGTTTAGGAGTTCTGAACAGAAACATTGGCGTTTTGTCCGACTCATCTTTTTCACCTGTGCATAGGTTACGTCATCTGTCACCATAGGTTGGGGGCCTTGGTGACCTTTCTTTGCCTTATTGCTTTGTTTCTGAGAAGAATTTTGGGCGGTTGCCATTGTCTGCACAATTAAGTTATTCTGGCCTTTATAAATGGCATGATAAATGTCAGTAAAGACATTGTATATTAACCAAAAAGGTTAATTATTCTGGCCTTTGTAAAAGACGTGATAAAATGTCAGATATGACATTGTTTTTACCTTTGATATGTTCAAAGGTGATTCTGTATGCATTGTTAATACAATGATCAATAAATGATAGCCATCTCCTTTGAGAGATGCGTTTCCCATTTTTTGTATTGAAGAACTTTACGATGGCTTCACAATCTGTTCTTATTAATATTTCCTTTTTGTTTAAAAGAAATAGTCTAAAAGCGTCTAAGCCGTAACAAACAGCTAGGAGCTCTTGGTCAATGCTGCTAGTGACATTTTTCTCTCGAAATTTGCCAGAAGCATATCTACAGATGGTTTCTTGTTCTGTGGCATATTTATGGGCTTTGTGAAGAAGGATAGCTCCCCATCCGTGTTCACAATCATCTGTTTGGACAATAAGATAATCACTGTCCAATGGTAATTTAAGCAAAGGCAGTGTTTCTACCAATTGCCTAAGATAGGTTAGTAATCCATTCATTACATCTTGAAAAGTTGGCGAAATTTCCTTGGAGATTTTTATACTGCATCAGGCATATGTATAAGTACCATATGTTTCAAGGGTACTTAGATCTAAATATCAGCTCTTGCCCTCCTTGGTACTTAGGGTATCCAAGTGACGCTAAACACCAAGTACTGATAAAAATCCAACAAGAGTTTATGCCAGATTTTTGGACCCAATCGTTCCAACAAGAGGTCATAAAAACTAATGCGGTTTCTTTGGAGTTACAGGTACAACTTTGGAGGAATTATACTATGACTGAGGAAGCCCTCATTTTTTACCAGTCCTATCTCTTAACAGAAGACAAGACTATGAAAATTTATGTGGAAGATGAACATGAGTGCACCTTTGTTCCATTTCCTTCACATTTTTGTACCCATCCGGGTCAATATGAAAATTTTAAACAGACTAAATGCGAATCTTTGGTCAAAGCCTATAGAGATTATGGGCGTATGATCCATCCAGTTGAAGATGATGGGAATGATAATATCTTGGATGAAATCCAAGAAGATGACTAAAAGATCTAAGTGTTAAAGGGTGATGCGATGCCGGTTCACTTACAAGGCGGTCCCCACACAAAAGAATCTTTTGAAGGGTCAGGCTCTCTCCTCAAGAGTCATTTGTCTCTTACTTTTTCCAAAAGACATGTATTATTAGCTTTTCTGAAGAGTCGTTTGTCTTTTACTTTTCTGAAGAATCGTTTGTCTTTTACTTTTCTGAAGAGTCGTTTGTCTTTTACTATTCTGAAGAGTCAAGAGTGTTGATAGCCATCTCCTTTGAGAGATGCGTTTCTCATTTTTTGTATTGAAGAACTTTACGATGGCTTCGCAATCTGTTCTTATTAATATTTCCTTTTTGTTTAAAAGAAATAGTCTAAAAGCGTCTAAGCCGTAACAAACAGCTAGGAGCTCTTGGTCAATGCTGCTAGTGACATTTTTCTCTCGAAATTTGCCAGAAGCATATCTACAGATGGTTTCTTGTTCTGTGGCATATTTATGGGCTTTGCGAAGAAGGATAGCTCCCCATCCGTGTTCACAACCATCTGTTTGGACAATAAGATAATCACTGTCCAATGGTAATTTAAGCAAAGGCAGTGTTTCTACCAATTGCCTAATTTTATCAATTTGTTTATAGTCTTCTGTGTTAAATTTTTTAGCACCAGTTAGACTTAATTTTGAGTAGAGAGGTCCACTTAGTTTGTGTAGATCCTTTAAAAAAGGTCTCGCATAATTTATTAATCCCAAGAATTGTTGTAAACTCTTGGTATCTGTGACTTCGAAAGTCTTAATTTTAGAAGCAATATGAGGTTGGAGTTTTATGACTCCATTCCCAATTTCTACTCCTAAGTAATCAATATTTTTTCTATAAAATTGTGATTTTTGTCCTGAGACAATAATCCCATTTGTATAGAATTTCTGTAAGACAAGTTTTAAATGACTTGTATGTTCTTTTTCTGATTTGCTGTGTACTAGAATATCATCTATATATACACAAACAAATTCTTGATAAGGTTTAAAAACCTTATCCATTTTTCTTTGAAATACTGCAGGTGCAGTTTTTAGTCCAAATGGCATAACAAGCTATTCAAAGCTTCCTAATGGATATGTAAATGCTGTCCATGGTATAGATTCTTCTGCCATCCTGATTTGCCAGAAACCAGATTTGCAGTCAAATTTAGAGAATAACGTACTTCCCTATATAGAGTTTATTAACTCTGTTTTATCTGGAATGTCATAACTATCATCTTCTATATTATCATTTAGCCGACGATAGTCAATAACCATTCTTGTTTTTCCCCGAACTTGTTCACTGTGTTTATTCACAATGAAAGCAGGAGACCTGTGAGGAGATACACTCCTTCTTATCACATTGAGTTTTAAAAAATCATCAATGTGCATCTTAAATTCAGCAATGTTTTCATTTGTTGCTGTAATTTTCTTATTTGTAATCCGAAAACCAGGGTCTTTGATTTTCAGTGTACAAAAAAGTTTGTTTTTATCCCAATGCACTTGGGGATCTAAACCAAATATCTGGTTTTTCTCAAGCATACGAATCAGATTGTCTACGTCAAGATTTCCTGATTCAATTTTTTCTAAATGTTCTTAAACATTATCCTTCTCTTCATAGTCTCTATGACATTTATTAATAGGATTCCTTATGATCCATATTTCATCGGCATCTGGTATATCACCAGAATCCGTTTCGAAAGGTGCATCCAGAGGTGTTTTGCACGACCCTGGAATGGTACAAGGACATCTACCACGCTTCGCAGACGCAGAGGAGGTATACGGAATGAGAGTGTGAGGGAGAAAGAATAGTCCCTCAGTTGTAAGAGTAACACCCTTATAGGAATTAATAAGGATATTAAGGCCTATAATAAATTTTGTTTTAACACCCTCTCTGTTGCAGACTATTCTTGTTTTCTCTTATAGCTAACCCTAACTATATCGCCCTGTCAAAGCAGATGAGATATTTTGTTCATTTGATATTTTCTTTGCACATTTTTATATTCCTTAGTTGTCCAACTTTAGTTGTTAATAATTGCTTCATTTTTTTTCCCGACGAGATCCTATACAAGCATATATCAATGGACTCCCGGTCACTTAGACTCAATGCTCAACATCAGTAATATTTTTTAGTAAGTCAAGTCATTTTCATTGTGGATACAAATTGAAATTATTATGAATACAGATTTGAAGTGATTGTGGATATACATTGCAATGAGCATAGATATATGTAATTTGGGATTTATATATATTATTTCCATCGTAGATAGACTATGGATGATTGTGTATACATGCAATTTAGGACTGATACAACTTAGGGTTCACACATATTATATTCATCGTGGATAGACTATCCATGATTATGGATACATGCAATTTAGCCCTGATTTAACTTAGGTTAGGAGTCACACATGGTATCCCTATTGTAGATATATGCATATTAGCCTAGATTCAACTTAAGTTAGAGGTCACATATGCTATCCCCATTATGGATAGACTATTTATGATCATGGATACATATAATTTAGCCCTGATTCAACTTAATTTCATGATTCACACATGTTATCTCCGTCGTGGATAGATTGCCCATGATCATGGATACATAAAATTTAACCCTTATGCAACTTAATTTCATGGTTCACACATATTATCTCTATCATGGCTAGACTGTCTATGATTGTTGACATATATAATTTAACTCTAATTCAACTTAATTTCATGGTTCACACATGTTATCCCCATCATGGATAAGCTGTCCATAATTATGGATATATGCAATTTAGCCCTAATTCAACATAATTTTATAGTTTCACACATGTTATCTTTATCGTGAATAAACTATCTGTGATCGTGGATATATGCAATTTAGCCCTGATTCAACTTAGGTTATGGTTCACACATGTTATCATTACCGTGGATAGATTGTCCATGATCGTGGATACATATAATTTAACCTTGATTCAACTTAATTTCATTGTAGATTCACTATAATGTATTGTGGATACATGCAATATAGAACTTAATATAGTATATTTTTCATAGTTTTTAGACATTTTGGCAATATGAATAGTCTAAGCACGAGTTTCAATGACAGTTCAAGTACTGCAAGTGGTAACACAAGTAGATTCACTGTGAAAGCCAAAAAATATGTTAGACGACTTCCAAAGAAGAAGGAAGCACCTAGATGTCTCATGAGCAGGTGTTCAATGCACCGTATGCACAATTTCTTATTGGAATTACCACAAGGGAGTAGGATAAAGGAACTAATTTCGGGCTCTCCCTTTGGCCATTTGTTACAAGAGCAAACTATTCAACTAGATTCACTTGCAGTAGAGTATTCGTTATCTATTTGGGACAAAGACAAAAAGGGATTTAATGTGAATAGTAATTTTGTTAAATTTACTTTAAAGGATATTTCAATCATCTTAGGCTTACCAATAGAAGGGGAATTAATAGATTTTGATACATTTAGCAAGCAAGTCTCCCTTCTACATTGAGGAATTTCAAGACAAGTTAATAATATGTGTATTGTTGAAAAATAAGTTGAGAAGGGCCTTGAGGAGGAGGAAAAAGAAAACGTAAATTATGTAAATGCCAAAATAACCCACCTTAGTCTTCTATCTATATGTTGTATATTGCTATTTAGCATAATGAGTTATAATCTAGATGACACACTGGTCGACTGTATTGAAGACCTAATGAAGTTGGATCAATATGATTGGGTTGAAGCTATCCACTATTATATGACCGAAGACATGACAAAATGTTATAATACAGAAAAAAAAACTAATGGATTTTTGGGTGTGTCATTGTGTTCTTATAAGTTTTCTCTATCTCATTATGTATTTTAAGCTTATTATAAATTTTTAATAATATTTAACATTATGTATTTTATAGATTTAGTCGTATGAGCATTATATATTATATAGAGGGTATAAGGTGGAGGGTTTTCAGAGTGTATATCCTCTTCTATTTTGATGACCTCAAGTTAAGATAGATAAAAAGATGTCATATCAGAAACATACACAACAGGTAAAAATAGATACGATATATTTTTTTATGTTTGTTACATATTTTATTATTTAAGATAGTTAATTAATTTATTATCTAATTATCATGATGTTTATCTATATAAATTATTTTTAATATGGTACCCGATCCGTATGAGATTATGAATTATTATTTAATACGAGAGTAAGAGTATTGGGCTGATATGCTTTTTTTACTTTCGGTGCTCTAGATTGTGACTTATCCTTTAGCATACATAACATTTTTATACGAATTATAAAAATATTCCTTACAGTTGCAATACTCGTTTAATATAATAATGCATTACAAATGCAGAGGCTCTCCTGGGGCCTGATTATTGAAATGGTACAAAGTAGTACATAAAGATACATCAGACTAATAAAGTTCCAACCATCACAGTTACTGCTTCTCCGCGAATGTATACACGCTGAGTTTCCTCTACAAGTCGAAGGTGCAGTATCCCGCTTCTTGGAGAAGCCTACATCAGTGAAAAAAAAGAATAGTTCAAAACAGATATATTGCCACAAAAGATGTTCAATGAAAAAATAGGTCTCTCTACCATGTAAGCAATGAGGTTGCTTTTCCCGAGCTTTTTACTCCAGTAAGGTGCTAAGATACAATGTGCACTTCCACAAACAGGATCCTGATAAGGGAATACACATTCTCAGTGAGGGATGATTAAGCTCAATTCATAAAGAAAGCTTTGCGAATTACGACAAACATCCAATGAAATTGTAGAAATTACCAAAAGTGAATGAGTACCACAATTGATGATATTCTGAAAGTATTAGTATGAACCTTATTGTTGTAAACTAATAGAGCAGAGTTTTGAAACACAATTGTCCATGTATAATGTAGTTCAGCAAATCCATTGAATATATGCTGATGAATTTCAACATCGAGAAAGTCATAAGCATTGATGGATAACTATTTCTCACAAGGCTGTTTGATGTTTATCTGCATGGTCTGAGTGTTCTTACTTTTAGTCACTTTTGATGATTTAATGCTAGGTGCTGAAGGAAACTTAATACAACCGAACTATAAGCAATATATTTCCACTGACTTTGTGTAACTCTACTAGTTGCTAATAGCTTAGACTATATATATATATATATTCAGTGTCGGTATGATCTGTGTCTCGGTTAACAGGCAGACCGGTAACTAAATCATACTAAAAAACATTTGCTTATGCCTGTAGCGTACCTCATTGATTCCAAACTTTGGGGCAAAATAACGAGTGAAGAAGTCAAACATAGATCCAGCAGGAGCACGTGCTGTGGCAATCATGTTACCTCCGGCGTACTTCTGTATCTCTTCATAGTTAGGATGCAAGTTTAAAATTTCCTTTGCGGAAGAAAGCTCCACCTGACATGCATAGCTAACTTAGTTTCCATGAACAGAGTCCTTGCTTGAACAATTAAGTACCAAGCTAATTTACTTATCTAGTTGCTTGCGAATAGAGAAAACTAAAGATGGTTACAATGAGTTGTTGATCGGCTGTGGTTTGCTGAACATTGACAATAGCTGCACCATTCAATGTCTCAGGAATCAACGGTATCTCAGCATCAATGCATTCTACACTTGGAACCGCAGGGAAGTCCAACTCAATATATAACCCCTCAGATTTGCTTGGTGAGAGATCTGTTGTAGCAACAAGATTGGACCGAACTTTCTTGGCGGTTAGAATTCCAGATTTTGTCACAAATTCAATTACATCGTCATTTATCAGACCAACTGTCCAAAGAAAATGCGCGGCTGCTAGAGTTCCATGCCCACAAAGAACCACCTGCAAAAAGGACAAAGGTAAGTAGGAAAAGAGGGATGACACATGCCTCCTCTAATCCTTGCTCTTTTAATCTAAAACAATTTTCATGCAATTAAATTCGGATCGACTATATCCCAGCTTAAAGAACCCAACAAGGAAGAGGAAGCCAAAAGAAAGGAAACCTCGGTGGCGGGGGTGAACCAGCGGAGGTTGAATCTAGGGCTGGAAGCGCCGCCAGTCAGATCACCCGATCCCACGACCGCGCGAGAGAGGAAGGCGGTCTCCGAGATGTTGAACTCACTGGCGACCGACTGCATCCACTCGTCGCCCGCCGCCTCGTCCTCCGCCGACTCCAAGAGGCACACGGCCGCGGGATTCCCCTTGAACGGCTCGCTAGTGAAGGCGTCGATCTGAGCACACAACGAGAGATGGAACACAATCAAGCGAGCACTACACTAGGATTGCGAAAAAGGAGGGCCGAACTGACCACAGCGTATCTCACTGATCTTTTCCCCATTGAAGAAGAAATGCAGCGAGGTCTGAGGCGGGCGGAGTAGGTCCAGACGTAGGAAGTGGACTACTGGCTTTATTTGCTTCTGTATGAGAAGCCGTCCCCTTCTTTCTTTCTCTCTCCATCGCAATTCGCAATTTGCAATTTTTTTCTCTGGGAAAATTTTTCCCGCGGCTCCCGCCTAGAGTTATTAAGCGTGTCTTGATTTTTAACGTTGATATCGTTTTAAAAATTATGCGATCAATCAATACTACACAAATATTAAAGCAATATTAAAAGTTAGATTTAATCCTATTCAATAAACCTAGGTGGGACCCGCCTAGAATTATTAAGGGTATGTTGTTCTCCATTGATATTCCTTTAGAAATTATAAAGCACTTATGAACCACGCTTAGAAAATTTTCTGGTCCTCCAAGGGCTAGTTGCTTCATAAAATATTAAATAATTAAAATATATAATTTAATTTATATTTCTAAGTATACAAGTTAATAAGAGAAAGTTAAAATATTACAGTGAAAAAGACAAAAAAAATATATAAGACTTAACGGGCGTACTTTATTATTACCGTCCCTACAAGCACAATCAAAAACATATTATAGCCCAATAAAACTATTGGGTGGCGTTTAACCTAAATTGAAAGCATCAGACGAACAGAGATCCAACCATCACAGTTGTAGCTTCTCCCCTAATGCGTACACTCCCGCTCTCTGCCAATTGAAGACCGAGTCTCCCTCCTCTCGGAGAAGCCTATATTAATAGGAAAAGGAGTATTTGAAGTATAAAGCGAAAAGGGCTAAAAAAAAGATTTTTTTTTTTTTAAAGAAGCTAATACCATGTAAGCGATGAGGTTGTCTTTTCCTAATTTTTTACTCCAGTAGGGAGCTAGGGCACAATGTGCACTTGCACAAACAGGATCCTGTGCGCCGAAAAGATATTATTATAAAATGTCAAATCCAAGTACTCTTACTGTACAGACCGAACTAAAGCAATGGCATCTGAATATTGCCTCGTTGACTGCGTGATTTGGGCAGAAGAAACGAGTAAAAATGTCAAATCCTGATCCAGCAGGAGCAGGCGCTGTTACAGCAAGGCCTCTTCGAGCGCACTTCTTTATCTCTTCAAAGTTTGGACGCAAATCAACAATCTCCTTAGCAGAAGAAAGTTCCACCTAGCAGCCAAAGTTGCAGTTCCTTAAGTTTGCAAAAAATTTCCAGTTCCATTGAACAAACAAATCACTAAACTGAACTGATATTTGAGTGTAAACAGTTGGATAGCATGTGAAGAAAGAAGATAGGCTTACGATGAGGTCATGAACAATGCTGCTTCTGTGAACACTGACAATTGATGCACCATTCAATGTCTCAGAAATCACTTGTCTCTGGCTCTCTGCTTCGTCACACGCTGCAATTGGAATCGCTGGAAAATCCAACTCAATAGAAAATTTCTCATCGTCTTTGGTCGGAGAGAAACTTGACATGACTGCATCATTGGATTGAATGACTTTCCTTGCTGTTAGAGTTCCGGACATCGAATCAAACTCGATTAATCCACCGTTTACAAGACCAGATGTCCAAAGAAAATGTGCAGCTGCTAGAGTTCCATGTCCACAAAGATTCCCCTCCATCATATAATAAAAAAACTAGAGCCAATGGTTCAAAGATGCCAAACGTTGTGTTAAAGATGTAGTTCAAAATCAAACGCACTTTGAGGGCTGCTCACGAATTCTCAAGTAAAGGAATCATACTGACCTTTATTGTGTTAACGATTGACATAACAATGGAGTGGAGAAATGGACAAAGACTTTACCTCTTTGACGGGAGAGAACCACCGCAGGCTGAATCTGGGCACGGAAGAGACGGCGGAGGCTGCGCGAGAGACGAAGACGGTCGCCGAGATGTTGAACTCCGCCGCAACCGATTGCATCCATGCCTCGTGCTCCGGCGAGTCGAGGAGGCACACGGCCGCGGGATTCCCCTTGAACGGCGAGCCCGTGAATGCGTCGATCTGAAGGCAGCGCGTCATCAAGTGAGCTGCTTGACGGCCGTGGAAGGAGCATATACAGCTTCAAAAAAACGGGTTGGGGGAAAGAGGGCGCTCACCACGGCGTATCTCACCCTTCCTGTCGCCATTGAAGCGCGAAACGGAGGGCCGTCGGCAGGCGGAGGAAGGAGCAACTCAGAGTGATGGAATCGAGGGAGGAGGCTTGCGCATAAAGGAAGAAAAATCCTAAGCTGGGGTACCCAGCTCTAGATATTTTCATCTGGGTCTTTTAATTTGGTTCAAAATATTTTTTTTAATTTTTTTTAGAAATATTATATACATGGTAAGCTTCTTGGGAAACCCCGAAAATTTTAAAATTTTAGAAATAAGTACAGCGGAAGCAATCTCCGAAACAGGCCAGTCCCAAAAATCTAGAAGATCGAGTCATGCGAGGGAATCGACATGGTGAGTAGGAGATGATACCTTGCAGCGAAGAAGAAGGATGCGATGCAGGCGCCGAAATGTTCGCCCTTTGCAGTTTCGCACACAGCCGACGCTCGAGTTCTCTTTTTCCACGTGCAGTGTTAGCTTCGGGAAGAAGATCCACGCCTCTTGGGAGTCCTCCTCAAGAACTTGCGCTACCCATACAGTGAATGCGCCAAGAGGAGTAGATGGAAGGAAGAATGCCGCCAAGATCCAACCTTGCAGCCGCCCAAGGAGAAGGAGGAAGAGAGAAAACGCCAAGCTCCAAGCTTGCGAATGAAATCTCCGAGAGAGTAACTTTTTCCTCTCAACCCTCCTAGCCCTTATATAGAAATCACGGTGACCTCTGGTATTCTGAAATAAATTCAGAATTAATGTCTGTATTAAGTTCATCATTAATTATAGAATTAAATTCAGAATTAATTATTGAATTTAAACTCTAAATTAAAGTCTCATAATGACCCATTAAAACTCTGAATTAAAGTTTCATAATGGTTATTAATAACGTGACTCTTCAAATTCAGATTTAAATTCAGAATTAAATTCACAATTAATCACAGAATTAAATGCAGAATTAAATACAGAATTAATTCCCAGAATTAAATGCAGTATTTAATTCTCATGATTTCCATTGAGCCCAGGCGACTTACCATCACGGCCCATTGGGCCTTACTGCTAATTGGGCCTCACCGCCAATTGGGCCTCATGGTCCATTTAGCTTCGCTCAACTTCATTAAGCTGCTGATTAAGCCATCGAATCCAATCCAATGCAACCCTTAGTTAAATACAGCTAACTGTGGTTAACTCGGGGTCAACATGCTAAAAATGAAGTTTAGCTCTAGTAAGTCCCTTCCATCTCATCAGGCACAATGGCGCTGATGAATTCTCCCAAATAGATCCGAGTTATCCAATAACTCGATCATTAGGCTACTCGATCAATACGAGAACCTGAGTTTCAAGTTGTGCGACCCTGTAGGTTCCTCTGGCGTTGACAGTGATAAACTCAGTCATCACAAGCAGTGAGTGGCACCTAACAGTGCATCGCTGCTACCCAAGTCTTCGGAATGGATATCAGCATCGACATCCCCATCATCGCAACAAGATACCGATGCATTACAGTCTCTTTGCCAAACTGATATCTGATTGGACAAAGTGTGTCACCACTTTGTTTTCATCCAATCTCATGGTCATGACTAAATCAGGCTTTCACCTGGGTATGGTCATACACTTTCAGTCATGCAACCATAGGGGCGCCCCGTGGATATCAAGCTTCCCGCAGGAAGGGGCAAATCCTATGTCTGTCTATTGATCTTCTTATATGGGTCGTGACATACCCAATGACAACCATTATGACCTCCCTGCTACGGCGAGGCGTTAGGTTGTATCAAAGTATATCCCTAACCATATAGAAGAGTCAATGACCTCAAGCCAAGGGATCAATGCATCTCCTGTCACTTGTGAGCTTAACTCATGACACCAAGTTAGAGCCTCACAGCGGGTCGGTCCAGTATATCCACCACAGATATACCTATATGCTTGCGTTAGCACCCCGTGCCTAACCAGCTCATATACCAGTCTCATATGTACCAGAGCTATCCCTTATCCACTCAGGTACTCGACTGGGGACACACCGTTTGAGCACAGATACAATCTGTCTCCAGGGGCATTATTATCCATGTACATAATCGCAGATGTAAACATAGCATAATAACGACAATGCCAGAATGATATATTTAAATATCAATATCAAACAGTACAAGATGGACCAACAACGGGTCCAAGGGCATATACACCAACAATCTCCCACTTGCACTTAGACTTAATTGTTGAGAAATCTCAACCTCATGTCCCTTGTATGACCAATACGCTTCTGTTGCGCCAAAGCCTTGGTCAGTGGGTCTACCAGATTATTGTCTGTGTCAATTCTGTTAATCTTGACATCACCTCTGTCAATGATCTCCCAGATCAGGTGAACTCTCCTGAGTATGTGTTTGGATTTTTGATGAGACCGTGGTTCCTTTGCCTGTGCCATCGCTTTATTATTGTCACAATAGAGCTCAATCGGATCCACAACAGTTGGAACCACCTGAAGTTCAGAAATAAACTTCCTTATCCAAACGGCTTCTTTGGCTGCCTTAGAAGCGACATACTCAGCCTCGGTTGTAGAATCAGCTATAATGGACTACTTAGAGCACTCTCAGCTCATAACACCGCCACTTAATCTGAACACATAGCCTGTCTGCGATCTGATGTCATCAGGGTCAGACTGGAACGATGCCTCAGTGTAGCCCTGAACACTGAGCTCTTCCTGTCCCCCATAGACCAAGAACAAATATGTAGTTCTTCTCAGATTCTTCAGAATGTTCTTTATAGCCACCCAGTGCTACAGACCTGGATTTGATTGGTATCGGCTAGTTATGCTCACAGCATAAGCCACATCTGGTCTAGTACATAACATTGCATACATGATCAAACATACTGCCGAAGCATAGGGTACTCAACTCATGTCTTCCCTCTCAGCCTGTGTGGTGGGACACTAGCTCTTGGAGAGAATAAGGTCATGTCTCACTGGAAGGTATCCTTTCTTAGATTGCTCCAAGTTGAACCTTTCCAGGACCTTATCAATGTAAGTACTATGACTAAGGGCCAAGAGCTTCTTAGATCAATCCCGGTAGATCTTCACGCTTAGGATATAGGCGGCCTCCCCTAAGTCTTTTATCTCGAAACACTTCCCCAACCATGTCTTCACAGCTTGAAGACTAGGGATGTCGTTTCCGATGAGTAGTATGTCGTTGACATACAAGACCAGAAATGTCACCAAGCTCCCACTGAATTTTCTGTATATACAAGCGTCATCTTCGCTCTTGATAAAGCCGTAATCTCTTACTGCTTCATTAAATCGAAGATTCCAACTTCGAGAAGCTTGCTTCAATCCATAAATGGATCTCTTTAGCCTGTAGACCTTATTAGCCTTTGTAGGATGGATGAAACCATCAGGTTGTGTCATATACACATCCTCTGCCAGCTTCCCATTAAGGAACGCTGTCTTTACATCCATCTGCCATATCTCATAATCGTGATATGCAGCTATAGCAAGCAATATTTGAATGGATTTGAACATGGCAACTAGCGAAAAGGTTTCGTCATAGTCCACCCCGTGGACTTGTCTGAATCCTTTAGCCACAAGTCTACCCTTATAGGTAACTATGTTGCCATCCATGTCAGTCTTCCTCTTGAAGACCCATTTACACCCTATGGGCTTTACCCCATCAGGTAGCTCAACCAAATCTCAGACTTGGTTAGCCGACATGGAATCCATCTCAGATCTCATGGCCTCAAGCCATTTCTCAGAGTCCGGTCCAGCGACCACCTCATCATAGGTCCTGGGTTCATCTTCAACGATGAAGATCCCGTCGTGTTGGGTCGGCAGCGACCCATACCTCTTAGGTGCATGAGGAATCCTCCCAGACCTACGCGGGGCCTGTGTCTGAGCCTCCAGTTGCCCAGCAACCGGTGCAGGTGGCTCAGGTTCCATCTTAGTGTCTTGTGGTTGCACTTGGACCTCGTCCAAGTCAAACTTCCTCCCACTGACTTCTTTTATGAGAAATTCTTTCTCTAGAAAGACAGCACCCCGAGCAACAAAAACTTTGTTCTCGCTGGGAATATAGAAGTAATATCCTTTAGTTTCCTTAGGATACCCCACAAATACACATTTATCAGATCTGGATTCTAGCTTGCTAGAATCCTGACGTTTGACATAAGCCTCACATCCCCAGACTCTGATAAAAGAGAGATTCGGGCGTCTACCACTCTATACCTCGTACGAAATCTTGGAGACACTCTTAGATGGAACATTATTCAGTATGAGAGAAGCTGTCTCAAGTGCATGTCCCCAAAACGAGGGTGGTAGAGTTGCATGACTCATCATAGATCAAACCATGTCCAACAAAGTTCGATTTCTCCTCTCAGACACACCATTTCACTGAGGTGTTCCAGGAGAAGTGAGTTGGGATAGAATCCCACTCTCTCTAAGATAGTCAAAGAACTCACCGCTCAGATACTCTCCACCACGATCTGATCGAAGAGCCTTAATAGATCTATCAAGCTGGTTCTCTACTTCATGTCTGAACTTTTTAAATTTCTCTAAGGATTCGGACTTATGTCTCATCAAATAGACATAACAATATCTACTGAAGTCATCAGTAAATGTGATGAAGTAGCTGTACCCTCCTCTAGCTTGTTTACTGAATGGCCCACACACATCGCTATATATGAGATCCAACAAACCTCCTGCCCTCTCACCAAACTTGGTGAAGTGCGCTTTTGTCATCTTCCCTAATAAACAAGGCTCACAAGTATCAAACTCCTCCAAGGAGGTTGAATCCAACAATCCATTTGCATGGAGTTGTTGAATGTGATTCTTGTTTATATGGGCTAATCGACAATGCCAAAGGTACGCACCAACTGAACCACTCAGTTTGATCCTTTTTATGATTTATGTTACATATAGAGTTATCCATGTCCAGGACATATAATCCATTGCACAAGGTACCCTTCCCATTAAACACATTTGCAAATGAAAAAGAACAAGAGTCCTCTTTTATTTCAAATTTAAATCATTTCCTTGCCAAGCAAGGAATAGATGAAATGTTTAAAGGAAGGTACATAATAGCAATGATCTAACTCTAACTGAAGTCCAGAAGGCAAGGAGAGAGTCAAAAGTCCTACGGCAACAGCAGCAACCTGTGCTCCGTTTCCAACACGTAGGTTAATCTCTCTAGACCGCACCAATCTACTTTTCTTGAGCCCTTGCATATTTGTACAAATATGAGCTCCGCATGCGGTATCCAATACCCATGACACCGAAGTAGAAAGGTTGACTTTGGTAACATAAATACCTGAGCCAGAAGACGAAGCTCTGCTTCTCTTCTCCTCGTTCTGAAGTCGCACTATGTCAATCATGTGAGTTGGCACTCCACATGAATAGCACCATTTATTCTTGACCTTTTCCATCTTTATCTTCAATGTCTTAGTTAAACCTTTCGGCTCAATACATTGAATGTCTACTTTCAGAGGGTTGAGCCCAACCAATTCATCGAAAAGCTGCCTTAGATTATAAATAATCTCAGAAGCACTCTTCTGATCATATTGCCCTTGAAAACCAAGCGATATGTTGGTCAGCATCAAATTAGCAACCTCTAAAGTATCTGCCTGATGCTTATCAAAAGCATCCTTCTCAGCCGCTGAGGCCGAGCATGGAAGTGGCTCTGGAATAGGCTGCTCAAGGACATAGAGCTTCCTCTCGAACTTAAGGACAATCCTCAAGTTCCGATACCAGTCCATCAAGTTGGATCCAACCAACTTATCCTTTTCCAGGATAGATCGCAGTGACCATCTGCTATTGTTCGTAGCCATTGTTCTACAACAACCAAGATAGCAGATTAGTACTACTTTGAATCATTTAATCTGGACTTGTATTAAATGATTATGGCTCCCACTATTTTAATCGAATTGACAACCCACAAAGTCAATCGGAAAATCTGAGATTTCCTAGTGAGATGGGATCCTTGTTCCTCACACGGCCTCGCATCTCGCTAGGGCAGGATGTACTGCACGAGGTGATGCATGTATCCCAAGGTAGGCGCGCCGACCAATTGCAACTTGGCAATTCCCCTTCTCAAGACAGTTCAAGCATTTTGTGCCCAGCTAGGGCTGGAACAACACAAAACCCTAACTTTTCGAGGCTGCCTCTAGAGTTCCATCATGTGGCCACCACATATGAAAAACTAGTCAAGTCTATCCTGACCGTTATGCCCAGGGCCAACGAATTCCTTGCAAAGGCGCATCTAGGATTTTAACTGGACTGGGAAAAACATTGTCACCACACGCCTCCTAAAGATAGATGGGTGTGTCCACTAGGGTGGAAACAATGTACAGCACCATCGATCGATAGTTTGACGAGGGCTACCCGTCAGAAGGCTATTTCAGACTTGATATTATTTATGAGGGTTTTTGAGGTCTCATCCTCTTAGTTTTATCTTTTGTCTAACATTACAGGCATGCAATCCTATAGTGATAACAAAATGATAAAACACATCCAGGCATGCTTTTGCAGATATTGAAAACAGTAAACAAGCGATGTGGTCATAGCCTAATCAACTCATTGAACCATCACATGCCAAAGGATGTTCAATGCTTGACCTAGGTGACAAGCCCCAACCAGACCTAACCTAGCCGCCACTAAGCTTTATCTTCAAGTGCGGCTCCAAGGTCCTCCACACCAAGGCATAGCACACAAACCCTATGGTTCGGCCAAGACTTTGATGGTTCCTCCATGCATGATGCACCATCATGCTTGTGTCAAGAGGGATAGCTCACGAACCCTATGGATCGGCCAAGCCCTTACTTGCGCCACCAAACAAGATGCGTCATCATGGTTGATGCGCCAAGATGCAAGCTCTAGGAGGGATGCGCCCCTAATCTTCTTTGTGCGTTTACAAAATAAAAAGAAAAAAACGGCACGCAGGCCTCACATGAATACATCACAGGCATACAAGGGGCTTGACTATGAGCACAATACTATGCACAATCATCTCATGCTTTTCTATATGCTCATGGAAATATAAAATTTTAGTTTTAGTTTCTTAGAAAACACGTCTTTCAACCTCAACGTCTTTCATGCATCTCCTGTCACTTGTGAGCTTAACTCATGACACTAAGTTAGAGCCTCACCGCGGGTCTGTCTAGATACAATCTGTCTCCAGGGACATTAATATCCATGTACATAATCGCAGATGTAAACATAGCATAATAATGACAATGCTAGAATGATATATTTAAATATCAATATCAAGTAGTACAAGATGGACCAACAACGGGTCCAAGGGCATATACACCAACAAAACTATCCAATAGTACTAATATTGGAATATTTTAAATCTTATATATGTATAAAATATCCTATAAAAGATTACATATAAGATAAAATATTATTTATTGTATAAAAAAATCAATTTTTGTATAGGATATTTTATATGTGTACAAGATTTAAAATACCCCAATATTAGTACCATTAGATAGCTTATAAGGTATACAATATTTCTAAAAAAAATAAAAAAAATATTTTTTTGGCCTAAATTGAAGGACCCGGATGAAAATTCCTAAGCTGTTAGGACATTTCTTCCGCATAAAGAGCGCAGCAGACGAGGAGAAAGCTTTCTCTGCAGGGAAACGACGCTAAGGTCAGTTTGGGATTATAGTGCTGATCTCGTAGTTATAGACCGTAAAAGTAGTACTATTGCTGTATGGTAAGATTAAGAGTCTGTTTGGCTCAGCTGAAATAACTTTCACAATTGTGCTGAACTGTACTGTACTGAACTTTGCTGTGCTGTGATATTGTATAAACTGTTGGGTAAATAACTTTTTAACTACTGTTATTTGTTATCATAATTTAAAACTGTTTGGTAAACTTTTTACTGTTGTTGCTGTCAAATATCAAAATGACCAAACGTTATATGCATCATTCATTCCTCCATTCCATCAAAGCATGAGCTATTTCATTTCGTAAATCATCCATCTCCCTTGAACCACTTCTTGATGGCCCCTCATATGCTTGATAGCTTGCTCTATCATTTAAAACATCTACAAGAAAATAATTAGGATTGTCTTGTAATAAGGCAAATGCAAGATCGGTCCTAGATTTTCTCAGAAAATTATACAAAGCAATAGTCGAAATAACAATATCCCTCTACTTTTCAAATGAGAATGGTGGCATGTTTCGCAAGATTTTAAACCTTACTTTCCAAATATCAATACTACGCTCAATACAACCTTGAAGTGATAAATGAGCTCGGTTAAAGTGTTCTTGCATCTCTACCGGTCGTCCACCATGCTGAAAATTAGGAAGATGATATCGTGCTCCTCCCTTATATGGCGCAAGATATCATTTCACTTGAGCATAACCAGCATTAACTAAATAATATTTGCCTATAAGAATGTATTGTAACTAATATGTTAATCATATATTTATGGCCAAAAGAATTATATTAAATTCAAAATATGTAAGAGACAAATACAATTACCAGGTGGTGATTTTGGAAAATTCATATTTGGATGAGTTATGACATAATTCAATATACGTGAATCATGTACAGTGCCTTCCCATCCAGCAAGTGCAAAGGTGAATTTCATGTCAAAACTACAAACTAACAATATATTTTGGGTTGACACTCATTTCCTCCCAATAAACTATTGGTCTTTATGTGATACACATGCATGCACATGTGTGCCATCTAATGCTCCAATGCAATCCTAATAAAATATAAATAAGTTTATCAAACAATACTAATCAATAAATGTACATAATAACAATAGATGAATACAATGCTTTTTATAGAGAATTTGAATTAAAATTTACATTAAAGTAAGACATATATCGATTGTCAGTTAAGATCTCCAGAGGAATGTCTTTAAATTCAGGATCAACAGGTTTTATCATATCTACGGCAAATCCTTCTTTCATTTTTTGTAAGATTTCAGCAAAGCATCTGCTAATAGTTTCAAGTGAATGTTGAAAACGTTCACTTGCACTCCTAAATGATGCATCCAATGCAACTATATAAACAAACAATGCTACTTTCTCAACTACGGACATTCTATGTGATGATTCTAATCCATATTTGTTTTGCATCTCACCACATAACCTTAAAAAGTCACTAACTAACATTCTAAATATATTTATACATCTTCGTTCATGTTTGTTTAATATTTCATGTAGCCACCATATACCCGTCTGAAAACTTATGTAGCAAGGTTCTTTATGCAAATACTTAAGATAATATTCAGCAATGCAGACAACTACAGTTGATACTTCTATCATAAAGTCTTCTTCATCCTCGATAATTGATTGAATATCCATATCTATTGTAACAAAAGATAAATCATCAATAAAAAAAATAGATTAAGGCACATATAACAGCAATCCAAATTATTTAAAAACATATATAAACCTTCAAAGTACATATAGAGCATCAACTAGATAACATATATGGAGTAATTAAAAACATCCAAAGTACATATAGAGCATCCAAAACATCTAAAGTCATTAAATTAAAAACATACAATATTCAAAGGTGCTAAAGTCATCCACAAACAATACAATACTAAGAAAAGTGTCTTAAAGCATCCCAAAATATTCAAATTCATCATAAAAGTACATATATAGAGCATCAACTAAAATTGATTGGCCTTATTAAATTTATATTGAAGCCATTCCACCTTCTCTTCCATTGTTTCAAGTGCCACATATGCTTCTCTTTTGATCTTCTCCTCTAGTAAATCAATAGCAAACAAATACAGGCGTCTATCAACCTTGAGCTCTGAATTTTTTTTTAGATTAGCTACTACTTCTCCCATGCTAATACCAGGTGGCTCCACTAGTCTTGAAGTTGCACTTGTCCTACTATGGACACTTTGAACTAGAGACTTGATATCCTCTCTTAGCTCAACTGCAGTTCCAGTCTTTCTAGTTGGCAATTTTACCCTTTTTGGAGCCTTTCCACACGGTGACTCATCATAAATCTTTTATTTTTCTTTCCTACAAAAATTTTCTTGGGGATCACCAGCAATTATATCATTTAAAGTCTTATCTAGTTCTTCATAATTTGAATCCCCAGCTGGCTGTAAATTTATTGTCTCATTAATGAATGGAATATCTCGGCTAGAGAGGTTTTCTTGCACTTTGCTATGTGACGGTGCTCATACATAATCTCTAGTAGCCAAAATATCTCCAAATAATATTTCATATATAGAAGATGATTCAAGTTCTATTCCTTCTTTTTTGAACTTGGCAAAACTAGAATCAACCTATAAAAAAAGACTAAATGAAAAATTAACACAGTAATATACAAAAAGAATAAAAATGAATTAATAGATATAGAATTAAAAAAAAAGTACTACCTGGTTTTTTGCACCCACCATTCTTCATCTGCATCAATTGTTACCTTATATGGATTCCATCCTAGACCGGTCTCTTTTCCAATTAATTGCCTCCATTTTTTCCATGTATTCTTCAGTTGATCCCACTTATTTTTAATTGGATTTTCTCACACTTTAAATTTGTTTTGCTCTGAAACTCCGGGACTAAAAACTTCCACCCTCGAGCATCAAAGTGAGTATTAGGACACATCCCATTATGAATTATCGCAATACATATGTCACAAAAAATGTAGGTATTTTTCTTATCCTATTCTGCTTTAGTTTTTCCCTCCATGTTGCAAGTTACATATCAATTCCAAGTGCTTGAGATGAATACTATCCCATTATGAATTGCTAATTTGAATAGGGCCGTGAATTCAAAACCAAATTGGAAGATCACATAAGTGTTTTCGGGGAAGAATTTCCAAAGCAATTTTGATGATAACAATCAATAGAACAATAGCATGACCTTTATTAGAGAATTTTAATGATGGAGTAAGAAAAAAAAATTTTCGATCAGGAAAATCATTTGTAGATATGAGATGGAGCTTGCAAGATCCAAAGCAAGTGCCCAGGTTAAAAGGGCTAATGGTGCGGCCCATAGGTTTGAATATGAAAATACTAAGCTAAGGTTGGAGATGAAAGCTGCTAAATTGCATGCTTCAGAATCAATAGTAAATTGCTTTGAAGCTTCAAGAAGGGAGATAATGACTATGAAAATGTTCCAATCATGGGAGAAACAACAAGTCCTGTTTCAAGATGAGCTTGCAACAGAAAAGTATTTGATGTGTCATTTGCAACAACTACATGAACAAGTCAAGGAGCTTCGATATCAATCAGAGATTCAGAGGTAATTCTCTTTCACTTGCATGTCATGGAAAATTTCAAGTGGACTTTATAACAGCAAAAAAAAAAAAATCAAATCTTGACTCATCCATCTGGTGAATAAATGTTGTTCACACATTTATCAAATCTTGACTCATCCATCTTTAGATAGTTTTAGTTGGTTTATTGCTACACAATTTTCTTACTACCCATATGAAGTTTTTCTTGGAAGAATGATTTCCAAGAATTAATAGTGATAATCATGATTTTAGGTATGAATCCTTAATAGGCGGTATGATAAAATCATATCAGTACAGGAAAAAATTTCAATGCCTAAAGAATTCAGTCGCCACCACCCACCAGCTCTCGAAAAAAATTTTAGCCAATAAAAAAGGAAAAACAAGAGTAGAGTGCAGGAAGAAGTAAACACGATAGAACATCAAATTAGGAGCATTTGGCAGAGATCTCTTGCTTCAAGTGAAGAAACAATCTTCAAACAAGAAACGTAAAGTGCTGTGACATTATTCATTATCATGCTTTAGGGTTTGTACCAGGTAGTGAAATGGGGAGAAAATTTGTACCAGGCCTTGATGAAAGTGAAGATGAAGCTTCCACAGAGAAGATGAAGCTTGCACAAATAAGATGAAGTTGCCGTCCAAACTGCAATGAAGAAGAAGACTTATGGGGAAGAAGATTGCTGCTGCAAATGTGCTCCCACTACCACCACCGTGATCTACTACGCCACCATCCGTAGGTTCCCAAAGCTTCTCCTTGAGTTCTTCGGGGAAGAAGACTGCCGTTGATCTCTAGATGAAAACACAGCAAGAGTTCTTTGGGGAAGAAACTTTCTTGAAAAAGCTGGAATCTACGGAAATGAAAAAGCTTCATTTTGCACGGTGCGAGTCATCACATATTGACGTATTATCTATCACCTATTAACTCTTAGATGTCGGGGGCTCGGGAGTCGGGGTTGATGTTTCATCGTTTGCAAATTAAACTCCAACTTTTTGACTGAATTAACTTTAGTTGTTAGAGTTCTTATTATATGCCTGATGCCTCTTTAGAGTTGATTATATGTTTTGATCAGCTTTTCGCCTATACGAAAAAACTCAGTTAAAAAAAAAAAATTCATCCTCCGCTGGTAGCGTCGGACAGCTCCACCAAATGAGGCCGCCTATATATAAAAGATGTTTGTTCCCTCTCGGCTGTAACACAGGAGAAAAATGCCTCGGTCTCATTAAAATCACACCGGTTGCATCTATTCAAATCAAGATAATTTGCCCGGAAAGGTCAAAGTTTAACCTAAAGACTTTGCAATCGTATATTTTGAGATTCTAAGTTATATTATAACTTACTCAAATGTAGTATTTAATAAGTATGCACTCAACTCACGAGGCACTAAAAATAGTGTTCAGTGTAGTTGGTGGTTTTAAGAAAAAAAAATGTTAATAATAATAATATGGAGAGCACGTGATGGGTGATGGGTGATGGGTGATGGGTGACGGCCCACGTTGTAATTTTGTTCCGTAAATAATAATAATAATAATAATAAATATAGTTTACTCATGATAACCTCTTATCTAAAAAAAAAAAAAAAATTTCTATATATGTTAATCGCCTAAATTAAAAAAATGAAATGATAATCTCACTTTGATTTTTCATGAATTCTGTATCATTAATCTAAATATAAAAATTTATAAACAGTATAAATCCCAAAGCAAAATAAAAAATTATATTATTGTCCTTCCCCAGTGCAGTGATCTTGTCTAAAATATTTACATTTAATATAATTTTTGTTGCATATTTATGTCATAGTTTATATTGATGATTAGTTAGAATAGTATTGACTAGTCATTCCATAATTATAGTCATAGCATGAGTCATTAGACTAGTCATTCAAATGGGCCATGCCGGTCGCAATTATTGTCCTTCCCTAGTATACTAGCTGTGATCTTGTCTCAAATATTTAAATTTAATATAATTTTTGTTGCATGTTTATGTCGATAGTTTATACTGATGATTGGTTAGAATAGTATTGACTAGTCATTCCATAATTATAGTCATAGCATGAGTCATTAGACTAGTCATTCCAACGGGCCATGCCGGCTGCGATTATTGTCCTTCCCTAGTATACTAGCAGTGATCTTGTCTAAAATATTTAAATTTAATATAATTTTTGTTTCATGTTTATGTTGATAGTTTATATTGATGATTAGTTACAATAGTATTGACTAGTCATTCCATAATTATAGTCATAGCATGAGTCATTAGACTAGTCATTCCAACGGGCCATGCCGGCTGCGATTATTGTCCGTCCCTAGTATACTAGCAGTGATCTTGTCTAAAATATTTAAATTTAATATAATTTTTGTTGCATGTTTATTTCCATAGTTTATATTGATGATTAGTTAGAATAGTATTGACTAGTCATTTCATAATTATAGTCATAGCATGAGTCATTAGACTAGTCATTCCAATGGGCTATGCCCGACCCGCGGCCAGCCCAGCCCGACACGACATGGGCTAGGCACAGCACAGCCCGTTGACCTAGTCAACAAGCCATGGGCCACCCGTGGCCTGTTCTGGGCCGGGCTAGGCTAAACCCTTTAGGCGTGAGGGTTGGGCCGAGCACGGCATGTGGGCCGGCCTAGGCACGACACGTGGGCAGGCCCAGGCACATCTCGCTTTTTCACTATTATATATATATTTAAAAAAAACTTATATTATTATTATTATTATTATTATTATTATTATTATTTTATTTTATTAATTTCTGATCTCTAATTTTTTTATTTCTTTATATTTTTTAAATTTTTTTATAATTTATATTTCTTTAAGAAACTTTTATATTTGTAATATATAAATGATATTGGATTTAGGATTTTTGGTTAGCATAACAATATTAGTGTTAAGAGGGTAAGAGTTAAAAACCTAATAAAGTAATTTTGCAGTCGGACCTGGAATGACCGGCGTGCCCAGCCCAACCTATCAGGGGCTAGCACGAAAATAGGAGGAAAAGGATGGAAAAAGAGCGAGGGAAAAATTTTAAGGAAAATGAGAGTAAAATCCTTTGATTATTTGACCTCCCGTTTATAGGGAAATATTGTCGTGGCCTTTTTTTTCTCTCAACACTACTATATGCCTTTTTTGTTCGCTCAACGCTACCATAGCCTCTTTCATGCTGCCACCATCTTCTTCTATGATCCACTATTGTCTTCTTCCATGACCGAGGCGTCATTGTATTCCCTGAACAAGGCCGCCACCATCGTCTTCCTCGGTCGTGGCCATCATTGTCTTCCCTGCTTAACACTCACCCTCTCGATGTCGCTTGACACTTGCCCACTCAACACCGATGCTTGCCAGCTCATTGTCGCTGCTGCCTCTTGATAGATTTATACCGCAAATGCATGGTCTATCGCGTAATAAAAAGTATCGATCCCACGAGGAGTAGGGGTCAAGTACTAACTGATTAGTTAATTAATAGCCAGGTTATCAATCAATGGAGAAATATATAGTATCCTAGTGCAAGTAAGTAAACTAAAACAAGTGAAAAACAAACAAAACAGAGAACCAAGCAATCGGGGTTTTAAGATCTTGAGAGAAAATCGAGGCATCAGATTTCACCACACTGAAGCATGAAAGAATGTTAATGTCAATACTTTAATTATGCATTACCTATGTTCTTAAGGTAATCCTTCCTAGGGTACGGACACACTCCCTCTCAGGACACAGTCCGGTGTCTAACTTAACTCGAGTCTCTTACTCTCGTGGCTTACTGGGTTAAGCCGACCTAATGGGTTTGTGAAGGATTAGGGTTCCTCAGGTGATTTCGACAACTCTCGTGGCCGAAATCACCAGTCCAGTCTAAGGGGATCTGACGATTGTGGTTCACCTCTTAGTCCTTCCCACAACATCTAAAACATAAATATGCATGATCAATACATAATCATGAATTAAAACTTTCTAGACATGAATAAGAACACAGATAAATTTAGATAAAGGGTAGATCAAATATTAACAATCAACATTCTTACAGTGGGCTACGCTCAAACCCCGAAAAGAAGTTACGCTACAATGTTCATCGTGAAATATATCATATTCTCTCAAATAAATTAATGCAAACCAGTAGGAAGACTAGATCTATGTCGAGAGAGGCCAAGACACGATCTTCAGCGTCGAAAGGAGGAAGAAATCCAGCCAAGAAAGCCTTTCATCACCAAAATCGTTGTCAAGCCCTAGGTCTTGCCGTTTCGCTTTGTTCTCCCCAACCGCTGCCCCAAATCACATGATTCCAGTACCAAAACGTCCATCAGTAAGTTAGGAAGGTCTCCATAAAATTTCAGTAAAATCTGCTCCAAGAATAGTAAGAAACAGGCGAAAAGCCGAACAGGTGTCATGTAGGGTGGAAGCATTCACGGCCGTGCATAGATGCACGGTCATGCCGGTGAAGAGCTCGGTAAAGCTTATTTTCTGGAAAAATAACTCTTCACGGCCATGTATGTATTCACGGGTGTGCCTATGAATTTTTTGTCAAATTCTAAAACTTTTGCGAATCTTCACGGTCGTGTATGCATTCACACCCTAGGCCGTGAACTCTGTAGAGGGCTTCGTTTGATATGAAATTTGACATGTAGCTTTGTCTCATCATGAGGAGTCATCCCATATCTTCAAATCTTCCAAATTCCATCAATTTTATGGCGAAATCCCTACATTTCAATAAGAACAAGGAAAAGTGAAGATTCTGAAGAATATGAAACATTTAAGTAAATAAATAAGACAAAATATGCATTTTGCTCTAAAATAATAATAGAATTAAGCCACGATATATCATATATATGCATGTCATCAAAATACATCGAACTTAAAGTTTTATTTGTCCTCAAGCAATTGAATGTCTAGAACACAGTGATAAAAGGAAATGAAAAATCTCGGCTAGCTTTGGTATATCTAACAGGATTATAATTTAGTCACAGTAGTCCTCAAGTTATAATGTAGTGTCGAAAGCAAATTAAACCAAATATTACTAATACAATCACTTAGAGTATGCACAGTTGACAGTACCAAAAACCTTTACAACACATCTCACATAAAAGATATAATTGATCAAACATTCATAAAGTAAATGATAATACATCAAGTCATGGGAAAAATAACATCAGTACCACATAGTCTCTATGTTTTTTTTTATTTATTTACATTGCCAAGCCAGAGAGTAGAGAACTTCATGGCTTTGGTACCACTACGAAAAGTTGATGTCTGGGGATAGTGCCAAGCATGAGACAAATGGAACTTAGGTACCACTATCCTTTTATTGTCAATGCTAGGAACAGTGCCAAGTGGAAGTACAATGTACAATGTACAAGTACACTTCGGTACCACTGTTATTATTTCTTATTCCTATGACAAGATGTACAATGAATAATTAATTTATGAATCTGGATGCAAATAATAATGTCACATGTGACGCATGTCAGGGTTAAGATAAAGACAACAAGCAAACTCTCCATGATCATAGAAATAATGAGTTGAGTTAATTAAAACATTCAACTGCACCAAACAAAAGGCTAAGTGTGCAATTTGTAACCAATATAGATTCCAAAGCATGAATTCTCATTACAATCAATCCAGTACCCATAGAACAAATCAACTCTAAAGAAAAATCAAATATCATAAAGAAAGGGGGTGGGCAAGACACCTAAGATGTTGAAACAACTAAAATGCAATGCAGTGCTAGGAAGCAAATAGTAAAAACTAAAGGAAGTGCAATAGCTGACCAAGGAGTGGAATAATAACATCGAGAGCTTATCCCCAGTGCCGACGCAGTCGTTGCTGAACCTCAAGGACGGACTCCAAGATGATAGACTAGAGTCATCCTTGATGTTCAATCTCAGTCTCGACATTTTTGAGCCGCGCGAGTCCATCATGGCCGTGCGTGGATGCACGGCCTCATCTGTAAAAGCTACGGCGAAAAAATACAGAGATGTGTGACGAGCTCATCACGGTTGTGCATGGATGCACGACCATGACCATGAATGTCATAGAGGTACCTAAAAATTTTGAAAAAACTATCAGCGATTGCACAACACAATAGGAGTAAGAATATACTAAGAAACCTAAAATCTAAGGAAAGGAAATAAAGTAATAAAATAAAAAGAAGAACAAGAACAAGAACTTGGGTTGCCTCCCAAGAAGCGCTTGTTTAAAGTCATTAGCTTGACCAATGCATGAAGATTATGGTGTTGCTGGTGGGTCACTAGCATAATAAAGTGCATGTAGTCTCCTGCCTTTTCGCTGTCCTGAAAACATTCTCACCAAAACAGATATCATATGTTTCAATTGTAAGTTGATCACTGTCATGTTAAGTATCCTTAGTCTAGGGACAGATTTAAATTCACATTTCAGATGTTCACTTACCTCCAGGTTGATTTTGTCAAGTGTCTCAAGTCGTACCTTATTTGCATCGATAGCTGGATGTAAGTCCTGTAGTTGGGAGTTTACTTGAATACCAATTTCAGGCACCTCATCATCATCATCATCATCATCATCATCATCATCGATCATGTACATTTCCAATGAATCTTTATTGATATGGGGGACATGAATTTCCTCAACTACTTTGTTCAACATTTCTATGTTATAGCATAACCTAAACCTCTTATCAGTTTTAATCATCAATCTTTGAGGAATAGGAATCAGTGGTCCAGACGGAGGTGGTAAAATGCACACTGGCTCCTCTTGATCAACATTTATGATATTAGTGTTTAATTTGTTCTCATCCAAATGACTCTCTAATTCACCCTCACTGGACCCCGCTACTCTTCACTTGAGGCTCCTCTGACTCTTCCATGGGTTTGGCTAAGGAGATGGCTTGCTATTCGAGCTGGATAATCTGGGTCTCTAATATTTTTGAGTGTGTGGCTATGAAATCCAACTTCAAATTTAGCCGACGAATATATTCATTCATGCTGTCATTCTGCTTCATCTGAGTTGCCATAAAATTCTCGAACATCGATTCTAGTCTCGACTTGTGAGGTGGGTTTGGATGTCTTTGATTGGCAGATGGATGTTGCATTCCGGGAGGAGGCCTGAAATTAAAAGAAGAGTTTGGATTAGAAAAATTTTATAAGGAAGACTTGCCCTTGGTTAAGCCTGTAAGAGAAATTCAAGTGATTTCTCTATCCTGAATTGTATGTGCTCAAGTAAGGATCGTCCTGATTTCTGAGGTTCCCGATAGTATTAAACTGTTTAGATGGAGCGCTCAAAATGTGGCAATCTTCAGCAGCATGTCCTAACAATCCACAATCATCACAAGAAACATATGGTAACAATGTAGGATTGATAAATTCATAAGTACTAGAGCATGTGTGAATGGAAAATGGAGTCCCCAATTGACATTCATCAGAAAAATGACCTGTACATCCACAGATATCACAAGAAACATACGGTAATAATGCAGAATAGATAATTGATGAATCAAGCATTATGCACAATAATTAAGTGAAAAATTTTAGGAAAAATTTAATCACAGGAAATAAAAATTATAGAAAATAAAAATAAAATAAAATAAAGAAAATGCCTAGTCTATTAATTTTCTGATCATGTTAATATTGGCAACCTAGCCCCCGGCAATGACGCTAAAAACTTGATAGGTTTGTACCGCAAGTGTACGGTCTATCGCGTAATGAAAAGTATCGATCCCATGAGGACTAGGGGTCAAGTACTAACTGATCAGTTAATTAATAGTCAGGTTATCAATCATTGGAGAAATATCTAGTGTCCTAGTGCAAGTAAGTAAACTAAAACAAGTGGAAAGCAAACAGAACAGAGAACCAAGCAATCGGGGTTTTAAGATCTTGAGAGAAAATCGGGGCATCGGGTTTCACCACATTGAAGCATGAAAGAATGTTAATGTCGATACTTTAATTATGCTTTACCTGTGTTCTTAAGGTAATCCTTCCTAGGGTACGGACACACTCCCTCTCAAGACACGGTTCGGTGTCTAATTTAACCCGAGTTTCCTACTCTCGTGGCTTATTGGGTTAAGCTGACCTAATGGGTTCTGTGAAGGATTAGGGTTCCTCGGGTGATTTCGACAACTCTCGTGGCCAAAATCACCAGTCCAGTCTAAGGGGATCCGATGATTGTGGTTCACCTTCCAGTCCTTCCCACAATATCTAAAACATAAATATGCATGACCAATACATAATCATGAATTAAAACTTCCTAGACATGAATAAGAACATAGATAAATTTAGATAAAGTATAGATCAAACATTAACAATCAACATTATTACAGTGGACTACGCCCAAACCCCGAAAAAGAATTTACGCTACAATGTTCATCATGAAATACATCGTAATCTCTCAAATAAATTGATGCAAACCAGTAGGAAGACTAGATCTATGTCGAGAGAGGCCAAGGCACAATTTTCAACATTGAAACGAGGAAGAAATCCAACCGGAAAAGCCTTTCGTCGCCAAAATCGTCGTCATGTCCTAGGTCTCGCCATTTCGCTTTTTTCTCCACAATCGCTGCTCCAAAATCACGTGATTCCAGTCCCAAAACGTCCATCGGTAAGTTAGGAAGGTCTCCATAAAATTTCAGCAAAATCCGTTCCAAGAATAGTAAGAAACGGGCAAAAAAACAGAACAAGTGTCGTGTAGGGCGAAAGCATTCACAGCCGTGCATGGATGCACGACCATGCCCGTGAAGAGCTCGGTGAAGCTTATTTTCTGGAAAAATAACTCTTCATGGCCATGTATGTATTCACAGGTGTGCCTGTGAACATTTCGTCAAATTCTAAAACTTTTGCAAATCTTCGCGGCCGTGTATGCATTCACACCCTAGGTCGTGAACTCTATAGAGGGCTCCGTTTGATCTGAAATTTGACATGTAGCTTTGTCTCATCAAGAGGAGTCATCACATATCTTCAAATCTTTCAATTTCTATCAATTTTAGGGCGAAATCCCTACATTTCAATAAGAACAAGGAAAAGTATGTATTTTGCTCTAAAATAATAATAATAGAATTAAGCCACGATATATTATATATATGCATGTCATCACCTCTCCTCCTCACCACTACCGCTACCTCGCCCATTTGCTACTGCCACTGATTCCTCTCTTATGCCGCTTTACTCTTTCTTCATTCAGAGCTTCACGTGACCTATAATCCATTCCTTTTTGTTTTCTTTTTTTTTTCTTCTCTCTGTTTTTTCTTCCCAATTAGTAAAAAGAGCTTTAGGGATATTCATTAATTGATTTGAACCAATACATCGAACCGAATGAGGCCTAATTTGGGAGTGTAGGGTAGATGTAGTTGTTGCAGGTTGAAAAATAATGTGCTATGCTACTACTGTAAGATAAAAAGTAGTACTATTACTATGAAAATACTCTAGATTATTGAGGAAAAAAAGACTATAAAATTTTATTATATAGAAAATATATAATATTTAAAATTATTTATTAAATAAATAAAATATCATAAACAATAATATATAGATTAAAAATATATAAATATACAAATAAAAAAAAATACAATTGTACAAATGTACAAATATACAAATATATATGTTTTTATATATATATATATATATATACAAATGTACAAATGTATAAATACCAATATATAAATATATAATTATATAAACACATAAATAAAAAAATATACAAATATATAAATATATAAAGTTTTTATTTTATAAAAATTTTCATAAAATGTTTATTTCATAAAATTTTTATTTTTACTTATATATTACATATATATTATTTATACAATCAATGTATAAGTAAAATTATGAGTTTAATGGTGTAGCAGTAAGGGTAAAAAAGATTTGCCAAGGTTGAAACCCTCCCCTTGTAGATTTTGATCGACACATTATGATTCAAGTTTGATTTTTATAAAAATAAAATTAAATCAAAAACTATTATTTTATTAAGGATCTGTTTGGCCCCACTGTTAATAATTTTATAACTATGCTAAACTGTATTGTGTTGTACATTACTGTACTATCAAAATTTATAAGATGTTTAGTTAATAACTTATTAACTGCGGTCAAAATTTAAAATATGAAATAAATTTATTATTTAAATTATTTAAAATAATAATATATTTTATTTTTTAGTATTAAAATTTTAAATTATTTAAAATAAAAGTATTTAAAATTTTAAATAAAATCATGTCGATTACTTTTTTGGAGAAGCAAAAGCTGTAATAGCATTAAATTATAGCTTTTCCAACTTCTATTTTTTTTATTACTTTTTTCTACTTGTGTTTTTCATTACCAAACGGTTTGCTAACTGCTTTCTACTTAAAAGCTGCTTAAAATCAATTTAAAAACAGGGCCAAATATTCCCTAAGTCTTCAACAATCTACACCATGTCCAACGCATTTGTACCTTACTGTCTTCTTCTTCCTACAACCTCCTCTCCCTTCTCTCTTTTTGCTCATCTCTCCTCCTCGGTTTGTCTTTCTCTCCTCTTCTCCATCCTTATTTTTCCCCCATTCCCTCTCTTTACTCTCCTTTCTCTCCTTTTTTTTTTCTTTTCTCTTCAATTTCTCCCCCAGCTTATTCCCCTCCTCTTTCTCCTTGATTTTTTTCCATTCCAGCCCTCTCTTGACTTCTCTCACTCTTCTTGGCTTCTCCCCATCTATTCTCAGCCCTCTTACTCTTTGCTTTTCTCTCTCCAGTCCTCTTTTGTAGCCCCCTCTCCCTTTGTTTTTATCTCTCCGAGCTCCAACCAGCAGTGTTGTCCTCTTCTATAGCCCCCTCTCCCTCTCCTTCAACCCCCTCCCCCCCCCCTCTCGTCCATGCTTTTGCCATTCTCTAATAGCCTGTTTCTTTGGAGGGAGAGAAAAATAAAGGAAAAAAAACTAGAAAAGGAAAGAAATATCAGGAAAAGAAAAAAAATCATCACGTGAGTGAAAAGAATGTGATGCGGGAAAAAAATAGGGTCAGCAGCTGAGTAGGGCCGACAATGGTGGAGTAGGGCGGGTGTTGTGTCCGCAAGTGAACGGATACTCGAAGTAATAAAATATCGAACCACAGAGACCTTATTGTTAAGTACCAAATAATTATTTTCTCACTAGCTAAGCAAACCGAATATAATGAAAGTAATGAAGGAAAACACATGAAATCAAATAATCAGAGAGAAACACTGGGACTAGGGTTTCATCCACCTTAATTCTAATGACTAGAAGGAAATAAAGGTTGTCAGTCTAATTATATTATGATAAAGACCTAATTCACTTCATAAAAGGTATTGTCTCACTCTCGTGCAGACAATCATGCAGATAACCGATCCTCACTCTCGTGCAAGATCTATTCTCAATGCTAAAGATAAGTGAATCATTGAACAAAGAACTCAAGGATCACTCTTGTGCATCCGAATTCTAAGTCAATCATCTCAAGTGGAATCTCAAGGATCACTCTTGTGCATCCTGAAACTCAACACAGGTTTTACTTATGGTTTTCCGACGACTCGATCCTCACTCTCGTGCAAGATCAAATCAAGTCTACACATTAACTCAATCCAAAGTATCCGAAACTCAACATGACAATAAAATCACTAAAAATTAGAATTCGAAGAACTATCTAATCTCTTACGATAGTTCTAAACTCAACAATTCCTAGGGTTCCGAATTTCAAACAATCAACTTCTCGGTCTATTTCGCAAAATTCTAAAACATGCTGATGTTTATAAACTAAGGAGAATTAAATACAATTAATCACAAAAGTAAAATTATCATAATAAAATTATCATGACAAAAATTAATGTTTTCTAGTCATTAACAAACCAAGGGGACTACAACCCATGTCCCATAAAAAGATTAAGCTTGCATGGAGGAAATATTACAATAAATCATAGCTTCAAATTTCAGAAATCGAAGAAGAAGGGAAGAAGTTACAGAACACGGTGCTGTAATCGAAATTACAGCACCGTAATTGCAGCAGAACTCGATGAACAGTGCTGTCACCACCGTTTCATCGATTTCTCTTCCGATCGATATCCTCCTCTCCTCCAGGTGAAGCTTATGAGTGAAAATCATGGCCTGAGATGTCCTCTACGCCTCTCGGTGCGAGGACAAACCCTAACCGCCGTTCTGGCAATTTCTCTCTCAATTCTCGATAAAAGTTCTTCCTTCCACTTCTTGCGTGTTCTGCTTTTAAAGACGAGTCCGGAACATCTTCTGGAGCTTAATTTGGACTTCTAGATCAAAAGTTATGGCCTGCACAAGAATCAGACCCGAAAAATTCACGAAAATCCTCCCAAAATACGGCACCGTGAAAGTTGTACCCAAAAATACGGTAGTGCTGTATTTTTATCTCTGAAGTTCTATAAAATACGGTAGTGCCGTATTTTTATCTCCGGAGTTCTGTAGAAAATTGTCTGTAAATACGGCACCGTGTATCTGTATACGGCAGTGCCGTATTTTGTAAAAGTATTCTAGTCGAGTTTTTATGGAGAATACGGTACCGTGAGAATTTCTCCCAAAAATACGGTAGTGCCGTATTTTTGCTAGAATTCTCTAGTTGAAATTGTCTGGAAATACGGTACCATGTAACTGTATACGACAATGCCGTATTTTCTGGTTGTCGTCTGATGCAAAATACGGTACCGTGACAGATTTGCCTAAAAATACGGTAGTGTCGTATTCTTGCAAATTAGAACCAAATTTCATGAACATTGATGGGTAGCTTCGTTTCGACGTCTGGAATCCATTGTTGTGCTCAAATCTTCCAAAATCCATCAAAATATGGCACTTTTAGCCTGAAAATGATCAAAAATAAGAAATAGTGTAGATTCTGCAATATTTGACAAATAAGGCTTAAAAACAAGCAAAAGAGCATAATTATAACACAAAAGACACAAAATATACTATGAATTTTGGTGTCATCAGCGGTGGCGGCGGAGCAAAGTAGATGGCGGATTCGGGAGGTGGGAAGCGGACGCTGGATGCGGATGACGGGAGACGGGAGGTGGGGGGCAGATGCGGGAGGTGGGAGGTGGGAGGTGGGAGGAGGACGTGGGATGCGGGAGGTGGGAGGTGGACGACGGGAGACGGGAGATGGTGTTGAACCACGAGATCTAATAATAAGGCGTTGATTCATTTGGACCATAGGTCTGCTATCCATTGGTACTTAGTAGAAGTAATACACTTTCAGCAGGATCATGTTTACTTAATATGGAAACTATCAAGGCAAACAAATTTCATAAATATGTATACAGTATTGAAGTTGTTGAACTATACAATTTAGATGTGCATGTCTCAGGGTACAAATAATCTCCAACAACAAACTCATGGACGTCACCATCCAGTTCGATCCAGCTGCATCCGGGAACCTTCCTCAGGTCCTTCTCCCTCATTGCCATCCTTACCTTCCATGCTTCTCCCCACATCCCCACACCAGCATAGAGATTCGACAGCGAAAAATGTGAACTCGAATTCCAAGTCCTCCCATCTGTTGAACTCTGCAATGCCTTTTCTCCCATGTTAAGATCCCTATGGTTCCTGCAAGAGCTAAGGAAGGACCTCCAAATAACATCATTCGGCTCCATCGGCATTGTTTAAATAAGATCCAGAGCCTCTTCCAGTCGCCCTGCCCGGCCAAGTATATCCACCATGCAGCCATACTGCTGAACCTTTGGCTCCAAACCATAATCCCTGTGCATCATCTCAAAACACACCAAGCCCTCCTCAACCATTCCAGCATGGCTGCAAGCATTCAGAACTGCAATAAATGTTATATCATCCGGCTGCAGCAGGTAAAAAGAGCCAGCAGGTAAAGAATTCCTCACTGCCCTTTACAAATACAACCAAGAGCCAGCAGGTAGAAAGAAAGAAAATAGAACGCGCAACCTGGCATGTGTCAGCAAGAACTGCAGAAAATAAAACTACCAAATCCCACCAAATGACAAAAGACAAGACAGAATCCAAAAAATTCAAAGAAGAAAACGAACACGCTACCAATGAATGAAGAAAAAAGTTAAGGACTGATGAGGGAAAAGAGAAAAGGTACTCATGGCAGCCTGCGAAAATAAAAAAAAAAAGAGAAAAGAGGCGTGAGAAGAGGGGGAGGACAGCTAGTAGGGCTGATCTTCTAGTGAAGGCTGGAGGGTTTATAAAAAGAGAAGGTCGGCTAAAAAAAGGGGACAGAGGTTTTTATCACACCGAGAGGCTAAAGGTGCAAAGAAGGAGACGAAGGTAAACAAAGGGAAGTCTCCTTTTCCCTTATTGTTTTTTTTAGGCCTAAAGTGCATTAAGCATCTCGGCACCACAAGGAGCACACACACTCCTGTTCTTCTCTCGATTGTTGGTTTTCTTAGGCCTAAAGTGCACTAAGCACCTCGGCACCACAAGGAGCACACACGCACTCCTGTTCTTCTCTCGATTCGTTTGTTTTTTTTTTAGGCCTAAAGTGCACTAAGCACCTCGGCACCACAAGGAGCACACACGCACTCCTGTTCTTCTCTCGATTCGTTGGTTTTCTTAGGCCTAAAGTGCACTAAGCACCTCAGCACCACGATATGCACACACGCACTGATTTCTTTCAGGCCTAAGATGCCTTAAGCATCCTGGCACTACGCATAAATCCCGTCGCTCGAAGAATACAAAAAAAGAAGGAAGGGAAGGGAATTTTCGGTGTTGGGAGAGACGCACTACGTTAAAAAAAATGTCGAGACAGTGAGGAAGAGGTGCGAAGAAGATGACAAAAAGGATGCAAAGGAGCCGACCAAATCAAAACAAAAAAGACAAAGAAAAGAGAAGATGCGGGAAGGCCACAGCTAGATCATAAAATAAAAGGAGAGAAAGAAAATCAAGAAAATAAAAAAAAAGAGCAAAAAAGAAGAATCCGTAAGCCGGAGGAAATACGCAGTGGAGAACAAAAAAAACAAGTACCTGCCTGAGTCTTTCGCATTTCTTTTGTCTTCTCAACCCCCTCAAGATCGAGCATCAAATTCCAGCGTGAAAAGAAATCCCCTTGTTGATGAAGATACCTGCGAGACAATGAAACCATCAAAGGAGGACTCTAAGGTTGACGAGTTCAGATCATCCGGAAAAGAATAGTAAAAAAAAAAAAGAGAAGAACAATAGTGATGACAATATACACGTAGCCAAACGCGTGTAGGAAATAAGTCACCTAGGTTGATCTTCACAATCTCGGCAAAAGAGAAGAAATCTGCCGCTGGGCCGCTGAAGCAGACTCATAGAAATGCTGAATTTTTATTATGAGCGAGAAGCTGCATAAACCTGCAAAATACAATAAAAATGAAATCAAATGCCAAGTTGGGGAGTAAATACCGCATCACTATATCGTTGGGAATAGCGGGAAAGTTATACCAGATGAAAGGTAAAATACTCGGGTAAACCGCTACTATGAGAAACGAACGGAGCTTCGAGAAGAGAAATTTTCGGGTAGCAAAGAGGATCTGTTGGGTAAAACACAGAGCAAATAACCATGAAAAGAGAAAAGCAAATAACCATGAAAAGAGATAATGGAGAAATTTCCATCAGAATAGTTAATCATCAACATACAAATGGAATGGAAGTATAAAGATGATTACCAAAGTCTGAATCCATCTTTGGTAAGTATTCGAAACCAGGGAAATTAACAAAACTGGGTCAAAGAAAAGATAATAGCATATGTATACACATATGGAAGGGGTATGTTGATCAGCCGTCTCGTGCTGCCTCCGCCCCATCGGCTCTATTCCCACTCGTTTCCGCAAGGGTCGCTGTCTCTGTGATCTTTCCCTTGCCCTTTAGCAAGATCTCTACGGCGCCTCGATGCCACTCCTCCCACGAACAAACTACTGGGTCAGCGCATTCCCCTCCGCGGACGAGCAACGTCACCCTCTGCCCCTGCCGTGGTCAAAAGCCTCGCCAATAAATCTGCCGACGCCATCTTCTCCCAAGCCATCAACGCCGACGGCGGCACACCGTTGACGGAAATCCCGTACTGCCGTAAAAGGAACAGCCGAGTTCACCCGCCGACTAGCGTCGACTGTTGTCCGAGAAAGGAGTAACTTTACTCTTTCGGGAACAAAATGGGGGATGATGACGGGAGTAGACAAGAAAATCTATATATATACATAGAAACATAATAACAATGACGACGAAAGCATAATAAGCGTGCAAGGTAAACGTGTTCGATAACGGGAATTAATGATACCGGTGTCAGTTACCCATGCTAAGTCACGTCTGGGGAAGAGTAATTTTACTCCTCCGTGACCCAAACAAGACGGAGAAAGAAAGAATAAATAAAAATAGGTTATGGTGTCAAATGAAATGAAATAAATTTGACTAAGTGTCAAATTGATAGAAAAGAGAAGAACAAACAAAGCATGAAGCAAAACGATGAAAACCTATCCTTGGTTTAGCAGCCCGATTAATGACTCAGACTGGATGTCAAATTCAAAACAAATCAAAATGCGTAGAAGTCTCGACGCATCACGACGAAACGTCGTTTGAGAGTTGCGTATGTCGACGTTTATCATCGGGGCGTAACTTCTCAACGTGACGTTGCGTTCGCCACAAGGCCAGATAAAATTCCAGACCAAATTATCCAACACGCCATAAGGCCGGATAAATTTTCAAATTAAATTATCCACCACGCCGCAAGGCCGGATAAATTTCAGATTAAATTATCCATTACGCCGCGAGGCCGGATAAATTTCTGAACCAAATTATCCATCACGCCGCGAGGCCGGATAAAATTCTAAATCAAATTATCCACTACGCCGCGAGGCCGGATAAATTCCAAGTTAAATTATCCAACACGCCGCAAGGCCGGATAAATTTTCGAATTAAATTATCCACTGCGCCGTAAGGCCGGATAAATTACACATTAAATTATCCACTACGCCGCGAGGCCGGATAAATTCCAAGTTAAAGTTATCCATCACGCCGCAAGGCCGGATAAACGCAAAATTAAATTATCCACCACGCCGAAAGGCCGGATAAATTTCCGAACCGAATTATCCATCACGCCGCGAGGCTGGACAAATTTCCAAATCAAACTATCCAATACGTCGTAAGGCTGGATGATCCTCCAAACCAAATATCCGATACGTCTAAATGCAATTACGGTGGAATATTGTTTGGGAGGTGCGTACGTCGATGTTTATCATCGGGGCGTAGCTCCTCAATATAACATCGGGTCGCCTAGACCGGATATCACTCAATAAGGTGCTTCAAAACCGAAAGTCCAATGAGCACATGATATTCAAATTGATGAAAGAAGCCCATTCTCTCACCGTTTAAATGCTGTGTCAAATTTTGTATTTCGTTACGTTTATAAATGATATTATCCAATTTCTTTCTCTTATCTCATTGCGTATTATAGATCTCTTAATCAAAGGCTCCCTAATTTTAGGGGTAATTAACGGCGAGCACTTGCGCTCGTTGGAAGCCAGAACCCATTAAACAAAAGCCTTATTAATTTAAGGTGGATTTGAAACGGTCATATTACATTTCTCAATGTAACAATTTTGACCCCACAGATGGGAGGTGGGAGGTGGGAGACAGGAGACGGGAGGTGGGAGGAGGACGTGGGATGTAGGAGGTGGGAGGCAAACGACGGGAGATGGAGGTGGGAGGTGGACATGGGATGTGGGAGGTGGGAGGTGGACGACAGGAGACGAGAGAGGAGAAGCAAGAGATGGGAGATGGGAGGTGGATGACAAGAGACGGGAGAGGCAGACGACAGGAGATGGGAGAGGCGGATGTAGGAGACAAGAGAGGCGGATGACAGGAGACGGGAGAGGCGGATGCGAGATGTAGGAAGTGGGAGACGGACAACGGGAGATGGGAGAGGTGGACGCAGAATGCGGCAGGTGGGAGGCGGGCAATGGGAGATGGGAGGTGGGAGACTTCGGTGAGGGCGAGGGCGAGGGCGGGTTGGATGACATAGAGGGTGATGCCCAGGATACGCTAGACGACAAGGAGGGTGATACCGGCTACCGCAAGGGTGGGCTGGACGATGACAGCAAGTAGCATGGACAACGTAAATTTTCTTCCCTTGGTTTTTTGCCCAAATCTGGCGGAAGCCAAAATGAGAGAAAAACAAAAAAAATTTCCCTCAATTTTTTTCCATTCCCTCATCTTTTCCCTCCAATGAAACGAGAGAATATTTTTTTCCTCCCCTCCTCTTTTCTCTCCAAAGAAATAGGCTATAAAGCTTCCTATCTTAACTCTATAATTTTCAATTTAAATCAAATTAAGTCAAATCCAACCAAAAATTTTAGATTAGTATAAAATCGATATTAATACATTTCAATTCAATTTCTGTTTGCATTTTTTTTAAAAAAAAATTTAGTCAACTTAAATTGCTTCAATTAAATTAGTGTAGAATTAACTCAAATGAACAACCCTAAAATACTAAATAAGTAAACTGCTAATAAGCGGTCATCATCTTATATTAGGTATTTCCAACTAATTAATAGAGTATTATTTTCATATAATTTGGTTTAGATACACTTGGGGGCCTTTAGTGCAACTTTTTAGCTATTTTTATTATGCGTAAAAGTAGATTTTTAGAAGTTTGGGTGTTAAGTTACTAGCTTATGGGTTTAAAACCTAGAAGCAACTGCTTCCCTGAGAAATTGCGGCCCCTCTGCTTCTAGCTGGTTAAAGCTACCGATTGGTCAAAATATGTATTTTATCCAAACACTTTCAAACATTATTAACCAACTATTTTTTAATTAGCACTTTTTTAACTAGTAAAAATTAAAAATTTTAACTATACCAAACGGCCCTTAGTTGTTATGTTAATCATTTGATTATTCAATAATTTATCTAAGTTTGGCATGTATCAAATTATTATTATTTATATTACCTTTGTATATTCTACGTTGGTAACGGCCAAGTAGGAAAAATGTCAAAAGCTACACTACACATCTCAAGACAAGTACCAACGACACATTTAGATAAAAAAAATTTATAGAACCAAGTCAAACATTTACAAAAGGAAGACCAAATGTTGATCTTTGGGTAGTCGCACAAGCCGCCCATTTTGACGTTTGAGGAGTCTCCCATCTTTCTTGATGAGAATGGCCATGCTGTCGTCGATCTATTCAACCCCAACCACCTCCAATGCTGGTAACGAAGCTTCCCTTTCATCTATTATGTTTGACTTGATTCTAAGTTAAAGATCCATTAACATATAGATTTATTAACTTGCAAACCCATTAAGGGGAGTTTTATAAGAAAAACAAATTATTGCAAATTTAGAATTTTTTTATTGTGAATTTTGTTAAGGGCCAGCATCATAACCGTGTAGCTTCGTCTCATCATGAGGAAGCTACACTTCCAATACTGGTAACAAAGCTACACGTCAAATTTTGTTAATTGAATATGAGGATCTATTATTAGATCAGCATCATAACCGACAGACACAATCATCTTCTGATTGAATATATGCGCATATTACTTATTGTCTTTAATCTTGATCGATTTAATTACTGCAAATTCTCCTGCTATTGCATTAGTTACTGTGCGTCGGGATTATATCGTACCTTCTATTTATATTATTTATTTATATTTTGCCTGCTAGTTAATATCATCATGCATATTTGCAATATATTAACCTGTTTTACGTAATTGGAATTACATATTAAAATTTTATTGTTCATATTAATTACAATAAATCTTAATTATTTTTTTTGAACAAAACTAAATGACCAATGAAGATAACTCATCTTTAAAATCTAAAAAAATTATCTATAATTAGATTTTGCCGATGGAAAGAGCAAATGAAAGTATGACTATTAACCCCAGGGCTAATAAGTATCATTGGGATAGAATACCCATTTCATAAAATATCAAATCATAAATATCCTTCTTCCTCATACTCTATAACTAATAAATCAGAATCAGTCATTTAAGTGTAAATTCAGAATTCTGAGCTGCCTCTCAAATATACTATATAAAACATATAGAAAATATAAAAGAGCTAAAGAAATTTAGACAACCCTTCGAGACACTTATTTAAACAATAATAAAGGTGTGAAGACATTCATAACTTTGAACTTTAATAAATTCCAAAAGTTGAGAAATGAAGTACAAATAAGTGGTTATGTCCTTAGTGAAACTTTCATAATCACATTCCTTCTTGAGAAACGGCCTCTATCTTGGCTCAAATTTGTGTAGGATCTCGAGAGGCCAATTAATTTAAACTTTATAAAGGAAGTAATTGAAACAATCAAGACAGAGGATTAATTCAGACAATGAGAATCCAAATCTGATCAATCCAGAAATACGATACATCTCACAAAATCCAGTAGCCTTTCCCTCAACCTCTAAAAGTAAAAAATTTAAGCATAAGAAATTTCAAAAACAAAAAGGCAAAGATCCTAGAACCAACCCAAACCCAAGTAAAAAAATTCAAAAAAATCAAGGAAATAAAAAAGTACTAAAAGGTAGATTCTGCTATGTATACGAAAGAGACAACGACCTTGCCTCGAATTGCTTTATAGAAAAACCCAAAGGGGCATCTTCCAAGAACAAGAATAAGAACAAAACCAGTCATGGCAAACCTAAAGTAAATATGGTTGAAGATCAACTTGCCTCCACATCTTAATGAAGGGAAGATTACCAAGATTTCCTTTGGGGGGGGGGGGGGGGGGGTGTTGGGGGGCCTCCAGGTGAGTTCCTCAACTCAACTCCTTCAGCAAACTTGCTTGGAGTGATGAAGGAGGGAAAAGAGGTGAATTCGGTGCAGTGGGAAAGGCAGGAACAAATGAGTCTCGGCAACTCAACACAACACAGTTTTTCCTTAAAATTGCTCATAGAATGGAGACTACTATCCCAAAACCAAGTATAAGGACTGAAAACATTCCCCCTCAACATTACACTCCCCCCACATAAGACAAAATTCATAAACTGCTGGTGTAAACAAGATGCTATCGCAAATGCAGATTGTCTTCATTTGGTGATGCAACTCGCGTATGGGCTGTAACATAGCAGGTTTCCTCCTTGGCTGCTAGCTGGACTCCCTTCCTTGCGCATGGTAGACAACTCCCTGATTTTGTGGTGGCTTGTTGTGTGCTGAAGCTGGGCAGGATGTTGACCATTTATGCTGCTTGATTGTTGTTGAAGCTGGACAACAAGTGGGCTGGTCTTTAGGCTGCTCAATTGGGCTGAATGTGGGCTTTGTGGGAGTTGCAATCTTGCTGGCTTGTGGCTTGATATTGAGATTGGTTTTTAGGCTGCTCAATTGGGCTGAGTGTTGACTTTGTTGGAGTTGCAACCTTGCTGAATTTGGCTTGAGATTGACTTCAGTTGAGGCTTGGATAATGAGGGGACAAGGTGCCTTGTATAAGTACATGGACTCAAGCCTAGACTATTGCAACCTACTATATTATCTAGAAAAGTAAACAACTTTAAAGAAAAACAAGCTCCTAGTCTACCCCTAGGCACATGAAATGCTACAAAATGTTGAAATGTAAAAGACAAGATCAAAATACATTAAGTTCTCAAAATTGGAGATCTTCAATGAGATACTCCTGCATCACATCTTCTCTAAGGTTAATCTCCTGCTCCATATTATTAATCTAACTTACCACGATTCTAATTGGTGGTTCGACATTGGTGCAATGTACACATATGTTTTAACTGAATGTGGTTTACTTCCTACCAGGACTCAAGTGGAGAAAGTATAATTATGGGGAACAGATCATCTGTAGTGGTACTTGGTCAAGGGCAAGTCATCTTGAAGTTCACTTTTCGAAAGACACTCACTTTGAATAATGTATACCATATACCCAAGATATGTAGGAATTTGATTAATTGGATATTACTTAATCAAATATGGTCTTAAAATTGTACTAGACGCTAATAAAGTTATAATATCCAAACTAAACTTATTTTTTGGAACTAGTTCACTTATAATGGACTATTTAAATTAAATTTTATTCTTTTTAATGTTGAGTCTGATTATTCAATTGTTTTACACAATAAAAATAGTGATACTTGGCATGGTAGACTAGGACATGTGAATTTCAAATAGTTGTCTAGAATGGGTTATCTAGGATTAATTCCTAGACCTAATTCTATCACTAACGAAAAAAATTTGAAGTATGCTCTTAATAGGTCCCGTAAGTGGATGGGTTATCGAAATAGTAAAATATCAATCCCACATGGACAAATGGTTAAATATGAATAGATTTAAATCTTACTAGCTAGACAGATATTAAATAGTTGAAATCATTCAAATTACTAACTTAAGCAGACAGTACGAATGACAGCAACAAACAACTCTAGGGTAAAAGATATATAATAATAGAATAGGGATATGAGGTCACCATGCTATTGTCGAGTGTATGAATGATCTACTATCAATGTTATAGCCCTAATTAGTTTAAAGGAATCTATAGAATGGTACCGGTTGCCCCCTTTTAGCAATACAACCTAGTATCTACTCGAAGTGACCTCCTACTTTTGTAGCTTGTCACCTTGAAATAGACCCAACTCTAGTGTAGAAGCTATATAATGATAGAATAGGATATGAGGTCACCATACTGTGGTCGAGTGTAGGAATAATCTACTATCAATGTTATCACCCTAGCAAGTTTAAAGGAATTCGTCAAATGATACAGGTTGCCCCCTTTCAGCAATACAACTCGATATCTACTTGAAGTGATCTACTTTTTGTGGCTTGTCACCTCGAAATAGACCCAACTGTAGGGTAGAAGCTACGTAATGATAGAATAGTATTATGGGGTCACTATGCTGTCGTCGAGTATAGGAATAATCTACTATCAATGTTATCACATTAACAACTTTAAAGGAATATATCGAATGGTACAGATTGCCCCTTTTTGGTAGTACAACCCAGTATCTACTCAAAGTGACCTCCTACTTTGGTGGCTTGTCACTTCGAAACAGATCCAATAAGCAAAGGATGGATAGGATAGTTCCTTCAAATGAATCGACTCTACCTTTGTGGTCTGATTTATGATTTATTTGTTCAATCTATGGGTTTTCCAATATTTTGACTAGTCTTTCGATCCTATTCACAACCTCTAAGATCATGCACGACTTGGTCAATATCATACAAGCAATAAGTATAACAAAGATTAAATAAACTTAACTAGATTTTACAATATGTATTGAAAAGATTCATTTCATACACAAGAATTAAAAACATATTTACCCCCAAATGCCTAGTCAATTTTAGCTTAAAATTTCTAAGGTAATTATTCACATACAAGCTCAAGAGATGTTTATACAATAAAATCCCTATAAAAATATCTAGGAGATCAAGATTTAGAAATTCCCCAAGCAAATACAGATATATGAGATGATATTCAATTGGTAGAAGGTCTTGCAAAGTGAAACAAAGCTCGAGACATGATCTTCTTTGATGCAGCTACAATAAGAGGGTTGGTCCTTAGTCTCGTACTCTACGGTGTTTACACAATGCACAAAAAATGTGATAGGGTCTTGAGACGAGGGAAGTAAAATGCTCGGAAAGTGCAGCGAGAAACATGAAGAAATCCACAGCGAATTCGTTTCGGGGCAACACTAATACAAGGAAAAGCCACGACACTCAAATCTATAAAATTTGCTCACTAACCTCTTAGCAAATTTAAGCTTAAGCGCATCACATCTTTAGTGGTTCAGCGGATCGATGGGGCTCAGCTCTCACGCCTATGCGCCTGAAAACACACCAAAGAATAAGAATGATCATTCCACTCCTCCGATGCACGAATACTCGTGGATGAAGGAGGAGGAAGGTGAAAGCACAGCGAAAAAGACTTAGCAAAATTCAAAAACATGCGAACTTGACCCACCGGAGGCGGTGGGATTTACTTCTTATAAAGCTGAAAAACGCACTTCTGAGTCGAGGCACCGACCACGACTCTTACAAGCTTCGGAATCGAGGCACCGACCACAATCTCCTAAGTTGGAGCACTCTGCTCACTATGAGAACTCTACCAATACTAGAGAACTAAAAAACTAAGGCTATCCCATCCTCTTCTATTATAGGATAAGAGGGAAGGGAACAAGACAAAACAGAAATCTTAACAACTACCTACTCTTGCAGCCCCAAAAGTGGTCAAGCTGTACTAAGAGACAAAATGAAATAAACTTCTACCAACTAAAGTGAAGCTAACATATGTCCATGATTCTTGTCCTCGTACGGTTGCGGTGACGACTAGATGAGCTCGGAGCACGCCACGACAAAGCATAAGAATTTGAAAATCGTGGGTTGATTCATCACAGTTGAAGCGTGCTCTTGGGCCATGTTATTGAGGTGATTGTGATATCCGTCTTGGGCCAGGCCTTCAGAAGGTTGAGTTGTGAGACCCATGGGTTGGATGACTTCGGTGTGGACCGAAAGCGGGCTGATGACTCCTACATATGATTCGGTGGTTGACTTGAGTGTTGGGATCGCCGGATTACCACCTTGTTGGGCTCCCTTGGGTTCTCCTTGGATGGATGAACGTGGTAGAGAGGGTTGTGCATGTCAAAATGGAGTCGCCGAGGTGAAACGGAGCCATCAGGGGTGTTCACGGCCTAGCCATGATGGCGCTCACGGCTGCAGTGGAGTCTGCCGTGGCGTTCATGGCTGGGCCGTGATGATGATCACGCCCATGCTTTTGTTCATGTTTGGGATCCACGGTTTTCTGGAATTTCATCGAAGTAATCATGACCTGGCCATGATGGTCTTCATGGCCGTGATCGGAATCTAGGAATGGGTAGTGTTCGTACTCTGCATCACGATCAGAGTCATCGAAATCCGCCGAGGCATTCATGGCCTAACTGTGATGGTGTTCATGGCTGTGACCGTGTTTGCATCTAAAATCACCATTTTTTTCGATTTTTGCCGAGGTGATCACGGCCTGCCCGTGATCACATTCACGCCCGTGCTTATAATCATCGAATTTAGCCGAGGTGATCATGTCTTGGCCCTCCTAGCCATGTCTGGGCGCACACCCATGCTTGTGTTCGCCAGGGCCCGTCATGCCCATGACAGTGGTCATGGCTTGGTTGTGACGGTCTCGTAGAAAAATTTTGGGGGTGTTTTTCTACTTAGATTTTTCCCCTTTTCGGTGCTTGTCTTCTCCTGCATCATTCTTCCTCCTTGAAGTTGTTGTTGCCTCAACCTTAATAGTAGCAATCTTCTCCCTCTTTTGGGTTCTAAAACCTCCTTTTAAACCCTCCTAAACATTTAGGAGGTTTTTCTTTAGTACCTCCCCTTCAATTTCTCTTCAAAAACCTAAAAAAAGGGAATAAAAATCAGAAAACATGAGTTTGGGGGTAGACACAATCACAGGTGTGATCTTAAACATAAGTCACCTATGATTCATTCTGTTCATTTCTGCTTGCTAGAATCATTAGTGCGATTTAAAACACATGCCTCCTGTTATCCTTTTTGTGCATTTTGGCCACTAAAATCATAAGTGCGATAAGAAGGGAAGTCGAATGTGATCTTCTCGGTGGATTCTCAGACTCGGCTAGGTGGAATCACACCTGTGATCTAAATCACAGATTGGTGAGATTTACTCTGAACTTCAAATTTATTCAAAATAGTTAAGGAGCTTCATCTTGGCATTAGGAATTCTCTAGTGGCATTGGATTCTTTAAATTCACTCTATTTTGGCTCAATTATCCTGAAATGTCATAAGAAATAGAAAAGTGTAGATTCCGAATAAATTGCAAAATGTGAAGCCTAATAAGATATAAAAGTTATGCATTCAAGATTACATTGACAATAAAATTACATTGGAAATCCTATATAATTAAGAGTGAATGTGTGATTTAAAACACAAGCTACTTGTGATCCTTTATGTGAATTTGGGCCACTAAAATCATATGTGCAATAAGAAGAGAGGTCGAATGTGATCTTTTTGATGAATTCTTAGACTCGGCTAGGTGGAACCATACTCATGATCTAAATCATGAGTTGGGTGCGAATTTACTGCGAACTTCAAATTTGCTAAAAATTGTTAAGGAACTTCATCTTAGCATTAGGAATTTTCCAATGGCATCAGATTCTTTAGATTCACCCTATTCTGGCTCAATTATCCTAAAATGCCACAAGAAATAGAAAAGTATAAATTCTAAATAAATTGCAAGCAGTCAAGCCTAATAAGATATAAAAGCTATGTATTAAGGATTAAATTGACAATAAAATCACATTGAAAATCCTATATAAATAAGAGTGAATGAGCCGTTTGAAGCACAAACTACCTATGATCCTTTCTGTGCATTTCGGCCACTAAAATCAAAAGTGCGATAAGAAGGGAGGTCGAATGTGACCTTCTCGGTGGATTCTCAAACTCAACTAGGTGGAATCACACACCCGTGATTTGAATCACGATTTGGGTGTGATTTTACTGCGAATTTCAAATTTGCTAAAAAATTGTTAAGGAACTTCGTCTTGGCATTAGGAATTCTCCAATGACATCGGATTCTTTAGATTCACCCTATTTTTGCTTGATTATCCTGAAATGCCACAAAAAAAAAAATAAAAAAGTGTAGATTCTGAATAAATTGCAAGAAGTCAAGTCTAATAAGATGTAAAAGCTATGCATTCGGGATTAAATTAATAATAAAATCATATTAAAAATCCTATATACTGATATATATGATTAATATAATATATAATAATAATAATAATAAATATTTTTAATTATAGTTATTAATTATTAAGCTTCTAAATTAATAAAATTAGATAAATATTTTTAATTATAATATATATATATATATATATATATATATATATATATATATATATATATATAATATTATATGGTAACTATATATGTAATTATAACTTTAATATATACTACTAATTAATATTAAATATATTGCTGTAAATATTACACCTATTATAATTTATTTATTTGATATTGTTAATTATTTTAATTAATATATTAGTTAATATATAAATTAATAATTTTATAAACTTATTTCATAATATTATAAAAATTAATTATTATTTTATATTAAAAATAGTTATTATATGAATATATAATTTGAACAAAATATAATTTTATAACTTAATTGTATTATTTAAAATTTAAAATAACACTAACTAACAATATAATAGCTCTACCAAATAGTGGTAAAAACAGTCACAACACAATTGTATTAACAAAAAATTGCCAAACGAAAGGAGTCTTAGTCCACTTGCTTTCTCTATGGCAATGAAGATACGAAATGCTGGAGGGAGTTTAAAAACTTTGTGAGCCCGTTTCTTTATAAAAATACATAATTAAAAAATATGTTTTAATTATATTTTTCAGGTATTTCATATAAGTATAACTATTTTAAAAATGGAATATATATATATATATATATATATATATATATATATATTACGCAAGGTAAAGGATACATAGACAGGATTAAGGGCCTAGTTGACTCATTATCATCCAGTTTTAGCTCAACTTTTGAGGCGATAATCAACTTAAAAGTTAGAAAAGCTGGAAAATATAGCTCTTAAACTTTAGCTTTTATTATTCTCAACTTCCATGCTCACCCATACTATAGCAAAGCCAAACAGACCCTAAGTATTTTTTTTTTCATTTGCATCGTTGGTGTTGTTATTGGACTCGAAGATTTTGCTAACAAGTCCGAGCATAAATTTCACTTAGCAAGATAAATTGTCTTGGGAGGGAGCCTTGTTTGGGTGGCTCTCTATCCAAAGCAGCATACCGCTTTCTTATGAATGCTAATTTCAACACTGAGAATCTTTGGAAGGGTTGGAAATTCCTATGGAGTTTGTGTGTTACCCCGAAAATTAAGTTTTTTGGCTGGCAACTTCTTCTCCATAAGCTTCCGACTTCTCACTTTTTAGATCTTATTGGAATCCAAGATACTAAGGTTTGTTGCTTCTGTTCTGACGGGCCTGATGATATCGACCACTTTTTCTTTGCATGTCCTGCGATTGATTCTATCTGGCATTATTTATCGTTTAACTGCGGTTTAAAATTTCACTTGCGCAATTCCTGGTTCACCGGTAGTTGGATTTTTGAACTTAAACATACTGCTGCTTCTTTAATTGTAACCACTTGCTGGAATATTTGGAAAGCTCGAAACTCGTTTTTCTTCAGTGGAATTAAGCCGGTTCCTCTTAATATTCTTCGTTTATCCCTAATTGAATTTACTGACTTGCTCCATGTTTGTTCTTCTGAGGAACTTAATGTCACCCTTGACAGAAGGCTTTGATGCTGGATCAAACCCCCTCCTGGTTATTTGACGGTCAATGTGGATGGCTCCTGGCTGGTCAACTATGAGAAAAGAGGTTTGGGCTATGTGCTTCGTGATGATCAAGGATTCTGTAGCCTAGCTGTTTCCGCCTATGCTGCGACCACCTCTGCACTCCTTGTGGAGCTCATGGCGATTAAATCGGCTTTAGGCTACCTGCACTCCCACGTTGGTTTTGCCGATAGAAATATTATCGTGGAATCGGATTGCAAAACTGTCATTCTCCTCATTAATGGTCAGGAGCAATCAACTGATCAAGCTTGTAATGCAATTCTATTTGAGATCAAATTCCTTATGCATGGATTGAAGAACTGCAATCTTGTGCATGTACCTAGTGTCACGCCCCGGCGGAAGCCGGCTATTTCTAGCTCAGGGTTCCCCAGGGAGTAACAATATTGATAGGAACCAGAGAACTACAATAATCCAATATCATTTATTTGATAAACAATCCAATCTTAACATCTACAGTTTTATAACACAATATCTGAATACAACTATCCAAATTATCAACTGAATAAAATACAAAAGGCATCTATCTCAACTCGGGCTGGTATCTGCTATCTACTCTATCCCTCCCAGAAGTTAACTCTGTACCTGGAAGAGAAACAAAGGGAGTTAGCAGAAATACTAAGTAGGAATCAACAAACATGGTGAGGGAATCAAATAACAGGATAATACAATAACTGAAACAACGATATACAAATAATATAAGAATGTCGTGCAAATCATCAAGCTGGCCAACAGATCTCACTTAAGAGCCGCACTCATTTGCAGAGTGTTTCCACTATTGCTCATGCAATGGAACGACTGTCCTAAACAGCCCGGAGTGTTGCGTCCAACACTGACATCCGTAGTATTGTCCTTAAGACAACTGGCGATGCCGTACCGGCATCTCAGATAGTCCGATGCGCGTCGGAACTATAACTCAGATAAATAGGCCACTGGAGAATAAATCATCCAGGTCAGCGGTCAAAATATATCACGACTTTATCATCTCAGATTTATAACGGTTCCACACACTTATGTGTCAATATCACAGATACACAATTGTTCAACCAAGCTCATAAGCCAATATATCAGATATCTCAAAATAGGTTTGTTAACCATTTATACAGAAGCAGAATATGACCAAATAAACAAGATAAACGAGGTCAACTGAATTACAGAAACAAATCAAGCAGATGAAGCAATCAAATATCAGTGTCAATCAATTCTATCATATGCATCATATATCAAACAAAAGGATTAAGTAGCAAATCCTATTATTGACACTGTAAGAAAGGAGTAGGGTAAGATTCCTACCTCAATCGCTGTTATTCTGAATCCTTTTGAAAAGTCAATAATTGTTTATCAACGATGCAAGCCGATTATTGGATTAATCACTCTGAAACATGAATTTGTACATGAACTCTATTAATAATTATTCTAACTTGGAAACCAAGACTACCAAAATGTAGAACGTAACCCTAAACTTAGAGAACCACTCTTAGATCATATGAACCGAACCTAAAACCCACTGAACCGGACAGAATTGCACTGAACCGATCAAATTCACCCTAAACCAAGTTAAATCGAGACTTCTAACTTCAATTACACAAATTATAAACCTCTTCTAAAGCTATACAGACTACCATTAGATAGGAAATTTAATTACCTTTTCAACGACTACCTGAACCGGCCCGGATTCGACCGAATCGGGGTCGAACCGGTCGAAATTCAATTACTGACCCAAACTGGAATTGAACCGCTCGGTCCGGTTCAAATCAATTTCAAAACAGCCGATGGTTTATTTCAAAATAAACCGAACCCAAAACTTAAATAAAACTCGAACCGGTTTAAATCGATTTCAATATAGCCGACGGTTTATTTCTAAATAAACCGCCAAACCCTAAAATCGAACCTGGTCCAGCCATTCGAACCGCGCCGCCCGACCGCCGCCGCGCAAGGCTGCCAGACTCGCGTCCGCTACTTGCGCCGGCGAGCTCGCGAGAACGCGTCGAACATCAGATCGACTCCAAATTTCTCCAGAAGATTTATAACAACGAAACGAAGCTCCTCGACGAACTTCGGAGAGATTTCGACGCCCGGTCGAAGCTCTCGAAATAGACGAAAGTATCGACGGTGGCGCCGCCGCCGTCGATACTCAAAACTCAACCAAAGCCCAACAGAACTTCACGAAAGCAGCAGGAAAGAAGGAATACCTCACTGCGACGATGTATCGAAGCCCAGAACACAGAGATCGCCGTCGATGAAGGTGCTGGATGGCTGGAACACGAGGCGGCGCCGCTAGAACTCCGGCGACTGGTTCGAGTGCTATTTCTCCTTCCTGGCGGCGCGTCGAGGGGTGAAGATGTTCCAGGGTTCGAATCTTATCAACGAGAGCAGAAGCCCCATTATATAGAGGCAAGATGCGTTCCATACGGCGAGAACGCGGCGGCGACGAAATCGCCGAGATCCGCGGGGAAGACGACGAGTTCGCTCATCGCCCTAATTTAAACCAAACATCAAATAAATAAAATCCTCAGCGTTTTAATATTAAAACGCGAATTACCCCGATGGTTAGGCGGCGAAGATTTGTTACGCGCGACGTGGGTTCGATTCCCCGCGAGCGCAAAATCAAAGTTTTGATTAAAAACTTAATTTTTTTAACCCTTTTAAAATTCTGAAAAATTTTATAAAAATCATAAAAATTCCAAAATAACTTTCTGAATTTTAAAAAATTAAATTTATAAAATTTAGGTTATAACACCTAGAGAAACTAATAGGGCAGCCAACTGGCTGGCTCATTTTGCCTCCTTCTCTTGCTTATGTAATTTCTAGACATGTAGCTATCCTCCAGATCTCAGTTGTATTTTGGTCTCCGATCAAGGAGACTCTTTTGAGTAATATATTTTGAGTAATATATAGTTGTTTTTTTTTAAAGAAAAAAAGATAAATTGTCTTGAACAAATCTTCAATAAAATACTTGCTAAAAATGGAAGGTGAATCCAAAACATAAATTGACATGGAAGCACTTTTCGACGTGTTCAGTGGCGTTTAACACAAACTACGAGCATCAGACAAACAGAGATCCAATCATCACAGTTGTAGCTTCTCCCCTAATGCGTATACGACCGCTCTCCGCCGCCATTTGAAGATCTAGTCGCCCTCCCCTCGGAGACGCCTATATTAATAGGAAAAGAAATATTTGAAGCATAAAGAAAAAATAGGCTAAAAAAAGTAATTTTTTTAAGAGGCTAATACCATGTAAGCAACGAGGTTGTCTTTTCCCAATTTTTTACTCCAATAGGGCGCTAGGGCGCAATGTGCACTTCCACAAACAGGATCCTGTGTGACAAAAAGATATTATCAGAAAAAATCATACGCACAAGCTCTTAATCTGCAAGACAATGTCCTTGTCAGCCGATGCACATGCCATATATAAAATCAATTCCACAGCAGTTTATCACCCGAAGTAGATTTCAATTAATAAAGAAATGAATCGTTAGTTTCTCATAGATCTGAATAAAAAGTTTTAATATCAGTATGTATCAATGTACCAGGTGTATCATCACAAAAATGTTTGAATACTGAGTGTACCAATACAAAAGATCTGTATGCTGACCAAGTATTCTTCACTGTACAGACCGAGACTAATTATAAAAACAATGGCCTGAATAGTACCTCATTGATTCCGAACTTTGGACAGAAGAAACGAGTAAAAAAGTCAAATCCAGATCCAGCAGGAGCAGGTGCTGTGACAATAAGGCCTCTTCCAGCGCACTTCTTTATCTCTTCGTAGTTTGGATGCAAATCAACAATCTCCTTAGCTGAACAAAGTTCCACCTAGCAAGCAAAGTTGCAGTTCCTTTAAGTTTGCAAAAAATTCCAATTCCATTGAACAAAAAACAAATCATAAAAATGAAATGATACTCAAGTGTTAACAGATGGATAACATATGAAGAATGACAGACTTTAGAATCTTGTCATTGCCAAAAAGGAAATTAGGCTTACAATGAGGTCATGAGCAGTGGTGGTTTTGTGAAGACTGATAATTGATGCACCATTCAATGTCTCAGGAATCAGTGGTGCCTCTGCTCCATCACACCCTACAATTGGAATCACTGGAAAATCCAACTCAACAGAAAATTTCTCATCTTCTTTGGCCGGAGAGAAACTAGACATGACTAAATCATTGGATTGGATGACTTTCTTTGCTGTTAGAGTTCCGAACATCGAATCAAACTCGATTAATCCACCATTTACAAGACCAGATGTCCAAAGAAAATGTGCAGCTGCTAGAGTTGCATGCCCACAGAGATTCATCTGCATCAAGGAAAAAAAACCTAGAGTCAATACCAAACATCGTGTTAAAGCGAGGTTCAAAATCAAACAAACTTTCAGGGCTGCTCATGAATTCAAGTAAAGGAATCACGCCAACCATTTTTGTATTAACGAGGGACTTAATGGAGTGATGAAATGGACAAAGATTTGACCTCTGCGACGGGAGTGAACCACCGCAGGCTGAACCTAGGCTCGGAGGAGTCCGCGGAGGCGGCGCGAGAGACGAAGGCGGTCGCCGGGGTGTTGAACTCCGCCGCCACCGATTGCATCCACGCCTCGTCCTCCGGCGAGTCGAGGAGGCACACGGCCGCGGGATTCCCCTTGAAGGGCGAACCCGTGAACGCGTCGATCTGAACGCAGCAAGACATCGACTGAGCTGCTTGATGGCCATTGAGCTCATAGACAGCATCAATGAAACGGGGTTGGGGGAAAGAGGGCACTCACCACGGCGTATCTCACCCTTCTTGTCGCCATTGAAGCTCGAAACGGAGGGGCGTCGGCAGGCAGAGGAAGAAGCGATTCAGTAGAGTGATGGAACGGAGGGAGCGGGGAGGCTTGCACTTAAGTGCGCGGCAGACGAGCAGAAAGCTGACGAGCAGAAAGCTTGATGGCCAAGGAAACGAAGTCAACATCCGAGGAGTAGTTACGGCCGCCTGGCGCCTGCTCTCCGAAGCACGTAGGAAACAAGTGCTGCCTGCCTGAATCCATTTGTTTAAGTAGTATATCTCTTGGTCCTTTCAAAATTTTCTCTTTATTCCCTCGATTATTAGGCAGTGGTCCATTCATTTCTACTCTTTATTAATACTTCATCATATTATGACCATTGACATATCGTTTTGTAATAATTCTAGTCGGAATTAATTTTTGAATATATCGTTTTATATTAATTTTAGGCGTTGAAATATTCATAATTAGCCCTAATCGTCTTTTTAAAGTAAAAATTTATGCTAGTCGGATGGGATATGAATATCTTTTAACCTTTTTATTTATTAGAATTATACATTTAGATAAAAAATTATATAAACCCATATCAAATAATTATTAAATAACCCATGTCAAATAATTGTATTCTCAATCGGAAGATCGTAGAGGTGGCCAGGTCTCCTCCTTCAGGACCTTCATCTATTCTAATTGTCAGGCTTGATTCAGGCCAGTTCTCAAGCCTGTTCAGCCCAAAGCCCACCATGCCAAGAAGCAGCCCAAGCCCACACGAAGTATCTAAAAGCGGAGGAATTTTGTGGTCAACATCCAATGTTGACTTTCCCAAATCAACGCAGTCGGCATCTTCCCCGAGCCGTGCGCACGTGACGCGAGCTGCGGACGCGACATCTCCGCGAGGAACGGGCAACGACGACATAGCGTCTTCCTCTTCAACTTAGGACGCAGCTTCCGACAGAGCCTTCGGCAAGAGTTGCGGACGCGGCTGCCAGATTGGGTTTGAGGACAAAGGGCGGTGGACGCCCAAAAGGGGATGCGATCGAGTAGAAAGATCGTAAGAGGCGAGCGGCGCCTCTTCTATAAAGATCGATGGGGATCGATCTTCGTGAGTAGAAAATGATCTCCATCACCACCGGCGAAGCTGAGGGCAACAGCCGAGAGAGAACGACGGGAGTTTTCGGGGTGAGGAGTTTTAGTGACTGTAGTTGGCGACGACCGACGAAGGAGGGCCGGGGGCGCCGTGACCAGGGGGTCAACGGCGACAATAGAGGAGATATTCTGTAAGCTTATTTTGAGGTGAAATAAAGGCTTCCTTCCTCCTCCACCATTCTCCCCTATTTATGGATTTGGCGGCGACTTCCGGGCGAACCACGACAACAGGCGGCTGCCAGACGACGTCTCGAAGGACCAAGGGGAAGCGGGCGGCTTATTCCCTCCTTCGGCGACAAGTTCCGGGAAGAAGGCGCGGCGGCGCTCGAGCCAGGCGGTAGACGAAGCTTGGTGAAGACGATGCGAGAAGGAGTTGCTGTGTCGATTTTGAACGGGTCAAAATCGACGCAGAATTACAGCGGCGAGAAATCGATTTCACGGCTGGCGTCTCGCTGACGTCAGCAAGGGAGATTTTCGAGCGAAGGTGAATTTTGACTCTACTTAGGCCATGTATACTTGCACGGACGGAAAAATAGAGGGAAGGGAAAAAATAAAGGAAAGGAAAACGTGAAGGATGGAAATAGAATCACGTGAAAGACACGTGACCTATTTCCTGTAAACGAGAAAGATCCGTGCGGCGACAAGCATCGAGCTCGCCCAGCCAAGGAGCGGGCGAGCAACGAGCTTGGCAGGCCGATGAGCGGCTATGGCAGAGGGCTTGGCCGGCGAGCGGCTGCGGCGGAGGGTTTGGCTGGCGAGCGGCTGTACCTGTACCCCATCGCTGCCGCGTAAGCCCGCTTGTTCCCCTCGGTCGCCGCCCTAACTCCTTTGAACGACCGCCTCCGCCGTAGTGCGCCTCCATCGCCCTCCTCGGAAAAGCTAACCATCGCGATCCTCTGGGGCTACCTCACTGCGCTTTCGTCCGAAGGCGTTAGCGCCGCGGAGGATGACTGCGGTGGTGCGGAGGGAGGCCAGGGCGAGGAGTAGGGCACCAGCGTAGATGAGCCAAAGCCGCCTGTTGGGTGGGCGATGCTTTGAACACCGAATCCGGTGACAAGGAAAGCTTTCCGGAGCGATAGGCAAAGCTTTCCGGTGTCGAGCGGCTGCGAAGGGCGACGAGGACGCGTGAGTTTTGTTTATCCGCCCGATTTGGGCGGATGATAAATCAGTGGAAAAAGACTCCATTATCCATCCTATTTTCCTTTCAATAATATCCGTCCGCTGAAGTAAACGATGGAAAATTGATTAATCCATCCGCCCCTTCCTATTTTCCGTCCAAGTATACATAGCCTTAGGGTTTTCGCTCGTTTTTACTTTGGGGATAAATTTTAGACGGCTAGGGTTAGGGTTTTCATTTTGGGGCGATTCTGCACCCGGAGAAAACCTAATCTGAGCGTAAGTTCACGCTCTGATGTTCCGCCGGACGACCCTAAGACAATGGTTAAGCACCAGTTTAGGGTTGATCCGATCGGGGCGTGACACTAATGGTCTTGTTGATTTGGGCTTCTTGGGCAATCCTTTCACTTGGACGAATAATAGAACTGGTCAAGCCAAAATTCTCTCTCGTATTGATCGTGCTTTTGCCTCGCCTACCTGGCTTGACATGTTTGGTTTCTCGTCGGTTAGGCATCTTGTTAGAGGTGTTTTCGATCACGCCCCTCTTTGCATTCAGCTTAGGAACTCTATTAAATCCCACTCTAAGCTATTCAGATATCAATCTTTTTGGAATGATTATGAGGAGGCTCACTCCATTATATCTAATATTTTGTCCCATTCTTCCTTCGAGGATTCCATGACCTTGATTTTGTTCGTCGGCTAAAGTTCATCTGCCAAGATCTTGCCTTTTGGAATCGTCACAAAATTGGCAAGCTCGAGGATGCTCTTGCCAACACCAATGCTCAAATCTCTGCTCTTCAAGGTAGGGAAGCTTGCAGGCCTCTCGCGCATGAGGAGCACCTTGATCTTTCTTCGCTTATTAATAAGTCTAAAGCTATTTCTCGGCAAATTAATCTCAAGTGGTGGACCTTAGCTAATTCCAAGTGGATTAAAGCTGGGGACTGCAATTCTAAACTCTTTCATCACTTGATTTCGCAAAAGATCTAGACAAAATCACATTATCTTGCTTAGCCTTGATAATGGTAATGTGACCTCTGACCCTGCATCAGATCTCTTAGAGCTTTCAGAATTTTTACTATAACCTTTGGAACTCTAACTCCTCCTGCATCAATCCTTCTTTGGTGGATCGCCTCCTTGATTCCCCTTCTCTTCTCAAGCTTAGCCAGCAGGTTGGTATCTCTCTATGTGCTTCTTTTAATATGGATGAGCTCTCTCATGTTGTCTCTAGCCTTGGTAAGGGTAAAAGTCCGGGTCCAGATGGTTTTACTGGCGAGTTTAATTCTAACTTCTGGTATTGTATCAAGGATGATTTTTTAAACTTCACGAACAGATTCCATTCCTCTCATGTCATCCCTAAGTAGGGCTGAGCATTCGGTAAAAATCGAAAACCAATTTACCGAAACCGAAAAACCTATTACCGAAATCGATACCGAACTTGGTATTTACCGATCGGTAAATCAATAAATTATCGATTAAAAAATATTAAAATATTATATAATTAATTTATTAAAATATTAAAATATTACCGATCGGTAAATCGGTAAATTCCTGATAAGAAATTAAAAATTAATAAATAAAAATTTATTTTTTATATATTAATATATATATCGGTAAATCGATAAATTACCGAACCAAAATTTTATTTACCGAACCGAAAATCGAATTACTTAAATATTATTACCGAACCGAAAACCAAAACCAAATTTACCGAACTGATTTACCGATTTACCGATCGGTAAATTCGGTAAAAACCGAATAGTGCTCAGCCCTATCCCTAAGGCTCTGTTTCCTACAAAGGATAGAAAGTTCTATAAAAAAGGAGAGATGTGAGGAAAGGAGAGCGAGGCGGATGGAAACTAGGGTACGCACGTGAAAGCAAAAAATCCCCTTCATTCATGACACGCAATGTGCGGCGCTTGTTGCCGAGCTCGCTGCCGCCTCTCTTCGCCGGACGGGGGAGAGATCACCGGGAGCCGAGCTTGCCGCCGCCTCTCATTGCTGGACAGGGAGAGATCGCCGGGAGCAGCGACAAGCTCGCCGCCGCGGTTTCAGAAGGCCGGGCTTCTACTCGTGTAGCAAGCTTGGACGGGAGCGCGAGCTTCTCCACCTCTCCTCGCCGGGAGCAGTGGCAAGCTTGGACGGGAGCAGCGACAAGCTCGGACGGGAGTAGCGCAAGCTTGGACGAGAGCAGCGGCAAGCTCGGCCAGAGGTGGGAGGCAAACGAGGGTTGAAGGCCGGAGGCTCGACAGGAGGCGGGACGCTCGGCAGGACACGGGGGCTCGGCAAGAGGTAGGAGGCGGGAGGTGGGAGGTAGGGTAGCTCGGCGGAAGGTGGAACGCAGGAGGCAGGAGGCTGGGGAGGAGGCAGGAGGGTCGGCAGGAGGTGGGGGAGGCTCGGTAGAAGGCCGGAGGCAGTGCAGGAGGCGGGAGTGTCGGCAGGAGGTGGGGAGGCTCAGTAGAAGGCTGGAGGCGGGGCAGGAGGCGGGAGGGTCGGCAGGAGGTGGGGGAGGCTCGGTAGAAGGCTGGAGGCGGATGAGACCTCGGGGAGCTCGGCTGGAGGTCGAAGAGCACATGGCGAGAGCTGGAGATAAGGAGAGAAGCGAAGAAATGAGCGGCGAACGAGTGATTGCTCACGATTGTGATTTCCGCCAAATTCATGCGGAATCAAAAACGGCAGAAATGAGTAGACTTTTCCCTCATTTTTTTTCCGTCCGTTACTTTCTATCCGTTGAAAGAAACAAGGGATAATACTGCTTTCCCTTCTGTCTGCTATGGAATCCGTTCTAGGAAACACAGCCTAAGGCTTGAGCGAGACTCATTTAATTTTCATTCCTAAGATTCAATCACCCTTGAGCATTAGAGACTTTTGTCCTATATCGCTTTGCAATGTTTCCTACCGCATTCTCTCTAAAGTCATTGCTAATAGGCTCAAGGTTGTCCTTCCCTCCATTACCCATGTTGAGCAATCGGCTTTCTTAAAAGGTCAAAGTATCCATGAGAATATTCTTACGGCTCAAGAGATGGTGCATTCGATGTTTCATTCGAAATGCAAGTTTCCTAAGGTCATTCTTAAAATTGACCTTGAAAAAGCCTTTGACTCCATGAGATGAGAGGCCATTTACTTGGCCATGCGAGCTTACAACTTACCTGACAAGATTATAGATTGGACTCGTGCTTGTGTTGAATCTCCCTCTTTTGCTTGCTTGATTAATGGCTCCCAGTCCTCCTTTTTCTCTAGTAAGCAGGGTATAAGACAAGGAGACCCTCTTTCTCCTTACCTCTTTGTTATGGTTGCTAATCTTTTGATTGTGCTTATGAAAGACTTTGTTAATAGCAAGCTCATTACTCCTTTCTTTTTCAAAAATCATTTCAGTCTTTCGCACCTTCTTTATGCGGATGATTTGCTTATGTGCTTCCATGCCAACCCTAAATCTTGCAGAAATATTCTCAAGTGTCTCCAGCAATTTCATGAACTCACTGGTTTAAAAGTCAAAATCCAAATTCCTCTCTCAAACTGTGCGGGTCACCTTATTGAACTCTACTATTTTATCTACCCCAATTCATGCTTTAACCACTTCTTGAATTCCTAGAAGTCACACTAAAATTTTCAATAAAATTTCTAGGCAATTCTTGTGGTTTAATGATTTTCCCAAAAGGAGCTTACATCTCATATCTTGGAACAATGTTATCTGTCCAAAAGAACAAGGTGGGCTTGGTATTAAGGATTTTTCTTTCCTCCGGGTGGCCATTCAGTGTAAAAGACTTCTTGATGTTTTTAACCATAAAAATAGCATTTGGGTCAATCTAGTTAATGCTAAATATGGCCCCATTGACCCTTGGACTTATTCCTCTGCTAGTTCTATGTCTTGGAGTTGGAGAGGATTGATGAAAGACTTGCAGCTTCTTCGAAATGGGTTTATTAAAAAAATTGGCAATGGTCTTACTACCAACCATTTAGAGCATTCATGGTGTTCTGACTTACCCTTAATTCGTAAACCTTCCTTTGTGAATGTTTCTTTTGGATGTAGTTCTTTGCCGGTTTCCTCTTTTTTGCAGGATGGTGCTTGGAATCCCCTGCCCATCAGGGAGTTCTGTGGTCCTGCCCTCTCCAAAATCATACTTGGTTTGCCCTTGCCTAGCTCTCCCGAGGAGGATAAGTGGATTTGGAGAGAGGACATGTTGGGTGCTTCCATTAACAAAGGTGCGTATAGTTTCTTGTTAAAGGAGCACTTTGTCCTCGAGGACCCTTGGGAGGGTTGGCGACGTCTATGGTCTTTAGTAGTTACCCCAAAGATTAAAATCTTTGGTTGGAAGCTACTATACTATAGACTCCCAACCTCTACCCTTTTAAATAAATTTAAAATCGCCTATGCCGCTTCTTGTGTCTTTTGTAATGATGGTTTAGATTCGGTTGATCATATATTCCTCGGCTGTGCTTTTACAAAGTAGATTTTTTTTCTAGCCTATCGGATCTTATTGGTATTGAATGTAATTATCTATGGATTGGATTCTTCGCCCACCTACTGTTGCCTCCTTGCTTTTGACTGTTTTCTGGCACCTTTGGAAGGCTAGAAATGACTTTGTTTTTAATTCCAATTCCTTTGCTTCTCATGTTATCTTAAGAGCGGCGCTGCTCGATTTTAATTTTATGTTGACCTTGAACTACTATGAGGGAAGTAAAGCTAGTTTCAAGGGTCATTATTCTGGATGGATCACACCTCCTTTGGGCACCATGAAGATCAATGTGGACGGCTCTTGGTGTAGGCGATCCAACTCAGGGGGAGTTGGCTTCTTGGTTCATGACCACTCTGGAGCATGCTCTTTAGCTATTTCGATTTATATAATGGTCACGTCGGCTCTAGAAGCGGAGCTATTGGCTATCAAAGCAGCACTTCAGCATATTTATAATCAGTCGGATTTTCTGCTTCACCCCTGGATTATTGCATCGAATAGCGAGACTGCGGTCAACCTTGCAACTCATCATCAGCACTCGGTAGCAGAGTTTGACTCCCAACTATTACAGAAAATCTGGTTTTTAAAGGAGAAACTTACAAATTGTAATCTTATATTTACTCCTCGAAATGGGAGCTGGCCTCACGCCTTTAGTTGTATTTTGGACTCGGATCTTCGATCCTTAGCCTAATTTCAATTTCCTTTTGCCAAAAAAAAAAAAACTCTTTAGACTGTTAATCTAATCTCCTCCATCGATCACCATCACTATGATGACCCAATATAAAAGCTTAGAAACAGCACCAAGGGCCAAGTCCAGGCCCATTCTTCTACTCATCCCCATTCTAAACTCGATCAATGCAGGGTCCTATATTTCCAAAAAGTGGGACCCACTATGTGATGTCATGGTAATCAGCCGTGACATCCTCCCCCTCCCAATCCAGTCATCGCCCTTGATAACATGAGTGCAAGTCATGAGGTTGCCCCACTTCAACCTTGGAGCTTGCTCTCGACAAGGGAGTTGGAAGTGGGGAAGAGCGAATTCCCTTAGCTGTGTCCACTTCAACTCCGAAGCACTGAGCATCGCTTAACGAAGGAGTAAGGAATAGAGTATAGTGTTAGTGTATATGCCCTTAGACCCGTTGTTGGTCTATCTTGTACTACTTGATATTGATATATCATTCTGGCATTGTCGTTATTATGCTATGTTTACATCTGCGATTATGTACATGGATAATAATGTCCCTGGAGACAGATTGTATCTGTGCTCAAACGGTGTGTCCCCAGTCGAGTACCTAAGTGGATAAGGGACAGCTCTAGTACATGTGAGACTGGTATATGGGTTGGTTAGGCATGGGGTGCTAACGCAGGCATATGAGTATATCAATGGTGGATATACTAGACCGATCCGCTGTGAGGCTCTAACTTGGTGTCATGAGTTAAGCTCACAAGTGACAGGAGATGCATTGATCCCTTGACTTGAGGTCATTGACTCTTCTATATGGTTAGGGATATACTTTGATACAACCTAACGCCTCGCCGTAGCAGGGAGGTCATAACGGTTGTCATTGGGTATGTCATGACCCATATGAGAAGATCAATGGACAGACATAGGATTTGCCCCTTCCTGCGGGAAGCTTGATATCCACGGGGCCCCCCTATGGTTGCATGACTGAAAGTGTATGGCCATACCCAAGTGAAAGCCTGATTTAGTCATGACCATGAGATTGGGTGAAAACAAAGTGGTGACACACTTTGTCCAATCGGATATTAGTCTGGCAAAGGGACTGTAATGCATCGATATCTTGTTGCGATGATGGGATGTCGATGCTGATATCCATTCCGAAGACTTGGGTAGCAGCGATGCACTGCTAGGTGCCACTCACTGCTTGTGATGACCTGAGTTCATCACTGCCAATGTCAGAGTAACCTACAGGGTCGTACAACTTGAAACTCAGGTTCTCGTATTGATCGAGCAGCCTAATGATCGAGTTATTGGATAACTCGGATCTTTTTGGGAGAATCTATCAGAGCCATTGTGCCTGATGAGATGGAAGGAACTTATTGGAGCTAATTTCATTTTTGAGCCAGATGGGCCAAATGGGCCAAATAAGCCCAATAGGTCATTTGGGCCAAATGGGCTAAATGAAGTCTAAGCTTGGAGCATGGACCAATGGGCCTCCAAGCCCAATGGGCGTGAAGCCCAGTTGGGGCGTGATGCTTAATGGGCCTTGAGGCCCAATGGGCCGTCGGGCCTAATGGGCCATGACAATAAGTTACCTGGGCCTAATAGACATCACGGTGAATGAAATCATGAGAATTAAATACTGTATTTAATTCTGGGAATTAATTCTGTATTTAATTCTGCATTTAATTTTGTAATTAATTCTAAGTTTAATGATGAATTTAATTCTGAATTTGAAGAGTCATGCTATTAATGATCATTATGAGACTTTATTTCATGGTTTTAATGAGTCATTATGAGACTTTAATTCAGAGTTTAATTCTATAATTAATTCTGAATTTAATTCTACGATTAATGATGAATTTATTACAGAGATTAATTCTGAATTTATTTCAGAATACCAGAGGTCATCATGATTTCTATATAAGGGCTAGGAGGGTTGAGAGGAAAGAGTTCTGGATGAGGAGGAGTCTCTGAGAGACTCGCGCGGGGAGACTTCATTCGCAAGCTTGGAGCTTGGCGATTTCCCCTTTGAGACTCTCGCTTGAAGACTTGATTCGCAAGCTTGGAGTTTGGCGATTTCTCCTTCTTCCTCTCCTCTTGGCATTCGCAAGGTTGGACCTTGGCGAGTTTCCACCATCTACTCCTCTTGGCGCATTCACTGTGTGGGTGGCGCAAGTTCTTAAGGAAGACTCCCAGAGGCGTGGATCTTCTTCCTGAGGCTAGCACCGGGTGTGGAAGAAGAGCACTCGAGCGTCGGCTGTGTGCGAGACTGCAGAAGGCGGACATTTGGACGCCTGCATCGCATTCTTCTTCTTCTTCGCTGCAAGGTATCATCTCCTACTCACCGTGTCGATTCCTTCGCATGACTCGATCTTCTGGGTTTTTGGGACTGGCCTGTTTCGAGGATTGCTTCCGCTGTGCTTGTTTTAAAATCCCTGGGGTTCCCCAACATATGGCCCACCATAACTATGCTCCTCACTGACGCAAGTTGCCCCCCCCCCCCAACATAGTCATAATCCGACGAGGGAGTTGGAGGGATTTCAGCCTAATGCTACTACGTACTTCCACCTCGGAGAACCTTGCTTGACAAGGGAGTCAGAGAGTAATCTGGCTTTGACTTCGAAGTTACCACTCTCAAAGGAGTTGGGAAAGGGATTGACCCACTATGGTTATCCCTGAGCTTGAGACGCGGCCCTATACCACCCCACTTCAACCTCAGAGCCTGCTATACGATGAGGATGCTAAGCCATCCCAAGGAGAAAAATTCTAGGGAGACGGTCTCCCTAGAAATTTTTAGGAAAACTCTTCTAGATTCTATTTTATAAATCTTAAAGCAATGTTATACACAAATCTCAAAGATAAACTTTAAATCTTTTAACTAAAGTTAGAGTCTAGTCTTATTTGCCAAAAACAGCCAAGAGTTCGCTGGTAATGGCAGAGAGTTCGCTAGAGACAACTGGGAGTTTGCTTGATACAAGTAGGAGTTTGCGGAAGATAGGCGGGAGTTCATTAGAGACAGCCTAGAGTTCACCGGAAACAACTAAGAGTTCGTCAAGAATTCATCGGAGATGGACAGGAGTTCACTGGAGACAGTCAAGAGTTCAATTGAGACCATTGGGAGTTCGCTGGAGACTACAGAAAACTCACCGGAGACGGCCATAAGTTCACTAGAGATGACTGGGAGTTCGCCAGAAAAGGCTAGGAGTTCATTGGAGATGGTCGGGAGTTCGCTAGAGATGACTGTGAGTTTGCCAGCAATGGCCAAGAGTTCACCGGTAATGGGCTGTGGTTCGCTAGTAACAACCGAGTTGTAGCTGTAACACATTGGTAATGGGCATAACTTGCTGATAACGGGTAGGAGTTCACCAGTAACAGTTGTAACTCGCTAGTAACGGGGCAAGAGTTCACTGGTAACGACTGTAACTTGTTAGTAATGGTCAGAAATTCATCAGAGACGATCGAAAGTTTATTGAAGACGATAGGAAGCTCACGGGATACGACCGGGTGTTCACCAAAGATGACCAAGAGCTCACCGAAGATGTCCGGGAGCTCGTCGGAGACGGCTGAGAGCTCACAGGAGATTACCAGGTGTTCGCGGGTAACTACCGTAACTCGCTAATAATGGTCGTAACTCACTGGTAATGTATAAGAGTTCACTAAAAACAACTGAGAGTTTAATGGAGATGACTGGTAGACACAGGCAGGAGTTCGCTAATAATAGCCGTAAATCACCGATAATGGTTAAGAGTTTGCCAAAAACGGTCGGGAGTTCATCGAAGATAAATAGAAGTTCACCAGAGACGACATAAAGTTCACCAAAGATGACCGGGAGTTTGCTGGTAATGGCTGAGAGTTCGTCGGAGATGATAGGGAGTTCATCAGTAATGAATGTAACTTGCTAGTAATAGTTGAGAGTTTGTAAGAGACGACTAGGAACTCGCCGAACATAGGATGGAGTTCGCCAGAGACGAGCGAGAGTTTGTTGGAGACGACCGAGAGTTCGCCAGAGACAACCGGGAGTTTTCCAGAGATGGTCAGGAGATTGCCAAACACAGGAAGAGAGTTCGCCGGAAGTGAGATAACCGAAAAGTTGAATAGATTCAACTCTAGTTAGGAGAATTAAATATTAACTTTGAGATCTATATAAAATGGTGCTTTAAGATATGTAAAATTCAATCGAGATGGATCACTCTAAAATTTTAGAGAGACCATCTCCCTAGAATTCTTTCCCCATCCCAAACTTATGGCATTCCTTCCGCTTCCACCTCAGATCATAATTGATGGGGGTGCTGGGACTCTTCCCGCTTCTACCCCAAGGTTTACACGCCTGAACATTTCCTCCTCCATTAATGTTCCCGAATAAATATCAAATAGAGGAATGGTCAAAATGACATTACAAAGACAAATAGTGGTCAAAATAACATTTATGATGTTGGAGCATAGAGTTACATTGATTTAAAGTCAAACATTCAAAATACAACCTGAGTCACTTCAATGTTACCTTGACATTGACTCCAGTTGGACCAAAACTTGTGAGCCTTTATCGATCAGCATGTCATCATTGTCATTTCACCTCCCCTTCAATCCCCATCTACCATGGATGTGCCCCCAACTTAGGCATGTCCCTTGCTCGACCCAACAACATTGTCCAGCAGTAGCAAAACCATTAGACCAAGATGCAACCACTTGCCGACGGGCTCCTCGACAATCATCATCGCGAGCCACCCCTTCTTTAGTTAGTCATGCAGCATATGTGGACCGTTACAAATGAAGCAGGTGTCAAGCAGAGCTCGTCCTTGACACTCAGAATGGCTACTAGCACCAATGTCTCCATGTTGGGGCCTTTTTCGCGTGCCAGGTATCATCTCATCTTTGCCTTTGCTTGCTGCATATTCCCATGCATGGAACCAGATGGGGTCTGGCTAGGCGCCATCTTTTCCTAGACTTTGGGTGGTTAGACGAGAGTGTTGACCATTTTCTAGTGCTTCCTACACCATCTTAACTTCTCATTAGCATAGCTTCGCTTGCACCCACGATTGCAAACCATTAATGAAATGGTAGAGGCGATCGAAGTCACTCATCTCCATTACTTCCAACATAATGGAGGAATATGCTACCGCATATTGTCGGGCTGAGTCGATGTGATGCAACTTCAGTAGTGTATTTTGCGCCAACCAATTGGTGTTGCTCAGAATAAAGTGGTGACAGATTTTGGGTGCGTTTGGCATAGCTTCTAGGCTGCTTTTACTGGCTGCAAAAGCTATTTTTGAGAAGCTGATGTGTTTGGCTATCAACTTCTAGGTTCCAAACCTAGAAGCTGCTACTGTTGTGAGAAGCTAACGTAAGACTGCTTTCTAAGTGCTGCTTCTGCTAGTCAACGAGTCCAAGTTACTTTCCCAAACTTCAACCCTCGCTCGCGGAGAAATTTTCTACGCGCATGTGTGCGCTTAAAAGTGGAAAAACGGGTGGCTTCATTTTTATATTAAAAAATATTTTTTTTTAATTTTTTTTTTAGAAATACTCTATTCCTTATAATCTATCCAATGGTATTAAATTTAGGGTATTTTAGATTATATACATGTATAAAATATCCTATACAAACTCTATACAAATTTATATATAAAATATTTTTTTATCTTATATGCAATTTTGCATAGAATATTTCATACATGTATATAATCTAAAATACCCTAAATTTAATACCATTGGATAGATTATAAAAAATAGAATATTTCTATAAAAAAAAATTAAAAAAAATATATTTTTTAATATAAAAATAAAGCCACCCGTTTTTCCACTTTTAAGCGCACACGCGCGTAAAAAATTTCTCCTCGCTCGCGATCGCTCCCGACACATGACACCCGTCGAAGCTCTCTCCCTGCCGCCTGCTGAAGCTCCCTCCCCACCGCATCTTCCTGCCAAAGCTCCATTTCTGCCGCCGAAGCTCTCTCTCCTAGCCGCCTACCGAAGTTCTCTTTTCGACGCGGCCGAAGCTCTTTCTTGATGCTCTCTGCTGAAACCTCAGAAATCTCTGTCGCCGAAGCTCTCTCGCCACCGGACGAAACTCTCTCGCCGAAATTTTGATGATAAAGCAGCTCGAGTTCATGGCCGCGCTGCAGCTTGGTGCTGGGAAGAGGAGCAGCGACCTCCTTGTGAATCCAAATGTTGTGCTCAGGATGTAGGACATGGTAGCTAAAGAGAGCGTGGGTGAATCGTGCTCCGTCACCAACGAAGCTCCTCCCGCCGCAGAAGCTCCAGCGCATTTGGACCGACATCGTCCGCCTCAAGCACATCACCGACCGCCGCAGCTACCTCCTGATCCAGCAGAGCCGCACGGCACTGCTTGACTACGCGCAGGAGCAGGCGCGGCACAAGAAGCTGGCCCACAACCACGAGAAGATCCTGAACGAGATGCTCGAGCTGGTGGAGGAGGGCCTCGCGCAGGGCTTCGTCTACGGGATCGTGCAGTACAAGGGCAAGCCCGTGAGCGGAACCTCCAACAACCTCCGCGCCTGCTGGAAGGAGACGGTCCGCTTCGACCGCAATGGCCCGGCGACAATCACCAAGTCCCAGGCCGAGACCTTGGTCCACTTCGTGGGCAGCGAGATCACCGCCAACTTCTCGGTGTCCGACGCGCTGCAGGAGCTGCAGGACACCACGCTGGGCTCGCTGCTATCGGCGCTGATGCCCTACTGCGACCCCCCGCAGCGACGGTTCCCGCTGGAGAAGGGCGTGCCGCAGCCATGGTGGCCCGACATGAGGGAGGCTTGGTGGGTCGACATGGGGGCGCTGCCCAAGGACCCCTCCCCCCCGCCCTACAAGAAGCCGCACGACCTCAAGAAGGCCTGGAAGGTCAGCGTGCTCATTGCCGTCGTCAAGCACCTCATGCCCGACATCGAGAAGATCCAGCGCCTCATCGAGAAGTCCAAGGGGCTGCAGGACAAGATCACCGCCAAAGAGGTTGACATCTTGAAAGCCGTCCTCCGCCACGAGCTCAAGAAGTACTTCGAGAATGGCAGGATTAGCGGCGGATCAGGACCAGCGGCAGCGCCTATCACTGCGGCCATAGAGTTGGACATGTTTCACAAGGAGGTCGCTGCTCCTCTTCCCACCGCCAAGCTGCAGCGCGGCCATGAACTCGGGCTGCTTGATCATCAAAATTTCGGCTACATCCTCACTTAGCTTTTTCAACCATTGTGATTGCCTTGAAAGTGGATAGTCTGTAATTAACATTTTCCCAACCAGCACAATATTTTATCCAAACACCACTCAGCTTTTTCAATTAGCAATTCTTTAATCAGCACTTTCTCAACTAGCAGAAGCTAAAAGCTTCAATTATGCCAAACACACCCTTTATCCTTCAACTCGGTCCTAGGTAAGTCTCGGACATACGTAGCTTCAATAGAGGGAATCACCTGCGTCCTCCACCAAAGTTTTATTTGGCCAGAGAGGTTGGCAGCACACTTATATTCTTGTTCCTAGTGTGAGATTTTGGTAGCTTCAAAATATGCCTCAGGATCCCAGAGGAATTTTTTGGCATATGACGTTTTACTGTCATCTCTAGTCATCTGGACTCCATTAATGGGGGTTGGGTTGGCCGGGGGGTGAGCTCCAGGCAAACTACCCTCCGGGCACTCCTCCAATTGAGCTTGGCAATTCTCTTGCACTGCCTTCTCGTCACCCAACAATTGCTCGATACAGGTGACACATTCCCATGTCGATAGTAGGTGAATGGTAGAACTAGTAGGGTACTCGACAGGAAGCTCCTCTGCCGTGTTTTAGTTGTTGCGCTGAGGATGAGAGATGGTTGTTATAGGCCTTATAAAACGACTCGAGCAAAATTGAAGCTAAGTATGGCAAATTATCACTCTGTCTAACTCCTATTCTGGAGCCTCTCCCCCTCCTACTGGCCACACCCAGTTAAAGGATCACATCTCCCTAAATGTGATCCTGGAGGCTTTTCATACTAACTAGTTGCTAGATCCCCGGAGCTAGGTGGTTATTGTTGACATTAGCTCCTTCAATTTCATCCTGGGCCACTATATTTTATAAGACTTTTCACCTATAGATTCAGCCCAATCAACTCTTAGGCCGTTAATCCAATCTCCTCTGTAGATCATCATCATTTTGAGAACCCAATATGAAGTCGCAGTAGGGTATCCGCAATTGCCTAGCACACATCTTAAAGCATGTTTGTTATACGAAATTATAAGATTTATACGATATCAGTATTATACAATAGCTCATTAGTGTTGTACAATATAAGCGTTATATGAAAATACATGTGTTATGTGATATTTTAGTTAGATATGTTATACTATAGTAAAAATATATTACACAATATTATCGTATAATATATATATAACACGAATAAGTTATCATATAAATCATTCGTTATCAAATAAGAGATACTTTAAAGATTCGTATGCAGTAGATAGGGATACTGCTGCGATCATCGGGATAACCCTGACCCCCAAATTTTTTTGCCAATACGGAGGCTTAGAAGCTGTAAGCCGGGGCCCACGTCCCCGCCACGCTTCTACTTTTTTTTCGACGCTAGACTCGTCCTACGTTTTCAAAAACGTGGGACCCACTGTGACAGTAATCAGCCGTGACAACAGTTGAGTAGTCTCAGAAGCAGCCCATTTTGACGTTTCGGATGCCTCACCAGTAAGCCCATCTTGCTTGATGGAAAAGCCCATTTTGTCGTCCATCTATTCAACCCCAACCACCACCAACGCGGGTAAGGAAGCTTCCCTTTCGTTCTTCTCCTCTTCTTATTCTTCCTCCTCCTCTTCTTCTTCTTTCTCGATCTCCTTCCCTCGATTAACAAGTTGAAGTAGTAGAAAGATGGGCCAATCGTCCAGCAGCGGGAGAAGAAACGACTACCACTACCAACAAACCCCCTCCTTCTCCTACTCTTCTCCGCCTCCTCCCAACCAATCCGCCCAAATCCCCTCCGCTTCTCATCCGCCGCTGCCTCCACCTTCGCCGCCGTCTCAGATGCCTACCACTAGCTACAGAACCCCTTATCAGATGCCTTTGGCTCCTAACCCTAGCGCTTCTTACTACCAGCAACCCAGCCCTTGGACGTGCCGCCCCGCATACCCCCAATACTATGGTCCCAGTCGGAGCGATTCCTGGTGGATCCGTCCTCCTCCTCTTCCCCCGCGTGCTCACTATCAGGCGACGTTTAGTCAGACGCCGGCACCGCCGCCTCCCTTTGTCGAGCAGGCCAAGAAGGTCAAGAATGACGTCAACGTGCATAAGGATTCGATACGGCTGGTCCCCGATGATGAGAACCTGGATCACCATCTGGTCTGCTTCACCTTTGACGCCATTGTCGATGGCAGGTACCGAAATCTCCTTCATCTATTTTTCCTAATTCCGCTTCTTTTAATTGAATTCGTAGAGTCTAACGTAAGTTCTGAGAGAGCTGATGCCGTGCTAATAGGTAAAATTCTTTCATTTCATTGTTGTCTACCTTCTTATCAGTAACTCACGACAAAATGCAGTTTTCGTTATTTAATGTGTACTTTTGTAGTTTGATTAGACCCTTCTCATTTAAACTATCTAGTTCGTCATGGTTCCTGGATATTGTTTATCAGAAATTTCTGAGTAAGTTATATTAGGTGATCGGCAATTTTGCATAAAGCTGATAATTTTTGTTCAATATATGATGACTTTTTAAATAGGAATGACAAATTTTTGTGTGAAACGTAAGAAAAAAATTATAGTTTTGCTAGGATGTTTATGTTCGGAAAAACCTTTTCATTATGCTCTGGGAAACTTGTTTTCAGAACCGATATTACCAAATATCTTCTCAGCTAACCAATACTATGGAACTAGAAGCATGATTTTAGGTTATTTTCTATAATTTATTTTCTTTGAATTTGATGTATCTAGTTATTTGTGAAATTATCCTTTCTTCCCTCTTCTTATGCAAATATTTTGGCATGCATATAATATTTTACCATACCCAATTTTGTTGATTAGGTAAAATCATATCTATTTTAAGTTTATATTTACTTGTGAAATGAAGTTGGTATTACTGGATGATAAGTTCATTTGTGAACTTTGAGCACTTGACTTATGAAAAGATTAACTATATGACAACATTGTGCTATCTCAGAAGTGAATTTGTATACATTGTATAATTGTGTCTAATACTAGAGCCAAATAAAATGGAGATGCCACTGCTTTCCATTTGGAGGACTTTTGATTTTTTGGCAATATTCTTGAGAAGATAATATTGGTCATGTGAACTTGGTTTTTAAAATCAGATCAGCTATGTGTACCATGGTATAAAAAATTAATCTTTTATATACCTATGTGTATGTATATATATATATATACTTATAGGACATTAAATCTTTTACAAAAAAAAACCTTGTGAGATGATACACTTGGATTTATGCTTAACACATGAAAAGTATTAATTGTTATGTAAAGCGCTAAACTCACTAAGGTACCCAAGTCTTGAATCCACAATGATCATATACATAAATTATAGATTAAGTGAAATTCCATAACTTCGTCACAGATTGGAGCTTACTTGAAAGTTGAGACAAATACCATACTGTTGTAAAAGAAAAATTATTAAATAAAACTTCAAATAATTACCATAGCATCCCTGTAAGTTAAACTTAATAAGAATTAAGAAATAACATATATTTTCAGATCTAGATCATCACATTCCACACATCATAAACTAGTATACTATAATGGTAATAAGTAATCACAATCTTATAGTAACACTCAATACCATTTCAAAAAAATAATAATAATAAAGAAAAGCATGCCATTAATAAGTATCTTGATCCTCTTACCTCTAGATCATCGTAGTAGTCATGACTATCATAATCACGTTCACTTTCATAATCACCTTGTTTGGTGTCATCAGAATTAGAAATGCCACCTAGGTGCTCGCTAGAGTACATGACACCTCATCTAGGCACACCTAGGATTTTTTGAGGTGCTACACTTATTCCCTGCGTGTTTTATGCTCCTAGGTACGCCTTTGAATCACTGGAAATAGCTTCTTTGATTTGCAAATTGTGTGTGCTGCCTTTTAATTTGAGCAATAAAAGCAACTTGTTAATTTTATGGCTGCAAGCCCAAGATTTAATTAAAGAAATCATTATTTTTCTCTATATGTGAATGCTTTACTAGAGTTCCCCTTGATCATTGGGGCTACTACGCATTAGTTGCCTTTGTAGATCTGAGTAGAAAAAAAAGATAATGATTCCAGTGGTTCTATGGTTCACCTGGATTGCTTTTCACTGTGAAAAAATATTTTAGGTATTTGATTGCTTTAGTTGCCCTCATTATGTCTCTTACAGATGAGTTTCTTTTACTGCTAGAACTTAACTTCTTGACTTAATTAATGCATTATAACAGATCAAAAGTTTGAGCGTAATGGCCTTACAACTAAAAACAATTTCAGGCAACAGTTACGCTAATTTTGATTTGGGATCAAAATAGTTGAATCCGAGATATGTGATTAAACATCATGATAATTGACCAAATTGTTACACATCTTATTTCCATATCTGATCTAGTGAGAACAATTTAGATGGTGACAATGCTGCTTATATATATCTTGAAATATTTTGCTTGTTTGCCATGTTCTTGCCATTCACTGAAACATGCTATACATGTTAAAATCAGACTTCTTAATTACAATCCATCAGGCTATTACATATATAATACGTTTTGTTTGTTGCTTTAGCAGAGATATTAGTTAAATTGCAGAATTTGATAAGTATATCAAAGTAGTGTATGAGTGCTATTAGTAATAGTCCTATCGATCAGTAGGCTTTTCTCTTTAGTCCTCCTGGTCCTTATAAGACCTTAATAAATTCCTTTCAGTAATAAAGAAATATTCTTTCTCAGTGAGTTCCTCCTATCTCTAACTTCATTACTGCTCCAACCTTAACCCTAACAGTCCTCTCTGGTTTCCTCTAGTTTCCATCTCCATTACCTTCTCTGTTGTGCGCCACCTCTCCCACTCTCAACGTGACCTCATTTTCTCTCTATTGTTACCTCAACTTCTCTCTTCTCTAATGTTGTTGTCGCACATTCTATATCTTCTACCTAAGATCAATACAGTTTTTTTTTCTTTCCTTAATCCCAATGCTTTTCTCCTTTTATTCGAAGTCTGAGTTTGGCCCATCACTTATTTTAAAGCCACATTTCCTCATGGTACAATTGCTAAGTTCAGTGGTATTAACTATATTCTTTCGGCAAAAGCACTTTGATTCTACTATATCCTAGTATCTTGTGGGGGCCTCATATATTCTTAATTTTTGGCCTTTTTCACATTCATTAGATACTTGTATTTTATTTTTTGAATGTAGTCTCTCCATCATCTTGCCACTTGCTTCTATGTTGATGGTTTATGTATTACTTGTTTTAGTTTTAGTCTATACATCTTTCGTGATTATTCATTATTTTTCTTTATTTTAAGAATCTCCTATTCGACCACTCATTCCTCAGAAGACAAGAGTTGAGGGAAAAATTAAAAGAGTGATCTAAGGAAAAACTTTATAGTTCCCATTTCAAATTGTTTTATGTTGAACTACATTGATGATGCTACCCTACAACTCGAACATGTTAATACAGGTTTTAAGCTATAGCTTATCTTGCCATTCTATCTGCCAAACCAAGTTATTTCTGTCAAAGTAAATTCCAATTCTCATGTGGTTAAAACACTTGCCCTGATCATTGCATACTAATTTTTTTGACCTATTCTTTTTTATTTTGTGACGTTTTTGTGACGTTTCTGATGATGTTGTCCTCAATAACAGTGTCACTATTTATTACTTTGCTAAGGAAGGAACAGAAGGCGACGTCTCTCCTTTATATCCGGATGTGTACAAGCCTAAGGCAATACCTTTTGTAAAAGGACCCGGACAGAAATTTGTACAACCATCAGGATCTGGTATTGACTTTGGATTCTTTGAATTGGATGAACTTTCAAATCCGTTACCGGGAGATATTTACCCCTTGGTAGTATATGCTAAATCTTGCACATCCAATAATGAAAACGTTGTTCAATCCTCAAATAATACTCATGCTCAAATTACTCAAGCTGTCATAGAGAAGAATAATCATGGGAATTTTCAAGTCAAGGTAGTGAAGCAGATATTATGGATTGATGGTGAACGATATGAACTGCAAGAAATCTTTGGCCTTGTAAACTCAGCAGAGCCCGAAGTTGCAAGTGAGAATGACCTTGACACTGGAAAAGAATGTGTAATTTGTCTTTCAGAGCCTAAGAATACTACTGTGCTCCCTTGCAGGCACATGGTTAGACCTCAACTTTTATTTTGACTACAAATTTCAGCTACAGCATAGCGATGATAATTTTTTTATGCAATGATGATATCCTGTCACCACCTTTCTTGTCAGAGATTTCTGATGTTGTTATTTTTTTCAGTGCATGTGCAGTGAGTGTGCGAAAGAATTAAGGATGCAATCAAATAAATGCCCAATATGCAGGCAGCCTGTTGAGCAATTGATAGAGATTAAGGTGAAAGCTCCAGAACTATGACAATCTTAAAAGTATTTTGGTATGCAGCATTAGCAAATTTTTCCTGTGTGTACGTCTCTTTGAAAAGTTATTGGTTTTCATGTACATTAATGTATATAACTACTTATTGTAAAAATCTTTCAACTTGAAATTATGTTTCTTTCTTTGCACTTATCATGTATTCGTGCACGTAACAGCTTCTGGAAAGAGTATTATCCAATCTGGTTTGAATTATTGTTCAGCACATCATTAATATCTTTTGAATCCCTTGCTATAATCTGTATGTTGTAGTTTCTGCATCTGAATTTGATTTTCTATCCATTTTTTTTGCTTGGAACCTGGCATACTAGAATTAAAACGTTACCTGTAACATAATCTTCATTCATCAGACATGGTAGTACTGTTTACTTGCTCATTGGTTTATCTTACATTTTGAGGAGTTTATAGCAAGTATCTCTGCACAAAAGTCTTCCATCTCATGAGATGGTTGTGATAGCAGCTTCCAGGCCAACGATCACCGGTTTGATTCAGATTATGCTTTTTAGTGCACGGCGAAGAAAAATCTATATCTCTGTACAAACAGAAGTGTGCAAATTGGTGTCAGTTTCGCTACAAAGACGTAAAAGTTGGTCTTGGTTAGAATTCACATTTAATCTTCCACATCAAAGCTTAGGCTATGCATGATATTTATAAACCTCCATATGGAACTTGATTATTGGTTCTCATTCAATTAATTTTTCAGTAGAAATTTTGCTTCGGGATCTATGAATCTTGGCCTGCCCAAACGTGAGAACCATTTCTTAACCATCTTGTTTTCAAGTTTCAGCTTATAATAGAGAATAATCGGCGTCATTAAAGCTCAATTATATGTAACTGCTTCTAGCTGAGTTCGAGGAAAACGATGGCCAGAGCTTCATTTGAATGATTAATTATCCATTTTGATTGCTTAGAAGAGCCTTCTTAATCAGTCAAGCATTTGCACATATGCCAGTCTTAAGCATTGTTATACCATTGTTCATATCGTAGGTCTGGACTACTGCACTGTTATACCATTGTTCATAGTAGGTGTGGATATCTACCGATTAGCCTATGGTTGTTTTCTCCCATACGATGACATGGCCCTGACACCCATATTTCTGAACACGCAGCACATATATGCGGGCGAAATGTTGTGCCCCTCCCCAAACTTTGCATGGGGGTGATTAATTTTATCCCTAAAAATAATTTTTTTTTAAATTTTTTTTTAGAAATATTATTTACCTCATAAGCTATTCAATGATATAAATATTGAAGTATTTTAGATCTCATACATATATAAAATACCCTATACAAGATTACATATAAGACAAAAATACTATTTATTTTTGTCTTATATGTGATCTTGTATAGGGTATTTTATACATGTATGAGATCTAAAATACCCCAATATTTATACCATTGAATAGGTCTAATTGAATACTTTATTTCTAAAAAATAAATTTAAAAATAAATTATTTTTAGGGGTGAAATTAATCACCCCTATGCAAAGTTTGCGGAGGGGTTGCCCACATATGCATGCTTGTTTTTCGCATCTCCATGTTTGTAAAATCTCCATCAGGGACCTGCATAACTTGGACAATGTTTGTGATTAGTTATCTCTCAACCAAGGTTTGAAATCTTGGGGCGTACTAGTACTAGTTATGTCGTCTGTTTAATTGAACTGTGAGCCTTTTTTTTTGTCTCAAACGAATCTATTGATTCAAAAAATTTTCAAATTATAATTGAATAAAATTGGTTAATCAGTTTTTCTACTCGATATCTTTTATAATCGGTTCGGGCGGTTAACCACTGGTTCAACTTAGGGCCGGACTAATGTCAAACCAAATTTTAGTTATTTTCTTTAAAAAACTACCTAATGACTAAACCGATGAGTTCGATTAATTTTCCATTTGGTTCGGTTTAGTTCCATCAGTTTAGTTCGATTGGTTAATCTCAGTTTAGTAGTTTTCTATTTTTGTGAATACCCCTTCTCGCACCAATACTTAATAGTATAGGTACCGACACTACAGCTGCTGCTGATACTGTTATATCTTGGACTAGCTTTTAAATTCTTGCTATCTACTAGAGTTATGTAGCAAATAAGATCTTTACAAATTAAATTAAGAGCATCTTTATTTATTTTCATATATGAAACCAAAATTTATAGTGTTGGTACATTCAATATTAATATTGAATAGTATTTTAGGACATATTGTTTTGAGATAGGATTGGCAAACCTTAAATTTAAACACATTGGATCTTATTTTTTTTTGCTAAGATGTTAATATAAAAAATTACATGAATAATATGCTTTTATTTCATTTGAGTACTTGAACTTTAGTCTTATCTAAGTTTCATTTGTATTTTAATCAAATATCTTTTTTTGGAAAACTAACATTGTGCCACATCATAGCCCACGTGGTACTTCAAACTTTTTGCCCTTTATAGGAAAAATATTATGTGGCGGCTTGTGTCAAACTTTATGATGATGTGGTAATTCATGTGGCATCCTCACATACTCGGGCTTTATATGGATTGTGACTGGTTAGGAAGCTACCACGTGGATTGACGGTGGTAAACTAGCCCATTTACAATCCTATAAGCAACATTGTTACTGGTGTGGCCACTTGGGTGTGCTACATGATACTTCACGCGTGTCCATTATGTTCGTTTCTTTTCCATGTGGCAGTTTAAAACTAAAGTTGATTACAATATAAATACAAATTTATAAACCAAAATAGAGATGCTGACATAGGCCAGGTATCATTTATGTAATTTATCCGTGTTAATATTTGAAATTTGAATTGCATTCCTTCAGCAAATTTTGATTTCCAAGCGCAAGTATGTTGAATTACCCAAAAAAGGTTCGTTTCAGATGCAGCAAATGTAAACTAGTTTTCTCTGATAGTTACAACTGGGAATTACAACTGTGCTGGTTCATATATCAATTCCTTTGTGCAGCCAGATCATTGCTGGGTCAATTTGCAAGGTTTGTATACATGTTCTAAATCCAGACACAGATCTTGTTTGCAGGTGCCTAGCAGGAAATGTATACCAGTTGTCTGAATTATATTTCTGTCAACTTATTTTTCCAGCTAGCCATACATGTTCCTGCTTGCTCTGCTCGCGAATCCACACAAGGTAACAAACATTTGCAAGGGGACATGAAACCTTATCCTCAACTCTTGTCTTACTCTATGTTGTCTGTCTATGTCTGAATTTTTTCTGTGAAAAAAGATTCAAGGGAGGGCGATGTTTGTCTGGCGTTGATGATGCCCATCTCAATTCCAGACATGGCAAAATCCTTTCATGAAACATTCTGTCGCGGAAGTTTGATTCAGAAAGTATTCTTGTTTCATGGACAGTAAGACGGTCGATTACAGCTACTGATCTGCAATCCAGCACCACTTGATTCTATTCTCTGCCGATGGAAAAAAGAGATGAAAATCTTGTCGTTATTTATCTCCGCAGAGCAATGAGAATGAGCGGGCTGATGAACGTTTGAACCGTCAACGTCTGAAGAATCTATTCGTCAGCCCAGTTCAGAGAAAGAAAAGCATAACATTATTCAACTGTCAAAATTGTCGGAAAACGATCAGATTTTTCCAGGTTGCTGCCAGAGATACAAGTATTGAAGCTTTTGCAGGTGTGTCACCAGTTTGGGTGGTCACTTGGATCGGCTTCTGTGACGTTTAAGTACAAAGAGCCTACCTTTATTTTCTTTTTATCAGCATAAATATGAGTGCATGAATCTTCTTGCCCTTCACATGCAGTAGCCGGATTCATCTTGGTTAGAAGGATCCAAATCTGCTATATGTGGAACACTTGGGTGTCAAAAAATTGAACGATTAGTTGATACTAGGTGAGCCATTCCAGCGGATTAGATTCCTCGCCGCAATTGTCTAACCAATCGAGACGTTGAAAATAACCTAGAACCATCTGGAAGAATCAATCCACTCAATCTAAGCACGTTAACTTCTTTCCGTGGCTTGCTTGGCACTTCACAAGCAAACTAGCCAAGCTACCAAACTAAGGCCCAAGGGAGCTCAACCCTTAACACTCATCCTCATTCCATAGAGGTGTGCCTTAAAAGATGACAAGTAGGGCTCTTCTATTAGAAGGTATGACTAGATTCATCTCTGAGAAGGCATCTTGACTATAAGTTGGACCCTTCTTGGAAATTAATCTTGGTAGGAACATTTTATGCAATAAGATAAATGATAATTAGTAGTAAAGGAAAGATTTAATTTCAAAACCTTATCACCAGCTAATATTTTAACATGAACCTTGTGGGCATAAAGGTAGTTTCAATACTAACTTAAACTAGAAGGCATTTCAATTCCTTCATAACTTGGACTAAAAGTGCCTAATTCATCACAACCATACTCTATATAAAACTACTTTAGAGTGGGGGTATGTGCCAATGTGGATCAACTAAGATTGTAACCTCATTATCAAATAAAAGTTGTGACTTCATCTGTTGGTATACATATGTAGTGAAGGATTAATGATGTTAGCTTTTGCATACCTATATGGTTTATCTCTTGCTCAAAATATACTCTCATTTTTTTTTTCTATTTTTTAGGTCAAGTTAACATAAAGTGGGATAAATTGATCATTAGGAGTGAGAGTCAGTAGATTGTTGCTCCAAGTACCTTCTATCCAGCATGATCCATCTACTTAAATTTGTGATGGCACCATAGAAGATCACATCATTCATGGACTGGAGTTAGTATTTGTTTTTTTACTAAAGGTATTAAATTGAGCCTAGTTCCATTTTTATTCTTTGTTTTCATCTGTAAGAAGAAAAATAAAAATAATTTCTTTATTTTTTTTCTGCTCCTAAAGCTGATAATTCAAAAGCAAAAGAGAGAAATGATGGTAGACAGCGCTCGAGATTTTTTGGGATCCCAAGGCTTCTTTTTGAACAAATAATACCTGCCTTGAATACTTGAAGTGTAGATTAAGCCATGAAGCTTTCTTTTTGTAGTCTCATCCACTGGTAGTGGGGGTCTCCTCTTCTTCCAATTTCTTTATCCATTACTCTTAGTAGCTTTAGACTCATCATAGAACAAACTAATTGATTCTAGAAGCACATCATAAAAAAAAAAAAAAGAGTAAAGTACAAGACTACAAGCAATATTATAAGTTTATCATTTGGACAGCATGAGCTTATGCTTGCAGTTTTTTAGGCTTAAGTCAAGTACTAGTTGCACAATCACTTCAAAACTTGCATTCGGCTGCACAATCACTTCAAAACTTGCATTCGGCTTCCCTCATTATCTTGTGTCTCGTGACAAAAACAAAAAGGTACAAAAGAATCGCTCACATGTTCACATGGCATGGGAGACAAACTTGAAAGTGCAGAGATTCTGATACTTTGTATGTGTAGGACGTCAACATTGACCACTGTTTTACTTGCTTTTAACTTTGTTTTGCAAGGACTTTGCCTAGCGATTAGTTCCTTTTTATCTACAATTTCTGTTCACTGTATTATCATGTAAAAGAAAAAGCTAACATAAAAAAAAGGGAATACAATTATACCAACAAAATTGAAGGGAAAGCATGTCGGAGTAATGGATGGGGGAGAGCGAGGGAGTGAGTGATGCATGCAGGTTTCTTGAGGGAAAGGAATGGGGGCGACAACTGCCATGCCTCCCCCCATCCCATCATTTATTAGGACACTCCTACACAAATCTAATTAATTGAACCCCCACACCTATCAAATTTGTTAGCTCACTCACCTACCCCACCGTACCTGCATCCCTCTCTTTAATCAATAGTGTAGCTGCGAATCGTAGGAGTACTTCGTGTTGTCTATTTAGGCCTCATTTTAGCATAGCTGGTTAGCATTTTTATTGATCAAAATAATAGATTTTTAAAAAATTGAGATATTTAACTAGCTGCTTCTCTAATAACCTGTTTACTATGATGAAATTAGGATGAATTTTAAGGTGAAAGGGATGAGTCTAGAAATATCCCTTGTATACTAGAATGAATGGATGAAAAGAAAGAAAAATTGGACGGATGGACAATGGAAAAATTTCTCGTTTTCAATCTGCCCAAATCAGGTGGAAATAAACATGTCAAGCATGACGCGGACGTGGACGAGCTTGCTGGAGTTGCTGCCACCGTCGCTCGTGGATGTCCTCGCCCAGCTCGTCGTTCGCAGACGTTGACCTCGCACGAACGTTGACCTTGCGCGGACACTGACCTCGCATGGACACTGACCTTGCACGAACGCCAACCTCACGTGGACGGCACTAGCCGCCATTGGAGTTGCTGCCGCCGCCGCTCGTGGATGTCCTAGCGGACATAGATGTGTGACGCTGGATGTTGACGCTCACGGACAGGGATGCGTGAGACTAGACATCGACGATCTCAGTCACATGAAAATCACGCTCCACAGACTTACATTCGTACTATTTTTTGATAAGAAATTTTTTAAAAATTATTTTTTTAATAAAAATTATTAAATTTAACATTATTTCTTCTTATTATTTAATTTTTCTTTTACAAAAATTTTAGCAAAAAATTAATATTATTTTAATAAAAATTATTATTATTAAATTTATTTTTAAAATTTAAAATTATTATTTTATTTTTTAATTTTTTTAATTTTTTATTTTAAAAAATATTATTTTTTTTTAAAAAATTACCAGCATAATAATTTATCTAAATATCTTTTTTATTTTTTAATAAAAAAATTAAATATTTTAGCTGTCCTAAATGAAACTCTGGCTATAAATATATAATTTGTGTTATATGTATTTATGTATGTAGGTATAGATAAGTCGTCAGCAATTAATATATTTTCAATTTTTTTTCTAAAAAGAGGTGGAGTGCAGGCTCCGCTCCGGGCACACACCCGTGTCCTGCCTGCACTGTAAGGAGGTTCTTCGGACACGACATCATTATCCCTAATCAAAGCTGGGCCCGCCGCGTCCACCAATAAGGCTGAGGCACGGAACAGTGTCACAGTCCAATGCCTTGACCTTGACTGCATCAAACTGCGTGGGGAACAGCGCCACCAATTGAATTGGGTTATCACAGAAAACTTTGTGTGGATGAGCTCCTCCTTCAAATAAATAATATAATTTATATTCGTGTATTACGTGGCACGAACTTGAGAGCCGTTTGAGGAATTGGAACCGTTGACCGTTGACCCTTGACCGTTGACCGTTCAGCCGCCCAGCGCACAGTAAAATCTAGATGTTTTAGATTCTCTTGTACTATTTGTTTTTTTTTTTTTTAAAAAAAAAACTTCTGTTTTTGTTTTTTTCCCACTTTGTTGGGAAGGTACAGTAATCTAAGTAGGATTTGGAAGATTAGCCATTGGCAATTCGTTTTAGTTTTTAGCACCAACGATGACTGAAAATTCTGGCCGACAAAAGAGAGAGTGGGGGGAGCTTGTTTATGAAGATCCCAATTACATTTTTTCAATGACATTTCTGATCTATAGGAAAATATCAGAGACTATTACTAGAAGCAGGAACATCTCTAGCATCACCTGGCATGTGTAAGTTGAAAATTTTGTGTTTATGTCAAACAATATTTCGTCATTTTTTTTTCCTTAAATGTATGATATCAACTGAAGAATGAAGTAAGAGCCAACACAGCTCAGCTCAGCTCAACCAAAGAGAAAATTATGGAAGAGTTAAAGAGCAAAAGTTAATAATCCAGCCAGATCTGGCTACAAATTCATGACTTAAAGGTAGAGGAGCCAGGTTTGCAGCAAGTCTCTGACAAGCCCCCTCCCCCCTTTAAAGCTCAGTTTTTAGGCTACAATGGAGCTAAACGACAAGGAGTTTGGTGACTGTCCATGAGAAGGCATTAATGGCGTGAGCAGCAGCTGTTGGGTCAGCAAAATTAAAAACCCTCCTCCTTCTGACACTCAAACTTTAGCTCATGTGATTCAGATTAAAAAAAAGGGCATCTCCTCTCAGTTTCTCTCACGAGAAGCGACTGAGCAACTCAAACATACCGGATGATGTTTAATCACTGTAAGCAAATGAGATTGCAGAATGAGCGAAGTCACACTCCAAGGCCTGTGCTGAGATGTCCACAAAAGTCAAGCAGTTGACTAACTGTCCCCGTTGACAATAGCTTATCGCTCTCCCTGGTAAGTTGATATTCTCTGCAATCAGAAGCAGCAAGTGAAGCAGTTTCAGCTGATGTTTAGTGTGATTAAAGTAGACATGGGAGGTTTTTAGCACGGAATGCCTTAAATTCAGGGATTAGAGAAACAAAAAAAGAAAAGAAAGGAAAAGCTTGTAGAATATCAAGTTATCAACTTTAAATAGAAAATGTGCATATATAAAGAGGAGTATCTGAAGGAGTCATGGGATCCTCCCTTCTTCCCTCAGACTCTGTGAAAGGGGCTATTACTTCTTGTGGCCTTCCCTCCCTTCTTCTGCAGATCTTAATTAATGAGAAGAAAAACACTCGACCATTTTCTTAGCCCAATTTGTTCCTCGAGAGAATTGTTGCGTGTGGTTTGAGGTGAAGAACACGTTTTTGTCTTGATCTCCTGCGTGGTGAAGAAAGGATGAATAAAGAAGAAGACATCAGGTTCCTCAAGATACAGGTGGCCACTTCTTTTTGGTTCCTGTAATTTGTTCTTTCCTTTTCGTTGTTTCATTTGCTTCGTGAGATCTCAAGATCTTGCTGCATTGGTTGGATGCCATACACTTGCAGACGTGCGTTCTTAAAGTGAACATACACTGCGATGGATGCAAGAAGAAGGTCAAGAAATTGCTGCACAAAGTCGATGGTACTTGTTTCATTTTTGAAAATTTTTGAGGATTTCATATCTTGATGTGCCTTAAAGATGGAAGCTTTTGCTCTTTTCCATGCTTGATTCATGGAGTTTGGTGTTTGTGGTGTGTGTCGGTGCCGGAGCAGGGGTCTACACGACCAGCATAGACGCGGAGCAGGGGAAGGTGACGGTCTCTGGTAATGTCGATCCCGCCGCCCTCATTAAGAAGCTCGCCAAGGCGGGGAAACATGCGGAGCTGTTGACCCCAAAGGGTGGGAACGTGAGCGCTCAGAAGCCGCAACCACAGAGCGGCAAGGGGCAACAGCAGAAGGATGATATGAAGCCCTTTAAGGGCGGAAATGGTGGCGGTGGGGGCGGGGGCGGCGGCGTCGGCGGTACTGGTGGTGCTGGGAATGGAGGAAAGGATCAAAAAGGTCAACAGCCTCACCCCACTCCACAGCAGCAGCAGCAGATGATGATGCTTCAACAGCTGCAGCAACTGCAGCAGATGAAGGGATCTAAAGATCTGCTTCCCCAGTTGAAGCAGTTTAATTTTCCGCCTCACAAGGATCCCAAATCTGCAAACTTCAACTTGCCCCATCCTAAAGGGCGCGACGACTACCTCGACGAGGAGGAGGAGGATGAGTTCGACGAGGACTACGACGACGACGACGACGGACATGGATGACTTCGACTGCTTCGATGTTGATTTCGATGAAGATTTCAAGAACATCAAGATCAAGCCGGCGATTTCGACTCCCAAGGCCGGGAGTGTCGCGAAGGATAGCAAAGGCGGAGGGAAGCGCCGCCACAAAAAGTCAAGTTCCTGTTCAGAACAAAGGCCTGTGCAACAACAACAACAGTGGGGCAGAAGAATGGCAACGGCAAGAAGAGCGGCGGCGGCGGCGGTGGATCTTCCATAAAGAATGGCGGTGGTGGGCCACAAGATGGTAAGAATGGGGGGTAACAGTAACAAGGGCACTCCCCGTGACAACGGCCAAGCAGGGAAATTTAGCAACAATGGCAGCGGCAATCCGTCCCAACAGTGGAGCCAAGAAGGAGGTGGTGGGCGGTGGGGGCCATCCCATGATGAACCCCGCCATGCGTGGTCAAGGTTTTCCCCGGCATGGGCATGCATCCCCAGATGGGGAACCTGCGTGCCCCCATCGGCCAGATGGGGAATATTCCCGGCAGCTGCGGCCGTGCAAGGGCTCCACGCCGGACCTCCACCGGCCGGTTACTTCCAGGCAGGGATGGTGGCACCGCCACCAGAGGTGATCGCCGCCACCGCAAACCCATACCAGCAGCAGTACATGGCCGCAATGATGCATCAGCAGCAGCAACATCAACAACAACAGCAGCAGCAGCAGCAGCAAAGAATGATGATGATGATGAACGCGCAGGATCGCGCGGCCTTCCAGCCCATGATGGGCTACGCCCGGCCGACGCCGATGCCAATTGTACAACATGCCGCCGCCAGCGGCGACGGTCGCGCCGAACCATGGCGAGCCGTACACCACCTTCTTCAGCGACGAGAACGCCAGCAGCAGCTGCTCGATCATGTGAAAAGGACGGAAAACTTCTTCTGGTGCATAACTATACTATTTCGGAAACAATATATAATCGTACTAAACTGCTTCATCTGCATCTTCCGTTGACTTGTATGCCACAAATTTGGTTGAAGATTCAATATGTTTCAAGTTCAATTTGGATCAATATCATCATCGTACTTAACATGTAGCAAGATTTCAAAAAGTCAAAGTTTGCACTTGTGATTGAAAGATACCCCCAAAACTCTTGGAAATTAGCTTTGCTTATCTACTGTTCCTTTTCAGCTTACTGATCATTGTCTGGCTAACAAGGTTCCTTCAAACTTGGAGCAAAATGGAATCTTAGAGGAGCTCTCTCGACTGTATAAAAGTTCAGTAGACACAAGATGAGCTGGAAGCTAAGAATATAGTGAGATTGAGCTAGAACTGTCTTCCGCACAAGGAATGTGTCACTAAACAAGATGTCTTTAGTTAATCAATGTCTGCAAAAACTTTTTTTTTTTTTTTCAAAAACTTTAACTTTTACAGAATTGCTGGGTTCCATCTATCTGGCCATGGCCACAGCTAGCTGTTAAAGGCAGGCAAGGCGACCGAGGAATGAAGCAACCTGTGGCCTCGGGATGGAAGCCAATCCTGCCCTTGTCTCTTTGCTCTCTTTTCTCTGGGGCTAATGGCACTGAGAAAAGAAGCTTAAAGAGCAGGTTTGAAACAACCGTTGGAAGAAGCGCTCTGAGGTTGGAATGATGCCCTCAAGCTTGCTCTTTCTTCACTTTCTAGTTTCCTTTTCCGTTCCTTGTTCTCCAGTCCCCCAAAACTTTTGACCTTCACTGCCACAGTACCAATTTGATAGACAGACGGATAGATAGGGGTACTTATTGCGAGTGTTGCTGTTCTTTGATGGCCAGATTGTTCAGTGTTCCTCGTGGCTGGGAATGGAAGTGGAATGTGGTGAGTGACTGGAGCTCTCACGCCTCCACAGTCCACGCCTCCATTGGAGTTAGCTTGTAGCTCGTTACTGTTCTCTGACTAATGGTGTCAGCATTTGCAGTGACTGGCCTCGCTGACTTGTTTTGATCTTTCTTCGTTTCATAAGGATCAATGACTGTATCACATCACCGACAGTAGTAGAATAACCAATGGTAGTTGACCGGGAATACTCTGCCTACCTTACTTGCAATCTTAGGTTAGACTTACTATATATATATATATCAGAAATTATAGTAAACTATGCAAAAAAAAAAAGTTTGGTTTTTTTTTATATTTATTTATTTATTAATGAATGGTGGAGTAGGGAAGAGGGACAGAAAGCATGCGCGTGGTACGTTTTGGTACGAAGTTGGTCGGTTACTTTGACCAGGTTCACGTCAGCGGCCGGTCTGCTGCGGCTGTCGTGCTTAATTTGAACTGAGGTGAGGGGAGGTAGGGCGTGATTCGCGTGATTCCATTGAATCTCGAATCTCGAATCTTTTCCGGCGACGCTTTTTGAGGTGGAAATGCCGGCGTCCGGTCGGGCAATCCGGCGTGGCTGAAATTAGTTATGCTGTTTGTCACGCCCCGGTCGGATCGGCCTAAAAACAGCGCTTATCCGTTGTCTTAGGACCGTCCGGCGGAATACCGGAACGCAACTCTCTCTAGGGTTTCCGGCCCTAAATCGAAACCCTAACTACCCCGAAGTAGGAAAAATCCCCAAAATACAGATCGCACGGGAAAACCCTAACCCCCAAATTAGGAATCCGGAAATCAAACCCTAAAATTATACCTCAATCTGATTTTGACCAAAGTCAAAATCAATATCGCTGAATTTATCCTCTGTGCTGACGTCACACCAACGTCAGCCTTCGATTTCTTTCGTCGCGCGATGCCGATTTCGGAAATCGATTTTGACCGAGTCAAAATCGAATCCGCTACCTCGTTTCGAACTCTTCTGCGTTCGTCCTTCGTCTTCAACCTCGTCACGCGCACGCCGCCGCGTTCACTGCTCGACGTCGCCGTTCGCGCTGCTAGAGAGAGAAGGTCGCCCGCCTCCCCTTGCCTTCGTTCTTTGCCGTCGACAGCCGCCTGCCGCCGGAGGATTGCCGCCACGAAAGGATGCGCGAAACACAGGAGAAGATGGGAGTTGGGAAAGCTTGAATATTATTCACCGTAGAAGCTACAAAACCTAATACTTTCTCCGTCGACGACCCCCTGGTCCCGACGCCCACTCCCCTCCCTCGCCGGAACCCCTGGTTCCGGTTACAATCTCTTTCTCACTAGCAACTTCACTCCCGTCGGTCGTCCCTGCCCTCAGCGCTGTCGGTGGTGGTGGTTGCTCGATAAATACTGGATCCAGATTCCCCCCTCCCCCCCCCCCCATCATCCTCCCAGCGGACGATCTTATAGGAGAGAGGGCGCCGCCTCTCGCTTCCAAGTTTAGGGTGTCCGCCGCCCGAGTCCTCCGCTCCCCTCGGACGCGTCCGAATCCTGCGGAGAATTTGTCGCCGAGGCCTCCTTGTGCCGCCGCCATCCGTTTCTTCTGCAGCCCGCGCCGCCCGATCTTCGCGGGGGAAGACGAGCTTCCGTGCTCATTTTCTCGGTCAACGTCCGCATTTTGTGTTGACCGAACGGATTTGCCTTGATTTGGGCTTCGTTTCCTGCATTCGTCGCACGGGTTGGGGCTGGTGTTTGGCCCAATGGGCCTTGGGCCGAACCGGCCTGACCCAGGCCTGACAATTCTCCCCCGCCTAATTTGGACATCGCCCTCGATGTCTCTCGGGTGGATCTTGAGCAACTATTGCTCCGATCCTCAAGGCACCAATCCGACACTACTGCTCTCCCGTGGCAGAGTGTGGAACTACCCTCAGTGACCCAATCCGTGGTTGCTCGATTTCCTCAGCCTCCATGGCTAGTTCCTGTGCCGCCATTGCCATGAGTTTCTGTTTATTGGGACAATCCTTCACCCAGTGAGGTCCCCCGCACCAGAAACAACCTTGTGGCTTTTGCTCCTGTCGTCCGAGTGAACCCTTGTTCTGTCGGTGAAAGGGCCTACCCCTCTCTAGAACTCTAGCTCCCGGCGGTGTCCGTGGGGAGCCGTGCTTTGGTGGTGTCCTGGATTTCTTTGGTGGTGCTGGTTTGAAACTTCTGTTATCCACCAGAGATTCAGCCACCGCCGCAGCCCGCCCTCCAGTCAACCGGTTTCGCGACGTCGGACCTCCGTTTCTGCCCATGGCTGAAGGCCCCGGAGGAAGAAAAACCTCCTATCGTCCTCTGCCATACTTGGAAGCTCCAGCATCAAAGTGGAGAAAGCCCTGACGTACTCCTGGATCGAGCCTGTATGCCTCAGCCGATCTAGTTTGCCACGTGCCTGATCCGCCGGGTTTCCTGGAAGAAACTGCCGCCGCAGTTCCTTACGAAAAGTTTCCCAAGTCCAGCTAGTAGTCCCTGATGTAGAGCCGACTTTGGTTCGCCACCAAAGTTTCGCGTCGCCTGTGAGATAGGCGATGCACACTTGCACCCGATCTCCTGCAGAAATATGGTTAGCTGAAAACAATTGCTCCATATCCCAGATAAAGTTTTCGACCTCTCTGGACGATCGAGCCCCCCCCCCCCCCCCCCCCCCGAACGTCGCTGGGTCAGGCACACGCATCCTCGGTTTGGGAGCCTCCTGCTCCACGTGTGCCGCTGCTGATTGCGATACTTGCGTTAGGGCTAAACGCAGTACCCTAACTTCTGCGTGCATGTCTTTCTTCATGCGAGCCATCTCCCCTGGCAGATGGATCAGACCCTCCACGGTCTGTTGCATGACCTCGATCTATAACCTCTGTTGCTCGATTTACAACCTCTGCTGCTCGATCAGCAATTCCTGATCCTCCACTGTCTTCTGAAGGCTTTCCACCTATGAAATCATCCCATTGCCTCCACCACTGGCCAGACCGAGCATCTGCTCGATCTGAGCGATGCGATCACCCTGGTTCACCATCTCCTCAGGTTCAGCCGTCTCCTTGGCTTTTCCTTTATCCTGCTTGGGCCAGATGTCCTCTGACGCTCCTCTGGTTGTGTGGGTGATCTTCTGGAATTTCAAACCTTTCTTCACCTTCGAGGGCGAAGTTGAAGGTGTCGTGTTTGCTGTAACACGTTTGCCTCGCTCTGATACCTGTTGTCACGCCCCGGTCGGATTGGCCTAAAAACAGCGCTTATCCGTTGTCTTAGGACCGTCCGGTGGAATACCAGAACGCAACTCCCTCTAGGGTTTCCGGCTCTAAATCGAAACCCTAACTACCCCGAAGTAGGAAAAATCCCCAAAATACAGATCGCACGGGAAAACCCTAACCCCCAAATTAGGAATCCGAAAATCAAACCCTAAAATTATACCTCAATCTGATTTTGACCAAAGTCAAAATCAATATCGCCGAATTTATCCTCTGTGCTGACGTCAGCCTACGATTTCTTTCGTCGCGCGATGCCGATTTCGGAATTCAATTTTGACCAAGTCAAAATCAAATCCGCTGCCTCGTTTCGAACGCTTCCGCGTTCGTCCTTCGTCTTCAACCTCGTCACGCGCACACCGCCGCGTTCACTGCTCGACGTCGCCGCTCGCGCTGCCGGAGAGAGAAGCGCACCGCGATGGGAAGGTCGCCTGCCTCCCCTTGCCTTCGTTCTTTGCCGTCGACAGCCGCCTGCCGCCGGAGGATTGCCGCCACGAAAGGATGCGCGAAACACAGGAGAATATGGGAGTTGGGAAAGCTTGAATATTATTCACCGTAGAAGCTACAAAACCCAATACTTTCTCCGTCGACGACCCCCTGGTCCCGACGCCCACTCCCCTCCCTCGCCGGAACCCCTGGTTCCGGTTACAATCTCTTTCTCACTCACAACTTCACTCCCGTCGCTTGTCCCTGCCCTCAGCGCTGTCGGTGGTGGTGGTTGCTCGATAAATATTGGATCCAGATTCCCCCCCGATCATCCTCCCAGGCCCAGCGGACGATCTTATAGGAGAGAGGCGCCGCCTCCCGCTTCCAAGTTTAGGGCGTCCGCCGCCCGGGTCCTCCTCTCCCCTCGGACGCGTCCGAATCCTACGGAGAATCTGTCGCCGAGGCCTCCTTGTGCTGCCGCCATCCGTTTCTTCCGCAGCCCGTGCTACCCGATCTTCACGGGGAAGACGAGCTTCCGTGCTCATTTTCTCGGTCAACGTCCGCATTTTGTGTTGACCGAACGGATTTGCCTTGATTTGGGCTTCGTTTCCTGCATTCGTCGCATGGGTTGGGGCTGGTGTTTGGCCCAATGGGCCTTGGGCCGAACCGGCCTGACCCAGGCCTGACACTGTTGATCTCAAGTATTCCGGCTCAAATTGCTTCGCTACTGAACCGTGCTCTAGACCCGGCTCAAAGGAATTTCTTAGCTGTGTCTGTAATGGATGATACTGTGCTCTTTAGAAAATAAGGAAAAAAAAAAGAGGATGAGAAGGTAAATAGGAGGATGAGAAGGTAGGGAGGCGGTCAGCATTTATTACCTTTTATTTTTTTAATAAAAAATAAAAAAAAAATAATGAAAAATATATTGAATCTAGATGTAAAATGTTAATAGATTAAATGTGTTTTTTTTTTCTTCTGAATTTTATTCAAAAAACAGGACCAAAGGGTTAGGGGGAGTGGAGAGGAGAGAAATGAGGGCAAGCGTGTGGGCTCATGAAAGTGGGGAGGGAGCTGATCGGTATAAGTGAGCTTGCTAATCAACAGATGTGAGCTCACGCACGAGAAAGAGCTTGACTCAAGTGAGAGACGGAGAGTGCACGCATGAGAGAGAACAATCAAGGCAAGGAAAATTATTTTTCGCTCCATTTAGATAAAATTAAAATTGAAAAAAAAATTATTTATTTTTTTTTCTTCCAACAAAATAGATATATATTTTTTCCTCTCTCCAAAACACACCATAGAAAAGACACATTTATACAATATCTAGAATGTCATTGGTGTTACTATTATTATTATTAATCTCCCTGTAGCTTATCTTGTTTGGAAAGAAAAACACTTAATTCGCAACAATATTTACTATGTGTTTAAAGGGTTCTTAAGTAATCAAACATAATACCAAGTATCATGAAAATAGTATGACTAGAAGATGGAATTAGATTTAGTCCCCATTTGGAGTTACCATGCTTCCAACAGCGTTCTAATGGGTACAGAAGCACTGATTTTTTAATCAACTTTTGCTCTGCTGCAGCCTCCCCCTTGCTTTTACTACTACGCATATACCTCAGATGCGCATGCACATTTTGTGTGAGGAGAATGGATCGAATCCCATCGATTTTTTTTCACCTCTTGCTCTTGGGTTCTATTACAAATATTATACAATTAATTATACCTATTTAAATTAAATTTTAAATATAATATTAAATATGTATTAAAATTTAACATATCATTATATTGATTAATCTAATATATAATTATTTTAATTAATTTTCTTTAAACATACAATTAATCATTGAATTAAATATATAATTTTAAATTAACTACTTTAAAAATATATAATTTTAATTTATTACTTAAAAAATAAAATTAATAATTAAATTTTATATTAAAATTAATTATTTGATCTTATAAAATTTAATAATTTTACTAAAATAATTATTATAAATTTTAAAAGTAATTTTTATTTTATTATAAAAATATATAATTTTAATTTTATTATATTTTATTAAATTAATATTTATTTATTTATTAACAATACTAACAATACAACATATTTTCCAAATAACTTTAACAATAGTTACTGCACATTGAATCTACTAAACACCCTTAATAGTAGGTACTACAGTGGTAGCCTAGCTATCATAGCACAGCTGCAGCAGCATAACAGAACCAAACTAAGTCTTAGTATTTAAACAAATATAACACTAAGCACTTCACGAACTAGTAGAATATTAGCACGAGTGTTAGATGGAATTAGACTATGCAAAGGGAATAGCATAAGAAGTTACATCAATAAGCCAATATAAGGAAGGAGAATTATGCAAGAAGCAAGCACAAGATGACTATCATGTAAGGAGGGTCAATATTGCTTTTAAAAAAGACTTTAATTATCTTTCCCCGAGATTAAATCGGGGTATTATTTCCAACATTGGCAAAAGTAAATCCAGCAAATGTGCTGTGAAACTATAGAGTTCGAAGACAATGAAACGTTATTTCTGTGTTTTGTCTGCCGCCAAAATATAGAAATTTAGAAAATTTGTCAACTATAGTTATTGTTTTTTTACTTATTCCAAACAAGCATATCTGTTTATGAAGACAGCAAATGCACCAAACATTATAAGGCAAGAAAACACCATTCTGATAGTTCACTTTTACGAATAAATTCTCTTGTTCAAATGAAGCTAAGAACATGCTAATATCTTCTTCTACTGCGGCCTCAATGTATAAACTATCCTCTGGGCCTCTCAGGAGAGCAAGTTGAACGAGAACTAATTTGTATATGCATACTTCTGTCACCAACTTCAATTACCTGATGCTGTTGGTGGCTTTTTTGTGTTTGTCATGCTGATCATCTCCAGTAGGTCTATATCTCTCTTCACATCCTCACCAGGCATCACCAGCTGTGGAACACTGTCCTCCAATGCTGCAATCTCACATCCATGTCCCAGTCGATCAAAGAGGAGACTGATATCATCCTTTTCATACAGCACACTCGAATCAAGCAGCAGCTCAGGAACGCCACAAAAGTTCCAACCACAGAGGAACGGATCGGCGTAACTTCCATGCTTACCTGTGGTGTCCATGTTTGGTTGCTTGACCTCAGGAGCAAGTGGAGTGCATTGCTTAGCACCAGGTTTTTTGTTCCGGCTGCGGCTGCGTCTGCGGCTGCTTTTCTTTGAAGGTAGGTTCAAGCTCTTGATGTAGTTTTGCAGGAGGATGCTTTCATTGGGTTCCTTGGACCTCTGGCGCAGTCCACCAGATAACTGCCTCCGTTTATTTGTGTTCCAGTGATTCTTGATGGAATTTTCTGTTCGTCCAGGAAGCCTCTTTGCAATCTTGACCCACCTGTTTCCCAGCTCTGAGTGAGCCTGAATCAGTATCTTGTCCTCCTCTTCAGTCCAAGTACCCATCTGGTCATGAAAGAGCACTACAAAATCATTTAGACACCTTTTTTTTCTCTTTTTTACTGAAACGAACAGATAAAAAACAATAGAGAAAGAACATACATTACCTAGAAAAACAAACCAATGGTGCCATAGGTAGGATGTAGAAAAATAAGCAAAAACAGGGAATACAAGAAGCAAAGGTGTAGGACATGGTTAATAAAGCATCAGTAAAAGCCAATGTTCCAATTATAGCATAGATCGGTACATACCGATACACAAGCATTGCCTGGACGATATCATTTATATCTATGAACGCATACTCTACTTATGATCATTGATATCATTAGACCCAGTATCCTCCTATTCTATGTACTAGGTTATGCTCAAACCAATAGATCAAACTTACTGCCTAGCATAGATTTATACTTTTAACTGTGGTGTAGGATAATTTTGAGAATGCTGATATTCTGTTTGACCATTTGTCACACCAACAGCAAGGACAAAATTGAAACTGGATAATTGATTAATATGAACAAATCAAAATTATCTAATAGCATGTGAATGATGTCATTATGCAGTTGATCCACAACTTCTTGGCTTTGTTGCTGTAAGGAATTAGCTGAGATATTTAGGTATGTAGAACCACTAACTAATCAGTGATAAAACAAGAGCATGCTATTCTTTAATATAATGACAATACTTTGGCATCAATTGTGAGACAAATCATTACAATGAACGGTAGTACTTGGTCGAGCACAAACACAGTACAGAGAGTCAGAAGCATATCCTAACTTGGGTTAGAAGATATATACAAACATTTAATCTTTTGATGATTTTTGTTAACTAAATGATATATATACAGTGGCCTAAGGTACGGGTAATAGTTACGCATCTCATTTTAACTTTGGCCAGATAAACTGCAAAAGATATAAGTAGTACAGTAACTGCAAAAGATTCCTCGCAACAGCAAATTTTTCACGACAAAAGGTGCTATATATTTATATATTTAGTCAATTAACATTATAAATTCAAATATTAATTGATAGATGATTAAAGGAGGCATGGGGATTTTAAGTGGTGCTTATTTACTACGGGAACATACGATTTAGGAATGCACAATTTACTAGATTTAGCGGAACATTCACCATATCCTTATTTGGTTAGACTTAGGGATGATAACTAAACTGGAGTTAGTCTCGAACTAGACATGACCCAACTGACCTATTTATAGTGAATTCAGGTGCCCAATTAGCTTTACAGGATGAGTTTGATTTATATGGGTCAATTTTAGGTTTAAAATAATAGGCATATGATATCTAATACTCAATTGAAAATAGAAAAAAATACATAAATTTACTCTAAGTCCCTAACCAACTAGCCTTAAAAATAATAATTATATATATGTGAACATATTTTACTGAAGAATTTGAGATGAAACAAGAATTAAAAATTTGGTTTGATTTAGTCAAGTTTATACAACTACTGGTTTAAATGCCCCTGTCATTGGGTACTCAACTTAGGTATTTAGCAAGTTCAAATATTGGATTTATGTAATTGATTAGGTATAAATTTAGGATAAAAACTCAGGTACCGGACCAATTAGTATCTCTAGTTGGATGAGGTGTAACATGTAAATGATTTATCATTGATTATGCCCTGTTCAAGCTTAAGATTTTTCCTAATTTGCCTAACAATATATATGTAATATAACAGACTGGGATAATTTTATTGAAAATAAACAGGATAACATTGAATAATGCTAGTGTTCATAATAAAAGCTCAAGTAAAAGCTTCTTTTTCTATGCATATAAACATGTAGTCCTATAAGATACAAAGAAAAAACAACTAAAGAATGTGATGTTTTTACTCTGATTGTCATAATTTAGAAATTGTCGCCTGTTCAACGGCAATAGATTCTACCACTATAGATAACATTGATTACATAACATATGAATAATGCTAGTGTTCAAAATAAAAGCTCAAGTAAAAGCTTCTTTTTCTATGTGTAGAAACATGAAGTCCTGTAAGATAACAAAGAAAAAACAACTAAAGAATGTGATGTTTTTACTCGATTGTCATAATTTAGAAATTGCCACCTGTTCAAGAACAATCGATTCTACCACTGTAGAATAAAATTGACTTTATAAATTTCTAGCTAGAGAAGTTCAAGTTTAACTATTTAGATTCAGTATTCCTTTATACAAGTATCAAATAAACTCATATGTTGCAGGAAAACATTCTCATTCGACATTCCTTACATCAACAAACAAATGAGATGTTTTTAATTAATTGACATAATCAGAAATTGTCACGTCTTTAAGAACAATTGATGCTACGATGATCATATAGTAATGAGTAGATAAATGTCTAGCTTCAAAACACAAAAATAGATTCAGTATTCCTCATATATGTATTAATTACATTCATATATCGTAAAAACATTCTCCTTCGTTAGAACTTTGGTTCATTTTCACGTCATACGAAACACATTTCTTTATCAAGAGTCCTAAAACTTTCTAAAAAATCAACTGATCACTATCTTCTATTTCTAGATTATGTTATATAGCGGTCATGCATTGAGAAGTAAAAAAAATTATTTCTTATGTGTAGCACAAAATTGTGTAGATTATTTTTATTGTTATGTTTATAAGTTACAAGACACCTAGTAAAAACATGTGCCATATGATGTACATGAAAAACAAACGTCATTTTAAATAGAAAGTAGAGAGGCTAACCGACTTTTTAAAAAAAATTATATCATATATTTTAATAGGCATCCAAAAAAAATTGCAAGAGAACAGAGAGAACATTACAAATTTCAATCTAAATTGGGAAAATAGTGAGATCATAGAGGAATAGACCTTGATATTTGGCTTTAAATGGTTATGCCATCTTTCTCTGCATTGTTTACCAACCCTTCCATTTAGCATTCGTGCTAAATGAGACCATTTCTTGACTCCAAATTTCTTAACCAATTCAATCAACATGCTGTTGGGAAAAAAAAAGAACAAAAATACTTAAGTAGGTTGATATGATATTAGGTTCTCTCTATGCAATGCCTCGAAAAGTTACTGCTATCTATATTTGCAGTTTTTATGATGAGGAAGCTAGATTAGACATATTAAAGACATGAAAAGAAGAATGCACAGACCTGTCTTCTTCAGCTGTCCATTGCCCCTTCACTACATTGGATATCATCGGATCTTGACAATCATCTTTTTTATCAGGCTTACTCTCAGCAATCTGACGATTACCACGAATTTGATTTTCATCTGCCAAAGTTGGAAGATCATATAACAATTCTATAGATATGTTGAATTGAGAGTTATTGATCATCAAATCTTGATCACTAGTAGGCCCTATGCCATTGCCCACAACTTTCTCAGGATAACTTGAGGAATCAATCGTTTGGAAGCCCCTTGTAATTATTGAACTTCTCAAGTCCTCTGAGAGGTTTTCATTGGGGGAGCATTCAGGAAAACCTACGGAATAATTATTGCCAAATTTATCAAACAGATCATCAGAAAGTTGACACACGCAAAGTTCACTTTGGAACGCATGGGGAAACGAAAGCTGATCACTCATGTAACTTTTAAGACATCCAAAATCCATAGAACTTGTATTAAAGGTAGAAAACATGGATGGAAGAAAAATGAACAGTAAGGTGAAGAAAAATACTGAGATGCTTTTGGTGGAAGTTTTTGTGTATGTAGCAAATTTATATGAGAAGAAAAATAAATTTCACATATTAGTAGTTCCTATAATTAAATCGATGGTCGAAATGGTGTAAGAATCGCGCTTATAAAGTTTCCTTTGGAGAATGTTTAATGACAAACAATCATCAGTCTGAAATAAGCAAGTGCAATTATTATGAATAGGCTATTATGGAATGCAGTTAGCTGAAAAAGGTACACATGTCAAGAATTCATATGAATGCTTGCAATTCAGAATGCTTAATGAGTCCACCTCAGTAAGAATTCCATGCGCATAACAGTGCGTTCATTGCATTCTAAATAGTAACAATAATATTCTTAATTAAAATTATAAATTGTATGAAAAATGTACAAAAGCTACCTGCCTTGAAAGAAAATGAAAACACATAGAAACTTGTTTTGCATATATTGAAAAATGTTTTAGTTATTATTTTATCCTCAAATGACATAAGTATTGTGGTGAGATAAATAAATATATTATGCAATGTAATTAAATAGCTGCCATAGCATTTTTTTTAGCGATTTTTGAGCAAAGCAATCCACTAAGAAATGGTATAGTGCCACTGTAGCATATAACACCACCATTATTATGTTTTGAAGTTTGAGAAATCAAGTTTATGACATGAGTTGAGTTAGTAATATATTATACCTATAATATAGATTTCAACCGTTATATTTATTTTTTTATGTATATAATATATATTTTAACTACTATATAATTTCCGTATTTGCCTGCAAAGCTATGTTACATCATATTGTAAATCTTAGCTTTATGCTATTTTTCGTGATCCGCTATTGATATTGATATTATAGTTTAATACTTAGGTCATTTACGTATTTATACTTGTATCATTGTATGTTTCAATAGAGAATATTTATATCTAGAGATTGTTGGACCTTGTTTAGATAGAAATCCAAGAAAAAAGAGTGTTTCAACCATATATGCTTTTAAATAATATAATGTTAAAGAGTCGTAGAATAAAAAACCTAACATCTATATGGTTGAACCATTAGAAGATGTCCTGAAATAAGTGCCTGATGTCTAGAAATTTTAATGAAAAGGTTCTTCAGAATAGGAAAACATGTAAAGCTACTTTAGTAAAACATTAGAATTTCATAAAGTTTCATCGTTAAACCATTTAAACTTCTTTTAGTAGAATTTAACAATCTGGTGAAAGAGGCATACAATATTTTCTTGCATATTCAAGTGTTTGGACATTATGTACTTGACTAGATAAATGTGGGAAGAACTATTCAAAATTCCTGATTGTAACTATTATTACATATAATCCATTAGTAATTTCAGAAGAAATTTTAATTATTATAGGTTTACCCATTATACAAGGCTGCAAATATATGATGGAAGTAGCATATCTAGCATGCAAATAATTGAAAAATAACCCATATTCCATAGTCGGGAAAAATATTTCAAAACCACATAAGTATCACCTTAGTTCACTATGCATTAAGAGTTTCATGCTGCATAATAAATAGGAATTATAGGATAAGAAGTTCAAAAGTCAAATTTTGTAAGGTATAATCAAATTATTACAATTTTAATATGATGATAGGTAAGTTTGAAGAATTGATTGTATGATGATATAATCTGAAAAAAGGAATAACAAGTTCTCTAATATTAAAAAGAATTTTGTTCCATCAATTTAAGAACTAACAGATGAATAAGAAAAAAATTATTAAAGAATTTGAAACAAAACTTTATGACATTTTAACCACGGTTGGGGCAGATTCTAGAGATGGATGAGATGACATGCACTAAATTTAAACCTGCATTACAGATTTATCAATTAGACATTGAATTAATCATTAAAGTATATAGAAACACATTTCTATCTTAAGCGTAAGGCTCATTTTAGGCTAGTATGTGATAAATGGTTTACCTAAATACTCTAAATTAGCTAGAAGTTTATGCTAGTACTTTTTGGTAGGTTCAATAAGTTTCATTTTCACAGAATGACATCTTAAACGTCATTTATCTTATACCCATGAAATAGTCATCATCTTAACTGGCTAATCGAGAAAAAAATAATATATAACTGGTCATCAAAATTAGGAGTTTCAACTTTAACTCGTCTCATGACATGGCCTTAAATAATCCATTAATTTATAGTATTTGTCTATCAAATGATCAGATACTTAATTTCAATAATTGGATATCAATAAAACTGGGTGTATTCTCTAAGATGATGTTCGTTTGTAGACTTTACACGAACATTGTTCATCTCTTGGGTTAGATAAAATCTTTGACAATAATTTACTGTAAAGGTACATGTTAGTTTTGCCCTAAGTTGAAATTAAAATTGTTGTCCTACCTAGGAAGTTAGGAAAAGTAAAGGTTCCATTGACTCAGAAAGTAGGGTTAGAACATAAGATCACAAAATCCTACAACTTTAATATAAATTAATATTTTACACATAAATAAGTCTGAAAGAAAACGTTATAATTTGTATAAATGCATTATAAAAATAAATAAATATTATATTAATTCAGGAATATATATAATATAAACAATTTTAAAAGACATGTTTGGGTGATGTAGTTGGTCATCATGTTAGTCTCACACACTAGAGTTCCCTGGTTCAAACCAGGCCCAGATAATTTTAATTATATTTTTTCTTAATTTTCTATATAGTCCACACATGCTTTCTACAAAAGAAAATTCAGAAATAACACAGAAATTTTGTAACCACTTTCATTTATGCAACATATATGTATAACATAAACTATTCACTACACTAATACTTCATTATATACAGATACTAGTAACATTTAACAATATACACAAACTATATATTGTACTGCATTAGTACATTACAAATTCTACGTTAAACTGCTACATAGTATATGCTTAAAGATTTTATTTACTCATCAATTCTGAGTTCTCTAGAGTTGTTCTGCCAATGTGTTGATCTCACTGCTTGTCTCGTCCTAATTATAGATTTGAGTATTGCAGAACTATCGCATCATATCAAGTTGATTTTATATTGGGATTCAAAGTTATGCTAATAAACACGATTCATTATAAATTGTAGTCAATACTAGCAAAAACTACTTAGGATTGGTGAAAGTTTCAAAGGTTTGGATTATCGGATCAAAAGATTCTACCAAATAGTTGGAAGTATATTTTAATAACTAAATATTGTATTAATATACCAGAAGCAAATTGATCCCGAACATACTAACATGATGTGGTAAAAATATGAGGTGAAGTGACAACATTGTGCTTCCATGATGAAGTAATGAGATCTGCTATAGAGGCAAATGGTACTGGTGCTAGCAAAGTTGAAGATAATTATGCAATAATGTTGTACTATTACTCGACAATGACCACAAGAACAGGATGAGAGAACAAAGGAAAACTTTTGTATTGCCCTACTTATTAAAACAACTTCTCATGTCTTAGTTGCTTATTTTTTGAGATTGGAAATCTTACCGTTCTTACACCCATTTAAGCTTGCATTACACCCATTTAAGCTTGCATGCGCATTCCAAATTGTTTGGATTAATTTGGGTCATGGGATTGTAAGATCATAAGATATATGAGTTATTGACAACATGGAGTACTAGCATTAATAACAATAGGGAAGCTCCAACTAAAAGTTGGATATTATAATTCAACTATATTTTCTTATTCACATTCAAGTCAAGGTTGTCTTCAGCTCTATTTAGCTCAATACAACTATCCAAGTGACTAGTATGTAATGAACTAATGGTGTATTAGTGAAGGACTCATTTTCGAGTAGGATGAGGCTGCCAGATTGCATCTATCCTATACGGGGTGTCACTATAGTATGGTGCTAATACAATATCAGTTCAACAACGAATACTGCAATAGCTGTAACATTAGTAGTAGCAAGGAACATGTGCAGTGTCTTCAGCAACTCTTTCGCATCAAAAGATGTGTAATGTGTTAGAAAACTAATCGCGATAATATTAGCCGGAGTAGTAAGAATAAACTGATCTTCTGTGTCAAGAATCACACATCAATCTCCAAAAATCAAAAGGAAAATGAAAGAGATAAATAATTTAAAAACATGCAATCAGTAGAAAGCACTGGTATAGAATACCGACGTTTACCTTTTTATTGCTCCTCAGCAAACAATGTGAGTGCCTCAAAATACTCAGAAATTATCGGCAAGGCTCCAGAATATCCTATTATTCAGAAGACGAGGAGATATGGAAGACGGAAAAATGCCGCCTCAACTGGTTCTTTTCAAGGTAGGAGCTCCGAAGAATGGAGCACGGCGACGGAAGAGGGAACACGAAAGTGGAATTTTTAAGAGCCGGCATGAGTTCCCTCGATCGCAGGAAGCACGAACAAAGAAGAAATGGGCGGAAGCAACGCTTTTCCTCGCCATCGTCTTCCTCTTGCTCCTGCTTTAGAAAGCAGCAGTCATGGGACTGGTGGTCAGCGAACAAGAGCAAGTGTGAAGCCGCGTGACTTCCCTGGGGGTGAAGTTTGGGCTTGGTTGGGCAGGCTGGGCTGGATTGGAGTTTGCCGTTGGTCTTTCCATTGCCGTAAGCAATAAAACTCCCCACTTACTGACCTACAATCATACCCTCGATTATTACCTTGTACAAATGGGATGACGTGTAGAGCGAACCAATGAGTTTCAAATGGGTAGGTGTAAGACTTTCTAACCTTTTTTATGTGTTTTTATTTTTCATCCTCTTTAGCTTTTCTTGAACCGTCAAAAAGAAGAATTTAAATCCACCAAAAACACTCCATCGCCGTCGCCGCAGATGGAGATTTCCGTGCCCCGGCCTTGGCCCATCCCTTCGGTTCAACCACGGCTTCTCCACCGCAATGCGGCACTTCCCGTCGCCGTCGGCCTCGGCGGAGCGAAGAGCCCGAAGAGAGGCGGCAGAAGGCGAAGGATCGCCTTCGATACGCAGACGTTTCGCCGCGCCGCCGCCTTCCTCTCAGCGAACCTCCTCGGCCCTCCGCGCGCGGAAACTCCGGATCTCTGGCTCCTCCTCTCCGGGGGCGGAGGAAGCGGAGGTGGACGGCGGCTAGGGTTCTGGAGCGGCGGCGGATGGTTCGGCGGATGGGGGAAGCGGCGGCGGGGTGGAACGTGGCTCTTGGAGTTGCTTGTTTCGGTGGCGCTTGCGTCCGTGCTGGGGAGGATACCGGACAAGGAGCTGACGGCAGGTGTGATGCGTCTAGGGTTGAAGAAGAATAGGAGGGCGTGGAAGAGGGAGGTTAGTGTTTTGGCACTGGGGTTCCTGGTTTGCTTTCTGATCTGGAGTGGCCTTCGCCGGAGAAGAGACAGCAGGCTGAAGTGGATCCGCTGGAGAGGGTGATCCATCGATCTAGCGAATCGATTTTTTTTTTTTTTTCAATTTGCATTCTTTTACTGGGATTGCGTGAATTCAGTCGGAAAGATTGTGTTAGGGCTGATTGCTGATGCAGTTTTAGGTTTTCATTCTCTCAATATGCATCCAGGTTTTTTGTATCGAACATTATTTTGGAATTAAAATAACATTTTTTTTCTCTTCTTCAAGAAAAACATAATAAAAAATATAATTGAAAATTAATAAAATTTGGTAGAAATTTTTAGAGCTACCAGATCTAAATTGATATGACTTGCTTGTAAGTAGTCTAAATGGCTAAGAAAATTTAGATTACGTTTTATCAAAGTTTAGTTGATTTGAACAACTATTTTATAACATAACGTTGGTGTCGATTAATTTCTTTCTCTTAATCATTTCAAAAATAAGAAAACTAACATTCATAAATATCAAATATAACTAACTAGTATCATATCAAATTAATAAATTAAAACCATAATTTACCAAAAATATGAGCAAATAATCATAGGTCCAAACATCATCTACAGACTACAAACAACTCTCAAGCAATGCCATTAAAATCCAAAACGAAATGAGCAAATTGCATGTAGTAAAAATGTATCTAGGACTCAACAACGAACATGATAACATAAAAAAAACATGTACATTTATAAATATTTTTTATAATTAATTGATTGTTGTAGTAGTGGTTTAATTATACTCCAAAAAATAAATTAAAAGGAAGAGAATAAGCAATTTGCAATAGAGATAAATTATCAACACGACAAAACAAACATTTCAAGGAACCAAACTGAAAACCAAAAGTCAAATTACATCAAGTTCTATTCTTCTCTCTTGGACTAGCTATACATAGAGCGAGTGGTGGATCTAGGACTCAAATTATATAAGGCAATAGGTATATGAAGACAAAATTATAAAGATTAAATTTTATTAATAGGGGCAATGTTGGGTTTTTTGGGCTCCAAACTATGTGAAAGAAAAGGCCAAACTATTTTGCTAAATGTCCGTTGGGTTAAAAAAGATTAACTTTGTAGTTTGTTAAGTTTCCTTGTAACCCTAATCTTTTTTTTTTTCTTAGAACAAGGCTGGTATTGCTGTTGAGGAGGTGAGACTTTTGGGACAGAAAACAAACAAGCAAGAAGACTTTTGGAGGCTGCTGTGTTGGTGAAAAATCAAGTGGACTTTTGATTGAGCATTTTTCGGAGTGAAGATCAAGAGGATATCTGACTCTACATATTCGTAGCTCTCAAGGTTCAGGTTTTCTCTTCTCTTCAAGCAGAAAGTGGCTGTCTGTTCTCAAGTTTTCTACGTGTTTGACATTCAAGAAGTTTGATATTCTTTTTGGTTATGCTTAAGAGTTTTCTGTAGCTCATTGAAAGCGGATTACTTGTAGAACGATTGCTCATAGTGGAAATTGATTTGGACCCATGGTTTTTTTACTCCTTATTTAGAGGAGGTTTTTCCACGTTAAAATTCTCTTGTCTTATTATTGTGTTGCTTCTTCATTGACTACTCTATTTATTGTTTATTTGCTCTTAAAATTTCATTCAAGTGGGAACGTGTTAATTCCTATACCTGTTAGTGTGTTTACGTTTTGTTTCAAATGGTATCAGAGCCACGTTTAAATATTTGGTGATTTGTTTGTCTGAAATATGGAGATAAACACAAACAGAATGATTTTCTTAAATGGCTCAAATTATCATCTATGGAAGGGAAAAATGAAAGATCTCCTATTTGTGAAAGCTTTACACTTACCTGTTTTTGCTACTCAGAAGCCTGAATCAAAGTCTGAGGAAGAATGACAATTTGAGAATGAACAAGTATGTGGTTTTATTCGTCAATTTGTTGAGGAAAATGTTTATAACCACATCCAACATGAGACACATGCAAAAACTTTATGGAGCAAGCTGGAAAATTTGTACGCTTCAAAGACAGGAAGATGCAAACTATTTTTACTCTAAAAGCTGATTCAATTGAAATATAGAGATAATACCTCTATGACTAATCATTTGAATGAGTTTCAGGGCATTCTTCATTATATGTCAGGCATGGGAATCAGCGTTGAAGATGACGTTCAGGGGCTTTGGTTGCTAACTACTCTACTTGATTCATGGGAGACCTTCAAAGTTTCTCTTTGTAATTCAGTTTTTGATGGTGCAGTGAGATTACAAAGGCCAAGAGTGGTGTCTTGAATGAAGAATTGAGGAGAAAGACTCAAGGCTCTTCACCACACTCAGAGGTGTTAATTATTGAAAACAGGGGGAGGAGTACTAATAAAAATTGGAAAGATGCTAGATATAAAAGCCGAAGCAAATCCAGATCTAAGTATAAGAACATTGAATGTCATCACTATGGTAAAATGGGACACATTAAGAAATATTGCTTCAAGTTGAAAAAGGAAATGAAAGATAGCAAGTTCAATCAAAAGAAAGATGACGGTGAAGACCGCATGTCTGTAGCAACTTCAAGTGACCTTATCATTGTTCATGATGAAGAAGTTATTAATCTTGTTTGCCATGAGTCAAGTTGGGTGATCGACACTGGAGCTTCCTTGCATGTCACGCCAAGGAAGGAACATTTTATATCTTATACTTCGGATGATTTTGGTGTATTGAAAATGGGTAATGATGACATATCAAAAGTCATTGGTATTGGCGACGTTAGCTTGGAATCCAACAATGGAATGAGATTGTTGCTGAAAGATGTCTGGCATGCTCCAAACATCAGGCTGAATTTGATTTCAGCAGGAAAGCTTGATGATGATGGCTACACAAGCTGCTTAAGTTCTAGACAATGGAAGCTTTCTAAAGGCAACTTAATTGTAGCTAGAGGAAATAAATACTCAAATTTGTACATGATGCAAACTACTATTTGTAAAGATAGAGTGAATGTTACACAAGATAAAGATGCATCCAAATAGTGGCACCAAAGACCCAGTCACATTAGTGAAAAAGGATTGAATTTGTTGGCTAAAAGGAATGTTCTTCTTGGTTTGACTGGGGCTGATTTGGTGAAATGTTCTCATTGTCTTGCAAGAAAACAAACTAGAGTAGCCTTCAAGCAAAGTCTTCCTTCAAGAAAATATGATCTCTTGGAATTGGTGCACTATGATGTATGCGGTCCTTTAAAAGCACAAACTTTTAGTGATGCTCTTCATTTTGTTACCTTTATTGATAATCATTCTAGGAAACTTTGGGCTTATGTCATAAAGACTAAGGATGAAGTTCTGAGTAAGTTTATGGTATTTCAAGCACTTGTTCAAAGAGAGATTGGAAAGAAGATCAAGTGCATCTGTATTGACAATGGAGGTGAGTATCATAGTCCTTTTGATGTGTATTGCAAGCAAAATGGAATCAGACATAAGAAGACACCACCGAAAACTCCTCAGTTAAACGGTCTTGTGATAAGCGTCATTTCTAATGGATTTAAAGTCTTATTTATGTGCTCTTTTCAGGCTTAAGTCTTGCTTTTATCCTATTATTTTGAATCTTTTTCCATTAAGTTTAGAATCTTCACTATTTTTCGATTGTTTGTGAAATGCAGGTTATTTCCTTATATTTTCGATAATATTTTTAAGATTTAAAGTTATGGAAAGGTTTAGCACATTACAGGCATCACACGAAAAATTTTGAAAATTTTTGGAGTTATCTGTGCTGATCACGGCCTGGCCGTGCTTGCCATCACGGTCGTGATCAGATCGGCGTCTAGTTCTCCTATTCAGCGAAGCTGACACGGCATGGCCGTGATGATCATCACGGCCATGACCACCCAAATCCAGAAATTTCATGAAGTCATCACCGGTATGCGCACGCCCGTGTTCACCATTCCAGGATTTTGCGCACTCATCACGGCCTGCCCGTGTTCAGCATCACGGCCGTGCTGAGATTGCTGCAGATCCCAGAACTCATCACGGCCTGGCCGCGATGGTCATCTCGGCCATGTTCGCGTCCACATATCCCGACCTTTCACCCGTTTTTCATCAAATCTGACGCTCTAGATGCCTAGAAATTGGGGGAAACTCCCAATTAATCTTCCTAATTGCCCAAGGCTTTGAGGGAAGTATAAAATCAAGGATTTTGGGCGGTTACGTGGTCGGATTTTTGGAAGGAGGTGACTAGGGCGAAAGAAGGGCGATTTTTGCATTCTATGGCTCGTTTGATCCAGATTCTTTGGGGCTATTGAGAGAAGACCAAGGATCTATCTTCTCCTACCCTTGTATTATAAATTTCTTTCTTTTTAAATATATTTTCTTGGGTTTTTCTTATCAAACGATGCATGTTCTAGAGTAAAACCCTAGTTCGGGACTCGGAACAATTCTGCACATGTAAAACATCTTTATTGAATCTCAGTGCTATTTTTAGTAAATTGACTTATTTAAATGAGTTGTGCTTATTGCGTATAATTGTTTTGGCCATACTTTTGTATGTGTTAAGTGTTACAAGGTGAGTCGAGAGGTGAATCGTAACACTTGAACTCTCTCATGTAATCTTGTGACTTGAATTACGAGAGTCGTTCAAAGTCACTTGAAGATTTGACGATTGTCATAGAGCCCAATGGGTCTTTCTTAAGTTAGTTTTGCTACGAGAGTAGGAGATTAGCTTAAGGTAGACACCGAATTACGTTTCGAGAGAAGGTAAGCCGTACCATAGGATTAATCGCCTTAAGTTGTTTATTGTCCGATTGCGCTTCAAGAGAAAGAGATCTGTTTTCTAATTTGTTTTGATTCAATGTTTTATATTTAAAGTATTCAACGAGGTAAAACCTGAAATTCCAAACATTTTTAAAACTATAACTTTCCTAATTAGTCATTGATTTCTTGATTCGATAAATTAGTTTTAATGCAATTCTTTCATTTCGAATTAGAATTGTCTAGCTTTCAATGATACTTAAAGTCGGTACTTGACACCCTACTCCCTTGGGACGATCTTTTACCACTTCGATAGAAACCGTGCACGTGCGGGGCCTATCATCTTGCAGAAAAAATGAATCGAACAATTGTTGAGAGAATTAGATGTTTGCTCTCAAAAGCAAAATAGTCACAATCTTTCTGGGGTGAAGCATTATGCACTGTGGTGCATATAATAAATTTGAGCCCTACTGTAGCTTTGGATGGTGATGTCCCAAATAAAATTTGGTCAGGTAAAGATGTTTCTTTCAATCACTTATGAGTATTTGGATTCAGGGCTTCTGTTCATGTGCCAAATGATGAAAGATCCAAGCTAGATATGAAAACTCGTCATTGCATTTTCTTTGGCTACGGTGAAGATGAGTTTGGCTACAGATTGTATGATCCCGTAACTGACACAAACCGCAAGTGCACGGTTATGTTGAAGTAATACAAAAGATTGTCGAACCCACAGAGAATAAGGTTAAGTACTAGAAAATTCAAGTTTCAGTAGCTAAGCAGATCTGAAAGGGGTTTTCGATATTAACTAACTGTAAACAAGAAATCAAGGCAATTACGGGAGAGTATATGTATGAAAGAGATCAGGGCTTTAGTATCCACCACACTAATGATTTTTATTGCAATTTAAGAGATACGTTACATGAGTTCTTAATTTCGCAAAAGGAACCTTTCCCTAAGGTACAATATGCCCCTTTTCGGTGGTACACCTCGGCATTTACCTAAAACGGTCTCCTATTCTCGCGGTGGATCATTCTAAATAACCCCTTTGTGTTCTATGGAAGGTTAAGAAATCCTCGAGTGAAAACCAAGCACTCTCGTGTCGAGGGTTCACAAGTTTTACAAAGAAGTTCTGCAGGTACGACTCTCCTCTTGGTATGAATCGCACCGGCTAAGACATGATCATACGCGGCCAAAGCAAAATCATGAAGTAAAGCACAACAATGTAATATATGCTCCAAAAAGAATCCAATTAATAACATGAAAGTATGATTAGCAACAAAGAGTCGTCAATGGGCTTCAACCAAGCCCCGAAAGGAGTTTACGCTACAGACATCATAAATTCGATCAAAATCCTCTTTGTAGAACTAGGAAAACTACAAGAAAGAGTTTCTAAAGTGGAAGAGACAGTAAACCAAAGTTAATCTCCAGAAATCGCAGTGTCTCTCCGATCAAATCTTGCAAAATCACCTGGAAATCGAGTTGTCGGCGCTCTTCCATGCCCTCATCCGCTTTTGCGCCGATTTCTCTCTGATTAGGAAGTTTCGCATAGGGCTTTTATATCCTATGGATTCGCCTTTCAGTCAACTTCCCAAAACGTGCTCACTTGCTAAATTTGGACAACTGTAGCGTTCAAAATCAAGGGAAATCCGAGTAAAGGTTGGACGCCTCAGTTGAGATCACAGGTGAACCCTGGTGGTGAAGTCCTCTGTACAGTTCCGTCCAGAAATAATCACCGGTGAACCCTGCTGGGTTCACCCGGTGGTGAAGCTCACTGTTGTCTTCGGTCAAAATTCTTTCCGAAAGAATCACGGGTGAACCCCGCCAGGTTCACCTGCCAATAAAGCATTATGTGAGTTTTGGTCATCAGCGAAAGCACTGGTGAACCCCGTCGGGTTCACCCGGCCGTATTTCTCAAAATAGCTCCGATTAAGCTCAGATTTAATGGTCGGCTTTGTCTTCACATAAGGAATCGCCCCATGGTCTTAAAATCTTCAAAAGACTTCAATTTTAGGTCGTTTCACCTAGAGTTTCACAAAAATAAGAAAAGGTGAAGATTCTGAAGCTTTTGAGCAAATGAGTCTTAAAGGAGTATAGAAACATCTAAATAGGCCTAAATTCATCATGGAATAATACCAAAAATCACTACTAAAATGCAAGGCATCAAACATTCTTAGACTTAAATCTTTGCTTGTCCTCAAGCAATAAAATGAAATACATGATAGGTGCAAGAGTAATCATTCATGTCGAAGCATGCATCCAAGTTAGAAAATCGTCTACTAGTAATCCAAGATCTAATCAGAAGAAATCAAGTAAATGGTTGCTTCAAACGTTCAGCAGTTTGATCCCACAATTTCTTGATGTCAAACAACTTAGTAAGGAGTAAACATAGAATTCAATCAAGCATACATAATACTCATGCATTTCCAATCTATCGAAATCAGATCATTGGGGTTAACTCAAATGTATTATTTAAGATACGATACACTGATTATCACGTTAGACTTTAACTCATATTCTTAGGTACCACTGCCAATTTTTCGCAGTGCTAAGTAGAGGAGTCTCTCTATAGATTTCAACTCATATCTCTTAGATTTCAACTCATATCCTTATGTACCACTGCCAATTTTTCGCAGTGCCAAGTAGAGGAATCTAAGGATGAGTTCTCTTCCCTTTTTTTTAAAGACTTAGATGATAGGATATCCTCTCCTCTCTTAAAATGAAGTGTCCCCCCAATAATAGAAAGGAATTCAAAGGATGAATAAGTGGATGCACATCTTAATATGAATCACATGCAAATTGCCAGCTTAAGTTAATTGAACAATCATATGAATATTTGACCTACTAATGAACGACCATAAATAATCCAAATTATAAGATTTCAAAATCATAGAACATATAGACGTAATCATAAAATATTTCTAACAGGGTGGCACATTCAACAGATCCTGATTATTCCAGACCAAACACGTATTTATCTTGAAAAATTTTGCTAAGCTATCATAGGAACAAGACTACCAAACTTCTAACATGATAAATCAATGAATGAACTCACAATCACAATATTGTGACATTAACAACTTAGAAGGACCACATGCAACCTTATTAACAATTCACACAACATATAGGAGAATCATAACAATCAATGCAAAGTATCTAAATGAACAATAAGGCAAATCCCAACATGTCATACACAACTGTCACAGGGGCCTGCAGAGATGGACCAGGCCCACGAATACTAGCAAAAATAACAGTCAAGGGGCCTGAAGTGTGGACCAGGCCCACGAATACTGGCATATAAGTACAATGCCAAAAACCATCCATCACACTAAGATAGTAGGCTATGACCACAACAAGTCAAACAACCAAAATAACTAAGTCAGATAACCGCATGGGAACAAAGATAATAAACTAGAATAGAGACAGCTCACCTACTCTGAATGTCGCATAGTCCTTTATGCGGAGTCATGTATATGAGAGGAGCGGGTGGAGGATGGAGAGCTGCAGAAGCTCCCTCTGCTTGCGAGATTTGGAGCCAAAGGCCCGAGAGCCCTTGCTCTTCCCCCGCGCGGTATAGTTAGGCTGGTCCTCCTCGTCCGAGGAGACTGTAACACGTTCCATATTCTCCTCGTCCAAAAAGGCCACCCTATCATCCATAGTTGAAAGCTTCTCCCACATAGAGTTCATCATCTTGTGCTGCCTCTGCATACTAGCTTCCATGCTCTCCCAATGAGATGTCTGCTCCTAGCGCATGTAGGAGAGGGTGGAATCCAGTGATTCTTGAACCTCGCGCTGATGAAGCTATTCCTCCCGGATTTCCTACAAAATAGCCATCATAGAGTCAGAAGAGGAGGAACAGCCAAAGTGAAAGGCGCCCGGGGCTGGTGGTGCTGTGTCAACTAGATCAGGCTGGGGGTCAGCGACTGGCTGGATGTGCCAATTAGCCCGCACGCGCACTGTGGTACGCTCGGGGTTAGGTAGAGGAAGAGTGAACTGGCTCCCCTTGAAGGTTAGGCAATAAGAGTCTCTCTTACGAACAATGAGCTTCATTGATACACAAGCTTCAATCTCGAGCCTGTTGTTGCCAGTTGCCTCCATTGTTCCATAGGGGATGACACCCAAAGAAACCGGCAATGGAGTGATAAGCCCTCTAATCACAATCGCCCCTTTCAGTGAGCGGGCGACGCGGCTGAATTGCTTTGCCAGAAAGTACCCCGAGTCTACTCTGAAATTGTGTAACATACTCTACAAATAAAATAACTATGACTGGCGTACCATACCGTCACTTTCCCCGCGTCCGAAGATGGTATGCGCTAACACGCGGTGAATGTATCGGATAACCGGATTGCAGATGCTGGAAGCTCGGGCAACTCGTGTGGAGTAGATGTGTTCATTGGTGATTGCGCCCTAGAAACCTTGCTCGGTATATTCGGTAGGTAGCCGGCACGTGCAAGGCTCTGGAAAGCCATAAATACCGCGTAGCTGGGAGAGGCTGAGAGTGTGCTCGGTGTTCCCAAATCGGAAAGTGTGTCGGCCAGGATCATCATCAAGGATAGGGTCCGCTTTCACTTTGAGGGAGCTGAGGAATTCCATGGTGATGTCGATGTAGGTGGGAGAGAAGAGTTACATAAACTGCTCCCAGCCCACATTGGTATACATAATATCTACGTCCTCCAGAAGGCCTAGTAGTTGCAAAGTCCCCCGATCAAGGTAGCGTGTATTAAGCACTCGGCACTAACGAAGGATGAGGTAACGTTCTTCCTAGGCGGCATTGAGAAAGATAATGCTGAATTCATTCGGCGGGGAGGTATAAGGTTGTGGTCGGTTGGTTGAAGCATGCCCCTGTCTAGAAGATGAAGATCCTGCTGTGGGCGGCGACACCGGACGATGAGCTGGCGGCGACGGAATGTAGTCATCGTCATTGCTAGAGGAATCAAAAGATGCACGCAAGGCAGGTGGTCGAGAGATCACGGCCTTTCTTCTCGGTGCCATATATTAGTGAGAGAAATCCGGAACTGAGATGTGTGCTCGGGTGAGGAAATCCGAATGGAGAAACGCGAGTAAAGAAGGGCAGCGGCGAAACAGTGATGTAGTCGGCGAAAAGAACACAATTGAAGAGGGGAAACAGAAATCCGACGCGAAGTAGAGATGAATCTTGTGCGAACCTTGGTGGAAACTCGGATCAAAGCAATAGAGATCCTCTTAAAGCGCTGAGGGAAGAGATGGCGGCGCGAGGATGACGACACTGAGCGGCTGGGGGGGGGGCGGTGCACGGGTTTGGTGCAAACCCTACTCGTGTGCTGCCCTAAATATGAACAATCTCATATTAGAAGCACCGGTGAACCCCATAGGGTTCACTAACCTGTGAAGCTCTCTGGTAGAAAATGGCAACAACAGAAATACGGGTGAACCCCGTGAGGCACTCTGGAGATTGAGTTACAAGTCGTTCACCTGGCCATGAAGTCTACTGAAGAAGCCAGAGATGCTCAAAACACTATACTCCACCCTAGGATGCTGAATCAATCTTGTTGCCGCAAATTTATATATGAAAACTAAATTTTTGGATGAATACAGTACGCTTCACGGGTGAACCGATGGGGTTCACCTGGTTGTGAAGTTCTCTGGAAAGCGCAAAAGTTGCTGTTCTGAAAATCATGTCGCCATAATAACTCCCTACAACACAAAGAGACATATAACCAGTAAAATTCCCCCATAATCTAATTAAAAACTAATTGAAATGGAATTAACAGACTAAGAAGTGCATCTAATAACAACGAGAAATAATGCATGTAAACTAAAAATAATCAAGAACTTGGGTTGCCTCCCAAGGGAGCTAGTTTAAGGTCGGTAGCTCGACTGAAAGAGTTCTCATGTCACCAATTATATAGGGTCTATGAGAGCAAGAACAACCCCTTGCTCGACCTGTTCATCCTCAAAATAATGCTTAAGGCGATGACCGTTGATGGTGAAGCTCCCTGTGCGTTCAGTCTAGATTATGATCACGCCATAAGGTTGCACATGTTGTACCACAAAAGGGCCGGACCACCTTGTATGAAACTTCCCGGGAAATAATCGAAGTCTCGAATTAAAGAGTAGAACTTTATCCCCCACATGAAATTCTTTCTTCACAATGCGCTTGTCATGCCAGTATTTAGTGCATGCTTTGTATATCTTGGCGTTTTTATATGCGAAGAAGCGTATTTCATCCAATTCGTCAAGTTGCAACTTTCTCCTCTCCCTGGTATTTTTGAAGTCATAATTAATTTGCTTGACAGCCCAAAACGCCATGTGCTCAAGTTCAACAGGTAAGTGACAGGATTTTTTATAGATAAGTTGGAAAGGAGACATACCAAGGGGTGTCTTGAAGGCGGTTCTGTAGGCCCATAAAGCATCATGTAGTTTCAACGCCCAATCCTTCCATGATCGCGATACAGTTTTCTCAAGTATTTGTTTAATCTCACTATTAGAAACCTCTACTTGACCACTAATTTGAGGAAGATAGGGAATGACAATCTTATGCTTTACACCGTACTTCTTCAAGAGCGCTCCAAACCTTTGTTCAATGAAGTGAGATCCACAATCACTAATCAAAACACGTGTAACTCCAAATCGAGGGAAAATAGTCCGCTTCATAAGCTTCATAACGATCCTAGAGTCATTAATAGCTTCGGTCGATGTCTCAACCCATTTCGACACGTAGTCAACGGCAACAAGAATATACCGTTTACCACATGAGGATGGGAAGGGTCCCATGAAATTAATCCCCCACACATCGAAAATTTCCACTTCCATAATATCATTCAAAGGTAGCTCATCCCTTTTGGAGAGATTTCCAGTCCGTTGGCAACTATCACAAGTTAAAGCAAAGTGTTTAGCATTATGAAATATAGAGGGCCAATATAAACCTGACTGTAGAACTTTGAAAGCTATTTTAGCTGCTCCAGCGTGTCCTCCATATGGTGAAGAATGGCAATGAGTCAGCACATCTTGTATCTCCACCTCAGGTATGCAACGTCTATACAGTCCATCAGCACATCGCCGGTACAAGTATAGTTCGTCCCAGTAATAAAACCTCACATCATGCAAAAACTTTTTCTTCTTCTGAAAAGAAAGATCAGGAGGAAGAATATTAGACACAATATAATTCACATAGTCTGCATATCATGGGACTTGTTGTTCCAGTAAAGCATATAGATGTTCTTCAGGGAATGCATCATTGATCTCAAACTCAGCATCAGTTTTCTTTTCAGCCTCTCGTTCAAGCCTAGAAAGATGGTCAGCCACCGAGTTTTCACTCCCCTTCTTATCTCTGATCTCAACATCAAATTCTTGCAAGAGGAGAATCCATCGAATAAGTCTTGGCTTGGCATCCTTCTTGGTAATCAGATATTTTATAGCTGCATAATCAGTAAAAACAATTACTTTCGAATTGACCAAGTATGAACGAAATTTATCAAAGGCAAAAACAATCGCGAGAAGCTCTTTTTCTGTTGTAGCATAATTCATCTGAGCTTTATCGAGTGTTCTACTAGCATAATATATCGCATGCAGCTTTTTATCCTTCCTTTGTCCTAAAACTACCCCCACGGCTTTGTCACTAGCATCACACATCAATTCAAAAGGTAATGACCAGTCTGGAGGTTGGATCACAGGTGCCAAAATCAAAGCTTCCTTAAGTTTCATGAAGGCATCCTCGCATTCCTTATCAAAACAAAAAATAGCATCTTTAGCGAGTAGATTAGTTAAAGGACGAACTATCTTAGAAAAGTCTTTGATAAATCTCCTATAAAAACCAGCATGTCCCAAAAAGCTCTTAATTCCTTTCACTATTGAAGGCGGCTTCAGATTTTCAATTACTTCAACCTTTGCTCTATCCACCTCAATTCCACGCTCAGAGACCAAGTGTCCAAGAACTATGCCTTCCCAGACCATGAAGTGGCACTTCTCCCAGTTCAACACCAGGTTCACCTCTTCATATCTCTGCAAAACTTTAGATAGGTTAGACAAACAATGGCTGAAAGAGGAGTCATATACAGAAAAATCATCCATAAATATATCCATAAAATCCTCATTATAATATGCAAATATGGCCATCATGGCTCATTGAAATGTTGCAGGTGCATTGTAGAGTCCAAAGGCCATCCTCCTGTATGCATAGGTTCCATAGGGACATGTAAAAGTCATTTTCTCCTGATCGTTGGGGTGGATGGGAATTTGAAAGAAACTTGAAAATCCATCCAGAAAACAAAAGCAAGAATTATGAGCCAATCTATTCAACATCTGATCAATAAATGGTAGAGTGAAGTGATCTTTTCGTGTAGCAGAATTCAACTTCCTGTAGTCAATACACATCCTATATCCTGTAATTGTGCGCGTTGGTATCAATTCATCTGCATCAGTCTTAATTACTATGACACCTCCCTTTTTGGGTACGACATGTACCGGGCTCACCCAAGAACTATCTGATATTGGATATATAACTCCTGTATCTAGAAGTTTGAGCGCCTCTTTCTTCACAACACCTTTCAAGTGCGGATTAAGTCGCCGTTGATATTCCACCGAAGGTTTGCTATGTTCTTCCAATAAAATCCTGTGCATGCAAACAGAGGGGTTAATCCCTTTAATGTTATCAAGTGTGTAGCCTATTACCTTCCTATGAAGACGGAGTTCTTGAAGGGGTAGCTTGGTTTATTCTTTATCCAATTCTGCACTAATTATTACTAGGTATGTAGAATTGTCACCTAGGAATTCATATCTCAGTGAGCTTGGCAGGTTTTTGAATTCAATTTTCTTCGGCCCATCTTCTTCTTGATTTTCTTCTGGTTCAGTGTTCATCCATGGTTCAGCATCGAGCAGGGTAACATATTTCTTAGCTTTGCCTTCAATATCTCTATCAATAATGTTGGTCAAGGCAAGTTCCAACGGATTAACCACCTTCCTATAAGGGTTCAAATTGCTGTATAGTTTTCTCAACGATGTCTACACTACAGCATGTACCTGCAAAAGAAAGTTTTTTCAAAAAGTCAGTTAAATCAAATTGTATAACATTGTCACCGATGTTCAAAGACAGTTTCCCGTTTTTCACATCAATGACAGCACCAGCAGTAGCAAGAAAAGGTCTCCCTAAAATGATAGGGAGTCTGTCATCCTCATCGATCTCAAGAACAACAAAATCAGTAGGGACAAAATAATCTCTGACTTTAATAGGAACGTTGATAGGGGCCTCGACGGCTGCTACCGCAAGTGCACGGTCTATCGCGTAATATAATAAGTATCGATCCCACGAGGACTAGGGGTCAAGTATTAACTACTCAGTCAACTAATAGCTAGGTTAATAATTAATGGAGAAATGGCTAATATCCTAGTGCAGGAAATTAAACTAAAGCAAACTAAAATCAAATTAAAGTCAAGGAGAACAGAGAGCAAAACAATCGGGGTTTTAAGTCTATGAGAGAGATTTGGGGTATCGGGTTTCATCGCACTGAAACATGAAGAAATATTAAGGCTTGATATTTTCAATTAAGTTTTACCTATGTTTTTAAGGTAATCCTTCCTAAGGTACAGACGCGCTCCCTCTCAGGACACGATCCGGTGTCCGACTTAACCCAAGTCTTCTACTCTTGTGGCTTACCGGGTTAAGTGGACCCAATGGGTTCTATGAAGAATTAGGGTTCCTCGGGTGATTAAGAGTGCTCTCGCTAAACGAAATCACCAGACCAATCTAAGGGATTCCGATGATTGTGGTTCACCTCTCAGTCCTTCCCATAACATCTAAAGCATGGATACATATGGCCAGTACATAAACATAAATAAAAATATCCTAGACATGAATAAGAACAAAGATAAATAACAGAAATATATAGATCAAGTCATAATATTCAACATTCATACAGTGGGCTAAGCCCAAACTCCGAAAAGAGAGTTTACACTATCGTATACATCATGAAACACATCAAATCTCTCATGCAAATGAAATCAAACCAAAGGGGAGGGTAGATCCTTGATGGAAGAAGGTCCAGTACAAAGATCCACGTCGGAACAAAGGAAGAATCGCGTCGGAACAGTGTTGTCGCCGAGAAAATTGCCCCAAACCCTATGTTGTCACCCTTTTGCTTCGTTCTCTGCAACCGCCTAATCAAATCTGATGATTATGGTCCCAAAACGTGCGTAGCTAAGTTAGAAAGGTCTCCACAAAATTTCCCTAAATTTTGCTTCCAGAATAGAAAGTTATGGGCGAAAAACCGGGCGCCTATCGTGTAGGACGCGGGACGATACACGGCCGTGCATGGATGCACGGCCATGCCCGTGTACGGCTCGGTAAAGCCTGGGATAGTCAGATCATGCACAGCCATGCATGGGTACACACCCACGACCGTGCATCCTGTAGAAGACTCTATTTAATCTGAAATTTGACGCGTAGCTTCGTCTCATCATGAGGGTTCGTCCCATATCTTCAGATCTTCCAGATTCCACCAATTTTGAGGCAAAATACCTACATTTCAATAAAATAGAGGAAAAGTGAAGGTTCTGAAGAATATGAAGCATTTAAGTGCATAAATGAGATAAAGCATGCATTTTACTCTGAAATAATGATAAAATTAAGCCACGAAATATCATATATTTGTATGTCATCAAATGTCCTCTAAAATACCAATAGGACGACGAACTGATCTATCTGTGAGCTGTAAAGAAATATTAGTAGGTTTCAAATCACCCAAATCCAGCCTTTTATATAATGACAATGACATGAGGCTGTGATAAGTGTTATTTATAACAGATTTATGGTCTTATTTATACACTCATTTCAAGCTTAAGTCTAGATTTTATGCTATTGTTTTGAGTCTTTAATCATTAAGTACAGAATCTTCACTAATTTTTCAATTTTTATGAAATACAGGTTATTTTCCAATATTTTTGAGAAGATTATGAAGATTTGAAGTTATGAAAATGCTCAACACATTACAAGAGTGCTACAGGAAAAATTTAGGGATTTTTGGACTTTTTATGGAGAACACAGCCTCCCTGTGAGTGTGATCACGGCCGTGTTCATCGCGGCTGCAAAATCCGCATATGTCGAGGAGAACACGGCCTGGCCGTGCTTATAATCACGGCCATGTTCGACAGAATCCAAAATCCGCCGAAGTCTTCACCGCCATGCGCACGTCCGTGTTTGGGCATTCCGGAACTTACAGAATAGAACACGGCCTGCCCGTGTTCAGACACACGGCCGTGCATACGTACTTGCAGATCACAGAATCGAACACGGCCTGGCCGTGTTTGTCAGCACGCCCGTGTTCGCGTTCGTAGATCGCGATGTTCGACGGTTTCTTCATCAAATCTGACGGTCCAAGAGCCTAGAAATTGGGGGAAACGCCCAATTAACCTTGCTAACCGCCCAAGGCATCGATTAAGACATCAAGGTGGGAATATTGGGCGGTAATCAAGTCGAATTTGGAGAAGAACGCGACTAGGGCGAAAAGGGGCAAAAACTTGCATTCTTGGGCTTATTTGATCGGATTTCTTTGGGGCTATCGAGAGAAGACCGAAGATCTGACGTCTCCTAACCTTGGATTGTAATTTTCACTCCTTTTGAATACTTTTTCTTGGGTTTTAATTGTTAAACGATGTATGCTTTAGAGTAAACCCTAGTTCGGGACTCGGGCGTAGCCCGTTGTACACATTTCCTCGTGTAAAATAGTTTATTAAATCTCAGTGTTATTTTAAGTAATTTCACTTATTTAAATGTGGTGTGCTTATTGCGTATTTATGTTTTAGCCAAACATCGATATGTGTGAAGTGGTACGAGAAGAGCCGAGAGGTGAATCGTAACACTCGACTGCCCATTTAAACTTGTGACTTGGATTACGAGAGTCGTTCAATGTCACTCGAGGATTCACGATCATCATAGAGCTCAATGGGTCTCTTAAGTTAATTTTGCTACAGAGTAGGAAATTCGCTTAAGTAGGCACCGGATTATGCTTCGAGAGAAGGTAATCCGTACCATAGGATAGATCGCCTTAAGTTGTTTACTATCGGATTGCGCTTCGAGAGAAGGAGATCCATTTTCTATTTCAATCTGATTCAATGTTTTGCATATAAAGCATTCAATGTGGTAAAACTTGAAGTTCCGAACACTTATAAAACTGTAACTTTCCCTTATAGTCGTTGATTCTTCAATTTGATAATTTAGTCTTAGTGAAATTCTTTTATTCTGAGTTTGAATTATCTAGCTAACAATGATGCATAAGGTCGGTACTTGACACTTGCTCCCTGTGGGAACGATATTATTTACTACTTCGATAGACCGTACGCTTGTGGAGCCTATCAAGTTTTTGGCGCCGTTGCCGGGGAGCACGGTATAGTCAATATCGATTAAATAGTTGATTTGATAGACTAGATACTTTTTATTTTTATTTACTTTTTATTTTTATTTAATTAATACTTCTTGTCTTCTTCCTTTCCTCAAGCTATTATTATTCTCTGGTCTGCTAAACTTGTGTATGCCAAGGACAATTAGAACAGGTGAGCTAGTGCCAGAAGATCCTGAGATTGAAAGGACCTTTCGAGTTCAAAGGAAAGTCCACGATCCTCAGCTTGAAGAACTTCATCCTAACTTTACTGCAATGGACGAGAACCGTTTGCTATGAGATTTTGCTGCACCTAATGTACAGGGCTTGCACGATAGTAAATAACTTGAAGATAAAACCGGCTCTTGTGCACATGGTCCAGCAGAACCAATTTAGTGGTTCACCACAGGAAGATCCTAATTTACACTTGTCTATTTTCCTTGAATACTGTGATACCCTGAAGATAAATAGGGTAACATCTGATGCAATACGTTTACGTCTTTTTCCCTTTTCCCTTAGGGACCGCACGCGAGCATGGCTGCAGTCCCTTCCTCAGGGCTCCATCACAACATGGGATCAACTTTCCCATGCGTTCCTCTCCAAATATTTCCCACTGAGAAAGATGGCTCAATTGAGGAACCAAATAACGAACTTCAGCCAGAGGGAAGGTGAGTTGCTATACAAAGCATGGGACCGTTTTAAGGAGTTGTTGCGAATGTGCCCGCATCACGGACTAGAAAAATGGGTACTTGTGCATATTTTTTTATAACAATCTCCTATATCAAACTCGTTTGTCTATAGATGCAGCCGCAGGTGGTGCGCTTATGAAGAAAAATATTGACGATGCCATGAATTTGATTGAGGACATGGCTCTGAATCACTACCAGTGGACGAGTGAGAGAAACGTCCGGGTAAGAGGAAGAGGTAAGCATGACCTTGACATGCTCAGTTCATTGGCAGCAAAGGTTGATTCCTTATCCCACCAACTTATTGCTATAAATTTTAATGCATCGTCTGTCAATTCTATTACTTGTGAACTTTGTGGGAATACTGGATGTGGTGCTACTGACTGCCAAATAATGGCACTTTCTTCTTCTTCTGATGTGTCTGCAGAACAGGTACACGCTACAGGAAATTTCAATCAGCGGTAGCAGAATGATCCATTTTCCGGCACCTATAATCTCGGTTGGAGATAGCATCCCAACTTCTTCTACTGAAACAACCAGAACCAGGCTAGGCTAATCCCCAGAATTTCACCACCCAGACGCAGCAGGAAAATTTTAGTAATCAGTTTCCCCAGTCATCCTTCCAGCCACTACCTGGACTTCCACAACGACAGTTCAATCAACCACAGAAGTCCAATTTGGAAATACTGCTTGAGAACTTTGTCACCACCCAGTCTAAGAGAAATGAAGATGTGGACGAGTCTATCAGGCAATTGAATTCAATAGTGGGGCAATTGAATTCTAAGGTGGATTCATTGATCACGCACTCTAGGATGCTGGAGAACCAGATCGCCCAACAAGCAAGTTCATCAGCCCGACCTACTGGGAAGCTTCCTTCCCAACCCGAGGCTAATCCAAGGGAGCACTGTAACGCGATTGTGATTTGCAGTGGTGCCCAGATGGAAGACCCTCAGGTGGCGGTGAACGATTGTATAAGGGAAGAGTTGTCTTGTGTAAGCACATATGCAAAGTGTTCAAGGGAGATAGATATGGAGTCAGCAGTCAGGCAAGAGCCAGTTAACATTCACCCACCATCCCACATGCTGCCTATCTCCTGTCCTCAGAGATTGGTCGCATTGACGGGACAGTATAGCTCGCTGATGCCTGCGAAGCTTCCTGACCCTGGCAGTTTTTCTGTCTCATGTAGTATCAGTAATTTTTTTATTGAGAGAGCTCTCTGTGATTTGGGGGCTAGTGTGAGTATCATGCCCCTTTCCCTGTTACAAAGTCTGGACTTGGGAGGCATGAAACCTACGCCTATAGCTCTGCAATTTTCAAATGGCTCTATACACCGCCCAGTGGGAATAGTAGAGGATGTCCCAATTAAAGTCGGGAAACTTTATGTCCCTGTCGACTTTGTAGTCTTGGATATGTCTGGAAATTTCAGATTACCACTTATTTTGGGCCGCCCTTTCCTAGCTACCACTGGTGCCATTATAGATGTCAAGACAGGGAAGCTTTCTCTAAACTTTTGTGATACTATATTAGATTTTCATTTATCTATTGATATGCCAGGTCTTCCTTTTTCAGGCTTGTGCTACAGTGTTGAGACAGTGCCTGCGCCTGCACATTGTTCGTGCCACGAGTGGGATTTTCTTTCATCCCACCATTGTACCGATAAGGAAGCAGTTGCTACACAGATGAGGGATGTACGGACTACTATTGAAGACTTGTTCGACTTGGACTTTGATTTTCATTGCGCAAGGATGTTCTGTAGTGGGGTTGATAAGAAGTATTTAATTGATTTTGAGAAGAAAGACTTTCAACTTAAAAATATTTTTGTTTCGCATGTTTTGAAAACATTATATGTTGTACACCTATTATTACTGCTGCTTATCTCTATAGGTGTTACATTTAAGCGAAGAAGAAAGGGGCAATTACATGCCATTCCTTATGCCTCAAATCCACCAAACGTTCATTAATGCTGAGGCATTGGTCAAGCTATTGAACTTAAACTAGCACTTCATGGGAGGCACCCCATGGATTTATATTGTGTTGATTTGATTTTAAACTTTATTGTTTATTGTTATGATTGTTTGTTTAGTTGTATTGTTATATTTATGTTTATAATTTTTGTGATGACCCATGGCATTATTTTTCTTGTTTTGTACATTGAATAGCACCCTACTGACAATGGAAATTTTTGACATTTTTTAGGTAATTTTTTGCTCATCACCGAGCAGTTCACGGCCTGCTTGTGATGGCCATCACGGCCGTGATTGGCTCGCAGATTTCCAGCATGTTGCCGCAGTCATCACGGGCATGCTGTGTTCATGGTCACGACTGTGTTCGAGTTTTGGAGAATTTTCACCAAATTAATCACGGCTTGGGCGTGTTCCTCTGCACGGCTGTGTTCGAGTCCGCTGGATTTCGCCAAGCCCACCACGACCTCGCCGTGTTCTCCGTCACGGGTGTGTTTACTTACCACCCATTTTTTATGAGCCCGACACGGTCGTGCCGTTCACCTCATCACGCCCATGTTTATATCACAGCTCTTGGCTTATAAGAGGCGCGGCGGTGGAACCTTGGGTTCACACCCGTTCCTAGCGCCGCCGCCACCCTTTTCGTCGATTTCGGCTCTAGGATTCTCCAGAAACCTCTTCCGCCGCCGTCCAGAGCTTCAGCATCCTTTTCCTCTTCTCGGCGAACCTCCGATCTAGTTTTCTGGGTGCATTTCCACCATTCGCCGGATTTCGCCGCTTGCTGCCATTCTTCGCTGTTTTCTGCCGGATCTTGCCGTCGACAGTTCCTTGAGCTTCAGCATTGCCAGCCGCCAGTTCCTTCAACCTTTGGCCCCCTCCGGATTTCCAGATCTGGGGGTATTTCGTCCTAGATCTGAGTTTTCGTAGCCGCCGCCGCCAGTTCTTCATTTCCAGCACCGCCGCCGATTTTCTCTAGTGCTGTCGCCGGCTCTTCCCCAAACACTTCTAGATCTTCAGATCTATTGCTGCCTCTCTCTATCGGGCATTGCTTCCCCTTCTAGCATCGCCAGCACCGCCACCTCGCCGGATTCCTTCGCCGGAAGTTGGTTTTCTCCTCAGCCGCCTTCCGAGCTCCATCCAACACTTAACACCATGTCTGGTTGAAGGAAGGTGATGGCGCGGAAGTCCTCCAAGCGTCCCGTTGTGGAGGAGGAGCCGAACCAAGACGACATTATCTTCTGGGATCCTGCGCAGAAGGTGCGCTATGAGCTGCTTGAGTCCAGACGGGTTATCAGTACCCGGTATCTTGATCGAGGGACTCTTACATCGTTGGGATTATTCAACGATGTCTATTGGATGTTCTAGAACATCGAGTGGACGCGGTTCTTTGAGATAGCTTCACCGACGTACATCCCGATCACATTGGAGTTCCTATCGTCGCTTGAGGTTAATGTCAACATTCACGATGATAATGACGATGGATGTATTTCTTTCTGATTGGGGAACCAGGAGCGCACTCTCACCCTCTCGCAGCTTAATCAGATCTTCGGATTCCTAGTGGATGGTACTCGCTACATTCCGGACGAGTATAGTGATAATAAGTTTTGGGCTGCGATTTCTGGGCGCCACCACTTTGTATCTCGGACAGCACAGGCAAGCTACGTCAGTAACCCTTGTTTCTGTTATATTCATCGGGTCTTGGCGCACACTATATTTGCACGGGGCGAGAGCGACGGCATGGTGTGAGCCTCCGAGGTGTTCTTCCTATGGGCGATGGTACACTCTTTCCAGATTAATACTGTATTTTATTTCGTTAAACAACTGCAGAAGCTCGCCACCGCGCAAAAGGGGGTCGTCACCTTTGGTGGCCTTATCACACCGATCGCTCTTGCCATGAGTGTCGACCTTCATGGGGTGGAGCAGGCCAGGGGGAGTTCGCGGATTGATATCGAGTCTTGTCTCTCGATGAAGATGATCGCCCGCGAGGGCGATATTTATTGCCTTCTCTTCCGTGATAGTGACTTCACGCTGCCGCTGCCGAACCCTCCTCATATTACCATCTGTGAGAGGCGGAACTGGTGCATGCTCTCGGTACCTGATGACGACACTCCGATGGAGACTGCGCCACCTTCTCCGTTCTTCCGCACCTTCCATCATGCCTAGCCTTTTTCTTCCGCGTCCACAGCGAACGCCTATGCCAACATTGAGGGCTATCTTAAGGCGATTCGTGAGGACCAACAGGAGTCGCACTTGGAGATGCACAACGTCCTTCGCCGCCTGAAGGTAATGGAGGAGGAGCAAGCCCGCTAGAGTCAGTTGCAGGCCGAAGACCATCTGGCTATTCAGGAGATGTTGCGGCAGATGAATACCAAGCAGTGGTGATCTCTAGCTGTCTTCTGCCTTTATCCCTTAGTAAATTGCTTACTTTTCATGCTATCCTGTACTGTTTACTGCATAGGAGACTATGCAGTTCTTTTGCCGTGGGTAGAAGGTTTCCCTCTTTGTTTAGTGTTGTGGTTTATATACTATGTTCTTTTAGTTGTTTTGGTTATGTACTATGTTCTTGTGAGTGTTTTCATTCTGGTTTTTGTTAATATGCACTGAGTTCATTTCATGCCTGTGTTTCGAATTTTGTGCATGTGTCAAGGAATTAAGTCTGTGATGATAGTTTGCATGATCTTGTCCTCAGTTATTATGCTGGTTTGACTCATGACGAATCATATAGATATTTTGTCTCTTGAGTTACGGATATGAAACTTTATTTTGAATGCTTTGATACTTTCGACCCATGGTTTGAGATTGTTTTGAGACTAATGTATTGTGGCTTGTATAATGTATCAATGGTTCACCTTCATTGTTTGAATTCATTCTTACATGTAATTATATTTTTGATAATTCATGCTCATTATATTCCTGATTGACAGGTTTGTAGTTTGGTTCACTTATTTGAAAATAAAAAAAAATAAAAAAAGAAATAGAAAAAAGAAAACAAATAGAAAAAGGGCAATGGTACCGAAGTAATGATGAATCCTAAAACCATTCATCTAACTTGGCATTGTCGAGAGAAAAAAAAAGGGGAACATGAGAAAAGAAGGGGTAAAGTGAAAAGTGAACAACTCCGCTTTCTTCTACTCTAGGGTGAAGAAATGAGTTTGTGTGCATTATGTGATGTACATACTCTGAGTTCGTTTTCTAACTAAGTACCGGGGGTGCATTCATCACAAATGTTTGTCCTTCGCATGACAAGGTTGAAAATGAATTCAGGGAAGTAGCTTGAACCGACCGGTTAAAAAAATTCATGGTTCCATTTCTAATAAGTATATCTCAAGCAACTTAACTTGATTGGCTGTTTTCATTAGGAATTGATGATTATTGAATAGTCTTAATATGATGAAGTGTTTTCCAATTTCAGATTTGTGGTTTACCATGAAACATTATGCTTTGTCCACAGTTTACATTCTTCATCCTAGGATTCAATATCATTGTTTTCATATGTGGTTCATACTTTAACGTTTAAGCAGATTGTCTGTCTGATATCTGATTATTTCAAATAGTGTAATTGCTTGAGGACAAGCAAGATTCTAAGTCTGTGATATTTTGATAAGTGTTATTTATAACAGATTTATGGTCTTATTTATACACACATTTGAAGCTTAAGTCTAGATTTTATGCTATTGTTTTGAGTCTTTAATCATTAAGTGCAGAATCTTCACTATTTTTTCAATTTTTATGAAATACAGGTTATTTTCCAATATTTTCGAGAAGATTATGAAGATTTGAAGTTATGGAAAGGCTTAACACATTACAAGAGTGCTACAGGAAAAATTTGGGGATTTTTTGGAACTTTTATGGAGAACACGGCCTACCCGTGAGTGTGATCACGGCCGTGTTCGTCGCAGCTGCAAAATCCGCATATGTCGAGGAGAACACGGCCTGGCCGTGCTTATAATCACGGCTGTGTTCGACAGAATACAAAATCGGCCAAAGTCTTCACCGCCGTGCACACGCCCGTGTTTGGGCATTCCGGAACTTACAGAATAGAACACGGCCTGCCCGTGTTCAGGCACACGGCCGTGCATACGTACCTGCAGATCACAGAACCGAACACGGCCTGGCTGTGTTTGTCAGCACACCCGTGTTCGCGTTCACAGATCGCGATGTTTGACGGTTTCTTCATCAAATCTGACGGTCCAAGAGCCTAGAAATTGTGGGAAACACCCATTTAACCTTGCTAACCGCCCAAGGCATCGATTAAGACATCAAGGTGGGAATATTGGGCGGTAATCAAGTCGAATTTGGAGAAGAACGCGACTTGGGTGAAAAGGGGCGAAAACTTGCATTCTTGGGCTTATTTGATTGGATTTCTTCGGAGCTATCGAGAGAAGACCGAAGATCTGACGTCTCCTAACCTTGGATTGTAATTTCCACTCCTTTCGAATACTTTTTCTTGGGTTTTAATTGTTAAACAATGTATGCTTTAGAGTAAACCCTAGTTCGGGACTCGGACGTAGCCCGTTGAACATATTTCCTCATGTAAAATAGTTTATTGAATCTCAGTGTTATTTTAAGTAATTTCACTTATTTAAATGTGATGTGCTTATTGCGTATTTATGTTTTGGCCAAACATCGATATGTGTGAAGTGTTATGCGAAGAGCCGAGAGGTGAATCGTAAGACTCGACTGCCCATTTAAACTTGTGACTTGGATTACGAGAGTCGTTCAATGTTACTCGAGGATTCACGATCATCATAGAGCCCAATGGGTCTCTTAAGTTAATTTTGCTACAGAGTAGGAAATTAGCTTAAGTAAGCACCGGATTACGCTTTGAGAGAAGGTAATCCGTACCATAGGATAGATCGCCTTAAGTTGTTTACTATCAGATTGCACTTCGAGAGAAGGAGATCCATTTTCTATTTCAATCTGATTCAATGTTTTGCATATAAAGCATTCAACGTGGTAAAACCTAAAGTTCCGAACACTTCTAAAACTATAACTTTCCCTTATAGTCGTTGATTCTTCAATTCGATAATTTAGTCTTAGTGAAATTCTTTTATTCTGAGTTTGAATTATCTAGCTAACAATGATGCATAAGGTCGGTACTTGACACCTGCTCCCTGTGGGAACGATATTATTTACTACTTCGATAGACCGTACGCTTGCGGGGCCTATCAGGCTGACACTCGCTCCTAAATCGCATAAGGCTCTCTGAAAGGTCATCTCCCCAATCTGGCAGGGTATGGAAAAGCTGCCTGGGTCCTTGAGTTTCTGAGGAAGCTTGTTCTGTATTATTGCGTTGCACTCTTCAGTAAGTGCAACCGTTCCTTGATCTTCCAGCTTCCTTTTATTAGATAAGATATCCTTTAGGAATTTGGCATAGGTGGGCATCTGCAAAAGAGCATCAACAAAAGGAATATTAATGTAGAGTTTCTTCAAAACTTCTAAGAACTTACCAAACTACTTGTCCAGTTTAGCTTTGACAAGCCTCTGTGAGAAGGGGATTGGAGGTTTGTAAGCAGGTGGCCCAACATAGGAGTGTTCTTCCTCAACCAGTTCTTGTGCCATAGGTGTTGTTCCATGGTTCAAATCTCTAATTTCAGGTGTTGCATCCTCTTTCCCATCATCAGTTGGCATCCTTGGATCCTCTAATTGTTTGCCACTTCTAGTTGAGATTGCATTACAGTGCTCTCTCGGGTTGATTTCTGGTTGTGATGGAAGCTTCCTTGGTGTTAGGCCTCGGAACATTGGGCTGAGCCCAGGCCTAAGCCTGAACCCAAGCCCACTCAGCTCACGCCATCAAAATAGGAGACATTGTGATTTCGACCGGTCAACGCCGAAATCGAATCATGATTTTGACCCTAAAATTGGAAGCGGGGCTGCGTCGTCTTCCTCGTCGATTCTGCCGGACGCGGACGACGCTGAGCACTGCGGGTGACACGGAGAAAGTGGTGGCGGGGCACGGTCTCCAGCTGCAATTTCGGGCGACGACCGTATCGTGCGGAGCAGGCATTGACAACGAGGGTTGCGACGCCATGAGCTCGCGAAGGATGCAGAGCACGAAGGCGACGTCGTCCTCTTTAAGAAGAGGGACTGGAGATTGGGGTAGGGGGTGGAGTGATTGACCAGGAGCACCACCAAAGCTTAGGGAAGCTTCCGAGTGAGGTTTTTCGGTGTCCAGGGGAGACACTGACGAGGGACTCTTGGGTGAGAAAGAAAGATTATAACCGGCGCTTGAGAGGCGACCGGCAAGGGAGGGGAAGAGGGCGCCGACCAGGGGGTCGACGGAGAGGTTTGTAGCATCTTTAGTGAAATAAAACGAAGCTTATCTTCTCCACTAGCTCCTTCCCCTATTTCCGGTGATTCAGCAGCATCGTTTCTCAGCGGCAGACAGCTGTCGGACGGCGACAGCCAACGGTCGAGGATGAGACGCAGGCGGCGTCCCCTTTTTCCGACCGGCATGCTCGGGTTCCCACGAGCTGCGGACGAACGACGCAGTGGCATCAGCAGCGTGCGTAGAAGACGAAGATAGCGCGAGGCGGGGCGAGCGTTTCGAACAGCATTCGAAATGAGGCAAGTCAACGGAGCTCGTGGCTGCTGACGTCGGTGTGACGTTAGCACGTAAATGAATTCAAAATTCGGTTTTGAATTTCGGCGAGCAGCGGCGAATCTGATTTTAACTTCGGTTAAAATCAGGATAAAATTATAAATCAGAGGTAATTTCAATTTACGGTTCCGGCTTTTCTGATTTAGGTTTAGGGTTTTTCGATTGTATTTCGATTTGGGGAGAAATTTTGAATGGGAGTTAGGGTTTCCAAATTGGGGGTGAATTTCTTCCCGAAAATCCTAGGGATTTCACGCCGATCTAGAGCTCCGCCGGATAACCTTTAGACCGGGGCGTGACACCTGGTGCCCTGGAAGATGAGCTAGCTTGTTGGCCTAGCTGATTCTCCAACATCTTGTTATGAGTTTCCAAGGAATCCATTCTAGTCATCATGATGTTCATCATATCAATCAAACCTTCAATTTGCTTATTCAGCTGAGTGTCCATATTTGTCTTCGGTGGTGAGTTGTAGTTTCTACCCTGGAATCCTAGTGGTTGTCTATAATTTCCTTGTGCATGCTGCATGAAATTTCCTTAGGGAGGTTGAGCATGCGGCGGTGCTTGTCCTAGTTGTATTGGCTGAGTAGTCTGTACAAGAAGTTTGGGTGGTTGCACCATCCTGAATTGTACGTGTTGGAATATGGGTTATTGGTGAGATTGAAGTTTCCAACAGCATTAATGATTTCAGGATGATTTGGAGTTAACTGCCCATCTCCTAACTGGCACTCAGTATATGGCCTGCAACACCACATAAATGAATTCAATATAGAATTAGCATGCAATAAATTTACAGACCAAGAATCAATTTTTTTAGTTAAATTGTCTAGCTTCGTAGTAAGAGCAGTCAAAGTATCAAGTTCGAATTTACCTGTCTTCCTAGACGGTGTACCTCGCTTAGATGTCCATTGGTGATGATTTGTCGCCATGTCTTCGAGGAGGTTCATAGCATCTTCAACCACTCTACTCATCAAAGCCCCTCCAGCTACAACATCAATAGTGAGTCTTGTGTTGTAGTCCAGCCCAATGTAAAATGTGTGGACTAAAACCCAAGTCTCTATTTCATTGTGTGGGCACATTCTTTGTAGTTCTTTGAATCTTTCCCAAGCCTCATATAATGATTCTCCAACATTCTGCATAAAACTAGTTATTTGATTTCTTAGTTGAATAGTCTTAGATGGAGGGGAATATTTAGAGAGAAAAGCTTGTGATAATTCCGCCCCTGTCCTTATTGAAGCCGAAGGAATTGTGTGAAGCCAAGCTCTTGCTCTGTCCCTTAAAGAGAAGGGAAATAATCTCAACCTGATAGCATCAGTAGAAACATCGTTAATTTTTAACATATCGCAGTATTCTAAAAATATATAAAGATGCATTTTGGGGTCCTCAAGAGGAGAACTGCCAAATTGATTTTGTTGAACCATAAATAATAAAGCAGGTTTAATCTCAAAATTATTGGCCTCTACAGTAGGCCTGGCAATTCCTGATTGCAACCCATGTACATATGGAGCAGCATAATCTCTTAGCATCATGATATTGTTATTCCCTGCAAGTTGGGGTGCCTCATCATTGTTCACTTCCAGTGGTACGTGCTCCATCTGGCTTTTCTCTTCCTTTTGTTGAAGTCATTTAAGCTTTCTCCTACTTCTGAAAGTTCTTTCTATCTCAGGGTCAATTTCAAAGAGTTTGTCTGCCTTGGAAGTCCTTTGCATAAAAAAAGTATCAGACACAGTTATAGAGTTCTAAGGCAAACGACAAGTAGAAAGCAGAGGTAAGTAAAAGCGAAATAGAAATAAACTAACTAAAACTTAGCCTACCAATCCTTAGAAGTATACTAATATTAACCTTTGTTCCCCGACAACGACGCTAAAAACTTGACACAAACCGCAAGTGCACGGTTATGTCGAAGTAATACAAAAGGTTGTCGAACCCACAGAGAACAAGGTTAAGTACCAGAAAAATCCAAGTTTCAGTAGCTAAGCAGATCTGAAAGGGGTTTTCGATATTAACTAACTGGAAATAAGAAATCAGGGCAATTACGGGAGAGTATATGTATAAAAGAGATCAGGGCTTTAGTATCCACCACACTGACGATTTTTATTGCAATTTAAGAGATAAGTTACATGAGTTCTTAATTTCGCAAAAGGAACCTTTCCCTAAGGTACAAGATTCCCCCTCTCGGTGGTACACCTCGGTATTTACCTAGAACGGTCTCCTACTCTCACGGTGGATCGTTCTAAATAAACCCTTTGTGTTCTATGGAAGGTTAAGAAATCCTCGAGTGAAAACCAAGCACTATCGTGTCGAGGGTTCACAAGTTTTACAAAGAAGTTCTGCAGGTACGACTCTCCTCTCGGTATGAATCGCACCGGCTAAGACATGATCATACACGGCCAAAGTAAAATCATGAAGTAAATCACAGCAATATAAAATATGCTCCAAAAAGAATCCAAATAATAATATGAAAATATGATTAGCAACAAAGAGTCGTCAGTGGGCTTCATCTAAGCCCCGAAAGGAGTTTACGCTACAGGCATTATAAATTCAATCAAAATCCTCTTTGTAGAACTAGGAAAACTACAAGAAAGAGTTTCTAAAGTGGAAGAGACGGTAAACCAAACTTAATCTCTAGAAATTGCAGTGTCTCTCCGATCAAATGTCGCAAAATCGCCTGGAAATCGAGTTGTCGCCGCTCTTCCGTGCCCTCGTCCGCTTTTGCACCGATTTCTCTCCGATTAGAAAGTTTCGCAAAGGGCTTTTATATCCTATGGATTTGCCTTTTAGTTAGCTTCCCAAAACGTGCTCACTTGCTAAATTTGGACAACTGTAGGGGTTCAAAATCAAGGGAAATCCGAGTGAAAGTCAGACGCCTCAGTCGAGATCATGGGTGAACCCCGCCGGGTTCATCTGGTGGTGAAGTCCTATGTACAGTTCCGTCGAGAAATAATCACCGGTGAACCCTGCTGGGTTCACCAGGTGGTGAAGCTCACTGTAGGCTTCTGTCAAAATTCTTTCTGAGAGAATCACAGGTGAACCCCGCCGGGTTCACCTACCAGTAAAGCATTCTGTGAGTTTTGGTCATCAGCGAAAGCACTGGTGAACCCCGCCGGGTTCACTTTGCCGTATTTTTTAAAATAGCTCCGATTAAGCCCAGATTTAACGGACGGCTTCGTCTTCACATAAGGAATCGCCCCATGGCCTTAAAATCTTCAAAAGACTTCAATTTTGGGTCGTTTCACCTAGAGTTTCATAAAAACAAGAAAAGGTAAAGATTCCGAAGCTTTTGAGCAAATGAGTCTTAAAGGAGTATAGAAACATCTAAATAGACCTAAATTCATCATGGAATAATACCAAAAATTACTACTAAAATGCAAGGCATCAGTAACGAAAAAGCTTGTTAGAAGCTGTGATGTTATCTTCTTTGAAAATCAGATGATTGAAGATATTGACAATGTTGAAAATGGTGGATCTTAGAATAATGGTGAGTGGATCAATTTGGATCAAACTCAGTTGGCGCATTTACCTGGCATAGCTAAAAATCAAGTGCAGTGAATGATACTTATAGTGATCATCATGATGAACATGATGTTCAAATTGAAGATGCTGTTACTCAACAACAGGAAATGCCCACAGCTCCTGTTAGGAGATCTATTAGAGATCGTCAGCCTTCTAATAGGTACTCTCCTATTGAATATGTGCTCTTAACTGATGGGGGAGAGCTAGAATCTTATGAAGAAGCAATAGAGTGTCATGCAAAACAACATTGGGTCGATGCTATGAAAGATGAAATTCAATCCTTATATGACTATAAGACATTTGAGTTGGTAGAGTTACCAAAAGGAAGAAAAACTTTAAAGAACAGATGGATATATAGAGTGAAGCAATATGAGAACACTTTAGCTCCACTGTACAAAGCTCATTTGGTTGTTAAAGGTTTTAGTCAAAGAAAAGGTATTGACTTTGATGAAGTTTTCTCTTATGTTGTTAAAATGTCTTCAATTCGAACTGTGTTGAATTTAGAAGCTAGCCTTGATTTGGAGGTTGAGCAAATGGATGTGAAGATAGTCTTTCTTCATGGTGATTTATAGAAAGAAATTTATATGGATCAACCCGATGGCTTTAAGGTGAAAGGTAAGGAGAACCTTGTTTGCAAACTAATAAAAAGATTGTATGGCTTGAAACAGGCACCACGACAATGGTACAAGAAGTTTGAATACTTTATAAAGCAACATAATTACATAAGGACTACTTCTGATCATTGTGCATTTGTGCAGAAATTTGATGATTGTGATTTCATTATTCTGTTACTCTATATTGATGACATGCTTGTTGTTGGTCAAAATACCTTGAGAATTGATAGGTTCAAGCAAGAATTGGGGAAATCTTTTGCTATGAAGGACCTTGGACCAGCAAAACAAAATCTTGGTATCAAAATCATTATGGTTATCATAAGAAAGATACATTGAGAAAGTGTTGCAGAGATTCAACATGGAAAAGGCCAAAAAGGTTGGCACTCCTTTACCTTCACATTTTAAATTGAGCTCAAAATTTTGTCCTTCAATTGAGTGTGACAAGGAAAATATGAGTAAAGTTCCTTATGCTTATGTTGTTGGTAGCCTAATATATGCTATAGTTAGCACAAGGCCTGACATAAGAAAATCCACCTCAGGCTACTTAATTACCTTTGCAAGGGGAGCTATTGCTTGGCAATCTAGACTTCAAAAGTTTGTCGCATTGTCAACCGCTGAAGCTGAACTGATTGCGGCTACTAAAGCTTGCAAAGAACTACTTTGGATGAAGAAGTTGTTACTTGAACTTGGTTTTACACAAGAAAGATATGTGTTGTTCTATGATAGCCAAAGTGCTATCCATCTTGCAAAAAATTCAACATTTCACTCTAGATCAAAACATATAGATGTGAGGTATCATTGGATACAAGATGCGTTGGATGAAAACTTATTCAATTTATAGAAGGTACACACATATGATAATGGTGCCGATATGATGACTAAAGCACTGCCTCAGGCCAAGTTCAATAAGTGTTGTTCTATCGCTGGATTGACAACAACCTTCTCATAGTTGTGAGGGGGGAGTTTGTTGGGTTTTTTGGGCTCCCAACTATGTGAAAGACAAGGCCCAAAGTATTTGTTTAATGTCCATTGGATTGAGAAAGATTAACTTAGTAATTTGTTAAGTTTTCTTGTAACCCCAACCTTGTTTTCTTTTTTTTTTTTCTTTTTTTTTTTTTTTGCTTAGAACAAGAATGGTACTGTTGTTGAGGAGGTGAGACTTTTGGGGTAGAAAACAAACAAGCGAGAAGAGTTTTGGAGGCTGCTGTGTTGGTGAAAAATCAAGTGGACATTTGATTGAGCATTTTTCAGAGTGAAGATCAAGAGGACATCTGGCTCTACATATCCGTAGCTCTCAAGGTTCAGGTTTTCTCTTCTCTTCAAGCAAAAAGTGGTTATTCACTCTCAAGTTTTCTATGCGTTTGACAGTCAAGAGGTTTGATGTTCTTCTTGATTATGCTTAAGAGTTTTCTGTAGCTCATTGAAAGCGGATTGTTTATAAAACGATTCTCATAGTAGAAGGTGATTTGGACCCGTGGTTTTTTACTCCTTATTTGGAAGAGATTTTTCCACATTAAAATTCTCTTATCTTATTGCTGCATTGCTTCTTCATTGGTTGTTCTATTTATTGTTTATTTGCTTTTACAATTTCATTCAAGTGACAATGTGTTAATTTCTATACCTGTTAGTGTGTTTATGTTCTATTTCATGCCAATCATAATTTTTATACATATAATATTTGTATATATATATATATATATATATATATATATATCATTATTTAAAAAAAATGAGTTAGACATAAGCCCAAACTAAGCATAATGTGGCTCCGGCAGCTCATTATATATATATATATATATAATTGAGGGGAAAAAAGGTTTTGTTGTTGTGAGCAGATAATCTGAATGAATGGATGCAGTATGTGTTAAAGCTGACAAAACGATGTGACATCAAACAGCACTTCAAAAGTGTGTACCATTTGGTCAAGCTGTACCATCATTACTAGTGCACGGCGTTGACCAACTAAAGTACTTAATCTATGGTTGAACAAACTCAAATGCATACAATTTGGAGTCTTTGATATAGTTATACCAGAAACATAGGCACAAAGGTCAATCCGCAAAAGCAGTCAGCTGATGTTATATGTTGATCAGTTTAGTTCACCTTAATATACAAAAAAAAATCTAATTATCAGTCTAGGCATCACAAGAATCAACGTTAATTTTTATCGACCAAAATAGCAGCCGATGATGAATCCTCAATTGTCAAACCCCACCCATCATTGACTGCTAAACCCTTCTTTTCTTCTCTTCTTCTACATCACAGGAGTCAACGTAAATTTTCATGATGACGTTTTTTAGCTCATAGTGTGATAAAAGAATGTCTGCCATGTATTCCTCTTCGTTCTTCTGATATTTCAGAAACTGCAAAATGATGACAAGTCAGAATTGAAATGATACATAAAGTTGGATCTGAAAAGCAACTCGACCTTAGTTGAGAAGGTGGGTCAACTGAGTGTTTGACAAAATGAAATTCAAAAGTATCCCTTGATATATAGACAGGTAGCTGACAAGAGAAGGTGGGTTCTCTTTCTTACCAGCTGGAAGATACATCACTCTGCAGGTTAATTTAGTTGACCACACAACCTAGCTAAAAGATTCACAAGGATAACACTGTACTCTTCCATAGATTGCGAGGCATCCAGACAACTAAATCTCTCTCTGATGTGCTGGTCCAGGAAGCCTGGAACATAATCTAGTGGCCATAAACTCCCACATAACTTGCTGGTCTCCAATCCCAAGGATCAGAGCAGCCACGAAAGCCCCTAAAAAAATACATGAACACACATTCACAAGAGATTTGCTTGACTTGGCAAGAGACCTGCCTTACACCCTTATTTTTTATCACTTACAGCTGCTGGATTCGGATAGCTGAAGTCCAAAGGGCATTCCCTCACTGGCAGTGGCAATGGATATGTTCGAAATCTATGTTGGATTTGAAATCATTGTTGGCTAGATTTGCTGCCGGAAGGCCCTCATCCATTTGCTCCTATCCCTTTATTGGATAATCTCATGCAGCTAGCCTTCTCCTCCACCACACCTATATTTTATCAATTAATGTTCAGAAATTTGCGTGTAGATCTCCATAGCTCTATTGATCTTTCATTTATTAGTTTATTTTAAGAGTTCAGTATGAGTATCCTTACACATGGACTGAATATACATGTCATATCAGAATTTGTGTAGGCAATTTCGATCATGTAAAGAACCCCTAATTGTTAGTGGGTCATAAAAGTAGAGGATCGAACTACTTGTACCCCACCCACATGGCTCTCAACTGCTCCCCGTCCCTTGCCTGTGCCTATTAAAGTCCAAGGCCAAGACCAAACTGAGAAGAAGGAGAAGGAATGGACACTTGAGCTAGGCAGCTGATGAATTGTAAGTTACAAAGGAGAAAAGAGAGTTGCTAAGCTAGGGAGAGGAGTCAGCAAATTGAGAGAAACTGCTTCTCTCTCTCCTTTGACTTTTACTGAAACAACTAGCTGGTGCCTGATGGCAGTGGAGGTGGAAGATGATGTCTTCTTTGCAGATCTAAGCAAGCAGATCTCCCTGCTGATTATGGATGATGAAGAAGAATTCCCAGTGCAGTACCAACATCTCATAATTGGCCAGGTGAGTGATTGACTGTCAATTCTTTTGTTTCAACATCATGCTCTTTGTGAATTCTTTCCTAGTTGGTTGTTCATTTCTTTCATGAAATTGATACTGTTCCATCTGTTTTGACTTTGCTTTCAATCTTTCCCGGTCTTGTTAATTCTAAGTTCCACGTTCATGGAAACACGAATGACTCATCTGGTAGGATAATGCGGGACCCACGTTAGTATTTGACTAGGAAAGACGTGCTGTAGCAAAAATTTTATGCATGGAAGCATTTGACTGTTGCACAAATAATCTTATGCAAGATGTACGAGATTGTATGTCTCCCTGCCAGATAGAGATAAACGCAAAGAACACATAATAGCACTCCACTAATATATACCATTTATGTTATATAATATTCGATATTTAATTTTATAAAAAGTTTTAAAAATCAATCTGTGCTATCTGAGATAGGTGGTATACACCGGTATAAACTCTGTATAAATTGGTACTAGTCGTATTACATATCGATCCGACAGTAGATCAGGGTATTAATAATATTTAAAATCTTGATTCTATATATGAAGGATAGAAGATACTGTGTAAAATCACTTATGTGCAGGCTGAGTATAGAATTTTTACCAATAGCAGCTGTATATGCAGTAAGAAAATCTAAAGACTGTTCGATACTCTGGTACTGCATATCTATTCTTCAGCCACAGTTGATGATTCTGTGTTTACTGTGTAGGGTTGTCCTCAGGAGCATCCTTACATGCAGCAGACGATGATGCCACAGCCCTACGGATTTGAGGTGCCCTACGGAAGGGAGGGCTCCAGCAAAGGGACAGGAGTCTTCATTCCACGCTCCAGCGCAGCGCCAAGGAGGAAGAACAGATCAAGGAGATCTGCACAGGCAGCTGATGGCAGCAGTGCCAGCCACAGGCAGATGGATCACAGTTCTGCAGCTGTGGCTATTTCACAGGTCAGCGGGTGCCACTACAGCGATTGCCAGCAGCACTCTGGCAAGTTGACCAAGAGGCAAACGTAGGATTATCAGGTGGCCTAACACTCTTGTGATTAGAATAACACCATTACTCTTCCATGAAGTGAGTAATTACTGTTTATGTGATGGTGAAGAGAGCTTAAAATAAGCTTCTGTGGCCTCTTCGGTGACTGTAAATTTGCTGAAACAGACGAAGTGCAGTATTCAAGAAATTTATGAAGGAATTCTAGTAATTTTAGTAGAGTAAATTTGATCTGTCCGTTATAATGTTTGACTTACTCAATGGACATAGGTAGGACATAATTGGTAATCACACTGAGTCATGTAATCACTGACAATTTTATGGTATATTTTTTATTAATGAGAAAGCTTAGATTAATCCTGACTTTATGCCTATGACGGAATCCATCCCGAAAAGAAGAAAAATATATTAAATTTAGAGAAAAAAATAAAATAAAATTTTCATGATTTTTTTAGATGAAAAAAAAAATTTAAGTAAAAAAATAGATGAAAAAATTTATAATTTTTTTTCCGAAACTAATTCATCATAATCGGATGAAAATATTGAGGAAAATACAACACCAATTTACTTGACTTCCAAAATTATTTTTTTTTTTCTCTCAAGAGAAACAGAATTATAGATTTTTTTTCTCTAATTTTTCTTTTTTGTGATTTTTTGTCCTTTACAAATTTTCTTCCATTTAACTAAACAGAGTGTTAGAAAACTTTTCTTTTTAAACTCTTCTCGTACAAGCTTCTCATATCTGTCTCCTCACACAAAATTATAAATTTCAATGTATAAGCTAAAATTCTAAAATTTTGCAAACATAAATGGAAAGAAAGTTATGTCAATATATTATTTTTGTTAAACGCTTAAGATGACTTATTTCAATAACAAAAAATATAAAAAAAAATTAGTTTAAAATAGTTTTTTAAAATAGCATTGTAAAAAGGTGATTCTTGCAAAATTACCTTATAGACAAGACAATAAGGAATAAGCAAGTGTGTAAATACATCAAGTTAGATTTTAGGTTTAATATTACTTTGTAAGAAAATTTTAAAATTTTAGGTTACGTTAAAGTTTATCAATTTTTAAATTATAAGATTTAAAAGCTAAAACCTAATATAATCTAAAGTTTAAAGACGTTGAAAAATCAAAATTCAACAACTATAAAAGAAAAATATAATTTTTTTTTTTGATAAATTTCACACTAAATTTTAGTTAGGTTAAGTTTCTAAGATTTTTTCAATTTGAAATACTTAATTCAAATTTTGCAAAATTTGAAGGGGATAGGATTGAAATTATACGCCAAACGAAACTGGATAGAAGTGACCAAAGTAGAAAGCAAGCAAGCGGCCCAGGGAAAAGCTTGCTGCGCGCCATGGCGCTCAAACCAAATCTTGATCCATACGGAGCCTTCATCCACAAGCTCCCGTTCTTCCCTCCTCCTCCGACGACGCCGGCCCCGCCCGGCTCCCCAGATCAGTCCCCTCCCTCCCTCCATGGCCTCACCTTCGCCGTCAAAGACATGTACGCTTTCTCCTTCTCTCCTCACTCGTTGCCTCCTTTTCCCACTGACCTGTGTTTTCCTTGTTGCTTTTTTAACATGATTTTCCCTTGCTCTCTCGGGCTGCAGATTCGACATCAGCGGATGCGTCACCGGATTTGGGAATCCTGACTGGGCCAGGACGCATGCGACAGCGTCGTCCACAGCCTCGGTGGTATTGGCCGCGGTTACAGCGGGCGCTACCTGCGTCGGCAAAACCGTCATGGACGAGATGGCATACAGGTTGCAATAGTTCTTTTCTTCTCTCTTCCGTGAATGCGATTAGAATTTTTTTTGTCTATTAGCATGGTCCTAATTTTGCCATTCTCTTTGTAATAAAACTAATGCACCATTTTTTTTTTTACTTTTTTTGCAGCATAAATGGGGAAAACTATCATTACGGAACACCGACTAATCCATGTGCTCCAGATCGAGTGCCTGGGGGATCATCGAGTGGATCTGCTGTTGCGGTTGCTGCAAATCTTGTTGACTTCTCTTTAGGTATTCAGTTTTGACCTAAAATTTCCAGCTTGTTCTTAACTTATATAAACTATGGAATTTTGGAATTCCAATTAGATATTTTACTTAAAATTTTCAATTTGGTATTAGAAAGATTGTAAGAGAATTTGATTATCTCAAACACTCAGAACTCGTTAATCCTGCCAAAAATGATTGAACTAAATTGAGGGAACATCTTGGAAACTATGAATAAGGGGCCTATTAACTTTTACACCCAATATGATCTTATCCAAATGCAAAGAAAACCAATGCCAGAACTCTAAATCTTTCTCTGTACACTTTAAGTAAAAGAGTAAGTATCATGTGTATGATATTGCGAATTCACCATTTCTTTATTTTTTTTTCATTATGCATGATTCAACTTAGTATATCATCTTAAATATTAATTCTTTTATTTTGAAGATAAACTTTACAATGTTAATGATTATTATTTTTCTCTGTTTTTAGCTTGTAAAATGCAATTTTAGATTTTAAATATTTTAAAAAATACATCAAAAATAAATAACTATTACATGATTGACAAAATCTCACCATGCTAGCAAATATATAACAAATTATTCTTCTTTGCTATCGTAGGTAACCGGCTACTTCATGAACATGAGGGCATAGAGGGAGATTTTATATTTTTCTTCTTAAATGGTTAGATTTAGTCAACTATGTAGTATTCTATTTAATAATTAACCAGTGGTCTTCTATGAAATTATTTGAAAGTTTGTTTATTACCAATTTGAAACTCCAAGTAAAGTTCATATATAATTTTACAAAATTTACCTTTAAGTAAAATAATAAATATGAATATCATTTTATTTTGACACCAAACATGAGAAATGGAATTATGACTCTCCATTTTATGCGAAAATCCAAATACAAGATATTGGAATTTAGTTCCTGAGAATTGTTGTCTCAATGGAATTAAAATTCTTCACTTAGGAATTGGTTTCAAACAATAATGCTCATTCTTCTACTAAGCCTAAAGTTCTCTTTTTGTTAATAGCCTTAACAAATGAAAATGCCCAAAAAACCTTCTAAAGAAGTTAAATAAGTAAATATTGTGAAGCTAGACATTGTGTTAGATATTTTTAGATAATATCAATTAAAATAATAAATGGATAGCTTCTTATACCACATTTTTGTTATATGTTTATGAGCATTATGTTGATGCGTGACTACATAATTTATCCATGGTTTCTTACATTTCCTTAGGGACCGATACTGGTGGAAGCGTTAGAGTACCTGCAGCTTATTGTGGAATTTTTGGTTTCCGCCCTTCACATGGAATTGTATCTACATTAGGTGTCATTCCGATGGCACAAAGCTTCGACACTGTTGGTGAGGAGCAAAACTGTATTTTTTATATCATCAATTCATTTCATTTGTAGTTAGTGAAAGATTCATAAAGTAATTACCAATTAGTCCATTAAATCGTATTGTCCTCTCAATGCATCAGGTGAACCATTCATTGCTAATTCATGAAAACATGATGGAGCATAGAGATTGACAGCGGGCCGGATATCCTACTTTCGCATGGGCTCAGCATATAGGGGTTAGGTCAAGCATGACCTATTGACTAGTCTATAGGGTGCATATGGCCCAAGTCCCATAGGTGGGATGGGTTGGGTAATATCTCCATGACCCACATGCTAGGTTAGGTACAACACACCCATGCGCCAAGCATGACACAACATGTGGGCTACACACAATTCAAACATCATAGTCTAAATTCAAATGAGTTTTTATACCCTTTTCCCTCATAAGGTGTTTAAAAAATGGAAAATTAGGTTGTGTTTGTTACTTCCCATGTCATTTATAGCCTATACTTAAAGAGGTAGGAAGCTCCCAGTTTGGTTTCCCATTTCACATGTACAAAAATTAAGCATTCTAATATATGTTTTCTCGAAATGTAAGCAGGACATGTAAGACATTGTTTTAAATTTTTAATCATTCATGTTGGTTATCCCTCTTCTACATATTGCATTTTGTGTTTGTTGAGATATTCAAGAATAATCTTACTACTACTATTGTTTTAGATTAAAAAAATGATAAAAAAGAGTATCAACAATCAACCATAGTCCAATGAACGTCATATTTAAAAAGAGAACCTGTACTCAAATTTTTAATCTATTTTGATTTAGGTTTAAACTTGACTACAACCCATTTGTCCCTATTTGATATGTTTTTTTTTCTGGTGATGTTGTGACATTGACTTTTTGCTCATAATTGCTGGAAACTTCTCCTGATTGGTGATGCTCACTTTTACATATATTGTCTGTTTGGATGGGTTCAATTTTTGTTCTGCTGATCATTTACCTTAAGTAATTTGAAGTAGAAATCCTTGCTCTTTTATGGCCTAAAAAGAACAGTATCTGAATGTGCAGTTTATAACTTACCAATAAACATAGCTTGCGTAATGCTTCCCAGAAATTCAGTGTAAGCATCTATTCTCATGTATGCATCTAAAATTGAAGGATTGAAACATTGAATATTTTGTGGCATTTACTAAAAGTCATATTTCACACAAATAAAACCTGCAAGAGGTAAAGAGAATTCTAACCATTATAATTCACAATTTAATTATGAGAGAAACATTTAAACCAAAACCATTGGCATTTTTCATGTTCTGGTTATTACTCAAGGATTAAGATATCGGTCATTTGTGAATTTTAGTAATTCACCACACTACAACTGATGTGCAACACTTTTTGTTCAATAGTGCTGATGGTGAAGGTGATGCTTAATCCTGTATTAATTACCTATTGAATGAATATGATAGTGGATAGAAACCTGAATCCAAGCTATTGGTCATTATTTTCTTCAACCATTTCTATAAAGAAGATAAAAAAAAACAAAATTTACCATATAAGGTAATTTCAGTTAGAATTTATTATGCCACATGCTGTGGATTAAAGAATATACCAAATGCTCAGAAGATGCTTTCTGTTTGTCCTGTGGTCTTTATGTTGTTAGCTATTTGAATTTACCCATTTGTCAGGATGGTTTGCTAGGGATCCTGTTACCTTGACTCAAGTAGGCCAGGTCCTTCTACAGTCATCTACTGATGCAACAATGTCCCCCACGTGTTTTGTTCTTGCTGAAGATTGCTTTCAGTATTTGGGTTCTCCCAGTGACCAAATCTCTCGAATTGTCAAACATTCTGTGAAGAAGATATTTGGAAGTGAGTTTTTGCTCTTGCACTCAGGAACCTGAGGATATACATGCTATTTTTTTTTGTTGCTATGTTTCTCACATAAGATTATAAACTTCAAAAGCTAGTATTCTTATTACAAAAAATCATGGTGACTACATTTTCTACAGATAGTATACTGCAAGATGAAAATCTTGGTGACTACATCTACCATAATGTTCCAAGTTTGCAAAAATTCATAAGTGGTTTTTCTGAAAATCAAGTATCTGCATTACCAGTTCTTTCAGCTCTCTCACATGTCATGCGGTTGCTTCAAAGGTTCAACTCTTGACTGAGTCATGCATTGCTCTCTTCTTTATTGCTATATTAGGAAATTACATTGTTCGATTAGGGTATTCTTTTCCTTTATACCGGGTGAATTACTATTGCTTAAATTTTGATTCTATCTTCGGGTTGCAACGGTATAAAATTGCGCTAACTGGTAATACATTAAGCCACACCATTACACCATTATAACCCCTGTTTATATAACTTACTATTATGATTTGAAAATTTATTTGACTTAAAATGCGATTTTGCAACGAGGAGTAAACTGAAAAATATAAGGATTTAAATTTATAAAAACCTAGGAATTTGATTGAAAGTATGTCAATATAGGAATAAATTCAAGAGAACCCTTGGTCTGATTCAATTTGGACTAGATTAGTATTTTTTTCATGAAAAGTAGTAAACTAAGTGGCGTTAGTGTACAATTATGCACTAACTCATTTCCCTTTTTACTCACTCTATAACTAACATTCCATTTGTTTTTGGTACAACTTAAAGGGAGAGGAAGGAGGGAGGTGTGAGGAAGAACACCAAGGAGGCATGTTTGATGAGATATCAACAAATTTTATGTGAGGGAAGAAGAGAAACATGAAATTATCATTCTTGTTTGCATAGGGCAATCTATCTTTTTTTTCTTGTGTTTTCATGATGAAATTTGATAATCTCAAAACCCTAAATGTTTATGCATGGGACTTAAATATATCTGCAAATTTTGTAGATGGAGATTATGATGTATGTATAATTTATGGACATAAATGAGAGATTGAGGGTTGACATAGTTGTGTTGTACCCGCCTGCCCATTTCTTAGTCATTATGAGATTTCCTAGATGCCAAGAGGCGGGCTATGAAGAAGATTTATGAGCTAAGTAATGGGTTTGTGTCTATTCGTGGTTGATGTATATTTGAGTGTTGAAGTGTTACTTTTTGGATCAAGAGGATGGATTTATAAATATGTTTACAGTGACGTTGGACATGTAAGGGAGGTGTAAATGTGAAAGAGAACAAGCTACTTGAAGTAGACTCATTAGAATGAAGTTTAGCGGGTTAAAAGAATATATACCTTCATTCGATTTGTTTTAATCTACTATAAATAAAGATATAAAAATAAGATAATATTAGTAAATATTTTCATAAGTTGTTATGCACTTCCATCTAAATTTATTAAGTTGTTCTCTCTTATTATTGGATAGTATTATATGTAATGATGCGTCTTTCATGATGGTTATAAATTGGTAAGTTACTTAAGAAAATGGTTGGTTGCTAGTGTATTTAATATGTTGGTGAGCACATATTGGTATAAATATGGACGTGAGATTTTAAATACCTTTGATGTGTGAATGTTTGGTGCAACCTAGCAGCGTACTAGGAATGAATCAAGAAGTCTACCTTGAGTAAGGTATTAGATTGGTCTATAATCTATATAATGTAGACTAAGGAAACATTTCGTGTTTTTTTAGGGTGGGCATTTGGCATTGTCAATTAGGGCATACTAGATGTGACATGATTGAATGATTCTAAGATATTTGTTATAAAATTAGTATAGATCCTAGTCTTTTATGATTGAGAATACAATATATAACATGTACATGGTGTGAGAAGGTGAAATGTGAACACTAACTTTTGACATTGACAAGGAGTTATCTATTATGATTAGAATATAAATATGTAGTATATGCATGTATTAAAAGGTGGAAAGTGAATATATAATTCTTAACATTACATAGAAAGTTATTAACATGCAAAGGTCAAGTGGTTGGTCCTTGTGGCCAAACAAATGATCTGTGATGTTTATAACTTGAAGTAATTTTGTTGTCTGTGAACCGTTGCTTGTTTCTCCTTTTAGTTTCTAATATAATGATAGACGGGAGTAAGAATTTAAGAGTTAACAAGTCGCTAGTGAGTGAATAAATGATAACCGGAAAATGAGGGGAGTTTTTAGTTCTCAATCACCTAGAAGAGTTATAAATCTTTCCAATGCTTGCCACTGTTAGTAACTGAACCATCTTGCACAGTCTTGACAATGGAGCCTGCTACTCGCTGAAATGCACTAAACCATCACTTTTGGCAAACTTAGGTAGTAATTAGCAATAATCTCAAGCACTGCAGGCTATTTTTAACCATGACTTTTATAGTATATCTTCTTCCTACTATTATGGCTTGAAATCATCAACATTGTTCTCACAAATTATTAATAATGTATTGAACTTTTCCCCTAGGTTCGAGTTCAAAACAAACCATGACAATTGGTTGATTTCTACAAAACCTACTTTAGGTCCTGGAATACGGGAAAGGGTATCGGAAGCACTTAATGCAACCAATGAGAACTTGGAGCTTTGTTATCCAATAAAGACTGAACTTCAAGCATCCCTGACTCATCTTCTGAAGGTATTTGGAATATCTATATGTACTACTTTGTTCAATATTGCACATTTTTCTTTTATAGCAGAAAGATTAACAATGATATGAGGCGTCTTTTCTCCAACTCCACTAGTTTCAAGAGTGAGGAAGGAACTCTCAAGACCCATCTTTCATAGGGCTTATTTGCAGGCTTTCTTGGTGTCTTGATAATTTGCTTTTTTGTTCCCTTGCCAAACTCACTTGTTATACTTGTGTAAAGTTATCTTAACTGAAGGAACAAAATTACTTAAGCAATATGTTGAAATGTGATTCTGAGCTCTGATACATGGATGGAAGTAAAGCATAGGTGTTGTACAGAAATGATGTCCGTATGACTTGTGAGATGGATATAGTGCTACGGAATATAAAGGAGAAATCATATACTAAGAACAACAAATGTTTATACAGAGGACTATTATTAGTATGTATGCACCCTTTCAAATTATAGATCTCCTGGCCAGGGCTGCCAAGGTGGAATATATACCTGGCGATGTTATTTTTTAACATCAGGATTTGTTAATTAAAAGGTAAAAAGGCAAGTAAAGAACACTATTGACTTAGTTACTATGCAGCTTAATATGAAGATTAATGCAATTCGTTACAATGGGATATATGAGCTTTTTCTAAATTTTAGTTCAGTATAAGCCACTGGGGTAGGCATTATCAAACAATCCAACCTCTTACTATTCTTTTTCTTTCTGATTAATTTGAAAGCCAAAATACCTTGTGCAAATTATTGGCATCTTTCCTTTAGAAAATGTTTAAATTACTAGAACATTGGTATTAAATAGTAGTTTCAAAAATGCATAAATTTCAATGAGATGATATGCATGTACTTTCCCGTTTACAAATATCACGGATTCTGATGATTCTGTTAGGTTAGTTTATTTGAATGATTCTTGTTTCTGAAATATGTGAGTTAAGATTTGTTTTTTCCCTTTTTGTGTTTAGCGTGGAATTCCCATTCAATCTGGGGAGTTCAGAGCCATTCTTCCTTTTTTTTCTTTCTTCATAGTACTTCATTTTCTAACTTGCTCAAATATTTTTGCTATCCTTTACACTTGTAGGACAAGGGAATTCTTGCACTACCTACAATTCCTGGTGCCCCACCTAAATTAAACATGGAGGTGGATAAGCTGGACAGCTTTCGTGCTCGAGCATTTTCCCTGCTTTCTATTGTCGGAATGACTGGATTTTGTCAGGTAATAATAATAAGCCTCTTTTGGGCCTGCCTGCCTTCAGTTTGTTTACATTACCTGCAAACTTAAGTTTGTACTTGGTTGCAGGTTTCTATACCGCTTGGAGTGCATGAAGGCCTTCCTGTGTCAGTTTCCCTTGTGGCAAAGCACGGTGCAGATGGTTTTCTTCTTCATGTTGCCCAAACACTTTATAGTACCCTCAAAGAGCAAGCAAGTATAGTTTGGAAAGTAACCAAGTGATTCAAGTAATAATTTTAGTCTCGATCTGTGGCAGATGGCACATCTAGTACAAATCGATTCAACATATAATTGAGACAAACTTTCTGTCTCTGTACATCCATTTAAAGAATAAAAAAAATCTAGTTTTAATCACAGGCTTTTTATGAAAATCTAGTTTTTTTTTTCTAAAGTTGTAGGAACTAATATGACGGCAATTTCTACTTTCTATTAGCGTCACTAGACTTCCCTTCCTTTCTTGACAACTTTATTACTTGACAACTTTATTAGTGCCAATCTTACACGGTGATACGATAATAGTGATGTGCATGGCATGAGTTTTGAGCTTGCTTGAATGTTACAAATTTTATATTTGTTCATTTCTACTTTTTTAGGTCTAATCTCATTGGTAAATAATTTTCGACCTAGTTTGAAAACAAAATTGGAAATTGCAGTAGACCTTTGAGCTTGCTTGATGGCGCAACAAAGAGGGCTTGGTCGAACTCAAAGTGGCGCATGATGCGTTGTATTTACATTACATTTTTGTCTATATTTTAGATCATATTTTGAGTTTAATTGTATAATTTTGTGCTAATTTTGGTGTTTTTACTTCACTTTGCATAGAATCTTCACTTTTCTTAATTTTATTAAAAATGTAGGGAAAACGACGTAAAAATGATAGATTTCGAGAGTTTTGAAGTCATAATATGATTTCCAAGGAGATCACGAGCTTACATGTCAATTTTGGAGTGAAAACAGTGAAGAACGCAACTTTCACGTCCTTGGTCGTAATTCTAAGTTAGCCGTAATTCCGCATTTGAGCGAAACGCGAAAAACGGCTAAGTATGGAAATGCACAGAAACTTTCACGGGTGGAGCCATAAATCCATTACGGTCCGTGAAACTTTCTGTGAACAAAGGCATGTACACAAAAAAAGATTTACGGCCTTAGCCGTAAATACATTACGGACCGTAAAAATTTTTGCTTTTCGTGTTTCTCACTCGATTCGACTCCAAACCCAACCAGAATTGAACCAAACTCTTCAGAAATCTTCCTAGATAGGTTCTATACTGATTAGACTATAAAAGGAAAAGTTTTGGAAGGGTTTCGAGAGCTTTTTGGGGGACGAACACAAGTGGCGGCGGCAACTAGGGTGAAATTCAAGTTTCAGAGCATATTTCGGCGAGATTCCACGCAAAGCGACGATTAATCAACTCTTTCTCATCTACAGATCGAGGAGAAGACGGTTTTATTGTTGTCTTAGTGATTTCTTTGCAATTCTTATAAGATTCTTACTTGTTCATTGTACAAACATGTTTTACTTTACGAACATGAGTGAGTAGATCCTTGTTTCGGGATTAATGAGCGTAGCCCACTGATATTCATGAATTGATCTATATTTTATGCTTTTTTCATATGAATTTATTATCATGATTTGACTGAAGTTGTGTTCATTTCGTAATTTACCTTAGCCACGTATAATTGCGTATTAGACGTTGCGAGAAGTATCGAGAGGTGAATCACAACGTCCGATCTATTTCAGTTGAACCTTCGAATCCAATCACGAGAGTAGGTTGGATTCGTCTGAAGGATCTAACTGCTTTTCATAGAACTTAATGGGTTTAGTTAGGTTAACTATCACGAGAGTAGGGAGTTAACTTAACTAAACACCGTATTACACTCCAAGAGTAGGTGATATGTACATTAGGAAAAGTTTCTTTCATGATTTATATTTTCTATTGATTGAGTAATCTTTAAATGATTCATGTTTGTCAGTGTGGCAAACCCATAGCATCCCGAATCTTTTAGAATTTGAAAACCCCTTTTACGCTACATTTGAATTGTTCGCACTTAGAAGTTTAATACCACCGCATATTTAGTTTGCATAGATTCAAACAAATCAAGAAGTCAGTACTTAACTACGTAGTCCTCGTTGGAAACGATAATCTTTTTATTACTTTGATAATTCCATGCACTTGCGGAGTGTAAATGCTATGAAAAAACTATAACTGCTATGAAAAATCACTTTGATAATTCTCTAGTCAACTTCAAGAATCCAACTTAGAAACCATGCTTGAAAATACTATAACTGCTATGAAAAAACAAAATGAGGAACTTCATAGAAAGATTTATGGCACTGATAAAAATGATATAGAGGAAGAAATCTATGATGAATCTGAGAATTTTTCAGAGTTAGAAAAATCACTGATGGATTATGATTTAACTTCTCCAAATTTTGATGATTTTGAAAATTCTAAATACCCTTCCTCAACATTCTACTAGCCATCTAGTCCCCTCTCACATAATGAAGTGTCTTGCAATACAAATACTTGGGACACATTTGAAGAAAAATTTAAATTTTTGGAATCTTGTGAGAATAAAGATGAAGAATTTAAGGATCCTCAAATAAGAAGTAGTGATATAGAAGAGGGTGAATTTGATAGTATTAGGATGAAATTCCCCAATGAAGAAAAAGAAATTGAGGAGAAAAATGAGAAAGAGGATCCTGTGCATATTCCACCACCACCATCATGTGAACCATCAATCCATTTTCTCCAGAAAAATCCATTAGAAATTTGCATGACAGATGATGAAGGTGATGATATTAAGGATAATGATGATGAGGTAGCTGAAATATTATTTGATTCAAATCCAACCACAGGTACCCAAAAGTTGAAAACACATGACATTCTTGATCACATTGACATTAAGGTAAGTGAAAAATCCAAAATGAAATTTTGAAAATTTTTTGAGCAATCTAAGGCATGAATTTTTTTATCTTAATTTCAGTTCTCTTCCAATTGTTGATACAAATCTAAAGGAAGAAAACATGATTTTACTTTTAGATAAATATCAAAAAATTATTGATTATTCTTTGCATTACTTTAACTTTTGTTTTTATATGCATGTACTGGTCACTACAACATTGATCCACCTGTTTAATTGGAAATATACTTTGGTGGGCACATTCTTGAGATGGAGGAAAAGAAGAAGATTATATGCTCTCTACTATGACACTAATTCACCAACTCCACCATGACATGAAGCTTTAGTCAAGCAAATGACCTTAAACAAGCGTTTTTTGGGAGGCAACCCAAATTTTTAAATTTTACTACTCTTTGTTTTAGATTTTTGATTTTCTTTAAATTTTTAAGAATTTTTGCAGCATGTATTGATGAATTTTTATTGATGGAAAATCTTTTAATAAGTTGTTTTATGTGCAGGAATTTTTGAAAAATTTTTACTTGAAGAATATGTGTCAAAAGTGACATTCACGGGTGTAGCCGTGAAACAATTATAAACCGTGATTCTAGTGGCATTTTCTTTGTGAGTATATTTAAATGTGATTGTGATTGTGAAGCATGACAGTATTTGATGTTTGAAACTTGTTAATCTTTGATGTGACATAGTTTCTAGATTTTTCTGTCATGTTTTCATCTTTTGATATAATTCTAGTTTCTAGATTTTGTCAGGTTTTCATTTATCTAATGTTCATGTATATGCAACAATTTAAGTTTAAGGTGTCCCTATATATTTAGCTTTTCTTAAAGCTTTATAGGTATGTATTTTGAATGTTCATGATTGTTAAGGATAATCAAATTTGTTTTATCCTTAAATTTAGACTTAGGAAACATTTTGAGTGATTAATTGGATGACTTAGGAAATTTTTGAAATTTCATGTGGACTTAAATTATTGAGTAAATTCAATTCTGGTATTGATAAAATACATTTGTGAATTGTTATATGTTCATGCGACACGTGCATAGTATTTTTATACTTAAAGTTTAATTTATCTATTTTTGCTTAATGGAAAATTTTTATAAATAGGAAATTTGGTGATATATCTTTAAATTGAGATTTGCTCCAACTCCTCTAGTTGAGAAATCTTAAGTCATGAGTTATATTATACCATCGTTTGGTATACTTTAAATCTGTTGTGATCAAGTAACAGAGGGAGAATTTTTAAAATAAATATTTAACCTTATTGCAGAAAGATCAACAACGATTTAAATACCATGCCACTAACCGGCTTTCTCCAAAAAAAAAATAAATATGAAAAAAAGGGAGAAGGAAAAATAAAAATGGAGAAAAAGATAAAGCTGTAAGTTAAGTGGACAACTCCGCTGACTTTCATGATTGAGACTATGAGTTAAATTATACTACTCTGTGGTATACTTTAAACAGTGTTATGATGCTAACGGTAAATAGCATATAATAGTTTAAAGACCTAATTACTTTAAAAATCTCTTATCTTTAACATCACCGAGATTCTTGAAATAATTTTTTGTCTATTGAGTAAGATAGATTTATTAAGTTGAAAGTATGTGATATTTAGTGTGTGAAGAATGAATATTATGACATGAATTGTGAATTTTATCTTTCTTGGATTGTAACCTCTCGTGAATTTATCTCTATAATGATTTTTCTTAAATTACTTGAGTTAGAAAGATTGATTGCTTAATTTGTGAACTAAGGATGTTATTAGGGGCAAAAAAAATGAGTGTTCCTTATCTTTACATTCTCTATACATATCATAGTATTGCTTGAGGACAAGCAAAAATCTAAGTCTAGGGTATTTTGATGTGTTGTATTTACACCACATTTTTGCCTATATTTTAATCATATTTTGAGCTTAATTGCATAATTTTGTGCTAATTTTGGTGTTTTTACTTCACTTTGCACAGAATCTTTATTTTTCTTGGTTTTATTGAAAATGTAGGTAAAACGGTGTAAAAATGATGGATTTCGAGAGTTTTGAAGCCATAATACGATTCCCGAGGAGATCACGAGCTTACACGTCAATTTTGGAGCAAAAGCAATAAAGAACGCAACTTTCACGGCCTTGGCCGTAATTCTGGGTCAGCCGTAATTCCGCATTTGAGCGAAACGCAAAAAAGGGCTAAGTATGGAAATGCACATAAGCTTTCATGGGTGGAGCCATAAATCCATTATGGTCCGTGAAACTTTATGTGAACAAAGGCATGTACACACAGAAAGATTTACGGCCTTAGCCGTAAATACATTACAGACCGTAAAAACTTTCGCCTTTCGTGTTTCTCACTCGATTTGACTCCAAACCGAACCAGAATTGAACCAAACTCTCCAGAAACCTTCCTAGATGGGTTCTATACTGATTCCACTATAAAAGGAAGGGTTTTGGAAAGGTTTTGGAAGGGTTTTGAGAGCTTTTTGGGGGACAAACACAAGTGGTGGCGGCGACTAGGGCGAAATTCAAGTTTCAGAGCATATTCTGGCGAGATTCCACGCAAAAGCGACGATTAATTGACTCTTTCTCATCTACAGTTCGAGGAGAAGACAGTTTTATTGTTGTCTTAGTGATTTCCTTGCAATTTTTATAAGATTCTTACTTGTTCATCGTACAAACATGTTTTACTTTACGAACATGAATGAGTAGATCTTTGTTTCGGGATTAATGGGCGTAGCCCGCTGACATTCATGAATTGATCTATATTTTATGCTCTTTTCATATGAATTTATTATCATGATTTGACTGAAGTTGTGTTCATTTCGTAATTTACCTTGGCCACTTATAATTGCGTATTAGACGTTGCGAGAAGTACCAAGAGGTGAATCGCAACGTCCGATCTATTTCAGTTGAACCTTCGAATCCAATCACGAGAGTAGGTTGGATTCATCTGAAGGATCTAACTGCTTTTTATAGAACTTAATGGGTTTAGTTAGGTTAACTGTCACGAGAGTAGGGAGTTAACTTAATTAAACACTGTATTATACTCCGAGAGGAAGTGATATGTACATTAGGAAAAGTTCCTTTCATGATTTATAATTGCCTAGATTCAAACAAGTCAAGATGTCAGTACTTAACTACGTAGTCCTCGTTGGGAACGATAATCTTTTTATTACTTCGATAATTCCGTGCACTTGTAGAGTGTTATCAGCGCATCTTCCTAGGGGTGCTTCTAGGATTTGAGAGTTATCCCTTGTTGAGGTGGACTTTGGAACTGCATGTGGACAAGTTTAGTAGTAGCTAGGTTAGGTTTTATTGGGGCTTATCACCTAAGTCATTGAACATCAAGTGGCATATGATAGTTTAATGTGTTGATTAGGACCATATTACTTATTTATTGCTTTCCTTATCTGCTAAAGCATGTTTGGATGTGTTTTATTGTTTTGTTATCACTATATGATTGCATGCCTATAATGTTACACAAAATATAAAATTAAGTGGATGAGACCACAAAAACCCTCAATATATAATATCAAGTCTGAAATAGTCTTCTGACTCGTAGCCTTCGTCAAGCTATCGATCAGTGGTGTTGTGCATTATTTTCCACCCTTATGAGACGCACCCACTTATCTTTAAAAGGTGCGAGGTGGCAATGGTTTTCCCAGTTCAGTTTTAATCTGGACGTGCCTTCGCAAGGAAACTCGTTGGCCATGGGCATAATGGTCATGATAGACTTAACTAGTTTTTTCATGTGTCACCACATGATTAAATTCTAGAGGCAACGTTGGGAGGTTGGGGTTTTGTGCTGTATCTAGCCTTCGCTAGACACGAAATGCTTAAATTGTCTCAATATGGGGGAATTGCCAAGAGCAATCGGCCGGTGTGCCCACCTTAACAAACATGAGTCACTTTTCCACCCTCATGGGACGAGCAGCCTCATGTGGAATAAGGATCCCATCTCACTAGGAAATCTCTGATTTTCTGATTGAATTTGTGAGTTCTCAATTCGATTAAAATAGTGGGAGCCATGATTATTCAATACAAGTCCAGATTAAATAATTTGAAGTGGTACTAATCTGCATTTCTTGATTGTTGTAGATTAAATGACTACGAACAATAGCGGATTAACATTGTGATCCAAGATAAGTTGGTTGACACCAACTTTATGGACTGACATTGGAACTTGAGATAGCACTTAAGCTCGAGAAGATGTTGTATGTCCTTGAGCACTCTCTTCCTGCGCCTCCTCTATCTACAGCCCGTATGGCTGAAAGAGATGCTTTTAGAAAGCATCAAGATGATCTTTGGAAGTTTCATATCTTATACTAACCCCTATGACACCTGAACTTCAGGTGCAATATGGAGCAAAACGTGTTTCAGATGATAACACATTTGAAACAGATGTTTGAAGCTCATGTTAGAACTGAGGAGATATGACACTACCAAATTAGTCTTTTGGTGCAAACTATCGGAGAGATCTCTAGTGGAACCCCACATACTCAAGATCATTGGGGTATGTGGATTGAATGCACGAGGGAAGAATTGTTGAATATATTCCAGTCTGCGAAAGATGGTTATAACCAAACCCCCATTCTCTTCTTTGGCTCCTTGTGACCAAGAAGATAAAGAAGAAAGGTAAGACACGTGCTAAGGGCAGTGCCAAGGGTCTGAACAAAGCACTGAAATATAAGATGAAGAAGACAAATGAATCGAGGTGCTTTCACTGTGGTAACCAGGACCACTAGAGAAAGGACTGCAAGCAACTTTAGAATGAGGAGAAGAGAAGTAAGGCTTCGTCTTCTGGCTTAGGTATTTATGTTACCGAAGTCAACCTTTCTATTTCTATATCATGGGTATTGGATATTGCATGCGGAGCTCATATTTGTACAAATATGCAGGAGCTCAAGAAAATTAGATCGATGCGACCTAGAGAGATTGACCTATGCGTTGGAAACCGGGCACATGTTGATGCTATTATTGTAGAACATCTGACGCTCTCCCTGCATTCTGGACTTTAGTTAGAGTTAGAACATTACTATTATGTACCTTCCATTATTAAAAATATTATATCTATTCTTTGTTTAGCAAGGAAAAGATTTAAATTTGAAATAAAAGAGAACCCTTGTTCTTTTTCATTTACGAATGTGTTTTATGGGAAGAGTACTTTATGCAACGGATTATATATCCTGGATATGGATAACTCTATTTATAACATAAATCATAAAAGGATTAAACTAAATGGTTCTATGGGCACATACCTTTGGTATTGTCAATTAGCTTATATAAATAAGAATTGCATTCAACAACTTCATGCAAATGGGTTGTTAGATTCAATCTTTTTTGAGGAGTTTGATACTTGTGAGCCTTGTTAATTAGGAAATATTACAAAGACACTCTTCACCAAGTTAGGTGAGAGGGCAGGAGATTTGTTGGAAATCATATACAGTGATGTTTGTGGTCCATTCAGTAAACAAGTTAGAGGAGGGTACTACTTCATCATATTTACTGATGACTTCAGTAAATATAGTTATGTCTACTTGATGAGACATAAATATGAATCTTTTGATAATTTTAAGAAGTTCAGACATGAAGTAGAGAATCAGCTTGGTAGATCTATTAAGACTCTTTGATCAGATCGTGGTGGAGAGTACTTGAGTCGAGCGTTCTTTAACTATCTAAGAGAGTGTGGACACTCCTCTTAGAACACCTCAGTGAAATGGTGTGTCTGAGAGGAGGTATCGGAGCTTGCTAGGCATGGTTCGATGTATGATGAGTTATGCAACTCTACCTCCCTCGTTCTGAGATCATGCGCTTGAGACAACTTCTCTAGTACTAAATAACGTTCCATCTAAGAGTGTCTCCAAGATTCCATATGAGGTATGGAGTGGGAGATAACCAAATCTCTCTTTTATTAGAGTCTGGGGATGTCAGACTTCTGTCAAACATTAGTATTCTAGCAAGCTAAAACCTAGATATGATAAATGTGTGTTTGTGGGATATTCTAGGGAAACTAAAGGATACTACTTCTATGTTCCCACTGAAAATAAAGTTTTGTTGTTTGGGGTGCTGTCTTTCTAGAGAAAGAATTTTTCCTAAAAGAAGTTAGTGGGAGAAAGTTTGACTTAGAGGAAGTCAAAATTCAACCACAAGACACAAAGATGAAACCTGAGTCACCTACACCGATTTTTGTACAATCGGAGGCTTAAACACAGACCCCATGTAGGTTTGGAAGGATTCGTCATACACCTGAGAGATATGGGTCATTGCCGACCCAACACGACGGGATCTTTATCATTCAGGATGAACCCATGACCTATGATGAGGCGGTCACTAGACCGGACTCCGAGAGATGGCTTGAGGCCATGAGATCTGAGATGAATTCCATGTCAGCTTACCATATATGGGATTTGATTGAGCTACTTGATGGGGGTAAAATCCATAAGGTGTAAATGAGTCTTCAAGAGAAAGACTGACATGGATGATAACATAGTTACCTATAAGTGTAGACTTGTGGCTAAATGATTCAAATAGGTCTACGGCGTGGACTATGATGAAACTTTTTCACCAGTTGTCATGATTAAATCCATTTGATTCTTGCTTGTTATAACTGAATATCATGATTATGAGATATGACAGATGGATGTTAAGACAACGTTCCTTAACGGGAAGCTAATAGAGGATGTGTATATAACACTACCTGATGGCTTCATCCATCCTGTAGAGGCCAATAAGGTCTGCAGGCTTAAGAGATCTATTTATAGATTAAAGCAAGCCTCTCGAAGTTGGAATCTTTAGTTTGATGAGGCAGTAAGAGATTACGATTTTATCAAAAGTGAAGATGACGCTTGTGTGTATAGAAAATTCAGTAGGAGCTTAGTGACTTTTCTGGTCTTGTATGTTAATGACATACTGCTCATTAAAAATGACATCCTTAGTCTTCAAGTTGTTAAGACATGGTTAAGAAAGTGTTTCGAGATGAAGGACTTAGGGGAGACTACCTATATCCTATGCGTGAGGACCTACAGGGATAAATCCAAAAAGCTCCTAGCCCTGAGTCAAAGTACCTACATTCATAAGGTCCTGGAGAGGTTTAACTTGGCGTAATCCAAGAAATGATATATGACCTTACTCTCTCAAAGAGTCAGTGTCCCACCACACAGGCTGAGAGGGATAACATGAGTCAAGTGCCCTATGCTTCGGTAGTAGGTTTGATCATGTATGCGATGTTGTGTACCAGACCAGACGTGGCTTATGTTGTGAGTATAACCAACCGATACCAATCCAATCCAGGTGCTCAGCATTGGATAGTTATGAAGAATATCCTTAAGTATCTGAGTAGAACTACAAATTTATTCTTGGTCTATGGGGAATAGGAAGAGCTCAGTGTTCAGGGCTACAGTAATGCATTGTTCCAGTTAGACCCCGATGACTTTAGATCGCAGGCAGACTATGTGTTCAAGATGAATGGAGGCGTTGTATGTTGGAAAAGTTTCAAGCAATCCATGATAGTTGATTCTACAACCGAGGCTGAGTATGCCGCTGCTTCTGAGGCAGCTAAAGAAGCCGTTTGGATAAGGAAGTTCATTTCTAAACTTCAGGTGGTTCCAACTACTGTGGATCCGATTGAGCTCTATTGTGACAACAATAAAGCAATTACATAGACAAAGGAACCACAGTTTCATTAGAAATCCAAATACATACTCAGGAGATTTCACTTGATTTAGAAGATCATTGACAAATGTGATATCAAGATTAGTAGAGTTAAGACAGACAACAATATAGCAGACTCACTGACTAAGGCTTTGGTGCAGCAAAAGCATGATGGTCATACGAGGGACATAGGGTTGAGATTTCTCAACAATTAGGTCTAAGTACATGTGGGAGATTATTAGTGTTTATGCCCTAGGACTTATTGTTGGTCCATCTATTGTACTACTTGACATTGATATTCAATATATCTCTTCAGGCATTGTTGTTATTATACTATGTTTACATATGCGTCTTTTGTACATTTGCATGATAATGTCCCTGGGGACAGATTTCATCTAGGCTCGAATTTATATCTCCAGTCAAGTACTTGAGTGGATAAGGGACAGCTCTGATACATGTGAGATTGTTATATGCACTGGTTAGGCATATGATGCTAACGTAAACATATGAGTATATCAATAGTGGATATACTGGATCGACCTGCTGTGAGGCTCTAACTTGGTATCATGAGTTAACCTCACAAGTGACAAGAGATGCATTGATCCCTTAACTTGAGGTCATTGACTCTACTATATGGTTAGGGACATACTTTGATACAACCTAGCACCTCACCATAGTTGGGAGGTTATAACGGTAGTCATTGAGTATGCCACGACCCATATGAGAAGATCATTTGACAGATATAGGATTTGTCCCTTCCTAAGGGAAGCTTGATGTCCACATGCCCTATATGGTTGCATGACTGAAAGTGTATGATCATACCCAGGTGAAAGCCTGATTTAGTCATGACTATGAGATTGGGTATAAACAAAGTGGCGACATACTTTGTCCAATCGGATATTAGTTTAACAAAGGGACTGTAATGCATAGATACCTTGTTGCAATGATGGGGATGTCAATATTGATATTCATTCCGAAGACTTGGGTAGTAGAGATGCATACTAGGTGTCAATCATTGCTTGTGATGACATGAGTTCATCACTGCCAATGTCAGAGGAACCTACAGGGTCGCACACCTTGATACTCGAGTTTTCGTATTGATCAGGTAGTCTTATGATCGAGTTATTTCATAACTCAGATCTATTTGAGAGATTTCATCAGCGCCGATATGCCTAATGAGATGGAAGAAACTTATTAGAGCCAAACGTTATTTTTGGCAGGTTGACCCCGAGTTAACCATATTTGACTAGGGTTACATTAGATTGAGTTCAACAGCTTAATCAACTTGTTTAATGAAGTTTGGGTTGGCCCATTAATTCAATGAGGCCTACTAATAAGTGATTATGAAGAGACATTGGGCTTAAGGGTATGATGGGGCTGATAATTAAGGCTTAGGCGCAAGGACTCCTAATTGGATTAGGAGTGTCACCTATGGCCTTATTAGGCATTCTCTTGGTGATTAAACTTTGTCAAATCACCTTTGATATGATATAATCGCATGAGGCTTCTTTTGGAAGTGATTGGGCGAATGGGGCTAATTATGGCACATGCAATCCTAATGGGATTAGGACTTGGTGCTTAATGCCTTAATATGATACCTAAATTTGTGATTAGACTTGGTCAAATGTCATGAAAGGAAGGTTTGCTTCTTTAGAAAACCTTCCCTAGCAGATATGGTGATCCCTAGCTAATAAAGCAAGGGTTAGCATATATGGTGATTGTTGTAGTCCGCAAGTGCACGGATACTCAAAGTAATAAAAAGATATCGAACCATAGAGGCCTCGTTTGTCAAGTACCGAATAATTAATTTCTTACTAGCTAGGCAATCAAAAATATGCAAGTAAACTATCGAAGGCTACACGAAAATATCAGAGAGAGAATCTGGGACTAGGGTTTCATTCACTTTAATTTCCATGACTAGATATGAAAAGATGTTCGTCAGACTAATTTTATTATGATAAAGATATAATTCACTTAATAAGGAAATCATCTCGCTTTCACGCAGACAACCGATCCTCACTTTCATGCAGGATCTATTCTACTGTTAAATAAAAGTGAATCATCAACAAAGAACTCAAGGATCACTTTCATGCATCCAAATTCTAGGTTAATAATCTCAAGTGAAAACTTAATGATCACTTTCGTGCATCTGAATCTCAACACAGGTTTTGCTTAAGGTTCTCCAACAATCTAATATTCAATTTCTTGCAATATTATCATGTTTGTTTCATTAACTCAATCCTAGATCAGATTATCAATCATGATATTAAACTTCTAAAATTAAGAAATAAGAACAGACCTAATTTCTTATGGTGAGTTCCTAACATTCAATTTTAAGGTTCCAAGTTCTCATGCAAATCACCTTTCGGTCCTTATTGCGAAAACTCTAAATCATACTTGATAATATAAATCTATGGAGAATTAAAGAGCAATCATCATATAAGCAGAATTATCATACTAAAATTATACTTGACGAAATAATGAAAGATTCATCTAGTCATTAAGAAATCAAAGGGAATTACTCCCCCATGTCCCAAAAGAAGTTTAAGCTAGCATGGTAGAAAGATTACAATAATCCATGGTTCAGAGGGATCAAAAATCAAAGAAAAGGAAGAAATTACTAAACACAGTACGGCTGTAATAAAATTACAGCCGTAATTTCCGTGCGAACAGTGGTCGGCGGCGTGCTTTTGTTGATTTCTCCTCTGATCGGCTTCCTTTCACTCTGAAACTTTTGGAGTATCTTCTCCTCCTCTAGGCGCAGCTTCCCTTCAAATTTCACGGCCTGAGATGCATTGTACGCTTCCTGGCGGCGAACCCTAGGGCGACGGTGAGAATCTAGATTCCTCTCTATGTGGTGGATCAAAATGAGGGCTTTTTGGCTGTGTGTCTTCTCCACTGTCTAAACTCTGCTTTTGCTTCTTACGGATCTTCAATTGATGGCCTAGATCGTCTGAAATCATCCGCACAAGAATCGGGCTTCAAATAGTCCGAGAAAATCGCGTTTTTAGGTTACAATTACGGTCGTAAAAACAGTTACGGCAGTGCCGTAATTTCAGCAAGAACTCTCGGTACAGAAATAGTTTGGAATTACAGTACCATGAAATGAATTACGGCAGTGCCGTATTTTCATCAAATCTCTCGGGTGAAAAATCGACTCGAAATACGGCCCGTAATTTGGTTACAGTAGTGCCGTAAAATCCATCAAACTTTATGTACGAAAATGAACCCTGATTACGGCCCATGAAATCCATTACGGCAGTGCCGTAATTTGTTTGAAACTTTATGTTCAAAATCGTCCCAAAATATGGCAGCACTCAAAAATTACGGCAGTACCGTGGAATTGTTCTATAGGTGCAATGAAACCACGGTACCGTAATATCTATTACGGTAGTGTCGTAATTTTGGTTTTAGCTCTGTTCTTCTTGGAATTTGACGTGTAATCTTCTCTTGATGGTGGGAATTCATTGATGCATCTGGAATTGCTTGAAAACGCTTGAAAATCATACCTTTTTACCTGAAAATCATCAAAAACCAAAAAGAGTGTAGATTCCGTAGTATTTGATAAAAAAGCATAAAAATAAGCAAAGTAGTATGAATATGACACAAAAAGATCTATGAAATGACAAAAAATTTACTATAAATTTTGGTCTCATCAGTGATGATAGAATTAGGGGTGTCCATTAATCGGTTCAACCTGAAAAAATGAACCGAACCGAACCGATTGAGTCGGTACGGTTCGGTGCGGTTTTTGGTTAATCTAAGTCAGTTCAGTTCATTGTGGGTGAAATCGATCTCAATTCGGTTCGGTTTCGGTTTGCCCTTAATCGGTTCGGTTCAGTTTGGTTTAAACCAAATAAACGCAAGTTGAGGCGGGCGACGGTGGCGGGGTGGAAATCGGTTGACGATGATGGTAGAAAAAAAATTAAATTTATAAAATAAAGCTTATTCGGTTTTAATCGGTTTGAACCGAACCGAACCGAGTTAGTCGGTTCGGATCTTATTCGGTTTGAGAGTAATTCGGTTCGGGTTCGGGTTGTTACCATTTGAATGAATCGGTTCGGTTTGCCCTTAATCGGTTCGGTTCAAACCGAATAGACAGCCCTAGATAGAATCATAGCTAGGATTTAAGGAAAGTCCTTGAAATCTTTCCTTGGTCCATAGCCATGACTGCTCCCCTTTCCTTCTTGCCCTAGCAGACTTCACTTCATGCTTGTGCCTTTATATTGACGCCTTGCCGCCCCCCTTGTGTGTATTCTGATCTTGGCGAGAACAAGCAAGAGGGCGAGTGGAGCATTAATTGACGCAAGCTTCTTCCATCAAGGGTTGCAAGCTTCTTCCCTTCCTCTTCTTGGCGCAATTGGTGCAAGGGATTGGAGGCTTCTTCCTCCTTCTTGTGGGTGGCGCAAGTGATCAAGGAGCTCTCCCTAAGGCGTGGATCTTCTTCTCGAGGCTAGCACTGGTCATGGAAGAAGAGGACGCGAGGATTGGTTGTGTGCGAGACTATAGAGGGCGAACACTTGGGCACCTACACATCAGTATCTTCTCAATCACTCAGAGGTATCTTTCTCTTCACATCGTGTTGATCCCCTTGCATGACTCGATCTTCTGGGTTTTTGGGACTGGTCTGTTTCGGAGATTTGCTTTCGCTGTGTATGTAAAAAAAATTTTAAATTGCCCGAGGTTTCTCAACTAGGTTCACAGACAACAATATTATTTCAATTTATAAACATCGCAGAACATTTGCTTGGCCACAAGGACCAACCACTTGACCTTTGCATGTTAATAACATTCTATGTAATGTTAAGAATTATATATTCACTTTCCGCCTTTTAATACCTGCATATACTACATATTATATTCTAATCATAAACCCTTGTGATGTCAAAAAATAGTGTTCACATTTCACCTTCTCACACCATGTACATGTTATATATTGTATTCCTAATCATAAAAGACTAGGATCTATAGTAATTTTATAACAAATATCTTAGACTCATTCAATCAAGTCACATCTAGTATGTCCTAATTGACAATGCCAAATGCCCACCCCAAAAAATGAGATTGTCCTTCAACAGTCTAAATGTTTCCTTAGTCTACATTATATAGATTATAGACCAATCTAATACCTTACTTGATGGAGCTAAAGGAGCCCATGAAGACCTTGGGGCCCAAAGTGACACACCCACGGACTTTGGGGCCCAAGGAGAAACACCAGCAGACTCTCCAGGGCCCAAGGAAGACTTCCAAAAATTTTTGGCTCACATGGAGGTCGGTAAAATTTTCACACCCATGGGTGTGCATGGACACACAGCTATGCATGGATGCACAGGCTAGGGTGTGCACGGCTTCATAGCCGTAAAAGCCTCAGCAGAAAATTAGACGCAGGACATGGAAGACTTCACGGCCGTGCATGGACACACAACCATGCATGGATGCATAGGCTAGGGTGTGCACGGCTTCATGGCCGTGAAAGCCTCAGCAGAAAATTGGACGTAGGACGCGGAAGACTTCACGGTCGTGTATGGATGCATGGCCATGCCTATGAAGACCTCGGTGCAGGATTTCTACCCAGCCCCAGACTCATTCACGGCCGTGCATGGATGCATGGCCATGCTCGTGAATAGCCCAAAAATGCAAAAAAGCTCTATTTTTTGCATGGTTCGACGCTCTCAACATTCTTGACACCCCCTTGATCGTTATGTGGGGGGTTCTCAGTTCATCAACCACCTCCACAGAGCCAATCCATCCAATGAACCTCACAACAAGGCCAACCAAAGGACCGACGATGGATCACTACCACAGCCGGGTCCTCAACACCACCCATGACTTGGCCGCAACCACACAGAATCAGCCCACCATCAGTCGGTTCTACTGCTTCATTGCGGTTTGTTCGAAGATGGTGTAGCACGCAACGACGGCTCAATCAATGTCCCAAGGGAATCCAGCCCATGTGCCCACCACCTACCTCACTTTTTGCTTTTGTTTTAGTTGTAGCTACTGTCCTATGGTAGTTAGGATTTGATTCCATCACTTTTTGACTTGCTTTTAGGTTGTTATAAGGGAGTTGGCTTATCCAACAACCTTATTCATGCTTTTGGTGTGAGCTCCCTCTCTTGTTCTATAAAAGAGGGTGGAGAGTAGCTTGTTATTCAGCTTACCCTTTGCGTTTCTTAGTGTAGCCTCCAAGTGAGTGGGAGCCTACGAAGTTGTGGTAGCTCTGAGTGAGGATTGAGTGCATTGTAGACGCGGCTGGGCTGCCTGAGTGCCTTGTACTCCAAAGATCTTACTCGCTTGTCTCCAGCTTTCAATCAAAGATTGTGGGGTATACACTACCTCTCCTTTCCATTGTTTTTGCTTACGTTTGGGTGTTGCTTGCTTGTGGGTGTGTCTAGGGCTGTCGGCTGCCACTAGACTCATTGCCATGCCGTGTTTGCTTGTGCCACGCATTGCTTAAGATTAACTTGCTTGAGAGGTGAGTAGTTTATTTGAGTAAGCCGTGGTTTCTCGGTGCTTCTGGTATTGCTCAAAGAGAACCCTGCTCGGTTTTCATTGTGTTTTCCATCGCTAGTTTCCCTCCGAACGCATTTCACTTATCTCGCCTAGCGCCCCTCTCACATTTTACGCATCATAAGTTTCTGCCACCTTAGAGTACAACATATAAGGACCACCCCTTCTACTTCCGCTCCATCATTACTCAAGGTAGACTTCTTGATTCATTCCTAGTACACTGCTAGGTTGCACCAAGCATTCACACAACAATGGTATTTAAAATCTCACGTCCATATTTATACCAATATGTGCTCACCAACATATAAAATACACTAGCAACCAACCATTTTCTTGAGTATCTTACCATTTTATAATCATCATGAAAGAAGCATCATTCCATGTTGTAATACTATCCAATAATAAGACAGAACAACTTAATTAATTTAGATGGAAGTGCATAACAACTTATGGAAATGTTTACTAATATTATCTTATTTTTATATATTTATTTATAATAGATTAAAAAAATCGAATAAGTGTAGATATTCTTTTAACCCGATAAACTTCATTCTAATATTAGTCTACTTCAAGTAGCTTTTTCTCTTTCACATTTACATAGTGGCGAAGCCACATAGAGGGGAGTGTGGGCAAATGCCCCCACTCACTTCTTCAAATTACTTGAATTTATATACATATCTATAATATTACATGTATATAAATTTTGATTTGCCCCTACTAAAAAATTTTAATCTTCCTAATATCATTCTTATATGCCTATTGCCCCCATATATCTTTGGGTCCTGGATCCGCTACTATATTTACGCCTCCCTTACATGTACGACATTACTGTAAACATATTTATAAATCCATCCTTTTGATCCAAAAAGTAACACTTCAACACTCAAAATATACATCAACCAAGAACAGACACAAACCCATTACTTTGCTCATAAATCTTCCTCATAGCCATCCTCTTAGCATCTAGGAAATCTCATAATGACTAAGAAATGGGCAACTGGGTACAACACAAATATGTCAACCCTCAATCTCTCATTTATGTCTATAAATTATACATACATCATAATCTCCATCTACAAAATTTGTAGATATATTTATGTCTTATGCATAAACATTTAGGCTGTGTTTCCTTGGGCGGATTCCGCAGCAGATGGAAGGGAAAATGATATTTTCCTTCGTTTCTTTCGACGGAAGGAAAGCAGCGGAATTCTGAAGTAAAATAAACACATTTTCCTCTGTTTTGGCTTCCGCCCAAATCGGGCAGAAACCACAAATTCACGCGTTGCAGAGCAAACTCGCCGTCATCCTTCCCTCACCCCATTGCCGACCCCGCCGGTCCTTCTTCCTCATCGCCAGTGTCGCCCCTCGTCCTTCCCTCTTCCTCGTCTCTGACACCACCCCTCGTCCTTCCCTCTCCCTCTTGCGGCGCAAGTGGACATCTCGCGAGACTGGATTTTGCAGCATTGTTCGCATCATAGCATGCTTCCGCGCTTTCCTCTCCCTCGTCGCCGGTGCCTGCGCCCTCTCCAGCTCCAGCTGACGTACTAGCCCGCTGGAAGACCTCGCCCTCGCCGCCAAAGTCACTCGCCTCTCTCTCTGTCGAAGCTGCTCGCCTCTCGTGCCGCTGAAGCCGCTCACCTCTTGTGCTGCCGAAGCCGCTCGCCTCTCTCGCCACCGAAGTCTTTGCTCATGTCTGCCAACGTCGCTGAAGAAGGGGCTCGCGCACAGGACGAGAAACTCGCCGAAGCTACTCCGCCTCGCGTCCGAAGAGATAGGAGAATCGGCGGTGATCTCTTCGGAAAGCTTCGCACGCGAGGTGGGAAACTCGCCGAAGCTGCTCTCGCCACTCGCCCATCCGCCGGCGATCTCTCCCTCGTCCGGCAAGGAGAGGAGCTGGCGAGCTCAGCAACGAGCTCCGCGCACAGCAAAATCGAAGATTTTTTTTGTTTTCACGTGCTACACACGTGCCCCAATTTCCCTCCGCCACTCTCTCCTTTCCTCACATCTCTCTTTTCCACAACACTTTCTATCCTCGGTAGGAAACACAGCTTTAGGGTTTTAAGATAATCAAATTTCATCGTGAAAACACAAGAAAAAAAAAATAGATCACTGTTGGACTAATTATTTTTATAAAAAAATTAAAAAAATAAAAATTAATAAAGTCATAATTTATCTTGATAGAATTAATAAAAAATAACAAAAACTAAAAATAATAAATAATAATAAAAAAAAGGAAATTAGGGTTTTTAAAAAAAGAAAAAAAGAGGGGTATAGAATAAGTAAAACCAAAATAGCAAAAATAAAAATAATAAAAAAATAATACAATAAAATCAAGTTTGCATATAATAAAAATAAAAAAAGAGAGGATGAAGCAAACGCATAAAAAATAATAAAAATAATAAAAGACAAAAATCAAATAAAAAAATAAAATATAAAATCAAATGAAAATAGTAATAAATTTTTTCACCCATCTCCTATATAAGAGAGGCTAGGTGTATGAAAAAGAAAAGAGAAGGAAAAAAAGAGAAGACTCTGCGCAAGAAATTTCTTTACAAGAATTCTCGTCAGGTGAGCTTTTCTCGGATCTCTATATCTCTAAAAATCTGTCTTGGATCTCTATATCCCAAAAAACTGTCTGGGATCTTTATATCCCGTATAAATCTGTCTGAGATCTTCATATACCTTCTAAATCTATCTGGGATCTTTATATCCCCTATAAATCTATCTGGAATCTCTATATCTCTTAAATTTTTTTGAGATCATCATATCCCATCATTGATGCTATCATCATTCTGATTTTAAGAGCAGTGTGCTACGCACAAAGTTGTGAACACCGAAGCCCTATTCGTCTACCGATGCCCTTATCACAAGAACTCCACATCCGACCATTGGATTGCGCTCAAATCACACCTGCATGCTCTTCTCACGCCAGTGAACCTACAGCCTAGAGGATCCGTCCATCCGATTATCGAATCACTAGAATCGAGAGAATTATCGCCAGCGACCCTATTTCCACTAAAACATTAGATTCGCCGCCGATGCTCCACCCTGGCTGTGAGCCCTCCTCGACATAGAGAAGCTACACCTGGAGCAGATTGAGCGGAGGAGCAGTGAGTAGTGAGTGGTGGCAAACCCTAGTTTTCGAGCACCGCCGTTGTCGTCGAGAGTGACGAGAGAAAATACGGACGGCTCAAATTCGCCCAATCAAACCAACGATCGCGATATTCATTGAATCCAACGATCCAGACCACTTCAAGAAAATTCGGATGGCTGAGATCAATCTAATCAAATAAATTGAATCCAACGGCTAAGATTCATTTAATTCAAATCAACGGCCTAGACCCAAATCAAATTGGCGGTCCTGATCACTTCAAGAAAAATCGGACAGTCGAGATCAATCCGATTTAATAAATTAAATTCAATGGTTTGGATCCATTCATATCAAATCTAACGGTCCAGATCTTTTACTTTGATCGAACCGTTAGGATCAATTAGATGCGATCGAATGGCTCAGATCTATATCTGAAATGAACAGCTGAGAATGATGAGGACATATCGAGGTCAATCAATTAACTTTTGACATGATCAATGTGTCGATTCTTAATATATTGAGCCCAATCGTTTCAAATATAATGTCGGATTTTTGATCGGAGACCTAGATTGATACAGATCTGTGAATTCAAATGAACGGTTATGATGAATCAGATATGAGTTTGAAATGAACGTCTATAATTGATCTGAGCATATCTAGGTCAATTGGTTGACTTTTAACATGATCAAGGTGTTGATCCCTATTGTATCTGAACTTGATCGTTTCAAATATGATGTCGGGTTTTTGATCTGAGACCCAGATGGAAGCAGATCTATGATTTTAAATGAATGGTCACGATAAGTCTAATCTAAAATCTAAATCAACGGCCGAAAATGATTAGAACATATATAGGTCAATCAGTTGACTGTTGATATGATCAAGATGTCGATCCCCACTAAATCAAACCTGATCTTTCCAAATATAATATTGGATTCTTGATCCGAATTCTAAATTGAAGTAGATCTATAAATTTAAATCAACAGTCATGAGAAGTTCAAATATTCGACAACTGAAGATAATCTGAGCCAATCGGAATTGAAATATCTAACAAGCCATAATGGTCCGATATCTTTCAAAATTGAAATATCCAATAAGCCATTAAAGCTAGATAAAAAATCTCTGAAAACCTTAATGTATCGTAACAAAATATTATTTGGGAGGTGCGTATGTCAACGTTTACCGTCAGGGCATAACTCCTCAATATGATATTGTGTTCGTTAAGGCTTGAATATCCAACACATCGTCAAGACAAGATCTTTTCTAAATTGAATATCCAACAAGCCGCTAAGGCTGGATAATTCACTAATCAAGATATCTAATAAGCCATTGAGGCCAGATACTTTTTCAAAATGAATATCCAATAAGCCGTTGAGGCCGGATGTTTTTCTTTCGAATTGAAATATCCAACAAACCGCTAAGGCCAAATAATTCACAAATCAAAATATCCAATAAGTCGTTGAAGCCAGATACTTTTCCAATTTGAATATGCAACAAGCCATTGAGGCCGGATGTTTTTCTCTCAAATTGAATATCCAACAAGCCATCAAGGCCGGATATATTTACCCAACGTGTAGTTGAGGCCGGGTACTTTTTCAAATTGAATATCCAATAAGCCGTCAAGGTCGGATATCTTTACCCAACAAGCCATTGAGGCCGGATACTTTCTCAAATTGAATCTCCAACAAGCCATCAAGGCCAGATATCTTTACCCAACAAGTCATTGAGGCCGGGTATTTTCTCAAATTGAATATCCAATAAGCCGTTAAGGCCAGATATCTTTATCTAGTAAGCCATTGAAGCCGGGTATTTTCTCAAATTGAATATCCAACAAGTCGTCAAGGTCAGATATCTTTACCCAATAAGCCGTTGAAGCCAGGTATCTTTCAACCAAAATACCTAATAGTATTTTCCAAATTGATTATCAACAAGTCATTGAGACTGGATATCTCTCAAATGTCATTCATCCAAATTGGTGAAGACTTTTCTCTTCTATCATTTTCTTTTTTGATTCATTTGTGTATTTTTATTATAATGTTTAATGAATTATTTTGTTCAGCCATTTTATTTTATTTCATAACATAGATCTCCCAATCAAAGGTACCCTGATTTTCAGGGGTAATTAACAATGAGTGCTTGTGCTCATTGGAAGCTAGAACCCATTAAGCAAAAAAAAAAACCTTATTTATAAGGTGAATTTGAAAAGGTCAAAACATATTTAAAATGACCAAAAATGACCCAACAAATTTTGGCTTTCCCGGTGGGACCTGGCTTCTCCTTTCATCTTTGAGATCTATGTTATAGGATACTATTATTCTTTTATAGTCATGTTTCTCTTGTTGTATGCAGCAATGGCAAAGAAACTGAACATTTTCGTTGAGGATGCATCGATCATTGTGCATGGCATACGGTTCGGGTCTATCTCAAAGGAGGATGTCGAGTTCATTTAATTGCCATTTAAAGACTCAAAGAATTTCAAGGAGAAGCCTATCTCAACAATTAAAAGCAAGACATCGAAGAAGAAGATCCCTATGATGCTGGAAAATGAGCAACCCTCATTCATTATCAATGGGGCAAATTCAACTTTCCTGCTTTTCTATGCCCTGCAAAGATCAAAAAGCAAGAACGACAGAGAATGCGAAAGCGAAGGGCAAGAGTTATGAGGCAAGGTAATGAAACACCAATGAAGAAAAATCTGTCTAAGACATTGCCAACAAACAAATCTGTTCAAAGAAATTCCAACATGATAGAGGGGATACAGTTGCGAACTGACATACAAGAAAAATCACATAAGAAGCCAAGGATGAGCGTTCACAAAAAATCGCTATGCCAAGAAATCTATGATGTCTATAATAAGGCTCGAACTGCCTTGAAGTGAAAAGAGTTTCAATCTAAAGTGAAGAAAGTGAACAAGGTGAGGAAATATGAAGTGCATATAGTGCGCATGGTGGAGCATGTAAGAGAAGAAAACTCTGATTCTGAAAATGAGACGCTCCAAAATATAACAAAGAAGATCAAGAACAAGAAACTAGCTCCTGTGGTTATTGAAGAACCCATTGGGCGATATGAAACAGGAGCTCCAACACGTCAAGAAGTTTCAGAAGATGAAGAGGAAGAGGAGCCGGTCATGATCACTAACTCGATTGCTCATAGAGACTCTAGAGATGAAGTCATTACTGACCTAAGAAAACAGTTGAAGAAAAGTGATAAAGACATGAATGTCCTTATGGCTAAATTTGAAGAAATGAGCAATGTCTTTGCAAGGACGCAAGAAAAGCAGCCACAACAAACATGCTAGCATCCCAACGACATCCTTTGTACCAACTCAATCGGATAACGACATTGTTACCCTGATAAGAAAAGAAATACAAGAGCTAGTGATTGATCAACTCAAGCATATGAAGACTAATAAAATTGCTCTGAGAAGAAAGTGAGGAAGACCTTATCCTCCAGAGTATGATGTCATACCTTACCCAAAGGGGTACATAGTTCTGAATTTTAAAATGTTTAGTACAATTGGGAATCCTGATCAACACTTGGCTTACTTTATTGCTACTTGTCGAAACATAGGAAGTAATGACGCTATGCTACTACGATAGTTCCCACAGAGCCTCTAAGGCATTGCCTTCGAATGATATTATTCTCTAGACAATGATGTCATTAATACTTGGGCTGATATGGAAGATGCTTTTCTTATGAAATTTGCCTCAGTCAATGACAACATCAGGATTGCCGACTTGGTAGTAGTGAAAAGGAAAAGGGATGAAATAGTTCTCAATTATATCACAAGGTGGAGGAACTTAAGCATTAAGTGCGAACAATCTCTAGAGCAAGCTCAGGCTGTGGGGTTATTAATTGGAAACATAGATAATTGGATAACCCTTTTTCTTTATATGAACAATATTTCCACTTTCCAAGTGTTGATCACTCAAGTAACCAAACTGGAGTGGATGAGCTCTTAGGTTATCCCAAGTACACAAAATCCAAGATTCAAAAGGGAGGAACTTAAAAGAAATGATCACAAAGTTGTATATACCAATGTTGCTAACATGGGCAAGAAGATGGAAGTTCACAATGCTAAGCTTCTCAAAGAGACAAGGTATTGACTTTCGGTGAAAGTAGTCGAGGCAAGCAAATGACCCTTGAAGACAGAAAGAATAAAGTTTACTCCTTCAAAGGAGAGAAAACAATAAAAATTTTTAGAGATGCTATGAAGAATGGCTTACAATTACCAGAGCCAAACCATCCTCAAGAAGTTGACAAGATTAATGATCCTCACTATTGTCCTTATCATCGTATATTGGAGCATACGATAGAGGACTGTTATGTGTTTAAGGATTGGTGGAAAAACAATATAAGATGGGGAAGATAACCTTGTCCAAACAAGTACTGAATGATACCTCGATTGAACAAGCTAACATCATTGAAACAAAAGAAATAAATTTCACACTAATAGAAGATGGGGAATGGGATATTATGGTGTCTAAAAAGACAATGCAACTCTTGCAAAAATTGAGATAGATGCCCAGCATCGTATGGAAGGATCCCTTGACCCTGGAATGCATGCTATTAAAATCATGCTCGCTTGAGAATAAGAAGCAAAGCAAGAAGAAGAAATAGAGCCCATCTTCGAAGAAGAAAAATAAGAAGAAAATCATTATTGTGGTTGAGAAGACTGACCTCTAAAAATATATTGATTCGCTTGGAGAATATGAACAAGACATACCAGAGCTCGTGAAGCTTCATCATTTTATCTCCGAAGAAGTATGGAAGGAACTGTTGGAGGAGGAAGATTATGAAATAGAATCTTTTAGAATGATGTCTACCGCTCTAGAATCTTCAAGTCAAACTGAAGCTGAAGATCCACAACTATTACCAGAACAACTTAAAAAATTGGGTCGTCTGACCATAGCTGAAAACCCTGAAGCTATTGATGCCATGAAAATGGGTATCTATAACACAATCAACTTGGGGAGTGACTTTGAAGAGAAATTCTTGCCTGCTTATTTGTATGATGAGGCGCCCACCATGCAAACCAATAAGCAAACAAAGGAGTCCTGGCAAATGAATCTCGGGAGTAGTAAAATCATAATGGGACATTTGGAGGATAAAGAAAAAAAGAAACTCAAGGAAAAATAGACTAAAATACAAGAATTAGACCATAATGCAGCACCATCGCCAGCGAAATTGTCTCCTTCTGAGTACAACATTCTATCTCATTTGAGAAAGGTCCTTGCTCTTCTTAGCATATATGATGCTTTAATGATGTCCTAGGAATTGAGAGACGTCCTCATTTATGCTTTGTAAAATCCACACAAGTTTTAAACATTCTTTGTAGATGCTGATATCAAGGAAGCATTCCATACATACACAACGTCGTCTATCAGTTTCAACAATGATAACATGCTTTTAGGGACCTCACAACATAACTGACTGATCTATGTGACTGGAAGCATCGATGGGATAAAGATTAGCAGGATTCTGATTGACCCTTGATAAAGAAAGATGCCCCATTTGTCTGGGATAATTCATGTCAAAAGGCTTTTGAAAACATCAAAGAATATCTTTTACAACCTCCAGTCCTTGGAGCACCTGTTGTTGGAAGACCTTTAATCATATACATTATAATATTAGAGACATCATTGGGAGCATTACTAGCCCAAAATAATGATGAGGGAAAAGAGGTTGCTTTATATTACCTTCATTGGATGTTCGTTAGGGCAGAGAGTTCATACTCTCCAATTGAGAAACAATGTTTAGCTTTGATATTCGCTATTAAAAAGTTGAGGCATTGCCTTCTTGAAAACAAAGTTCATCTCATATCCATGGTCAATCCTTTGCGATACTTAATGACAAGACCAACATTGATAGGTCGACTAGCAAAATGGATGCTTTTACTCCAAGAGTTTGACATAACATACATATCACAAAAGGCGATAAAGGGTCAAGCTTTAGCTGATTTCTTGGCAGCTCATCCTATACCACACAATTCACCTTTAGAATTCGACCATCCAAATGAAGAGATATTAAATGCTAGCATCAACGAAGAGTATTGAGAGCTTTATTTTGATGGGGCATCCTCAATTCAACCAATCATTCCTCCAAATATCCCAAAGGTTAAATCAGGAATTGGTTTGGTATTTGTTACTCTAGAAAAAGACATACTACACTATTCTCTAGCTCTCACTGACCCTTGCATAAACAATGAAGCCAAGTATGAAGCCTTAATTACTGGACTCGAACTTGCAATAAATATGGATGTTAAAAGTCTGCATATCCATGGGGATTCTCAACTCGTCATCAAGTAAGTGATAGGTGAATACAGGGTTAAAAAGGCTGAATTATCTAAGTACTACACTAAAGCCATAGACCTCATTGAAAATATACCAAACTGCATCATAACTTGCATAACTAGAGCTACTAATGGGAGGGCAGATGCACTTGCAAAATTCACTAAGGAGCTAGCTGGCCTAGACATTGATCAAATCAACCATAAAAGATAGAAAGCTAATCACGTCCATGAACGAGAACATCAAGAACGACATTGCCCATGAAGAAGAGATGTTAAATACCATGATGGTTGCCATTGAGCAAGAACATAATTGGAGGGAGCCATTTCTAAATTATTTCACGAATGGGTTGTTGCCTGAAGATAAAACCCAAATAATACAATTGAAAAAGAGAGCCCTTCGGTTTATGTATGTGAACGACACTTTATACAAACGATCTTATGAGCAACTTTGGCTTAGATGTATTGCCGTAGATGAAGTCACTCATGTATTGCAAGAAATTTATTCTGGTCTCTGTGGTGCTCACTAATCAGGGCCTAAAATGTATCTCAAGATTAAGAGGTTAAGATACTACTGGCCGAGTATGGTTCGAGATTGCATAAACTATGCAAAAGCTTGTCATTTATGCCAAGTGCATGAAGATCTAATTCATAAGCACCCTAATCCTCTTCACTCGACAATTTCATCTTGGCCATTCGAAATTTGGGAAACTAACATAATTGGACCAATCAAACCTCCCTCCTCTCTTGGACATCGCTTCATTTTAGCAGCGACAAATTATTTCTCAAAATGGGCAAAGGCTATTCCCTTAAGAGAAATCAAAGCAGCAATGACATCAATTTCTTTCGCAAAAATGTTTTGAGCCGGTTTGGAACACCTAGGAGAATTATATTTGACAATGGGTTAGCTTTCAAAAATTCTTTCGTCTACAAGTTTATAGATCACCACAAAATCGATTAGCAATATTCTTCGATATATAATCCAAGGGCGAATGGTCTAGCTGAGGCAATCAATAAGACCCTATGCAAATTACTCAAGAAAAGTATATCCAAGAATAAAAGAGAGTGGCATAAAAATTGGTAGGAGTGTTATTGGCCTACCGAACCACATATCGTACACCAACACAATCAACACCTTACTTCTTAGCATTCAATGTTGAGACAGTGCTCCCACTCGAAGTAGAAATACTTTCATTAAGGATGGATGTGCAATATGACATGACAATCGAAGAAAATACTCAACTGCGACTTGATGAGCTTGACACTCTAGATGAGCAAAGGCTAATTGCACAGCAAAAATTTGGAGCTATACCAAGCACGAATGGCAAGGACATATGATAAATTGGCTAGTGAATGCACATTTAAGAAAGGAGACATCGTCTTGGTGTTATGTTGACTCATCATCACCAATAAAATGGCAAAAGGATAATTTAACTCAATTGGGAAGGACCTTATGTGGTAGAAAAGGCCTACAAGGGGGGAGCCTGTCAATTGGTAGATCAAAATGGAGAGCGTCCAAAGCCACCCATTAACGATTGCTTTTTAAGAGGTATCATGCCTAACAAACGAAAATCAATCCTAGTCAAATGACAAAAGGATGAAAACATCAAGTTCGTTTATGGCTGTCAGTTTACCAAAAACTGTATGCTCTTCAAATGAGCAAATAATGAAATATCATTTGGGAAATACGTACATTGATGCTCGTCATCAGAGCGTAGCTCCTCAATATAATATTGTACTTTTGACACAATGGTTTGGAAATGATTTTTTCAACGGATTTGTATGCGCTCATCGCTTATACAAAATCCGTTGTGGGGCATTTGTTGGACTAATTATTTTTATAAAAAAATCAAAAATCAAAATTAATCCTGACAGAATTAATAAAAAAATAAAAAATGAAAGTAAAAAAATAAAAAATAATAAAAATAAAAATTATAAATAAATAAAAAATAAAAAAGGGGAAATTCAGTTTTAAAATAAAAAAGAAAAAAAAGTGGGGTAAGGAATGAGTAAACCAAAATAGCAAAAATAAAAAGAATAATAATACAATAAAACCAAGTCTGCAGTTAATAAAAATCAAAAAAAGAGAGGATGATGCAAACACATAAAAAAATAATAAAAATAATAAAGGACAAAAATTAAATAAAAATAATAAATAAATAATAAAATAATAAAATAATAAAATAATAAAATACAAAATTAAATAATAATAATAATAAAATTTTCCACCCATCTCCTATATAAGAGAGAGGCTAGGTGCATGAAAAAGAAAAGGAAGAAAGAGAAGACTCTGTGCATGAAATCTGTTCACGAGAATTCTCATTAGGTGAGCTTGTTTGGGATCTCTATAGCCCAAAAAATCTGTCTAGGATCTCTATATCCCTAAAATCTATCTGAGATTTTTATATCCCTTCTAAAGCTATTTGGGATCTTTGTATCTGTCTAGGATCTTTATCTCTTATAAATCTGTTTGGGATATTCATATCCCTTCTAAATCTGTCTGGGAACTTTATATCCCTTATAAATCTGTCTGGGATCTCTATATCTCTCAATTTTTTCTGAGATTGTCATATCCCATCATTGATGCTATCATCATTCTGATTTTAAGAGTCGTACGCTGCGTACGAAGTTGTGAACACCGAAGCCCTATTTGTCCTCCGACGCCCTTACCATAAGAACTCCACATCCGACCGTTGGATTGCGCTCAAATCATGCTTGCATGCTCTACTCACGCCTATGAACCTACAGCTTAAAGGATCCATCCATTCGATCATCAGATCGCCGGAATCAAGAGAATTATTGTCGGTAACCCTATTTTTGCTAAAACATTCGATTCGCCGCCGATGCTCCACCGGAAGGCTCCAAACTCTGACCGCAAGCCCTCCTCGACATAGAGAAGCTATACTCGGGGCCGATTGAGTGGAGGAGCTTTGAGTAATGAGTGGCAGCGAACCCTAGTTTTTGAGCGCTGCCGCCATTGTTGAAAGAGACGAGAGAAAATACGGATGGCTCAGATTCGCCCAATCAAACAAATAGTCGTGATATTCATGGAATTCAACAATCCAGATCAGATCACTACAAGAAAATATGGATGGCTGGGATCAATCTAATCAAATAAATTGAATCCAATAGCTGTGATTCGTTCAATTCAAATTGATGGCCCAAATCCAAATCAAATCGACGGTCCTGATCACTTCAAGAAAAATCTGACGACTGAGATCAATCCGATTTAATAAATTAAATCCAAAGGTTCGGATCTGTTCATATCAAATCTAATGGTCTAGATCTTTTCATTTGATCGAACGGTCAGGATCAATTAGATGCGATCGAATGGCTCAAACCTATATCTGAAATGAACGGCTGAGAATGATCAGGACATATCCAGGTTAATCGGTTAGACTTTTGACAAGATTAAAGTGTCGATTCTAACTATATCGAGCCTGATCTTTCAAATATGATATCGAATCTTTGATTAGAGACACAGATTGGTACAGATCTGTGAATTTAAATGAACGATTATGATGAATCAGATCTGAATTTGAAATGAACGACTGAAATTGATTTGAGCATATTTAGGTCAATTGGTTGACTTTTGATATGATCAAGGTGTCGATCTCTATTATATCGAACCTAATCGTTTCCAATATGATGTCGGATTTTTAATTTGAGACCCGGAAGGAAGCAAATATGTGATTTTAATTGAACGGTCATGATAAGTCTAATCTAAAATCTAAATCAATTGCTAAAAATGATTAGAATATATCTAGGTCAATCAATTGACTATTGATATGATTAAGGTGTTGATCCCCACTAAATCAAACTTGATCTTTCTAAATATATTATTAGATTCTTGATCTGAATTCTGGATTGAAGTAGATATATGAATTTCAATCAATGGTTATGAGAAGATCAAATATTTGACAACTAAAGATAATCTGAGCCAATTAGAATTGACATATCCAACAAGCCATCACGGTTGGATATCTTTCAAAATTCAAATATCCAATAAGCCATTAAAGCAGGATAAAGAATCTCTAAAAACCTTAATGTATCACAATAAAATATTGTTTGGGAGGTGAGTACGTCGACATTTACCATCGGGGTGTAACTCCTCAATATGATGTTGTGTTCGTTTAGGCTGGAATATCCAACACATCGTCAAGACAAGATCTTTTCTAAATTGAATATCCAACAAGCTGCTGCAGCTGGATAATTCAGAAATCAAAATATCTAATAAGCCCTTGAGGCCTGATACTTTTCCAAATTGAATATCTAATAAGCCGTTGAGGCAGAATGTTTTTCTTTCGAATTGAAATATCCAACAAACTACTAAGGCTAAATAATTGACAAATTAAAATATCTAATAAGCCGTTGAGGCCGGATACTTTTCCAAATTGAATTTCAAATAAGCCATTGAGGCCGGATGTTTTTCTCTCAAATTGAATATCCAACAAGCCGTCAAGGCCGGATATCTTTACCCAACAAACCGTTGTGGCCGGGTACTTTCTCAAATTAAATATCCAACAAGCCGTCAAGGCCGGATATCTTTACCCAACAAGCCGTTGAGGCTGGGTACTTTCTCAAATTGAATATCTAACAAACCGTCAAGGCGGGGGATTTTCTCAAATTGAATATCCAAAAAGCTGTCAAGGGCGGATATCTTTACCCAATAAACCATTGAGGCCGGGTATTTTCTTAAATTGAATATCCAACAAGTTGTCAAGGCCAAATATCTTTACTCAATAAGCCATTGAAGCCTAGTATTTTCTAAATTGATTATCCAATAAGTCATTGAGACCAGATATCTCTCAAATGTCATTCATCCAAATTGGCAAAGATTTTTCTCTTCTATCATTTTATTTTTGAATTCATTTGTGTATTTTCATTATAATATTTAATGAATCATTTTGTTTAGCCATTTTATTTTATTTTATTTTATTTCATAATATAGATCTCTCAATCAAAGGTGTCCTAATTTTCAGAGGTAATTAACAATGAGTGCTTGCGCTCATTAAAAGCCAGAACCCATTAAACAAAAAAACCTTATTTTATAAGATGAATTTGAAAAGATCAAAACATATTTAAAATGAACAAAAATGACCCAATAATCATCCTATGCGAACAAGAATGATAATTTCCTATTTCTCTTCTTCCCTCACATAAAATTTGTTGATATCTCATCAAACATGCCTCCTTGGTGTTCTTCCTCACACCTCCCTCCTTTCTCTCCCTTTTAAGTTCTACCAAAAACAAATGGAATGTTAGTTATAGAGTGAGAAAGGAAAGGGAAATGAGTTAGCGCATAATTGTACACTAACTCCACTTAGTTTACTACTTTTCATGAAAAAAAAATACTAATCTAGTCCAAATTGAATCAAACCATCCTGGCCTACTTGAGTCAAGGTAACAGGATCCCTAGCAAACCATCCTGACAAATGGGTAAATTCAAATAGCTAACAACATAAAGACCAGGTCAAACTTAAAGCATTTTCTGAACACTTGGTATATTCTTTAATCCCACAGCATGTGGCATAATAAATTCTAACTGACATTACCTTATATGGCAAATTTTGTGTTCTTATCTTCTTTATAGATATGGTTGAAGAAAATAGTGACCAATTGCTTGGATTCAGGTTTCTGTCCACTATCATATTCATTTAATAGGTAATTAATACAGGATTAAGCATCACCATCACCATCAGCAAGGTGATCCTATGGCACCTTTTATATTTATTACTATGGTTGAAATCCATGAAAGAATTTTCAAACTGACCAAAGAAATGCTATGGTTGAAGGTGTTGCCATGAAAAAAATATGACAACACGTCCAAAATAACTCAATTTACTAATGAAATGATCCTCTTCAACAACACCAATAGCGAACAAGATATAAATATCAAACTGTTACCAAATTGCTTTGAATCCTATATTGATCATAGGATTAATTTCAAAAAAAAAAAAAAAACTTATGTAGTGGCAATAATCCTATATATATGGCAACATGATACTATAGATTCTTGGTTGCAAGAAGGGGCAACTTCCTAATACTTAGACTTTTCACCTTCCTGTGATATCTCTCCCAAAGAGTGCTGGAATCTTATTATAACCAAGATGCAAAACTAATTAGCTAGTTGACGAGACAAATATGTTTCTCTTGCTGGTACAAGAGCTCTGGATCTCCAGATCAATAGTGATTTATCTGCTCTTTCATGTTACACTAGATGGATTATCATCTTTCGAAGGTATTCAGAATTCAGAAAAGCTGACAAGATAAGGCAAGAGGCAAGAAGGCCTTAGTATCCCTAATCTTAAAGATGGCAATGGGAATAGGACACAAGTCACACAACTAACCAAGTGGTGGTGTAAAGATTATTCAGACAACTGTTGGGTACTCACTGTCAGTTATTTTACAGATGAATCACATTGAACTGAAGCAAGAAGGCCTTAGTATCTCTAATCTTAAAGATGGCAATAACGATAGGACACAACTTACCAAGTGGTGGTGCAAAGATTATTCAGACAACTGTTGGGTACTCACTGCCAGTTAGTGAAGCCGCTCCTAATAAATTGTAATAGATTTAGTTGAAGATAGCATTGAAGGAAGCTTGGTAATGGTAAAAATATTGTTCGGTGGAAAGATGGATGGTGGAATTATATCCTGCTCAGCAATGACTTCAATGCTTGATATACAAAAACATAACTAAAATGTCAATGTATATCTGGCTATGCAAAATGGCACGAAAGCTTTCATTATCCAGTCTGACTTTAGCATCAGTCTAGCTGACAAGAGTAAACTTATTGCTATAAAATAGTTAATTTTCTTAAATGATGAGTGAGATATCTAAATATTGAGGTAGAATTGTGCAAGAAAATTCACAAGGATGATTTTGTTGAGAATTATGTGTGGAAGTAAACTAAATAACAAGGATAATTTAAGGAAAAATGACATGTACAAAAGCACTAAAAAATTATGCAGGCAAGATGATGAATCATACATGCATCTTTTGTGAACTACCCTTCACAGGTACCCATGGGAATGTGATCGCTAATGTATGCATGAGAAAACATAGGCAAAAGCCTAGAACCTGAACAAAAAAGTGTGAATCTTTGAGCTAGCTTTTCTAGTATATGAACAAATGAGTGTGCATCTTTTGTGAACTACCCTTCACAGGTACTCCGGTCCGCCAACTCCGTAGGACGACGATGATGCCAGACAGACCCTCCCGCCTCTCATCGCGGTGCTGTCGCACAGCGAAGCGTGTGCCATGATCGGACACATGGTGACCCCTCCCATTGACTAAACGTGAATCAAACTTGACGGCAGCAGCCAATGAATCCTCAATTGCCACAGTGAGTGATTCCGTCCCTAGGAAGAAGTAGAAACTTCTGGCTGTCGTTTCGCTGCTATCGATTGCCATACATTTCATTTCAAATTGCGATTTGCGCGATTCATTTTCTTAATCTTATAAGAAGGGGATATATACCCTTCCGATCTTTATTCTCTCTTTTACCCTTATACATGCAGAACATAATTAATATGATAAATTTGATTCTAGAATATTCTTCAGGTCAGGTGTTATTAATACGATAAAGTTTTTTTTTATACGATAAAGTTGATTCTAGAACATTCTTTAGGGCGGGAGTTGAAGACCACGAAAGAAGTTATCTATTAGCGCGAGCGCCCGAACTGGTTAGTAACTTGGAACCATGTGCTCTGCGCCTCTCACTGCAGCGAACGTGAAATTTCCTTTGTGCACCGTAGTGTATCCACCCACCTAAATACGTACGTATTTAAGAGATGAAATTACCTCTTTGTGAACTTTCCAAGCTCTCCATGGCGACTTGACAGGAAATTTCAGTACGTTAAGGTTGTGTTTAATTGAGGGGATGGAAAGTGAGAGGAAGGGAATCGAAGAAAGAAAAAAAGAAGAAAGGAAAATACTAAGGATTGCTATAGTAGTTACTGTAGCTACAGTAATTATTCCGCCCCCGATTCAGACGGAAGGCACATTGTGTCAAAAATCACCACTGTTCATTAAATTTTTGCTACAGTAAATTCTTTCCTATTTTCCATTCGCTCTATTAAACAACTAAAACTATTTTTCCTTCTTACTTTCTATCCTCTCAATTAAACACAGCCTAAGGGAGTGTCTTGTCGAAGTCACAGGAATTCTACCATCCATATCACCACTGTAATATTAATTAATTAAACTCAAGTGTTAGTCGAATATTAGATATGAGCGATATAATATATATATATAGAGAGAGAGAGAGAAATACCTATATACCAATACTCTTATTTGACTAGCCACAAGTTGTCGAATTATTGGTAGGATTGTATAAGAACATCACCAATGCCGGGCAAACCCTCCCACCTCTCGTTGCAGTGCCGCTGCACTGCGAAGTGTGCGCCATTATCGAACACATGGTAATCCCTCGCATCGACCAAACACGGATCAAACCGCTCAACAACAGCGGCAACAAATGATTCCATCCCTAGGAAGAAGTAGAAAATGATGGCTGTCGTTTTGCCATCATCGATCGCCACACATTTCATTTCATTTCATTTCAAATGTTATTTGCATGATTCATTTAATCTTGATAATTGTTGGGAGGGGATAACACATTCTTCCTATCTTTATTCTTTCTTTCACTCCCTTATACATGGGGAACATAATTAATAGGATAAATTTGATTCTAAAACATTCTTTAAGCCGGCAGTTATTAATACAATAAAATTGATTCTAGAACATTCTCTAGGCCGGAAGCGCAAGACCCCGAAGGAAGTTGTCTATTAGCACGACCGCCCGAAGCGGTTGATAACTCGGAACCTCGTGCCCTGCACCTCTCACCGTGGCGAACGTCAAATTTCTCCTATACACCATAGTGTATCCACCCACCTAAATAAGTAGGTATTCAAGAAAAAACAAATAATTAAGTTTGAGCCAAAAGTATTATTTTGTTTAATGTCCAGTTTTTTTTTTGCTAAACAAAATTTAAGTTACCTCTTCGTGAACTTTCCAAGCTCTCCAGGGCGACTTGACTGAAAATTTCAATACGTTTAAGGAGTATCTTGTCGAAGTCACAGGAATTCTACCATCCACGTCGCCACTGTAATATTAATTAATTAAACTCAAGTGTCAGTCGAATATTAGATTTGACTCACATAATACATATATAGAGCGAGACAATTACCTATACACCAACACTCTTATTTGACTAGCCACAAGTTGTCGAATTATCGGTAGGATCGTATCAGGGCTATCCAACCAATTAGTAAGCACCTGGCTGCATGAATTTAATGGTAACATTATAAACAAGAGCTAGTTTAGATTATAAAAAGATCTTCTAACCTTTGAATTTTTTTTTTTCGTGTGGAAAAATTTTGTTCCTTTTTATATAAGTAATCACAATGAATATAAAAATATGCAACTTATGTAACACAATTCATAAATAGGTCTTCTATGTTTGTAAGTATTAGATATTTTCCAAGGAAAAAACCAACTTGAGTTTTGTATCAACAGGAACCTCACAAGTAGGCATCATATAATCCATTGTGATGACAACTTATTTGTGCTTCTTCTGTTGACCAAAAAGGAGATTCCAATTTCGAGTCAACTTCTATCATTTTCTTGATACAGAGCTACTTCCACATGTGCCAGAAAAGGTCGACTTATGGGCTAATAAATTAAATACACCTCATTCTTCAAGAGGAATCAGTCAAATCTCTCTATATATCATCTAGCGATCGTGTGATGTATACTTGTTTAATTTAACCCTAAACTGGTTGAGGGCTCATGATTAGTATTAATCTATGTTGATATAATTCTTGTGTTATTGGTAGGACATCCACGGAGGAATAATATAACTTGAACAACAAAACTTTCTTATCTATTGTCAATTATTAGGTCGACGCCTCTGGCTAGTGCCATTGACTTCCAAGTCAAAAAGGCTTGTTATTCCACTCGGAATGGAGAATTTTGGACAGGGATGAGTAGGTCATATAATCCTTTGTGATGACTAATTATTTACTTATTTGTGCTTCGTTGACCAAAAAGGAGATTCCAATTTCCAGTCAACTTCTATAATTTTCTCGCCCTGGCTGCCATACAGAGCTGCTTCCACATGTGCCAAAAAGGTCAACTTCTTGACTGCTGGCTCATTACTGGCCTCGGGACTAGACAAATAAATTAAATACACCTCATTCTTCAAGATGAATCGGCCAAATCTCTCTATATCATCTAGCGATTGTGCGATGTATACATGTTTAACTTTACCCTAAACTGGTTGAGGGCTCACGATTAGAATTAGTTTATTTATAATCTATGTTAATAAAATTCTTGTGTTATTGGTAGAACAAGCAACTTTGAGCTTTCTCTATTCTTCTTCTTCACTTCACCACCTTCACCAATTCTTCCCCAAGTCCAACCGAAAGTTACTGGTAAAACTCTACTTTTCCCTTATTATTCCTTCATTTTACCTCGTTAGTCACCCCTAAGCATGAGGTGTCTACACTTGGTTAATCTCATTCTTATGCAAGCTTGAGGTAGCTTGAAAAGACAAACATGATGTGTTTTAACTTCATCCATTTAACTTAAGTAATTATTTTCTTTCTCTCTCTTTTTCTTTTTTTTTTTTAACTTTGACAAACTCAAGAGGTATTATCAATATATATTTTATTCTATTATTATTTTTTTTCATTATACATCCTACATGGTTGAACTTATATTTTAGTCCTTTTTTTTATACATTATTCCCCTTGTGTTCTTAAAATGGGTATTTCACTATAACTACTTAATAATCTTCATAATCATGTCAAATATAAATCATGGATATCACATTCTAGACATCATTTCGCCGCCATTGCCGCACATTTCATTTCATTTCATTTCAAACTGCGTTGGCGTGATTCATTTAATCTTGATAATTGTTGGGAGGGGATAACACATTCTTCCTATCTTTATTCTTTCTTTCACTCCCTTATACATGGGGAACATAATTAATAGGATAAATTTGATTCTAAAACATTCTTTAAGCCGGCAGTTATTAATACAATAAAATTGATTCTAGAACATTCTCTAGGCCGGAAGCGCAAGACCCCGAAGGAAGTTGTCTATTAGCACGACCGCCCGAAGCGGTTGATAACTCGGAACCTCGTGCCCTGCACCTCTCACCGTGGCGAACGTCAAATTTCTCCTATACACCATAGTGTATCCACCCACCTAAATAAGTAGGTATTCAAGAAAAAACAAATAATTAAGTTTGAGCCAGAAGTATTATTTTGTTTAATGTCCAGTTTTTTTTTGCTAAACAAAATTTAAGTTACCTCTTCGTGAACTTTCCAAGCTCTCCAGGGCGACTTGACTGAAAATTTCAATACGTTTAAGGAGTATCTTGTCGAAGTCACAGGAATTCTACCATCCACGTCGCCACTGTAATATTAATTAATTAAACTCAAGTGTCAGTCGAATATTAGATTTGACTCACATAATACATATATATAGCGAGACAATTACCTATACACCAACACTCTTATTTGACTAGCCACAAGTTGTCGAATTATTGGTAGGATCGTATCAGGGCTATCCAACCAATTAGTAAGCACCTGGCTGCATGCATTTAGCATATGAATTTAATCGTAGCATTATAAACAAGAGCTAGTTTGGATAAATAAAAAATCTTCTAACCTTTGAATTTTTTTTTCGTGTGGAAAAATTTTGTTCCTTTTTATATAATTAATCACAATTGAATATAAAAATATGCAACTTATGTAACACAATTAGTAAGTAGGTCAACTATGTTTGCAAGTAATAGATATTTTCCAAGGAAATAACCAACTTGACTGAATCCCCTCCTGTAGCCTTGGCTGGCATATCCACATGTGCCAGAAAAGATCAACTTACTGATTGATTGCTCATTACTGGCCTAGGGACTGGACTAATAAATTAAATACACCTCATTCTTCAAGAGGAATCAGCCAAATCTCTCTATATATCATCTAGCTATTAACTTAACCCAAACTGGTTGAGGGTTCGTGATTTGAATTAATTTATTTATAATCTATGTCGCTAGAATTCTTGTGTTATTGGTAAGGCATGCAGGGAGGAATAATGTAACTTGAACTTTCTTATCTATTGTCAATTATTAGGTCAACACCTCTGATTAGTGCCATTGACTTCCAAGTCAAAAAGGCTTGTTTTTCCACACAGCATGGAGAATTTTGCACAGGGATGTGGGTCAAGCAGCTCAGGAGTAGATGCTTACGTACCTGCAGGCTGACCAGCTCTGATTCAGCTTCGTGGTGTTGGCGTGCAGAGCTTTCTGGACATCAGGATCATTCAGGTACGCATGCACGTATACGCTGGTGCATGGATCGAATCCATCATTCTGCAATTTGGAAATTTTTACCGCCAGATCAAGTGATTGATTGATCAAGGAGCGGCCGGAGTTCTGGTAAGATTCTAACCGGCGGCCTTGTTGGGGCGGAGGTCAAGTTTTCGGAGAAGCACAGAGGCGCGTAGATGTTGTAGATGTTGAGGTCCTCGAACACCTCGTCGACGTCCCCCACCGCCGCAATGCACTCCTTTGGCTGCTCCTCGGCGCTGGGCGTGAAGTTGCAGAACTTGTTGATCGCTTCCATGGTCGCGTCCGAGATCAGCGCGTGCGTCCAGAAGAAATCGAGCATGCCTCTGGTATCGGTCTCGTCGTTGATCAACGGATTCCCAATCTCCCGGAACATCAAACCAGTTAATTAACTAGCTAGCTAGAAACGATGAATAGATGGACTCATAGCGAATTGAGTAGAATACCGCGATGCCCTTCAGGTTGACGGCGGTGGTGAGGTTCTTGTGGAGGAGGATGGTGCGGGCAAGCTGCGGCACGTAGTGGCCAGCGTAGCTCTCCCCGGCGATGTAGAAGTCCCTGCCTTTGTACTCCGGGAACCTCTCCATCCAATTGAGCAGGAAGACGTACGCGTCCTCCGCCGTTTTCCCGTCGCCGCTGCTGGCGTAATCAGAAGTGGTGTTTGAGTAGGAGAAACCGACGCCGGCCGGGCTCTCCAAGAACAGAACGTTGGCCACTGCAGCAATCAACCACCCTAAATAATTAACACCGATTCACAAACGATTAATTGACGACGCCATCACTGCGCACCGCACGCACCTCTGTTCCAGGCGTAAGGATTGGCGTAGAGAGTTTTGCCGTCGCTCATGACTCGGAAGGGGCCGAGCTCCTTCATGGCGCCATAGCCGAACGAGGAGCATCCCGGCCCTTGCGCACATACAATGTTCAGGTGGCAATTCACTGGAAATTAGCACATATATACAGGAGCAGGAATTAAGGTAACTGACCTCCGTTGAGCCAGAGAAGGAGGGGTTTGGAGGCGGCGGCAGGGCCGGCGGCCTCCGCGAAGTAGTAGAAGAGGGCTCGCCCCTTTCGGTCGTCCACGGTGACGTAGCCGGCGTATTGATCGAAGTCCACGCCTTGGGGTTGACCGGGAAGCCTAGCGATCTTGTCCTTCTCCTTCAGCCCGTAATTATCGTATATTCTCCGGGACAAGTCATCATCCGAGAGCATAGCGTTAAATTCATATGCGTTAACACCGCCGGCAGCAGCGGCAGCGGCAGTTTCCCGTCGGAACTTGGCAAGTGCATCTCTCTGCCTTATGGGAGCTGCACCAATTGCAAGGAAGGATGAAAAGAGGCACAGCAAGGGGCACAGGAAACCTCTGCGTAGCATCCTTGTATGTAGGAAAGCTTTAGTTACGGAGGATTGAGCGCAGGCACACAGCTTGAATCAATTTATACTTGGGGGAGACCATTTATGGCAGTTTTATCTTAATTTTTTGGTATTTATAATTTAACAATATAATTTTTAATTATGTGCCCTGAGTTTTTGAATGGTCAACGGCTGTCATACACTAATTATACATATTTCAAGCTGACAATGACTAAGTGTGAAAAAAAAATTAGATATTCATTAGATTAGTCATCTAATTGGCTAAGTGTGAAAAAAAAAACAATAAACCAAAGACTACGTTCAAAAGACTCGTGCCGACGATAAAGACATCTTCCTAATAGTATAATTGGAAGAATCATAGCTAGAACTAATTATGATGAGTTAAGTTCAAGAATAATCAAGCCATGAACCTACGGAGAAAAGTATAAAGCACTAATATTATAAGTGTTCAAAACCAGCCCAAGAGCTGTACAACATAAGATTCCTCCAATAATCATGCATAATGCCCATCCAATGGATGAGATAAAGCAAGCAAACTACTTGCCATAAGCTCCCTAATTCATGAATTTCAGAATAATCTAACTTAATCATACCATCATTATCAAGACCAGACAAAAATGAATCATGTAATATCTATGCTCTCAAATTTCTCATTATATCTCATTCACATTAATAAATTATTTACTTTCTAAGATAGACTTGGACCGATTCAAGTCTTCGCATAGTATCTTATCCTTCATTTTTTTAGTTTAATAGCTTAGCCACTGGAAATAAATTTTAATTTCTAGTATTTTTCTCCTCAACTTAATTAAAGAACCTTAATATATTTTTGTGCTTGTTTCTTTATATCTTGTCTTAATCCTGTATACATTTACAAATTCTTTAGACTAGTATTTAGTGAAATACATATTGTAACTATTAATGATTATCATTAAAGGGTTACAAAGTAATACCTTGATGCTCTTCTAATTGATTATAATATCAATCAAGTTATGACTCTTTTGCATCACATCTTTTGATCAACTATTTATATTTTAGTCCCACAACTTATCCATAGGAGTACATAGAATAAGTCAGAATAGAAACGCGTGCATCTTTGCATCCATCTTTGTAATCAATCCAACATAAGAGGACGCTAGGTGTCAGGGCCCACCCCAAGCTCCAGCCCACGTTCCAAACGCGTAATCGGAGCCCAATCAAGCTCCTCGGCTGCAACAGAGTGCGTGAGACTTTCGGACGCGCGGCACTCGGCGTCTTCATAGACTCTAGCAGAAGAAGCGGACGCTGGCGACTCGGACGCGGCGTCAGCGAGAGGTTCGACAGCGAACGCGGGAGCTAGGAGCGGGGCGGCGCACATTGACAAAGCCTACGGCACAGCCCGATTTTAGGGCTAGAGACGCGGCTTGAGCAGAGGAACAGAGGAAGTGCTCTCCTCTTTAAAGCTGCAACAAGGAGGATTCAGTGGGGAGATTGAGCGAACATCCTCGACCAGTGACACAACCACCTGAGTGAGGTTTCCGGAGGTCAGAGGGACCAGCGTTCATTGGTGAACGATGAGCGAGCGACTTTGGTGCGAGAGTTTAGAGAGGATTGTAACCGTCGACAGAGGTCGACGGCGAGGGAGGGAAGAGGGATGTCGGGACCAGAGGGCCGACGGTGAGAGTCTGGAGAGTTTGTAAGCTTTCGATCGGTGAATAAACGGAGCTTTACTTCCTTCCAATTTTCCTCCCCTGCTTCCCTGCTTCTGCGATTTGGTGGCGCTGCTTCCCGTCGTCTCCGGCGATGGCAGCTCCCCGTGACGGTGTAGCCAAGGGCGGAGGACCAAGCGCAGGTGGCGCGTTCCCCTTTCCGGCTGACTCTAGAGCGCGGCGGCTCTCAATGACAGCAGCGACGCTGCGGCGTCGCGAGTCACGCGGAAAGGATCGAAGACGCTTCCGATTTTGACCAAGCGAAATGAAACAAATTCGATTCAAAATCGAATTTGGTGCTGACGCAAGTGATGACGTCAGCGAGGTGGCGTGATTTCGGCGAGCGAAGGAAAGTCAAAATCGATGGCGTGATTTCAAATTCGCGAGCGGCGAACGAAATTGGAGGTGACGTCAGCAATCGAGCGGCTGACGTAAGCAAGAAGATTTAATCCGAGAAGCGGCGGTCAAAGTTGATTTTGACCAAAAGGTATAATTTCTTGATTTAGGGTTCAATATCTAAATTAGGGTTAGGGTTTTGAGTGACCTTGTAATCTGGGGATAAAAATTAATCGGGGTAGTTAAGGTTTCTGATTCGAGCAAGGTTTTTGTCCAGAAACCCTAGAGAGCGTTGCGTTCCGGTGTTCCGCCGGATAGTCCTGAGACAGTGGTTTAGCACTGTTTTTAGGCCGATTCGACCGGGGCGTGACAACAGGTATCTGAGCGAGGCTAATGTGTTCCAGCAAACACGGCATCTTCACCGGCGAAGGTGAAGAAGGGTTTGAAGTTTCAGAAGATCACCCACACAACTAGAGGCGCGTCAGAGGACGTGTGGCCTCAGAGTAAAGCCAAGAAGACGGCTAAACCTGAGAAGATGGTGAACCAGGGAGAGCGTATCGTTCAGATCGAGGAGGCACTTGGTTTGGCGGGTGATAGAGAAACAACAATTATTCCTCAGATGGAGTACTTTCGAAAGACCATCGAGGAACAGTAGTTGCAAATTGAGTACAGGTGCAACAGGCCCTAGAGAGTCTGCTCGACCTGCCAGAGCAGATGACACGCATGCAACAAACCTTGGAGGATCTGATCGACTTGCTAGGGCAGATGGCACTCATGAAGGAGGAGATGCATGCAGAGAACAAGGTACTGCGATTGGCCCTAGCACAAGTATCACGATCGATAGCACCAGCGGAGCAGGAGGCTCCCAAACTGAGGGTATGCGTGCCTGAGCTAGCGACGTTCGGGGGAGCTCGATCGTCGATTGAGGTAGAAAATTTTATTTGGGATATGGAACAATTGTTTTCTGCTAACTATGTTCCAGAGGGAGATCGAGTACGGGTGTGTATCGCATACCTCACAGGCGATGCAAAGCTTTGGTGGAGAACCAAAGTCAGCTCTACGTCGGGGGCTACTAGTTGGCCATGGGAGGCCTTCCGTGAGGAACTGCGGCGGCAGTTTCTTCCCGGAAACTAAGAGGACCAAGCTCGTGGCAAAGTGGATCGACTGAGACATACCGACTCGATCCAGGAGTATGTCAGGGCCTTCTCTGCCCTAATGTTGGAGCTTCCAGACATGGCGGAGGGAGACAGGAAGTACCTCTTCCTCCGAAACCTTCAACCTTGGGCGGAGGTGGAGGTCAGGCGACACTCACCACTAGATTGGAGGGCGGCTGCGGCAGTAGCAGAGTCTTTGGTGGATAATCGGAAGTTCAAGACATCCCCACCAAAGAAGCAACGGTCACCACCGAAGCGTGGCTCCCCACGGACACCGCCGGGAGCTAGAGTCCCAGAGAGGGGTAGGCTCTTTCACCAGCAAAACAGAGGTTCACCAGGACAGCGTGAGCAAAAGCCACAGGGTTGTTTCGCTTGCGGGGGTCCTCACTGGATAAAAGACTGCCCTAACAGACAAAAACTCATGGCAATAATAGCGCGAGAACCAGATGAGGAAGCTGAAGTCAACACCGAGGAGGTGAGGATCGAGGGGATCCAAGTAGTTTCGAACACTGCCACGGGAGCGCAGAAGTGTCGGATCGGTGCTTTGAGGATCGGAGTAATAGTTGCTCAAGATCCGCCCATGAGAGACATCGAGGGCGATGTCCAAGTTGGGCGGGGGAGAATTGTTAGGGTCCGGTTCAACCGGTCCGGCCCAAGCCCAAGCCCAAGCTCCAGCCCACGTTCCAAACGCGTAATTGGAGCCCAATCAAGCTCCTCCACTGCAACAGAGCGCACGAGACTTTCGGACACGCGGCGCTCGGTGTCTTCATCGACTCTAGCGGAAGAAGCGGACGCTGGCGACTCGGACGCGGTGTCAGCGAGAGATTCGGCAGCGAACGCAGGAGCTGGGAGCGGGGCGGCGCACATTTACTTAGCCTGCGGCACAACCCGATTTTAGGGCTAGAGACGTGGCTTGAGCGGAGGAGCAGAGGCGGTGCTCTCCTCTTTAAAGCTGCAACAAGGAAGATTCAGTGGAGAGATTGAGCAATCATCCTCGACCAGCGACATAGCCACCTGAGTGAGGTTTCTGGAGGTCAGAGGGACCAGCGTTCATTGGTGAACGACGAGCAAGTGGCTTTGGAGCGAGAGTTTAGAGAGGATTGTAATCATCGACAGAGGTCGACGGCGAGGAGGGAAGAGGGACGTCGGGACCAGAGGGCCGACGGCGAGAGTCTGGAGAGTTTGTAAGCTTTCGATCGGTGAATAAACAAAGCTTTACTTCCTTCCAATCTTCCTCCCCTGCTTCCCTGCTTCTGCGATTTGGTGGCGTTGTTTCCCGTCGTCTCCGGCGACGGCAGCTCCCCGTGATGGTGTAGCCAAGGGCGGAGGACCAAGCGCAGGTGGCACGTTCCCCTTTCCGGCTGACTCTAGAGTGCGGCGGCGCTCAACGACAGCAGCGACGCTGCAGCGTCGCGAGTCACGCGGAAAGGATCGAAGATGGTTCCGATTTTGACCAAGTCAAAATCGAAAGCCAGCGGAACGAAACAAATTCGATTCGAAATCGAATTTGGTGCTGACGCAAGTGACGACGTCAGCGAGGTGGCATGATTTCGGCGAGCGAAGGAAAGTCAAAATCAACAGCGTGATTTCGAATTCGCGAGCGGCGAACGAAATTGGAGGTGACGTCAGCAATCGAGCAGCTGACGTAAGCAAGAAGATTTAATCCGAGAAGCGGCGGTCAAAGTTGATTTTGACCGAAAGGTATAATTTCTTGATTTAGGGTTTAATCTCTAAATTAGGGTTAGGGTTTTGAGTGACCATGTAATCTGGGGATAAAAATTAATTGGGGTAGTTAGGGTTTCTGATTCGAGCGAGGTTTTTGTTTGGAAACCCTAGAGAGCGTTGTGTTCCGGTGTTCCGCCGGATAGTCCTGAGATAGCGGTTTAGCACTATTTTTAGGCCGATTTGACCGGGGCATGACAACAGGTATCACAACGAGGCTAACGTGTTCCAGCAAACACGGCATCTTCACCGGCGAAGGTGAAGAAGGGTTTGAAGTTTCAGAAGATCATCCACACAGCTAGAGACGTGTCAGCGGACGTGTGGCCTCAGGGTAAAGCCAAGAAGACGGCTAAACCTGAGAAGATGGTGAACCAGGGAGAGCATATCGTTCAGATCGAGGAGGCACTCAGTTTGGCGGGTGACAGAGAAACAACAATTATTCCTTAGATGGAATACTTTCGAAAGACCATTGAGGAACAGCAGTTGCAAATTGAGTACGGGTGCAACAGGCCCTAGAGAGTCTGCTCGACCTGCCAGAGTAGATGGCACGCATGCAACAGACCTTGGAGGATCTGATTGACTTGCCAGGGCAGATGACATCCATGAAGGAGGAGATGCATGCAGAGAACAAGGTACTGCGGTTGGCCCTAGCGCAAGTATCATGATCGACAGCACCGGCGGAGTAGGAGGCTCCCAAACCGAGGGTATGCGTGCCTGAGCCAGCAACGTTCGGGGGAGCTCGATCGTCGATTAAGGTAGAAAATTTTATTTGGGATATGGAACAATTGTTTTCTGCTAACTATGTTCTAGAGGGAGATTGAGTACGGGTGTGCATCGCATACCTCACAGGCGATGCAAAGCTTTGGTGGAGAACCAAAGTCAGCTCTACGTCGGGGGCTACTAGTTGGCCATGGGAGGCCTTCCGTGAGGAACTGCGGCTGCAGTTTCTTCTCGGAAACTCGGAGGACCAAGCTCGTGGCAAAGTGGATCGACTGAGACATACCGGCTAGATCCAGGAGTACGTCAGGGCCTTCTCTGCCCTAATGTTGGAGCTTCCAGACATGGCGGAGGGAGACAGGAAGTACCTCTTCCTCCGAAACCTTCAACCATGGGTGGAGGCGGAGGTCAGGCGACACTCACCACCAGACTGGAGAGCGGCTGCGGCAGTGGCAGAGTCTTTGGTGGATAATCGGAAGTTCAAGACATCCCCACCAAAGAAGCAACGATCACCACCGAAGCGTGGCTCCCCACGGACACCGCCGGGAGCTAGAGTCCCAGAGAGGGGTAGGCCCTTTCACCGACAGAACAGAGGTTCACCAGGACGGCGTGAGCAAAAGCCATAGGGTTATTTTGCTTGCAGGGGTCCTCACTGGATAAAGGACTGCCCTAACAGACAAAAACTCATGGCAATAATAACGCGAGAACCAGATGAGGAAGCTGAAGTCAACACCGAGGAGGTGAGGATTGGGGGGATCCAAATAGTTCCGTACACTGCCACGGGAGCGCAGCAGTGTCGGATCAGTGCTTTGAGGATCATAGCAATAGTTGCTCAAGATCCGCCCATGAGAGACATCGAGGGCGATGTCCAAGTTGGGCGGGGGAGAATTGTCAGGGCCCAGTTCAACCGGTTCAGCCCAAGCCCAAGCCCAAGCTCCAGCCCACGTTCCAAACGCGTAATCAGAGCCCAATCAAGCTCCTCGGCTGCAACAGAGCGCGCGAGACTTTCGGACGTGCGGCGCTCGGCATCTTCATCGACTCTAGCGGAAGAAGCGGATGCTGACGCCGGCGACTCGAACGCGGCGTCAGCGAGAGATTCGGCAGCAAACGCGGGAGCTGGGAGCGGGGCGGCGCACATTGACAAAGCCTGCGGCACAGCCCAATTTTGGGGCTAGAGACGCGGCTTGAGCGGAGGAGTAGAGGCGGTGCTCTCCTCTTTAAAGCTGCAACAAGGAGGATTTAGTTGGGAGATTGAGCGATCATCCTCGACCAGCGACACAGCCACCTGAGTGAGGTTTCCGGAGGTCAGAGGGAGCAGCGTTCATTGGTGAACGACGATTGAGCGGCTTTGGTGCGTGAGTTTAGAGAGGATTGTAACCGTCGATAGAGGTCGACGGCGAGGGAGGGAAGAGGGACGTCGGGACCAGAGGGCTGACGGCGAGAGTCTAGGGAGTTTGTAAGCTTTCGATCGGTGAATAAACGGAGCTTTACTTCCTTCCAATCTTCCTCCCCTGCTTCCCTGCTTCTGCGCTTTGGTGGCGCTGTTTCCTGTCGTCTCTGACGACGGCAGCTCCCCGTGATGGTGTAGCCAAGGGCGGAGGACCAAGCGCAGGTGGCGTGTTCCCCTTTCCGGCTGACTCCAGAGAGCGGTGGCGCTCAACAACAGCAGCGACGCTGCGGCGTCGCGAGTCACGCGGAAAGGATCGAAGACGGTTCCAATTTTGACCAAGTCAAAATCGGAAGCTAACGGAACGAAACAAATTCGATTCGAAATCGAATTTGGTGTTGACGCAAGTGACTATGTCAGCGAGGTGGCGTGATTTCGGCGAGCGAAGGAAAGGCAAAATCGACTGCGTGATTTTGAATTCGCGAGCGGCGAACGAAATTGGAGGTGACATCAGCAATCGAGCGGCTGACGTAAGCAAGAAGATTTAATCCGAGAAGTGGCGGTCAAAGTTGATTTTGACCGAAAGGTATAATTTCTTGATTTATGGTTCAATCTCTAAATTAGGATTAGGGTTTTGAGTGACCTTGTGATCTGGGGATAAAAATTAATCGGGATAGTTAGGGTTTCTGATTCGAGCGAGGTTTTTGTCCGGAAACCCTAGAGAGCGTTGTGTTCCGGTGTTCCGCCGAATAGTCCTGAGACAGTGGTTAAGCACTGTTTTTAGGCCGATTCGACCGGGGCGTGACACTAGGTAAGTTGAATAGAAATGTGAATACAATAATACATAAACTATATAATTGAAAGATAAAGAGAACTAAAAAAAACATTTTGTATTTAATCAATTTTCCCTTCAGGACCTCGAAGCAAACAGTTGGTAGTCATCTTTGGCTAAACTGTACTTTGTTCATACATTTCAATCTAATAAGCAAATTGGTCACTAACTTCTCTTTTGTTTTGGGAGTTATTTTAACTTTGATGATCATTAATAAGTTCAAACATTTCTCCCATGCTTAAATGCCCAGTATTGATGATCCAAACCTAACTCTCTTTTTCAACATGCCTATATTGTTCTAATTTGTAACCAATGTCTCAGCTTTGAAGTTTTCGTTGCCACATCATCCTTGTTAGCTCTATTTTCTTCGACTCGGATAGTTTTAAGTTCTCAAATATATCATCGCCATGTCGCTCAAGCTGTTTCACCTTCTCTAATATGCTATCATAATAACCTAAACATTGTATCACATAACTACTACAAACTATTAGCTAAGCTAAGGGAATCGGCATTAGGGCTAGCAAAATATAACACGACCCGTCAACATGACACAATATGACATGATGTTTCGTTGGTCTAGGTTATGGCTAATCGTGTACGAGTTATAAATGGGTCAACTCGTTTATGACCCACCAATCTACGTGTCGTGTTGGGTTACTCACCTGTCACCTCTCTCGTCAAGTCCACCATCCCTTAGTCGGCAGCATGTGAGGTCAGCCCAATGGCGGCTCCACCTCCCTCGGTAGCCCTTTTCTATTGACCTCTCACTATGTTTTGGACTAAGTTTTGCTCTGATACCATTTGTTACAACCCGCTTAGTAAGCAAACTATTTATTAACTTGGTGAGCCGATTTGCAATATGACCCAATTTATTAAAATGGTTAAGCCTAAGTTAACAATAACAAAGTCCACTAAGCCTTATATACTATATAATAATTTCTCCCACTTGCAATGTGGAACTATACCCGAGGTATTACAGCCTCATCCTTTCACTGACTCGCCATTGCTCTACCTTGATCATTGCCTTTGCTCATTGTTGTTGTTCCGCTCGTCATTGACTGCTTCACTTACCGCCATTGCTCTGTGTCGACACCTACTTCTCTCACCACTTACCGTTGCTCCTCTACTCACTACTATTCTATCTCGTCATTGACTACTTCACTTACCACCATTGCTCTGTGTCGACACCTGCTTCTCTCACCGCTCACCGTTGCTCCTCCACTCACTACTATTCTACCACTTGTCGCTGCTCCACCAGTCATTGCTCGTCACCACCTGTCGTCACCAATTGCCACGTGCCCTGCCTTCTTTTAAAATATGATATTTATTGAATTAAACAGCTTGTTTGAGTTGTGTTGTGTAGCAATATGTGATAACTTATTTATTAAACAAGTTACTTGTGTCATATTATATCACGACCTATTTATTTTATATTACTTATTTAATAAATGAGTTGTATTTGTATTTTATACATGAACCTATATATATAGATGTGTCATGTTCGTGTCATGCATAAAAGGATAAGTATGACACAATCCATTATAGCCCATGACCACAAATTGCCCGCCCTAACCCACACATTAATTTGATGGCAACAAAAATCTGAGCTATTGTGATGCTTTACCTGTCAATAAACAAATCAACATCAAACCTTTATTTGTAGCTAAAGGTCTAGCTTTAAACCTGACGGTAAACAAAGTCTTGAAAAAAAAAAGTTTGACTCTACTTGGAGTTAAAAAATAGTCAAAGTATTCATAAGAACTCTTCCAACTTACAGCAAGATCGAAGAAAACTGGTCGCAACGTATAATCATATGTCACACTGAAATTAATAGATTGAATATAGCATCAAGTTCAAATATGCTAAAAGCACAACTAAAATTGTTCTATGATTAATTACCCATTGTTCGACCAATTATTTTCATAAATAAATAAATAAAATAATAAAAAAAAGTGGGGGATTCAGATTTAAAAAAAAAAAAAAAAGAGAGAATAAGCAAAATCAAAATAGAAAAAAATAAAAACTAAATAATAATAATAAAAACTAAGTCTACAGTTAAGAGAGGGGGGAATGAGTAAGCACATATAAAAAAATAATAAAAGACAAAATCAAATAAAAATAGTAAATAAAAAATAATAAAATATAAAATTAAATATAAATAATAATAAATTTTCCACCCATCTCCTATAAAAGAGGGTCAGACGAATAAAATAAACATACCTTGATGGAGAGACAACTCCGAAAGAAACATCTATTTTGATGGAGAGACAACTCCGAAATAAACAACACCTTGATGGAGAGACAACTCCGAAATAAACACACCATGATGGAGAAACAACTCCAAAATAAACATCTATTTTGACGGAGAGACAACTCTGAAATAAACACACCATGATGGAGAGACAATTCCAAAATAAACATCTATTTTGATGGAGAGACAACTCCAAAATAAACATCAATGATTACGACGAGTAGATACAGACTTATCATCAAAGAAATACGGCCGCCTTCATCAGTTATACAACTGGTATACCGCCTTTGAGGACGTTACTCATTGATGCCACTGTCATTCTGATTCTAAGAGCTGTGCCAAATTGCATATGTTTTCTGGACGAGAAAATTTTTTTGTGATGGTCAATTGAAGCGCTGAAGACAAATACTTGCGTATCAACGCGGAAGCCCTATTCGTCCACCGATGCCCTTACCACGAGAACTCCGCATCCGACTGTCAGATTGTACTCAAATTATAATTGTATGATCTCCTCATGCCCGAGAATCTACAGCCGAGAGGATCCGTCCATCCGAACACTGGATCGCTGGAATTGAGCGAAAAACCACCGGTGACCCATGTTTTGAATGAAGCTTCGATTCGCCGCCGATTCTCCACAATACGGCTCCAAACTCCCGCCATATGTCTGTCTCGATCTAGAGAAGGTACTCCCAGAGCCAATTGGCCAAAGGATCAGCGAGCAGCCAGCGGCAATGAACCCTAGTTTCATCCGCCGCTACCATCATCGAGAGAGACGAAAGAAAAGATGGACGGCTGAAATACGTCCACAAAAATCAATGATCGAGATTTAAAAGTAAATCAACGATTCAAATTACATCACGCTTAATCGGACGGATGAAATCAATTCAATTTAATAATTTGAATCCAACGGCTGGAATTCGTTTACATAAAATTGAACGGTTTAGATTAATCATATTTAAGTTCGAAATCGAACGGGTCAGATTAAATCAAACTTCGATCGAATGGCCTAGAGCTTTTAAATTGATCGAATGATCAGGATCAATAAGATACGATTGGGTTTATAAGAGAAAATAGTTATTTCTTTCCCTTCTTTTTTTCTTTCTATTATTATTTCCTTTCTTTTGTAATTTTTATCCTTCCACCAAAACAGAGCTTTGTGAATCTACGCGCTAGCACGTTGCGATGCTCAAACACCAAAAGGCACATCACGCATTTTAGCCCATGTGAACGTTGTTTTCAGTGCAATTATTTTAAAAAATTCTTTATTTTTAAAACATTTTACAATACTTATAAGATTTGTAAATTTCTTTAAATAAATCCAGAAGATTATAAAAAAAATTACTTTATTAAACTAAATTAAAATTACAATATGGGGCATTACATTTCATTCTATGTTACCTGATGATGTCATTGCCAAAGTCAACAGTTTCCCAACATCCCAGCTGCATCTATTGTAGGTCATGAGTCTCATCATTTAGCAAAACCAGCTACAAGAATCTGACCTAAGGGTAAGTTTGACTGATTTGCATTATAAGTAAATTTGTTTTTTAAATTTTTCTCGTCCCAAGAACACTCTACTCTTGTGGTTCTTAATCAAATTCAGGATCTAGGTCTAGTTTTCTCTTCAAATGTGATATGTCAGCACTACAATGATTCTCAACTCTCAGGACAGTTAGGCCCAACAAAATAGTACATGAGTTGCCGACACGACATGACACGAGATGGGATTTCGCAGGTCTGGGTTAATATTAATCGTGTTGACCCATTTACGACTCGTCAAAATTTATGTCGGGTCATATCTTGTTGTGGGTTGACTCGTGTAACCCATTTATAACAAAACCCTATAAATACTATCAACTAATCTAATAATCTAATAATCTATTCGTTCACAGCTGCAGTCCCTACTGACTTCCGACATCCGCACGCTGTCGCACAGGCCGATCTGCCTTGACTCCTGACTCTCGCACCGGCGCTCCGCACATAGTTTCCCAATCCCGTCATCTGCCGATGACTGATCTGCCCCGAGTTGTAGTGCCGACTCGATCTTGTAGTTCGCACACTCGTCTGCCTCAATCCTCATGCCTTAACCCTTCGTCCTTTCCACCTTAGTCCCGTCGCCGCCCCTTTCTTCTATTTCACCTGCTACCATCTCCGCCCCTTTCTTCCGAGGTGTAGAACCACAGTCGCCACCCCTTTCTTCCACTTGCTGCCGTAGAGCTGCAGAGCCCCTTTCTTCCCCTTGCTGTAGTTGCCGCTTAGCCGCTCCTTTCTTCTACTGCCAGTATAGGGCTGATTCTGCTTCTAGCTTTTGTTGGCTAAAGAATTGCTGGTTGAAAGGTAGCTGGCTGAGGAAGCAGGAAGATGTTTGGAAAACTGCAAGTGCTGATTAGCAGAATAAAAATATTGTGCTGTTATATTAGACAGAAATTTTTAACGAACATAAATATTTCAACAATAATTATCTTATAAAACTCATCCGTATATAACCAGCATTAATTAAGTAATACTTTCTTTAAATTATATAATATTTTAATTAATATAAATATCTAATTTAATAAAAATAGGCTTAAGTGTTATCGTTAAAACTACGTCAAATTATGTTTTGTTGAAAAAAGCTAATGAACCCATAATTAAATTGTTGTGGAGGAATGTAATAACAAAACAACATCAACGGATCCAAATCCCATGAAAGTATTACTCAGTAATGAGTTGAAGAAGAAACAAAACAACAAAATAACATTTGAGCAATGCATTGAAGGAGAAAGTGTCGCACTTCATCTGGTTCATGAGCTCGGCTGCCTCAAAAGTCTTGCCGCCTGTAACGAGCCACCTCAATTTCACATTGAAACTCTTCGAATCAGGCTTGATGTTCTTCTTCTGCATCAAAGCCCAAATCTTTTCGGCTTCGAAAGACCCTTTTGTCTCGTAAGTAGCCTATAGAAGGATGTTGCAGGTGATCAGACAAGGGTGTACCCTGTTCCTCTCCATAAGGTCTACTGTGCCCAAGGCCGCATCAAAATCACCTTTTCCGCAAAGGGCGCCGAAGAGGGATACGAGGTCAGGGGTGATGGAGGGGTAAGTGGCAGGGATGTCGTGGAAGGCTTCAGTAAGGCCGTCAACATCCGCGAAGTCGGCATAGGCGGTGAGGAGAGCGTTGAAGAACTTGACTGAGTGGGGAGAGCCAAGAGGAGGAAGTTAGTTAAAGGTGGCAGCGGCGTAGGTGGGCATGGTGGCTTTACGGTAGAGGGAGATGAGTCGGACGGCGAAGCCCTCCGTAGCCGAGATCAGAGGAGAATCACTTATGGGCCTCGATGATGGAGCTTTGTCGAGATCTGGATGCCGCCGGGCATCGTTTTGGAGCTCGGATGAGGAGGCATCGAAGCGTTAGAGCCTCAGCGAGGAGAGGCAGATTCTTGCATTGTTTTCTCACGCGTGATGCTGATTCTGTGAGAAGCATCGACGGGGCTGCTTGTTATGCCCCAGCAAAAGACTTCGCCAAGAACGTAAGAGTTTAAAAGATACAAACCATCACAATAATATTTCACACCCTAAACTACAACAATGCATTTATTAACAACAGTTTTAATAAGTTTCAAAACTCACAGTCCATACTAAAAACAAACCAAGGTATGCATTTTACATCATCTTTCAATAATTTTCAACAAAACTCAAAGTTTGGCAAACAATGCCCAGATACAAATACCACAACACAAGAAAATCAAACTTTAACTATTTATTTTCCTCAAGGCTTCCATTTCTATCTAGCTATTTATTTTGGGGTTGGGCCGAACCTGGACCTGGAGGAAAACAAGGGAGTTAGCAAGAAGAGCCAAAGTAGGAATCGCAAAATGCATGGAACAAGGAAAGATTATTAAAAATAATTTTACTATTCTACATATAAACATCACATCCACACTGTCATATAAATCAAGAGCATAACCACATAATAACCTCACTATCGAGTCCGCACTCTTTACTAGAGTGTTTCCATCGTTGCTCAACCGATGGAACAACTGCCCTCAGACGGCTCGGATGATGTTGTGTCCAACATCTAGGACCCATGTTAGTCTAATGACTTTCCGCCAGGTGACCTATAGCTAGCACTCTATAGCCGACCCATACTCGGCACTATAGAGTCAACAGTGGTATAGCTAGTATAATATAAGCCAGCATAAGATCAATCAATACCACGACATTAGGCAATCACCAAAAGTACTAAACTATCATCACAAGTGTATTAACAAAGTAACTAATGCAGTTGTCAAATCATGTCATATCTATCACAATGATCAATAAACAAATGATATTGAGTTTCAACGGTAAAGAAACAATAATTAAAGGAAACGAACTATAAGATACCACAGATTTCAAATGAAGCTTAAAATGCTGTGATGAAAGGAGAAAGATTAGATTCCTACCTCAACGGTTGACTTATCAAAATTCTACCAATATTCCGTATTATTGATCCACTTGAAGTCTGGTCTTGATTTCCTTGTCGCCTTAAAATTATATTACCATATCTTGTTAATTACTTACTAAAGTATGAAAACCAAGTTCCAAATACACATGTATACCTATAACTATTTGAGGCCAAGTTATCACTTATTCAATAACTCATCCATATTCTTAAATGTTACCAAAAAACAGTAAATAAATATTATTAGGTTGCACAGAAATATTCAATCTACTATGTATTTCCTATAATTTCAATTAAATATTATAATGTCAACATCTACTTATATTGTTATACCTTTGAAAGGACTAGAAAACTATTTAAGAAACACTTTTATAACCAATTAAATTAAGATAAAATCACAATGAGATTCATACTACACTTGTGAATTGAGTAAAGAAAGAACACATTCGTGAGGCATCGAGACAAAGGAATTTGCAATTTATGTATAACATAGTAATGATAGACAATATTAATGGAGTAGTTTGCTTCCTAGATTTGCTGTAGCAGTTCCTCTCCTATTGACGTAACTTGATGAATGTAGGAATAAATCAAGATGCCAACAAATCAATAAACACAGCAATTAAAAGTGGTAAAAAGATGGGTTATTAGCAAAATATAATATCAAATGGACCGACAAAGCATGGAAATGAATGATAACAAGAAATAAGGAGAAATTGCACAAATGCCAAGAAGCTAATGATGCCTTTCAGATGCTATGCAGATATGCGTATAGAAGAGAAAAAAAAATGAAGGTTCTTTTGATATTAAACTTCCTTTTTTTTACACGAAAAAGTCCTAAATAGCAAATCTACTTGAGAAAGATTGCTCTTATTACAAAGCTGCACTATAAATTGAAGCTTAAGAACTACAAACGTTTGAAAATTTAATAAGAAAATAATTTTCATTTCTATGCACAAGTACCAATTCTTGAATAATTAAACAACAAAAGCTTCAGGAACCAATGAAGCTAAAAAACACAGTGGTAAGTGGCTAATCCATGCATATCAATTTCTATATCACTTCCTACTAAAATCACCAATGTACAGAAAGAACGAATTCAAATCAATCCAACAGAAAATTCAAGAATTTCACACAAACGAAGAACACAAGTCCTTATTCTTTATTAACCATTAACTAATAATGATCTTTAAGGAATATAAAAAATGGTAAGGGTGAATAATGCATGTATATGATAGTCATACAGAGCCAAGCTGCTACAAATCCAAAATCGGATAGATACAGAATAGTAGAGAAATTTTCCAAATTCCACAATCAACAATCTGGAGAGAAAAAAAAATCAACGGATAGATGAGGAAGAGGATTTACCTAGTTTCCAAAATCTGTAAGCGAAAGAAGATCAAGGAATTCTTGTTGCGCACCTCTTGAAGCAAAACTAGGGTGAAGACGTCGCCGATCAATTATTCCCCGCACAAAAAAATCAGAAATCAAATAGAGGAGAAGGGAGGAAATTTCATTCGAAGATGGAGAGGGATGAGAACTTACCGTTGCTGCCGCTCACGAAAGGGAAAGAAATCAACGGAAAAAGGGAAAAAGAAAAACCCTCGGTAAGCAATGGAGAAAGGGGTTTATAAGGAAATTTACACATAAACCCATAAATTTTTAAAAATTACAATTGGGTCCTCCAAAATAAAATAGAATATTAGTTTTAAAATTAAATTATAACACTGCTTCTGCCTGCCAGCAATTTTTTTGGGTTTGCGGCCAGTGGATCAGCCCCAAACACCTTTAAAATGCACTATTTGTGCTGGCCACACCTGCAAAAGCGGGCGACCAGCAACTCCAAATGAGCCCATAATGTCAATTAGGTTGAAAAAGAAGCGTGCCCCTTTCAACCGTCTTTCATTACTATATAAATTGTAACATTACAATACAAACGGGTTTCGGGTTTGGTTACATAATGGATATTGTAAACTATACAAGTTATGTAAACTATACAAGAAAATCTCAAATATACAAAATTACATCTATGTACTAATATCCCCCCTCAAATTGATGCGGGAGGATCCAAAAGCATCAATTTGGCAGTTAAGAATTTGTGCCGAGGTGTGGAGAGTGGTTTAGTAAAAATATCGGCAATCTGAAGAGCAGTAGGAAGATGAGAAAGCATGATAATTTGAGAGTCATAGGCTTCGCGAATATAATGACAATCTACCTCAATATGCTTTGTACGCTCATGAAAGACTGGATTCACAGCAAGTTTAATAGCACTAGTGTTATCCGCATGAAGAGAAGTGGGCTCAGGTTGAGGAAAGCCAATTTCACCTAGCAGTCCACGGAGCCAAACTACCTCTGAGCAGGCATAGGACATAGCACGATACTCAGACTCAGTAGAGGATTTGGAGACACGATCCTACTTCTTACTTTTCCAGGAAATAAGAGAATCGCCGAGAAACATATACCAACCAGTAACAGAAAGACGAGTGTCAGAACATCCTGTCCTTAGCATCATTATACGAAACCAAATGAATAGGAGAGTTGGTCGGAAAATAAAGACCCCTGGTAGAAGTCCCATGCAAATAACGAAGGATACGGCGAACAGCAGATAGATGTATATGAGTAGGGGCTTGCATAAATTGACTAACTTGTTGGACAGCAAAGGAGATATTAGGGCGAGTGATTGTGAGATAATTTAGACTGCCCACAAGTTGACAATATAAAGAAGGATCTGAGAGAAAATCCCAGGCATTATGACAATATTTTACATTAACCTCCAATGGAGTATCAACGGACCGTCCCTCTTGAAGACCAGCCAAAGAAAGTAAGTCCGCAATATACTTATGTTGATGAAGAAACAAACCTTGAGAGGTACAGGACACTTCAAGACCCAAAAAATAATGTAAGGGTCCCAAATCTTTCATATGAAAACATGTCTGAAGATGAGCTTGAAGTTGTGATATTAATTGAGAATCAGTCCCAGTGATGACAATATCATCAACGTAAATCAGAAGAAGAACAATACCATGAGAGGTCTTACACAGAAACAATGACGAATCATATTGACTCTGAGTGAAAGCAAATCTAAGGAGAGTGGAGCGAAATTTGTCAAACCAAGCCCGTGGTGTCTGCTTCAACCCATAAAGCGACCTTTTTAATCGACAAACATAAGAGGAAGTTATAAAGAATAACCCAGAAGGAGGAGTCATATAAATCTCCTCTTTAAGGTCGCCATGCAAGAAAGCATTCTTAACATCCATTTGGCGTAGCGCCCATCCTTGAGAAGCAGCAACAGCGAGTATAAGGCGAATAGTGGTCATTTTAGCAACAGGAGCAGAAGTCTCCTCATAGTTTATCCTATATTCTTTTTTATTGCCAAGAGCTACTAACGTAGCTTTATAGCGATCAAGAGAACCATCAGCCCGCAATTTACGAGTATAGATCCACTTACACCCAATAGGTTTAACACCAGAAGGACAAGGAACAATATCCCAAGTATGATTCTCTTGAAGGGCCTGAAGTTCTTTATTCATAGCCTTGACCCAACATGCTTGAGTACAGGCCTACGAATAAGAAGTAGGTACCATAGTATCAGCTAAACAAGCAGAAAAGCCATACCGATCAAGAGGTTTAATAGTGCGCGAAGATCGCCGAAGACTAGAAAGAGCAACCGCAGGAGGATCAGGAGGTATATGATGAGACTCAAGCAGATTAGAAGTGGAGAAACCTTTGTATCGATGATATACCATACCAGGTAAGAAACGCCCATTGGATGAAGAGTCATCCTCAAAGGTAGGAAAAACCATAGGAGCAGAGGAGGGAACATATTGCTTGAAATAATATGCATTTTCAAAGAAAATAACATTCCTAGAGATATGCATACGATTAGCAACAGCATCAAAACATATATACCCTTTGTGTGAGGTGCTATAACCCAGAAAAGAACAACGAACAGATTGAGCCGAAAGTTTATGACGCTCATGAGATGGAAGATGAACAAAACAAACACATCCAAAGGTACGTAGTACATGATAATTAGGATGTTCATGAAAGAGACGATAAAATGGGGAATCAAACCCCAAGTGAGAAGAAGGAAGATGATTAATGAGATATACCGCAGTGGACAAGGCCTCCACCCAATATTGCGGTGGCACAGATGACTGTAACAGAAGAGTGCGAACCATATCTAGCAGATGACGATTCTTCCATTCGGCCACTCCATTTTGTTGAGGAATATAAGGACAAGACCGCTGAGATATAATGTCTTTATTGTGTAAATATGCTTGAAATGCATCAGACATATATTCACCACCATTATCACTATGCAAAGTCTTAATATGAGCAGAAAATTGAGTCTCAACATAGGCAACAAAACTCTGAAACTTACTAAACACCTCAGCTTTAGTCTGCAAGAAATATATTCATGTGAAACGACTGTAGTCATCAATAAAAGTGACAAAGTAACGATACTGACTATGTGAGATAACAGGAGCAACTCCCCAAACATCACTATGAATAACATCAAAACATTATTTAGCATGACTACCAAAAGTAGGAAAAGGTAAAGTTTTGCTCTTTCCCAGTTTACAAGCAGAACAGTTAAAGGTCAATACAGAGTTGAAGCCATTCCCAATGAAACCACGTTTCAATAAATCAAACAAAATTGCATGGTTAGGATGACCTAGACGTTTATGCCAAAGTTCAGCTGGGGTGTCTACAAGATGGAAGCTAGAGCAACAGGACGAGGAATGCCAAAATGTAGTGGAAACAATCTGCCCACCCTAGGTCCCTTCGCGATCACCTTCCCCGAGGCCTGATCCTGTACAACACAGCCATCACGAGAAAAATGCACATCACAGTGATTCTCCACAAGTTGACCAACAGATAATAAATTAGTGGATAACTTTGGAGCAACAAAAACATTGCTAAAATTGTGATCAATATCACCAATGGCAGTAATGGGAAGATTACTACTATTAGTAATTTGAATATGTTGCTGACCAATATATGAGCGCAAATTTTGTAACAGGCTAGAAAATCCGGTCATATGATTTGATGCTCCAGAATCAATAAACCAACTAGAGGAAACTGGCTTACCATGACCTTGAAGACCAAGAGCAGAAAAAGCAGTGAGGATCATCTATTGAACCATTTCCGGAGTCATAACCACTTGGTTGTTATTCACAGTTGCAGATGTAGTGCCTGAAATAATAGAATCTGACACAGGAGTCTAAACAGCAGTGTAGGCTCTTGGCCGCCTATTTTCCTGACGAGTAGGACAATCTTTGATAATGTGTCCATGCTGCTTACAGTAATTGTAGAACTTCTTATTATAGTTTTTGGATATATGCCCAAATTCTTTGCAGCTATAACATTGCATATGTCCTTTACCATTAGTTTTGCCTTGAGTTGCAGCATAGGCAACATTTACAAGTTCAGATGATCCATGAGAGGTGCTAATAACAGATTTGTGTAGCCAGTCGTTGTTCTTCACGCAAGAGCTCTCCAAGACATATGTCTAAAGAGAGTATTGAAGATCTATTAAGTAAGCCACCTCTAGCTATTTCAAATTCAGGCCTTAATTTCATAAGAAATTGATCTCTCATGCTGACTTCATGTATCTGTTGAAGGCTTGTCAATGCCTCTTTAGGAACCCCAGCATAAATAATACCAGTGTATTCACTCCAAAGATTCATAAAACCAGAATAAAATTCTTGAATAGTAAGATTGCTATGAGTGAAATTATTAATTTCAAGTTCAAGTTGAAATCGTCGTGCAGTATTATCTTGATAATAAATTCGCCTGAGATAATCTCACATCTCCTTGGCAGTACCAAAAGAACGTAAATTGTTTACCATATGTGATTCAATAGATGCTAGAATCCAAAAAATAATTCTAGCATCATTTACTTCCCATTTACTATAGTCTAATTCATTGGTAGGAACATGAGACTCATCTATGTGGCCCCATAAATCTTTTCCTTTTAAGAACATCCTAAATTGGAATTCCTAAGCCATATAGTTCTTGCCTAAATCGCATGGATAAACTATCTGTAGATGTTTTACCGAAAGGACTTTCCATTTGATAGAGTAATAGATTTGTATACGCAGCAAACGTGAAGGAGCAAGATGCACAGTGCACAGAAAACAAAATAGATTAATGTTGGCAAGACTCACAGAAATTTGCTCCAAATCATGCCGGCCAAAACTTCCAAAATTCCAAATCTTCCGAAATCAGGCGTCGGAAGCACCAAAGCGCCCGTAGGCTGAGAGAGGATCGCAGCGAGAAGAATCACTGCCGAGAAGGAGCGTCCGTAGATGCCGGTGATGTCGCCGCCGCTTGGAGATGAAGGCAAGAATCGCAGCGGAGAGACGAAGAATTCCAGAAGGCGAGATCCGTCAGCCGCTGAAATTGCCGCACGTGCACAAAATCTGCCAGGCGGAAGACGACAAACGAAGAAGACTTCTGCTGGAACGAAAACACAATCGAAGAAGAAGCACAAGGCTTCCACGCTCACCGCACTAAGGTAAATCCAAAACCCTAGGAGGACGCACACGATGCCTCTGATACCATGTCAATTACCATGTCAATTAGGTTGAAAAAGAAGCGTGCCCCTTTCAGCCACCTATCATTACTATATAAATTGTAACATTACAATACAAACGGGTTTCGGGTTTGGTTACATAATGGATATTGTAAACTATACAAGTTATGTAAACTATACAAAAAAATCTCAAATATACAAAATTACATCTATGTACTAATACATAATCCCCTTCTCTAGCTTTTCTAACTTTTCGTATGCTTCACCAAATTAGCATTGTTTGAACACATTAACTCATGCAGCTTTTTGTATGCTTCTCTAGCTTTAATTCCTCTGCAGTCTGCATAAACTTTGTTCTTCACCGCCCCTTTGTTCTAATTACACCTTTCGGTTTACTTCAAATTTTCATTATTACATTTGTTTCACTGTATCATTTTCGTCTTGCCTCATTTTTTGTTTGTGTTAAATAGTGAAGCTGAGCTATTAATAGAAGTTGTATATCCATGTTCTCTTAATATCCTGGTTCCTTCGCCATTTAAATTGCGGGAAAAGATAAATTGGTTCATAAACTTTAGATAAATCTACTATCATTGAAGTGGCCTCAAAGACTGTCATCTTTCTTAACCTTAATTTGTTCTACTCTCGTCTGGTTGAATTATGACGAATGTATATTGAGTAAATTAAACATGAAATAATAGGAAAAGGCTAGGCCATCATAGATGAGAGTCATTGTATTGGCCCTCGCATGTCTCTAATTAGATCTTGACGATCAGTTGTACTTTTGTTTTAATGTTTACAGAGGAGACATTTTCTGCATTATTTCATGTTTAATTTACGGTATTTACTTTCTGCACCATATCAATGGACTAAGTTGCGCAAACTTGGTACTTTTCATTATCACCTGATTAGGTTTATGGAGAGTTTGATGTACCATAATTTGGGTTGAACCAATGTTCCTGTGCATGACTAATGTGAAGCCCACATTTTCTTGCGGAAAAGCTTGCCATTATTTTTTTTAAAAAAATCAACATTGGAAGTGTATTTCAATATGTTTCGATAGTAGAGAAGATATATGGATCGCTTACCATTGTCCATTTTGGCAGATGATAAAGCCCATTACTCAGCAAGAGATCCTATCGTAGCCTTGAAAAAGTACATTCATGAAAAGAACCTCGCAACTGAATCAGAGTTGAAGGTAATTGAGAAAAAAATTGATGCAGTTGTCGAAGACGCTGTGGAGTTTGCAGATGCAAGTCCACGTCCTCCACGAAGCCAGCTTCTAGAAGATGTCTTTGCTGATCCCAGGGGATTTGGGAATTGGGATTGGCCCTGACGGCAAGTCCAGATGCGAGGATCCTAAATTTACTGAAGGCACAGCTCTAAGTCTAAATTTGGGGCCGGATATACCATATTTGTTACTTTCTCATGTCATGTTCTAACATATTTTTTTTTAGCTGTGTTTCTTCGTTAAATTGGTTATTTTTATTAGTTGTGTCATATCGTATTGTGTCACCTGTTTATTAAATAGGTTAATCATGTTGTGTCATGTAACCTGTTTAAATAAGTGGGTTGTGTTCCTGTTTTATACATTAACCTATATATATAAACGGGTCGTGTTCGAGACAAATATTATCGTGTGTTGCGGGCCAAGTATGACACAGGCACGAATATAACCCATGAACACGAATTAAAGTAGTACAAAAAATGAAAAAAAAAGAATATTCTATAGAAATGCTGCATATAAAAGTATTTGATGTTTATTATGGAGAGAGAAATATGTGAATCTGCGTATGCATATTATTTTTACAAATGCAAGTATTTATTTTGCAGGGTACAAGTGATATTGATCAATTAGGAAAGATTTTTGCAGCTTCTGGAACTCCAAAACCATCTCAATGGCCTGATATGGTTTGCCTTCCAGACTGTGTTGAACACCAATATGTTCCAGCACCTCCATTGCGGACACTCTTTCGAATGGCTAGTGATGATGCCCTAGACTTTGTTATCAAAGATGTCTACGTATGATCCAAATGCAAGAACAGCAGCACAACAGGCTTTCCAACGCAGGTGCCTATGGTGTAATTGTCGTAGCTAATTCCTGCTATTTTGTTTTCTCTAATATTTCTTACGTTGAAATTTGGTACTTCTCGTCAGTACATGCACCGACAAAGCCATCTTTGTTTCCAAGGCCACCATCAAATGGAGAATCCTAAAGTCACAAGTCTTCAGGCTTCACTTGACAAGATGGTCCCGTTGTCTCGTCTCCGCAAAGGAAGGTGAGGAGGGTGAGCGTCAATCACGATGAACCGGATGGAAATTTGTTCGATCTTGATAGGACTGGCAAGCGTGTCAAAGAAGGAAGACATACAAATAGTGTTGTTCCGAGTGGTGGTATGGCAATGTCAATAGACGCGGGAGTTTTGTTTGGTTCACAATCTCCGCCTAGATCAACTCTGAACAGGTAAACTAACTCCTATGCGCTTATGTTATACACTATATGCAGCATTCGTATAGAATATTCTTTTTTTTTTTTGCATTTTTGGCATTACTTTCCTGAGGTCACATTTGAAGAGAAAACTAGTCCTGATCCTGAATTTGATTACGAACCACAAGAGTAGAGTGCTCTTGGGACGAGAAAAACAAATTACTTGTAACGCAAGTTGGTCACTTAGGTCAAATTCTTGGAGCTTAGTTTTGCTGAATGATGAGACTCATGACCAACAACGGCTGTTCAAAAGATGCAGCTGGGACGTGGGGAAACCGTCTGACTTTGGCAATGGAATCATCTAAGTAACATAGAATGAAAAAATTTGTGATGGGTAAGCGATCACAGTAACAATTTTAGTTGTGCTTCTAACATATTTAAACTTGATGTTATTTTCAATCTATTATTTGCGGTGTGACATATGATGATACGTTGCCGTTGCAGCTTTGACCAATGTTCTTCGATGTTGTGCTGCAAGTTGAAGAGTTGAATCAATCGAGTCGGGCTTAGAAAGTAAATAACTTATTGATGTGGATGAGATGTAATGTGAAGATTGAGAGTATAGATATTACATGGATTCATTGTTGTCGGATCCTGATAATGGTGGTATGATATTCCTTTGATACTCAAGTTAGATTATTCTTAAATGCATGAATTAGGGAACTTAGGGCAATTAGTTTGCATGAATTATGGAGCTTAGGGCAACTAGTTTGCTTGCTTTATCTCATTGATTGTAAGGGCATTTGTTTATAGTCTCTAGTTGACATCTATCAATCTTTCACATAATTGGTATCATCATATATGATAAATTAATTAAATGATATTATTATATAACTTTAATTTGTTAGTCATTGTTAGTTTGGAAAATGTTTGATGAGTGTGAGATAGTTGTTGAACATTCAAAAACTCAAAGCGCATAATTGAAAATTATATAGTTAAATTATAAATACAAAAAAAATTAAGATAAACCGCCATAAATGGTGTTCCCAATTATAAATAGATTCAAATTCTCAAGTGTACTTTCTCCATAATTTCATGGTTTGATCATCCTTGAACTCATCATAATTGTTCTAGCTATGATTTCTTCCAATTATGGGATTAGGAAGATGTTTTTGTTGTTGTTTCTTAGGCACAAGTCTTTTAAACTTAGTTTTTTTTTTTTTTTTTTTTGCACACTTAGCCAATTACATGATTAATTTAATGAATATTTACATCTTTATAGTCTCTAGATGACATCTATAACCTTTCACACAATTGGCATCATCATATATGATAAATTAATTAAATCATATTGTTGTATAACTCCGATTAGTTAGACTCTATTTGGAAGTAAAGTGCACTTGCAGCTGTGTAGTTATAGTAGTATACTGACTATAGCTGTTTGTCTGAGAGATGTTTAGTAAATTAAGGTGAAGTTGATGCTATCGGAGTGTTGTAGCTTCTTTTTATAATTCTATAATATTTTAAAATTTATATTAATATAATAAAAACTAAAAAAATATTTTTAAAAAATAATTTAATAACATGTCGTTCATATATGTTATATAATTAAATAAAAAATTTTAGAATATTTTTTGAATAATTAATAATTAATCAAAATTTAGTTTAATTTTATGTTAGATATTGCTAAATTTTTTACTAAATTTAGTTAATTTTAATTTTATTTTATTTTTATATAGTAGTAATATTAAATATATATTAATATAAATTAATCTCTCTTTTTACCTTTCATCAGGGCACTGTTCTCACTTCCGCCTCTCCCGCGCTCTAATCTGGCTCCTATTCATTTCTCCTCTCTTTATCGTGAGGCTCGTACTCATTTATTTATTTTTTTTTACTCCCCCTTAGCGCTCAATATAGCTCACTATTGCTTTTGAGTTTTTATTTTTATTTTTTACCGGTAGACTGCACAATGAAGAAAATTCTTAAGCGAATGGGGTTGTTCTGAGCGGGGCCCCATCCGCCGTTCAAATGCATCGGGATGTGTGCAAATCCCGATGTATAATTAATTGCGGATGGGGCCCCTGTTCGGAGCGCCCCCATCCGCTTAAGAATTTCATTCCTGCACAATGGTCATACATAAATTTTTTCTATTTCGGTGTAAGGCCTTGATGGTCATACAGCTCTATGCCTTATTTATTAGAAAGGAAAGGGGACGGAAAAAAAATGAAAAAGTAGTTTTTCCCTCTTTTACTACGATAGATGGAAACAAAACGATGGATTTGATGAGGGAAAATATCGCCCAAATTCGTCGTTGTTTTATCCGCCCAAATCGGGCAGAAAACTACTCGCGATGCATTCACTCGTCTTCTTCTGCTCAGCCTCATTCGTCCGCCCCGCCTTGCCTCATCCCTGCTCGCAGCCGCTCATCCTCATCCACTCGACCTCACCTGCTCGATGCTCGCAGCCGCTCATCCTCGTCCTCGTCTGCTCGGCCTTGCCTGCTTGTCCTCGTTCTCTTGTAGCTGCGAGGGATTGGAGTGGAGAAAGGGGTAATAAGAGGGAAAGAATGAGAAGATAGTGGCAGCTGGGATTTGGAGTGGAGGAAGAGAGGGGGGAGGGTAGAAATTAGGGTTAGGTTTATGTTATAAAAGGTTATTGTAATAATTATACATAGCAGGGCAGGTTCGGGTTCGAGGTCGGGGCGGGTATCTAAGTTCTTATACCTGACTCTGACCCCGACCTGACTTTTATAAGTTGGGTACTCCCCTAACCCGACTTGACCCTTGGTCAACTCGGGTTTTCCTCATTGACTTTGGGTAAGTTGGGTAGGATAGAGTCGGATGATGAGCTTTCTTGCCATCCTTATTTACACTGATTTATTACTTTATTTTTGTCTCGACTCAGCACCCCGCACAACGTAGCTCAATGTTGCTTTTGAGTTTTTATTATTTTTTACTGGTAGGCTGCACAATGGTCAAACATAAAATTTTTTTATTTGGTGTTGTATCGTAAATCCATATTATCACATATGCACGTTCCTTAGTACACCAAATATTCTTCGACCTGATATTAGACCTGGCAAAAACTGAGTCATAAACGGGTTGGGTCTAATCGTGTTTGAGTCATAAACGGGTCAACCCGTTTATGACCCGAAATTAAATGGGTCGTGTCGGGTTATAATCGGGTTGACCCGCTTAACCCGATTATATTATATAATTATATATTATATATATAATTTATATATAAATATATACATATACATATATTTATATATCATTTCGGGTCGAGTCATGTCGTGTCGAGTTAATCGAGTTAATATTTTTATATTTATATAATTATATATATTTTTTATAAATATTTATTTAAATTATTTAATATTAAACGGATTAATCGGGTCATGTCGGGTTGACCTGAATATATATGGGTCGTGTTTGGGTTAGATCTTCTAACCCAATTAATTAAACGGATCGTGTTCGGATTAAGCTAATCGGGTTATGGGTCATAAATAAGTCAATCCAAACACGACCCGCTCTGACATGACAATATGGCCTTACTCATTGTCAGCTTCGAAAAATGTTTAATTAGTGTGCGACAGCTGTAACTCAGAGCAATAGTTAAATTATAAATATAAAAAAATAAAGAAAAAACTGGCATAAATGATGTCCCAACTATAAATGGATTCAAAGTTGTGAGGTGTGTGCGTACGCTCAATCCTCCATAACTAACGCTGCTTTTTCACTTACAAGTATGCAAAGCAGAGGTTTCTTCTGCCCCTTGCTGTTCCTCTTTTCATCCTTCCTTGCAATTGGTGCAGCTCCCATAAGACAGGGTGATGCACTCGCCAAGTTCCGAAGGGAAACCGCCGCCGCTACCGCCGGCGGTGTTAACGCATATGAGTTTAACGCCTTGGTCTCCGATGCTAACCTGTCCCGGAGAATATACGACAATTACGGGCTGAAGGAGAAGGACAAGATCGCCTGGCTTCCCGGTCAACCCCAAGGCGTGGACTTCGATCAGTACGCCGGCTACGTCACCGTGGACGACCGAAAGGGGCGAGCGCTCTTCTACTACTTCGCGGAGGCCGCCGGCCCTGGCGCCGCCTCCAAACCCCTCCTTCTCTGGCTCAACGGAGGTCAGTGACCTTAATTCCTGCTCCTACATATATGTGTTAATTTCCAGCGAATTGCCATCTGAACACTGTATGTGCGCAAGGGCCGGGATGTTCCTCGTTCATAGGCGCCATGGAGGAGCTCGGCCCCTTCCGCGTCATGAGCGACGGCAAGACTCTCTACGCCAATCCTTACGCCTGGAACAGAGGTGCGTGCGGTGCGCAGTGATGGCGTCGTCAATTAATCGTTTGTGAATCTGTGTTAATTATTTAGGGTGGTTGATTGCTGCAGTGGCCAACGTTCTGTTCTTGGAGAGCCCGGCCGGCGTCGGGTTCTCCTACTCCAACACCACTTCTGATTACGCCAGCAGCGGCGACGGGAAAACGGCGGAGGACGCGTACGTCTTCCTGCTCAATTGGATGGAGAGGTTCCCGGAGTACAAAGGCAGGGACTTCTACATCGCCGGGGAGAGCTACGCTGGCCACTACGTGCCGCAGCTTGCCCGCACCATCCTCCTCCACAAGAACCTCACCGCCGCCGTCAACCTGAAGGGCATCGCGGTATTCTACTCAATTCGCTATGAGTCCATCTATTCATCGTTTCTAGCTAGCTAGTTAATTAACTGGTTTGATGTTCCGGGAGATTGGGAATCCGTTGATCAACGACGAGACCGATACCAGAGGCATGTTCGATTTCTTCTGGACGCACGCGCTGATCTCGGACGCGACCATGGAAGCGATCAACAAGTTCTGCAACTTCACGCCCAGCGCCGAGGAGCAGCCAAAGGAGTGCATTGCGGCGGTGGGGGACGTCGACGAGGTGTTCGAGGACCTCAACATCTACAACATCTACGCCCCTCTGTGCTTCTCCGAAAACTTGACCTCCGCCCCAACAAGGCCGCCGGTTAGAATCTTGCCAGAACTCCGGTTTCTCCTTGATCAATCAATCACTTGATCTGGCGGTAAAAATTTCCAAATTGCAGAATGATGGATTTGATCCATGCACCAGCGTATACGTGGACGCGTACCTGAATGATCCTGATGTCCAGAAAGCTCTGCATGCCAACACCACGAAGTTGAATCACACCTGGTCAGCCTGTAGGTACGTAAGCATCTACCCCTGAGCTGCTTGACCCACTCATCCCTGTCCAAAATTCTCCATTCCGAGTGGAATAACAAGCCTTTTTGACTTGGAAGTCAATGGCACTAGCCAGAGGCGTCGACCTAATAATTGACAATAGATAAGAAAGTTTTGTTGTTCAAGTTATATTATTCCTCCGTGGATGTCCTACCAATAACACAAGAATTATATCAACATAGATTAATACCATTCAGTCAAGAAGATGGCCTTTTCTCGCACATGTGGAAGCATATAGCTGCCAAGGCAAGAAAATGATACAAGTTGAGTGGAAATTGGAATCTCCTTTTTGGTCAACAGAAGAAGCACAAATAAGTAAATAATTAGCCATCACACTGGATTATATGATGTGTGAGGTTCCTGTTGCTACAGGACTCCAGTTGGTTTTTTTTTCCTTTGAAAATATCAAATACTTACAAACATAGTTTTATATTCATTGTGTTACAGATGAATTGTGTTATGAATCGTGTTACAGATGTCGCATATTTTTATATTCATTGTGATTTATTATATAAAAAGGAACAACATTCCTTACACTAAAAATAATAATAATCAAAGTTTAGAAGATTTTTTTATTTGTCTAAAATAGCTCTTGTTTATAATGTTACGATTAAATTCATATGCTAATGCAGCGAGGTGATTACCGCTTGGTTGGATAGCTCTGATACGATCCTACCAATAATTCAACAACTTGTGGCTAGTGAAGTAAGAGTGTTGGTGTATAGGTAATTCTCCATGTATATATTTATGAGTCGTATCTAATATTCGACTGACGCTTGAGCTTAATTAATTAATATTACAGTGGCGACGTGGATGGTAGAATTCCTGTGTCTTCGACTAGATACTCTCTTAACGTATTGAAATTTCCGGTCAAGTCGCCCTGGAGAGCTTGGAAAGTTCAGGAAGAGGTAATTTCATCAATTAAATTTAGTTTAGTAATAAAAACTAGATATTAAACAAAATAATAATTATGGCTCAATCTAATTATTTGTTTTTTTCTTGAATACGTACTTATTTAGGTGGGTGGATACACTACAGTGTACAATGGAAATTTAACGTTCGCCACAGTGAGAGGCGCAGGGCATGAGGTTCCGAGTTACCAACCGAATCGGGCGCTCGTGCTAATAGATAGCTTCCTTCATGGGTTTCAACTCCCGTCCTAGAAAATGTTATAGGATCAACTTTATCGTATTAATAACTCCTTGCCTAAAGAATGTTCTAAAATCAAATTTATCGTATTAATTATGTTTTGCTTGTATAAGGGAGTAAAAGAAAGAATAAAGATCGGAAGGGTATATATCCCCTCCCTACAATTATCAAGATTAAACAAATCACGCAAACAACAGTTTGAAATGAAATGAAATGTGTATCGATCAATGGTGGAATCATTTATTGCTACAGTTGAGGATTCATTTGCCGCTGTTGTTGTGCGGTTTCATGTGGGCTTGGTCAATGAGAGGGGTTACTATCTTCACTCCGGTTCAACGCAAAGGCCACCGGGCCAAGAAGTGGCCCAAGCCCACGCGGTAAAATCAGAAACGACACCCAAATCTCTCGGTCAATACTCGATTTTGACCGGGATTCGAGAAACGAGACAACGGAGCTCGTGAGGCGGCTTCGTCGTCCTCGCTGTGAGACCCGGACGAAGGCAGCAACGAGAGGCGGCGGCGCGATAACTTCGACGCGGAGGAAGCGAACAAAGCCCACGCGGGATGTGGCTTCATCTGGACAGGACGACGAGTGGATTTCGGATCTGGCGGACGAAGGCGACGGCTGTTCCGCGGAAGACTCGGACGCGCAGTAACAGCGTCTTCGTCTTCTCCGAAAGCCTTGGACGCAGACGCGAGTGGAACAAGCATCCGCCTGGCCCTTTGCTCTTTAAAAGCAGGGCGCTAAGGGAGCGTGAGGGGGGAGAGAGTTTCCGGGAGAAGAGCTCCCGAGAAGAAGAGGGATCTGGGAGTGAGAGAGCAGATCCAGAGGAGGCACCGGCAACTAGAGAGATTGTAATCGGCGGCGAGTCGCCGCCGACGTGAGGGAGTGATTTGCGAGTAAAAGGGAGGGTTTTTGTAGCTTGGAGTTGTGCACAATATTATTCCGAAGCTACTCATGGTGTTTATTCCATGCAAATTTAGGTTAAGTTTCAAATAAGTTCGACAATATATGACATAGTTTGGTAATAAATATAAATATAAAAATTAATAAAAATAATAAAGAAAAAAAATTAATAAATTTATTGGAATTCACACCAAAATATTCTACACTAGTTCCATTGGTTCCATGCAAGTTTGGGTCAAGTTTCACATAAGTTTCGACGATATATAATAAAGTTTGATGATATAATCATAAGTTTTGGACAAGTTCGACGATATATGACAAAGTTAGACAATAAGTTTAAATGCAAAAATTAATAGAAATAATAAAGAAAAAAATTTGACAAATTTACTAGAATTCACACCAAGGTATCCTACACTATTTCCATTAGTTCCATGCAAGTTTAGGTCAAGTTTGATGATATATGACAAATTTCGATGATAAATTTATAAGTTCGACGATATATGACGGAGCAACAACATAAACACCGTGAGCAGATTTGAGATGCACGCTCATTGAATAGTAAATTAACCACCATGCCGAAGAATTCTAGGCATGGGCAATGCCTAGGACATTTTCTCCCATCCCTTACGGTCGAATTGTGCTGCCATTAGAGTGTGCATAGGCATTTGTTTGAATAGGGAACAGAGCATCATCTGTGAAATGATGGTACTTACGGGAGGAAATTTCAAATAGTAGGAACTTAAATTGGAATGAAAGACTGCTCATAACATACTGGTTCTCCATCGGGCTGCCTGGAGTACTAGGCACTTTAATTGTCTTCAGCTCGTTCCAATGGCAAAATGTTGATGCATATTGTAAGATTTTATGAGACACTTTTGGTCTGGATGTAGAGTTTAGTTAGGGTAGTGTTGAGAGTGAGCTACACTGGGCTTTTCCCTAAACGGGTTTAGTATTTGTTATCGGGTTTGGATTCTACCCGCTAACTTAGTTTTGCTTAATGTTGTATTTATGTTTCGAAACCCTAGAATAATGTATTGAACCGTTTTCTCTTCTCCTTCACTTGGTATCAGAGCGAGACGTTATCATCGCCTCCCACTTTCATTGTCCTATGTTCTTCACGTTCGATCGGCGTTGGGCATTCGTTTTTTGTTTTCTCTCCTTCGTTTCCCACTTCTCTACGTGTTCTTCATTCGGCGAAGGAGGTCAAGCGCTCGCTTTTGTTTGGCAAGGCTTTAAGTTCTTTTGCTTGCATTCTCTGCTGATGCGGCTGGAGATCCTTGAAGCTTAACCATCTTCTGTTGCTGGCATTCATGAGGCGACTCTGCGGGACCTTCCCTTCCATGCGATTCTGTCCTGACGAGGCCTTCCTGCGTCACTTATCTCCTGGATCTCATCTAAGCGCCGATGGTCTTCCAAGCGCTGGAGGTATTCTTGTGTTGCCTCTCCTTATCGCAATCCGCAGGTTGTCTCTTCTCCCTCTGCTAGCCCACTCTCGGTCAGCTTTCTCTTTTACTCTAGCTGCTCAGCCGCTTCACTGCTTTACTGCTATCATTTCGTTTTATATACATATGGATCTATCTACTGAACTCAAACTTGCCTCTAGTGTTGCTACAACTGTTAAGTTTGATGGTAGTAATTACTTGCTTTGGGCTAGATCCATGCATTTTTATGTTGGCTCTCATGGAAAAGAGTTACATCTTACGAGCATGGCTCCAGACTCCTTAGATCCTACTTATGAGTCATGGAAATGCTCTGATATAGCTGTTGCCACGTCTCTTGTTAGTAGCATTGAGACAAGTATAGCTTCCACTGTTATGTGCTTGGATACTGCTAAAGAGATTTGGGATGTCCTGGCATCGATTTATGCTCCTCAAGAGACTATTGGTCAGGTTCATCAGCTTTATAAAGATCTCTTTGATCTAAAACAAGCTGGAATGCCCTTACCCGACCTTTATCGGACACTTAAGGGCAAATGGGACCAATTACAAATGCTGCAACCTCCTACTGCTGATATATGAGTGACCATTCAACAACGACAGGAATTCTTTGTCGCACGCTTTCTCATGGCCCTTGACGACTCCTATGCAGCTACTAAAGCTCAGTTTCTTACAGATCCATCTGTTTCCACGATTCAGAGTGTCTACTCCCATCTTCTGCGTGTTTCTATGGTTACCCCTACCACCACTGTTAGTAGTGCTTTTGTTGCTCCCCATGGGGGTAGACATGGTGGTGGCGGCTATGGTAGAGGCAGGGGGCGTGACCAAACTATTTCTCCATGCGAACATTGTGGTTGTGTTAATCACCGTCTGAACAGTGTTGGAAAAGATTTGGCAAACCACCCTATGCAAAGTTTGTTGTTGATAGTGGATTAAATGTTTTTGGACAGACTGGTACCCCTGCTTCATCTTCTCAGACTGATTCGATGATAACTGTATCTTCGGTAGAATATGATCGCCTTATCAGATTGGCAGCTCAGGCCGAGGCCTCCACCTCATCTTTGATGGCTACTGCTCCTGGTGTCTCTGGTACTGCCTCTTTGGCTGCATCCTCTAATACTTGGGTCTTAGATTCCGGAGCCACTTCTCATGTTTTAGGTAATCGTTCATTGTTTGCTTCACTTCGCATTGACACCAACTATAATCCGAGTCTATTGCTGATGGCTCGCTTATTCCTGTCCATGGAATAGGGACAATCCACCTAAGTTCTAAACTTACCCTGGTTAATGTTCTTTATGTTCCACAGTTTCCCGTGAATCTTATTTTTGTGTATGCCTTATCTAAAAGTTTGAACTACTCCATCACCTTTTTCTCCTCTTTTTATATCTTTTAGGACCTTAGGACGAAGGCGAAGATTGGTGGGGGGCTTAAGGTTGGCGGTGTCTATGTGCTTACTAATCCTGCCCCTGATACATCCAAAGCTTTGATGGCTGCACCATCCCTTTACACGTGGCACTATCGGTTGGGTCACATTTTATCATTTAAAGTGCAGCAATTTTTGTCTCTTAAGTCTTGTCCTCTTTTTGAGTGTGATGCATGTCAGTTTGGGAAGCATCATCGAACTTCATTTACTAGTAGTACTAGTTCACCAACTACGGTACCTTTTCATATTTTTCATTCAGATATTTGGGGTCCGAGTCCTGTTCCAACCAGAGATGGTTTTAAATATTTTGTGACATTTATAGATAACTATTCTCGCATATGTTAGATTTATTTGCTAAAAAATCGTTCTGATGTGTTTCATATTTTTTAACTATTCTACCTTGAAATTAAAAATCAATTTGGCTTACCATTGAAAATTCTGAGAACTGATAATGCTCTTGAGTATACTAGCTCACTCTTTGTTAAGTTCTGTGAGTCGCAGGGAATTATCCACCAAACCACTTGCCCTTACACATCCCAACAAAATGACATTGCTAAACACAAGAACCACTACCTACTTGATGTCACCCGTTCTCTCATGTTTCATGTGAATGTACCTAAATATTTTTGAGGTGATGCTGCTCTAACTGCTATATACTTGATTAACCGGGTTTCTACCTCCACTCTTCAAGGTAAATCTCCTCTCTCGGTTCTGAATTAATATGCAAAATTCATGAAATGAGTTGTATTATTGGTATTAGCTTAGCTAATTTCTGTTTATATTTGGACTTTTTTGAGTTTTATAGTGTCTTGTTCAATAGGAACGTCATGGGAGAAGGAGGATTAAACTCTCTTAAACTCTATTTTTGGGCCACATTACTTATAAATAATATTGGACAATATTATTATTTAAAGCCTCGGATGCTCCGTCACAACTGCAGTATAAAGGTCCTTTTGGACATGTTCTTTTTACCTTTTTATGGGCTTTTATTAAAGATAAGAAAGTCTTACAAATGCTGCTAGGGAAAGCAAGCTTTTACTAAAGATAAGAAAGTCCTACAAATGCTGCTAGGGAAAGCAGCAAAGCCTTACAGGAGCAAAGTCAAGAAAGGAATAACAACATACAAACACAAGGTTTTTAAAATTGGCTCATATCACTCAGTACTAGTGGTAAATGTTGACTCGAGAGATAATTAATATCATATATTGTTATGATGTAGTATTACATTAGGATTAGTATATTGGTACAAAACTATAGACTGAGATTCAAAACCTTAATACAAAGTAGAATCAGAGCTTACAAATTTGAAGAAGTAACTTGACTATGTCAACTCAAAAGCCTGGTTAATTGAATAGGCAAGTCATTGATCAGAGTTTTACACATCACAATTCAATTTATAGGACACCATGAGTAGTTTGTGCATCATAACCAACCCTTCTTTTAACTTGCAGCCTAGTTACCTGAGGATTTCTGAAAATGAATTGATTCCTCCTTGTCCAGATACTAGAAAAGCTAACTCGAAGATGCACACTTGTTTGTTCAGGTTCTTGGCTTTTGCTTATGCTTTTTCATTGCATACATTAGCAATCACATTCCCATCGGTATCTGTGAAGGGTAGTTCACAAAAGATCTAAGTATGATTCATCATCTTGCCTACATAATGTTTTAGTGCTTTTGGTACAGATGTCTTTTTTCCTAAATTATCCTTGTTATTTAGTTTACTTCCATACATAATTCTAAACAAAATTTCGTTCCTTTTGGGCAAAAGTTGTTCTAGACTTTAAATAGAGAGAATCTCAAACCTCCTTCATTTATCATTTGTTAATCAAATTTTATAGTGAATTTTCTTTCACAATCTAACTCACTTGTTAGATATCCGACTCATCATTTAAGCAAATTAACTATTTCATAGCAATAAGTTTACTCTTGTCAGCTAGACTGATACTTAAACCAGACTAGATAATGAAAGCTTTTGTACAATTTTTGCCTAGCCTGATATACATTGACATTTTATTTATGTTTTTATATATTGAGCATTGAATTCATACCTAAGCAGAATATAATTTCACCACCCATCTTTCCACAATATTTTTTCCATTACCAAGCTTCCTTCAATGCTATCTTCAACTAAATCTGCCACAATTTATTAGGTGCCGCTTCAGTCCGATGTGTTTCATCTATAATATAACTGATAGTCAGTACCCAACAGTTTGTTGTGTCCTATTCCTATTGCCATCTTTAAGATTAGAGATACTAAGGCATTCTTGCCTCTTGTCTTATCTTGTTAGCTTTTCTGAATTCTAATTACCTGTGAAAGATATAACAGGTCTAGTGTAACATGAAAGAGCAGATAGATCACTATTGATCTGGAGATTCAGAGCTATTCTACCTTCAAGAGAAATATATCTATCTTGTCAACTAGCTAATTAGTTTTGCATCTTGGTTATAATAAGATTGCAGCACCTTTCGGAGGGATATCTCTGTATAGTGCAAAGCCTAAGTAGTAGGAAGATGCCCTTTCTTGCAACCAAGAATCTATTGTATCATGTTATCATATATATATAGGATTACTGCCACTATATAAGTTTTTTTAAAAAATTAATCTTATGTTCAATATAGGATTCATAGCAATTTGGTAACAATTTGATATTTATATCTTGTTTGCTATTGGTGTTGTTGAAGAGGATCATACCATCAATAAATTGAGTTATTTTGGATGTGTTGTCATTTTCTTTCATGGCAACACCTTCAACCATAGCATTTCCTTGGTCAGTTTGAAATTTCTTTTGTGGATTTCAACCATAGTAATAAATATAAAAGGTGCCACAAGATTACGTTGTCTATTGCCCTCATTGCACTTGATCCAGGTTCTTATCTTAGTAGGAATTGAACTGTATATCCATTTGATCCGATTTTCAAAAAAAAACCCGTTGGTGCCATTAGTTTAAAAATTGCTTGCCTCTTTACATTATCTAAGGCTTTTGAGAAATCAATTTGAAGCGTAATGTCTCCTTCTCTTTTCTTCCTATAACATTTAAAATCTTCCTTTTCAGGTAACAATCAATAGTTCCTTTACCATATATGAAAGACATTTGATTTTTTTTTTTTTTACTAATGAATGAATCAATTTGATGCTTGATCTGTTTGAGACTTCCTTGGAGAACAATTTTGGGACAACGCTAATTAGGGAAATAGGTATGAAATTAATGGGTTCCCAACCTGTTTTAATAACCAAGGAGATTTTAAGTTAAAATTTTCTGATCAAGCTTTATTGTATCTTCATAGATTTCAAGAAATAAGGCAATGAAACTAAATTTGAGGAGGCCCTAGAAGATTATTAGGAATTTACTGGTGATCCCATCAGGTCTAGTGATTTATTAGGAATTTGATAACGATTTTGTTAGTTTTATGCCCTAAGACCTATGTTTCGGTCTTAGTTTTTGTACTACACACTTTGATATTTATAGATATCCTGGCATTGTTATTGTCATTGTTATGTTTTATTATACATCTGCGCACATGTATGTTTACATGATGATGTCCCTCTGAGATATTTCTATCTCAGCATGCAATGTCCTGAGTCGAGTACCATGGTAGATAAGGGACAGCTATGGTGCGGGTGAGACTCGTATATGTGCTGATTAGCATGGGTTGCTCAACGCAGGCATATGAGTATATCAAGGGAGATATACTAAATCGACCTACCGTGAGAATACTTCTTAGTGTCTCAAGAAGAATCTCACAGTGATAGAGATCGTAGATGTCCTTTGACTTGAGGGAGACTGTGTCTCTATATAGTAAGGGATATACTTTGAAACAACCTAACACCTCACCGTAAAAAGGAGGTTATAATAGTTGTCATTGGGTATGTCTTGAGCTGTATAGAGTTACATCTTACCAATAGAGGATTTGCCTCTTCCCTGCGGGGAAGCTTGATGTCCATGAGCCCCTACATGGTGCATGACTAAAAGTGTGTGGCCACACCCAGGATAAGCCTGAATAGAGTCATGACAATTAATGTTGGAATAAATAAGTGTGACATGCTTGTCCGACTTGGACGATCAGCCTGGCAAAGGGACATGTATACTTATATATATCTTATCACAGTTCAAGATTGTCGATGGCGATATTTATTCCGATGACTTGGGTAACGACGATATACTGCTAGGTGCCACTCACTGCTTGTGATGATTAGGTCATCACTGCCAACATCAGAGGGACCTACAAGGTCACACACCTAGACGCTAGAGACTCCGTATTGATTGGTTAGCTTCTAATCGAATCTTTGTATGATTCAGATCATTTTGGGAAGCTGATGCAGATTTCTTATGAGGAGATGATATTTTATTTTGTTTATGTTTGACCACTAGTTGACCTCTAGTGGACCACATTTGACCTTTGTTGACCTGTGTAGTCAAAATGAGTCAAACAAGGGTCTTAATGCAAGTTTAAACTTGGCACTTTAGTCACATAAATAAAATAAAACTATTAATTGGCAAGAGAATTTTTCTCTTGGCTAATTAATTGGGCTAGGAGCATATGCGTTTCATATCGTGCACACCGGGATCGAACCCGCGACGCGTCCGTGCTTCATGCACAGCTGAACCCTTAATAGGCACCTAATCAATGTCCCACATCGCTAAATATCTACAAGAATAGCTGGTTCATCTATTATATATAGACAAACTCTCTTGGGAGATTTTTGCACCAATTTTTTTCTCTCATCTCCTGTTGTCACCTCCCCTCTTCTCCTTGGAGTGAGGGTCTTGAAGGTGATAACAAAAGAAAAGCTTTTTTGCATCAAGGTTGGGATAAGTGGTAGTGCTGCCCACTCCTTGTCGCCAACACTTCCCTTCTCCTTGGCGCTTGGTGATTGGCGCAAGCAGAGAGGCGTGGATCTCTTCTCTTGAAGCTAACACGTGCATGGAGCAGAGCAGTCTTGAGGCAGTCCGTGTGTGCACGATTGTAGAGGACGGGCCCTTGCGCGTCTTAGATTGCCATCGTCAGCTTTAAATTTCTAAGTAAGATATACTCCCTATCACATCCTTTGTAGTCTTCGTAAGACTTATTGTTGAATTAGGAATCTCGTTTCGGGCTCGCTTCCGCTGTTTCTGTTTTTTATAGCCCGAGGATTCCCAACAAATTTTTGGTCGTGATTCTATTGAAGACACTTTTCAGAAATCCATAGTATAAATCATGGCCTGCTCAAGATTTTGGTCTTTGGCCATAATTGCTATCTCTCGGATCTGCACAATACACTTCATAGGCGGGTCGTGATTTTCGAGTTCACCCGTGATCGCTGTTGCCGGATGGTATTCCTTAAGTTTTTCACTCGATCGAAGATCCAAAAAAATTCAAAAAATCTGGAAAAATATGTTTTTGATAGCCAAGAGGCAGGGGAATCGACAGGGCTTAAAAGCCCTCTTTTTCGTGATATACAGGTGGAGAAATCAGACGATGACACGGCTAGGGCGAGAGTTTAGGCGAATCACAGTAGTTCTTCACCTAACTTTGGGGAAACATTCGAAATCCCTTCTCCTTCCTTCCCTTAGTATTTGTTTGAAGTTTCTTAGTTGATTGGAGAGATTATGTTGAATTGTATGACTATAGTAGCGTAAACCTTTAATCGGGACTCAGTTGAAGACCGTTGACACTATCTATCATATGAATTGAACTTGTTTTGATATTTTGAGTTTTATCTGAACATATTTTATTTAGTTGTACTGATTTCATAATATTACCTTGATCAAGGAATTTTGTGTGTTAGTTGACACGATTCTGACCTCAAGGAGGATCGTGTTGGCAAATCCATTAAATAAAACTTGTGAACCTCTAATACGAAGGTAGTTAGGGTTCATTTGAGGGTACCATGGTTTTTCACAGAATGCAATGGACTTATTTAAATTGATAAGCCATGAGAGTAGGAGATCAGTTTAAATAAGTATTAGGTTGTACTGACCGCAAGGGGGCAACCTGTACCATAGAAAGATTCCTTATTCAAAATAATAAACTCATGTATCGAATAAATTCTAGTTCAGATAGATATGTCAACGTGGTGAATACCGAAGTCCCGATACCTCTTTGATTAACACCTTCTGTGTAATTGCAATTGACTTTCTGTTTTTGCTTTAATTGTAGTTAGATACACTCGTTTCGAAAACCCCTGTTTGAATTTCTTAGCTTCTAAAAATTAGAATTGCTAGTAATTGACCTTACTCCCTGTGGGACCGACATCTTATATATTACTGCGATAACACCATGCACTTGCAGTGCTTGTCAAGTTTTTTATTTGATGCCTTACATTTTGGCCTTTTTTAATATTATTTTATCTCAAAATAAGGCTAATTTTGATATTTCTATGTCTCATATAGGCTTATTTACTTGTTTGATTCAGAATCTTTACTTTTTCTTGTCTTTGTGTTATTTCAGATAAAATCACTCATTTTTGAAGCTTTTTGAAGATTTTAAAGTCATGGAGTGAATTATGATGAAGAGACAAGTCTACACAGCAAATTTGGGATTAATCAGAGCTTTAGTTGAAAATCACGGCTAGCCCAAGATTTCGGTGTTTGGCCGTGATTTGCAGAAAGGTCTCAAAATCCATAGTGCACTTCACAACCAGCCCAAGACGACAATCTTTAGCTGTGATTCCATTGAAGACATTTTCCAGAAATAAATAATATAAAATCATGGCCTGCCCAAGATTTCGATCTTTGGTCGTGATTGCTATCTCTTGGATCTGCACAGTACACTTCATAGGTGGGTCGTGATTCTGGTGTTCACCGGTGATCGCTGCTGCATATTGGTATTCCTTATGTTTTTCACTCGATCGAAGGTCCAGAAAAATATACCAATATACCAATATCATTTAAAAAGTTATTTTCATTTTCAAACTAATCATCCTGTACATAAACTAAGTCAATTCATGTATAAACTAAATAAGATCGTGGATAAACTAAACAATTTCTCTTCCAAACTAGTATTCTCTTGAAGTAGCTCCTCAATTCCTCTTTCATACCACTATTCAACCTTTTACCTATTATCACGCCATGGAGAAGCATGCGACTGTAGTGAAGGAAAATACACCAAACTCTAGGGTCTCCGGTGAGAGTGAGAGGTTGGCAAGGACGAAGGAAAATTTTTTCAATGTGAGAGGCGAGAGAATGAAAGAGCAGGAGCCAAGAGTGAGAAAAAATTTTTCTTGAAGAACGAAAACACACCAAACTCTAGGGTCTCCAGCAAGAGGTTGGTGAGGATGAGAAAAATTTTTTTTGAGGTGAGAGGCGAGAGAGTGAGAGAGCATGAGTCGAGAGTAAGGAAAAAACATCAAACTCTAGAGTCTCCAGTGAGGGGTCGGCGAGGACGAGGGAAAATTTTTTTGAGGTGAGAGGCAAGAGAGTGAGAGAGCTAGAGCTAAGAGTGAGAAAACAATTTCTAGCATGGGAGAGAGAGAGAGAGAGTACGCAAGTTAATCAAATTCTAAAAATAATCAGAGTTGGTTGTACCATGAGTAACAACCAAGAGTAACAAGATGTTAACGGGGCTAACAATGGTTTAAGATTCATAAATTTCTATTTACTTTAAGATTTGATTCTGAAATCTTAGAAGGCGCTGCGGAAAGATTTTTAGGCAACAGGCATGCCTTGAAAATTTTTCCTAGCACTCCTCTCTCTTTTTTCCCTTCCATCTAAGGCTGTGTTTTCTAAGAGGGAAAAATAGAAAGAACAGACGTATTTACTCTTTTTTCTGCTGTTTTTTACTGTTTCTGAATGCGGACGAAAAAATTGGGAAAGAAAATCGAAGGAAACAAAATCATTTTTTCCTTCGTATCTAATCCGCCAAAATTGGGCGGAAACAGCGTAGACATCGCCTTGCGTGCGTCATCACAACATCACCTCCTCTTCTTCACGATGCCTTGTCTACCGAGCATGCCTGCCGCCGTCTTCCGATCTCGTCAAGGCCACCTTGCCAAGCTCTCCTCCTCCCGCCTTACGTGCCAAGCCCGTCGCCCGCAGCCTTGCATGCCGAGCTCGCCTCCCGCTGCCTTCCACTCTCGTCGAGACCACCCCACCGAGCTCACCTCCTCCCGCCTTGCCTGCCGAGCTCGCCTTCCAATGTCATTGAGGCTACCTGATAGGTTCCGCAAGTGCACAGAATTATCAAAGTAATAAAAATATCGATCCACAGAGACCTTATTGTTAATTACCAAATAATTATTTTCTCGCTAGCTAAGCAAGCCAAATATGATGAAAGTAAACTATGCAGAGAATATGCTAAGGAGATAATCAGAGAGATAAACATGGGACTAGGGTTTCACCCACCTTAATTTCAATGATAAGATATAAATAAAGGTTCGTCAATCAAATCTTGCTATGATAAAGACCTAATTTACTTCATAAAGGGATTATCTCACTTTCGTGCAGACAATCATGTAGGGACCAATCCTCACTTTCGCGCAAGATCTGTCCCAATGCTAAAGATAAGTAAATCATCAATCAAAGAACTCAAGATCACTTTCGTGCATCCGAATTCTAGGTTGATAATCTCTAGTGGAATCTCAAGGATCACTTTCGTGCATCCGAGCCTCAACACTAGTTTTACTCATAGATCTCCAACGTTCCAATCCTCACTTTCGTGCAAGATCTCCACGTTTGACAAATAGACTCGATCTATAGGTTCATGTTATAATTATGACAATTAATCTACTAGAACAGATCAAATTAGATCTAACCTAAGGAAGGGATCCTAACATGCAATTCTAGGGTTCCAAATTCTCAAGCAATTACCTTTCGGTCTCAAGCAAAAATTCTAAGAACATAATTAATAACATGAACTTATAGAGAGTCTAAGCACAAATGTCACATGAGCAAAATTATCATGGCAAAATTATCATGACGAGAAAGAAGATTTATCTAATCATTAAAAATCAAGGGGATTACATCCCATGTCCCAAAACAGTATTAAGCTTGCATGAAGGATAAGATACAATAAATCATAGTCTTAGAGTGATCAGAAAACAAAAAGAAAGGAGAAACAACGTTACAACACGGCTGTAAAATCCTTTACAGCCGTAATTTGCTTTGATAAACAGCGCTGTCACCGCTGTTTCATTGATTTCTCCTCCGATCGGACTCCAAATGCTCTGAAACTTCTGTGGTGTCTTCCTCTCTTCTAGGCAAAGCTTTTGCATGAAAATCAAGGCCTGAGGTGCCCTCTCTGCCTCTCGGCGCGAGGCCAAACCCTAGCCGCCTCTCTGTTGATTTCTCTCTTGATACTGGATAAAAATTAGTGCTTTCACTTCGTGTGTCTTCCCCTCTTAAAGATGAGTCCGGAACATCTTTCGGATTTCGATTTGGAGTTCTGGATCCATAGTTATGGTCTTCGCAAGTTTCAGAGCGAAAAAATCACGTTTTTGACTGCAATTACGGTACCGTAAAATACATTACGGTAGTGCCGTAATTTCTTCACAAGTTTCTGATAAAAAATTGCCCAAAATACGGTACCCTAAAATAGTTTATGGCCGTGCCGTAAAATTGGCTGAGTTCTCTGGTCTGAATCTCTTGGGAAATACGGCACTGTAAAATGGCTTACAATAGTGCCGTAAAATTAGCAAAAGTCTCTGTTCTGAAGCGCTCCAAAATATGGCCCGTGTAATTCTTTACGTCAGTGCCGTAAAATCACAAAAACTTTCTGTTCAGAAAATCCTCCAAATTACGACAGTGTTCTGATTTTACGGTACTGTATGAAATTACGGTACCGTAAAATGGATTACGACACTGCTGTATTTTGCTGAGTTGCTCTGTTTTGCGTGAAATTTCTTGGGTGACTTCCTATTGATGATGGTAACTCTTTTATGTGTTTGATTTTGCTTGAAAACGCCTTGAAATAGTGCCTTTTTACCTGAAAACCATGAAAAACCAAAATAGAAGTAGACTTTGCAATATTTGATGAATTCAGTATAAAAATAAGCAAAAAGATCCTCAATTTAGCATAAAAAGATACATAGAATGATACAAAATATACTATATATTTTGGTGTCATCAAAATACATAAGGCTCAAACTTTGTTTGTCCTTAAGCAAAAAATCAAAACTTGATTAAGAGATAAACCTTTTCATACTCAATAAATTTCTAAAATATAATCTATCAATGAAAAATTCCACCAATTGTTTTACAAAATTTCAAATAAACATATCATCCTTAGAACTCAACCCTCTAGATCCACAATTCAATCAAATAAAACTTCGCAACTTGTATAATAAATAGAATTATCAATCTCATGATTTCATCCATTTCTCAGTTCAAGTCTATCATGCTTTTGTTTATAGGAATTAGGTTTCCAAGATCTTTTTCCACACATGATTTTTTTTTTGTATTTTGTTTGTTTTTGTGAAGATGGCATGTACCCACTTAGATACACTCTTTTTATTTTTGACTTCAACTCTTATCTTCGGTACCACTGTCAATTTTACACAGTGCCAAGTAGAGTAGTCTTATTATTTTTCACTCTTATTATTTTTCATGCATAGACTTCAACCCATGTCTTCGGTACCACTATCAATTTTACATAGTGCCAAGTAGGGGAGTCTCTCACTATTTTTATGGATCTTGGATTCTTATTTCCCAACAAATAGCAAAAATAGATTAAACATCTACTAGGTTGATCAATTGATCTCATTTCTCAAATCATACTCATATGCTCATTTTATTTAAAGGAGTAGTTTCACCTTTAGATCTTATTCATCAAATAACACATCTACCCAAAATTTCATGCATCAACCAATGTCAAATTTCAAAAATAGATATGCATTGAAGAAATAAATCTAACATGATAGGGTTTTTCTCTAATCACAAGTATAAATACTCACATCATCAAGGAAGACATTTTATCAATAGAAATTTTATCAATAAATCATGCCATCATATAGTAGAAAGTGGATCATATGCTTTCATCAATTTTAACAACACATTTGAATAATATCATCATCAAAACAATGAGTTCCATATATCCATAAAATCATTTTTCAAGAGAAAACCAATAAGTAATATAAATATGATAAAGTCAAAGATGCACTATAAGAAATAGTCATTAATAAGAGAGTGTAAGTGATACTCACAAAACTATATAGATCATGCTCAATCATTGTCAGGCCAATGCAGTCGGGTCAAAAGATGTGCCTTTTGAAAATTTTCTGCAAAATTTAAGGTACATAAGGCTCACATAAGGCTCAGATCAAAAACAGTCTTGAAAATTAATAATAGTAGATATCATCAGTGGTTCCAAAAGTGTGCTGGTGGAGCAGTAGATGCAGGCAAGAAGCAGAAGTGGAACAGCGGCTGGCTGAAAAGTTACTAGCAATGATGGTGGTGGTGTCGACAGTAGAGTGAGTAATCTCTAGTGGCCTGCTAGAGATCACAGTCCTGGAGGTGAGATCGTCGGGCTATAGAAGATAATACTGCACATGTAAAAAAAATCAGAGTTAGTAATGAAGATCATGCTGCAAAAATAAATAAAATCATGGAATAAGAGGCAGCAGAAGAAATAAGAATCTGCAGGTGGTATAATCCAGTGTCGACGGCTGGAAACAGTGATGTCAGAGGCAGATGCAGTGGTAGCTAGAGGTGCTGTAAATCTGGAGTCAAAAGAAACAACAACAGAGAGAAAGCAAATTAAGCAGTTTTTGAAATTTTTTTTTTTTTATGAAAAGTAGTCATACCCTAGAATAAAATTTAATGATCCAAATAGAAAACAGACAAAACTATGAAGTAGAATAAAAATTGATCTTTCCAGGTATGTAAAAAATAAAGGATCAAAATCTGTCAGGAATTCAGGGTATCAGCAGAAAGAAGGCTACTCAGATTAAAAACTGCACAAACTGCACAAAAGTTAATCAAATTCGATAAGTTGGCATATGTTTCAGAAAGATCCATGGATTTTAAAATTCAGCAAAAATATCCAATAAATAGACAAAGATGAGTACTTCCATGTTGTGCCAAAAATAAAAAATTTTTCTAACCCAGTTTCTTAAAATCGCAGCGAGAAAACACCTAGGCAAATAAGCAGACTGCAGTTTTAAAATACGGTACCGTGAAATCATTTACAGCAGTGCCGTGATTTGCAAAAAGCGTTCGGGTAAAAAATATGCAGGAAATACGGAACCGTGGAATTCCTTACGGTACCACCGTAAAATCCATAAAACTCTCGGGAGAAGAAATCAACACAGATTACGGGCGTGAAATAGATTACGGCAGTGCCGTATTTTGCACAAAAATTTGCTTTCCCTGCAAAAATAAAAGAAAAATAAACTAAAATAAAAGAAACTAAACTAAGAGAAAAGTGCTTGGGTTGCCTCCCAAGAAGCGCTAATTTTAGGTCCATAGCTTGACCAAAAATCAAATCTCATGGTGAAGCAGGTGAATTAGTTCCAAAGTATAAAGCATGTAATTTTCTGCATTTTCTTTTTCCAAAAATTTTAGCCACTAATCCAAAGATCCAGAATTCAAGACAAATCATGATCAATGTGGCTTTCTCAAGTATGCATAAATTAAAATTTTCAAATCCAGTCAAAGTAATCTTTATTATCTTCCTATGTTTGTCAAAGAGTAAAATCATAAGTCCCTTCCTTAAATTTATGTTTTCAATGGCAATGAGAAAAGGACTTTGATCAAAATAATCTAGCATTGGATCATCATAATAATAATAGTCTTTCCATTCTACATTAGATTCCTCAATAAAGCACAAATTTTCAAATAAATCACAGGAGTCAATAATAGATATGGGCAAAGTATCATCATGGTGAGATTCATCAATTTTTGCAACATTCAAATCTTTATCAAGTTCCTCATGCACATCATCAAATAATTTGTCAATTTTAAAATTATCATCAAAATCAAGATGAGACTCTACAAAATCAATTTCCTCATGCCTCACCACAAATAATTCATCATCAGAAGAGTCAAAATCAGAATCATATGAGAAATAAGATTTATCAATGTTTACAATAGAATCAGAGTTAACCTTAGGAGTTTTATCATAAATTTCATCAATATCACCAAAATCAAAGTGGGGCTCATCAATGTCTATAATTTTTGAACCTTCATCATGCTCATCAGATTTAATCATAAACAAGATATTATCAAAATCAGAAATTATCATCAACAGAAGGTTTTTCAATTTCAATTTTCTCAATCTTTTCCTCAAATAGACTATTAAATAAATCAATATCAAAATTATCAACAACAGAGTGAGATTCATCAAAGTTCACAATAAGGCTCAATCTCAAAACAATCATGATCACAGAGGGATTTTCCTAGTTCAAGTTCCTCAGTATCAAATTCAAATTGTGGTTCAGAAGTATGATCAAAGCAATCATCATATAAAGAAGTTCGATTTTCCCATCTAGAATACAATTGATCTCTTTCTTGCCATGATAAATTGGGATTTAAAAATGGACAATCAGATGAACAATGATCAGGATATCCACAAATAACACAGCTATCAGAAGAACAAGATTTCATAACAGGGTGCTTATTAGAAGTGTTTAATTTATGAACCAAATAATCTATCTCATCTGCAGCAGTGCACCATGAATCATCTTGATAACATGAAGAATTAGAATTTTGAGGCATGTTAAATTTGCAATCACAAATATAATGATCAGAAGACTTACAAATATTACAATAAATAAGAGGAATATTGTATAATTTCCATATTTCTCCAAGAGTCATCTGTGAATAATCTTTATGCTCACCTTGTTGCATGTATACCTGACCTCTTTCAGAAGCCCATGAATTTTGATAAAAAGACATATCTTCAAATCTATCAAAAAGATAATCCAACACCAATCAAATAAGATTTTTTATTATTATTATTTTTATTTTTCAGAATATAGGAAAAAAATAGAAAATCTAAGACAAGCAAATTCACAAATTTCAGAAATTCAAGCTCTGTCACAACTTGTGAAAATCCAAAACCTGCAAAAACAAAAAAAACAAAGTTAAATCTAAAACAAATAAAACTTAGTCTAGCAATACTAACAACTATTTTGATATTAACAAAACTAAGGTCCCCGGCAACGGCGCCAAAAACTTGATAGGATTCCGCAAGTGCACGAAATTATCGAAGTAATAAAAATATCGATCCACAGAAACCTTATTGTTAATTACCAAATAATTGTTTTCTCGCTAGCTAAGCAAGCCAAATATGATGAAAGTAAACTATGCAGAGAATATGCTAAGGAGATAATCAGAGAGATAAACATGGGACTAGGGTTTCATCCACCTTAATTTCAATGATAAGATATAAATAAAGGTTCGTCAATCAAATCTTGCTACGATAAAGACCTAATTTACTTCATAAAGGGATTATCTCACTTTCGTGCAGACAATCATGTAGGGACCAATCCTCGCTTACGCGCAAGATCTGTCCCAATGCTAAAGATAAGTAAATCATCAATCAAAGAACTCAAGATCACTTTCGTGCATCCGAATTATAGGTTGATAATCTCTAGTGGAATCTCAAGGATCACTTTCGTGCATCCGAGCCTCAACACTAGTTTTACTCATAGATCTCCAACGTTCCGATCCTCACTTTCGTGCAAGATCTCCACATTTGACAAATAGACTCGATCTATAGGTTCATGTTATAATTATGACAATTAATCTACTAAAACAGATCAAATTAGATCTAACCTAAGGAAGGGATCCTAACATGCAATTCTAGGGTTCCAAATTCTCAAGCAATTACCTTTCGGTCTCAAGCGAAAATTCTAAGAACATAATTAGTAACATGAACTTATAGAGAATCTAGGCACAAATATCACATGAGCAAAATTATCATGACGAGAAAGAAGATTTATCTAATCATTAAAAATCAAGGGGATTACACTCCATGTCCCAAAACAATATTAAGCTTGCATGAAGGAGAAGATACAATAAATCATAGTCTTAGAGTGATCAGAAAACAAAAAGAAAGGAGAAAAAACGTTACAACACGGCTGTAAAATCCTTTACATCCGTAATTTGCTTCGATGAACAATGCTGTCACCGTTGTTTTGTTGATTCCTCCTCTGATCTAACTCCAAACGCTCTAAAACTTCTGTGGTGTCTTCCTCTCCTCCAGGCAAAGCTTCTGCATGAAAATCAAGGCCTAAGGTGCCCTCTCTGCCTCTCGGCATGAGGCCAAACCCTAGCCGCCTCTCTGTTGATTTCTCTCTTGATACGGGATAACAATTGGTGCTTTCACTTCTTGCGTCTTCTCTTCTTAAAGAGGAGTCCAGAACATCTTTCGGATCTTGATTTGGAGTTATGGATCCAAAGTTATGGCCTTCGCAAGTTTCAGAGTGGAAAAATCGTGTTTTTGACTGCAATTACGGTACCGTAAAATACATTACGGTAGTGCCGTAATTTCTTCACAAGTTTCTGATCAAAAATTGCCCAAAATACGGTACCCTAAAATAGTTTACGGCTGTGCCATAAAATTGGCTGAGTTCTCTGGTCTGAATCGCCTGGGAAATACGGCACCGTAAAATGGCTTACGACAGTGCCGTAAAATCAGCAAAAGTCTCTGTTCTAAAGCGCTCCAAAATACGGCCCGTGTAATTCTTTACGGAAGTGCCGTAAAATCATAAAAACTTTCTATTCGGAAAATCCTCCAAATTACGGCAGTGTTCTGATTTTACGGTACTGTATGAAATTACGGTACCGTAAAATGGATTACGACACTGCTGTATTTTGCTGAGTTGCTCTGTTTTGCGTGAAATTTCTTGGGTGACTTCCTATTGATGATGGTAACTCTTTTATGTGTTTGATTTTGCTTGAAAACGCCTTGAAATAGTGCCTTTTTACCTGAAAACCATGAAAAACCAAAATAGAAGTAGACTTTGCAATATTTGATGAATTCAGTATAAAAATAAGCAAAAAGATCCTCAATTTAGCATGAAAAGATACATAGAATGATACAAAATATACTATATATTTTGGTGTCATCACCACCCTACGAGCTCCAGCTTTCGCTTTGCCTGCCGAGCCGAGCTCGCCTCCTCCCGCTGCCTTCACATGTCGTTGAGGCCACCCAACAAGCTCTAGCTTTCGCCTTGCCTGCCTAGCCGAGCCCGCCTCCCGCCGCCTTCCAATCTGGTCGAGGCCACTCCGTCGAGCTCGCCTTCTCCCACCTTGCCTGCCGAGCCTGCCTCTTTCCGCCTTCCACTCTCGTTGAGACCACCCTGCAAGCTCTAGCTTTCACCTTGCCTGCCGAGCCAACCTTTTGATCTCGTCGAGGCCAGCCCGCTGCCCTAGTATGCCCGCCTGCTTCCCTCTCGAGCTCCCGGTGCCACCTCCCGCTGCCTAGCCTGCCGAGCCGAGCTCTGCTGCCCAGCTGTGCCACCTACCGGTGCCGCTCCCATTTTATCCTTTGGCAATTAAGCTGATCATGTGCAAAGCACGTGAGTTCTATTTTCATTCTCTCTTTTTTTTCTTTTCTCCTCATATTTCCTTTCTCCCCTTTTTCCTTTCCCCCTTGGGAAACACAGTGTAAATCCTTTCTTGTCTGACTTTCGATCCCTTCTAACATTGTCAACTTGGAAAATATTTAATTAGTGTGCGACACTGTTAGACAATTCAAAAACTAAGAGCAATACTTAAATTATAAATACCAAAAAATAAAGATAAAACTGGCATAAATGGTGTCCCAACTATAAATGGATTCAAGTTGTCTGGTGTGTGCATACGCTCAATCCTCCATAACTAACGCTGCTTTTTCACATACAAGGATGCAAAGCACAGGTTTCTTCTGCCCCTTGCTGTTCCTCTTTTCATCCTTCCTTGCAATTGGTGCAGCTCCCATAAGACAGGGTGATGCACTCGCCAAGTTCCGAAGGGAAACCGCCGCCGCTACCGCCGGCGGTGTTAACGCATATGAGTTTAACGCCTTGGTCTCCGATGCTAACCTGTCCCGGAGAATATACGACAATTACGGGCTGAAGGAGAAGGACAAGATCGCCTGGCTTCCTGGTCAACCCCAAGGCGTGGACTTCGATCAGTACGCCGGTTACGTCACCGTGGACGACCGAAAGGGGCGAGCGCTCTTCTACTACTTCGCGGAGGCCGCCGGCCCTGGCGCCGCCTCCAAACCCCTCCTTCTCTGGCTCAACGGAGGTCAGTGACCTTAATTCCTGCACCTATATATATGTGTTAATTTCCAGCGAATTGCCATCTGAACACTGTATGTGCGCAAGGGCCGGGATGCTCCTCGTTCATCGGCGCCATGGAGGAGCTCGGCCCCTTCCGCGTCATGAGCGACGGCAAGACTCTCTACGCCAATCCTTACGCCTGGAACAGAGGTGCGTGCGGTGCGCAGTGATGGCGTCGTCAATTAATCGTTTGTGAATCGGTGTTAATTATTTAGTGTGGTTGATTGCTGCAGTGGCCAACGTTCTGTTCTTGGAGAGCCCGGCCGGCGTCGGGTTCTCCTACTCCAACACCACTTCTGATTACGACAGCAGCGGCGACGGGAAGACGGCGGAGGACGCGTACGTCTTCCTGCTCAATTGGATGGAGAGGTTCCCGGAGTACAAAGGCAGGGACTTCTACATCGCCGGGGAGAGCTACGCTGGCCACTACGTGCCGCAGCTTGCCCGCACCATCCTCCTCCACAAGAACCTCACCGCCGCCGTCAACCTGAAGGGCATCGCGGTATTCTACTCAATTCACTATGAGTCCATCTACTCATCGTTTCTAGCTAGCTAGTTAATTAACAGGTTTGATGTTCCGGGAGATTGGGAATCCGGTGATCAACGACGATACCGATAACAGGGGCGTCTTCGATTTCTTGTGGACGCACGCGCTGATCTCGGACGCGACCGTGGAAGCGATCCACAAGTTCTGCAACTTCACGCCCAGCGCCGAGGAGCAGCCCAAGGAGTGCATCGCGGCGGTGGAGGACGTCGACAGGGCGGTAGAGGACCTCAACGAGTACAACATCTACGCCCCTCTGTGCTTCTCCGAAAACTTGACCTCCGCCCCAACAAGGCCGCCGGTTAGAATCTTACCAGAACTCCGGCCGCTCCTTGAGCAATCAATCACTTGATCTGGCGGTAAAAATTTCCAAATTGCAGAATGATGGATTCGATCCATGCACCAGCGTATACGTGCACGCGTACCTTAATGATCCTGATGTCCAGAAAGCTCTGCACGCCAACACCACGAAGCTGAATCAAAGCTGGTCAGCCTGCAGGTACGTAAGCATCTACTCCTGAGCTGCTTGACCCACATCCCTGTGCAAAATTCTCCATGCTGTGTGGAAAAACAAGCCTTTTTGACTTGGAAGTCAATGGCACTAATCAGAGGTGTTGACCTAATAATTGACAATAGATAAGAAAGTTCAAGTTACATTATTCCTCCCTGCATGCCTTACCAATAACACAAGAATTATAGCGACATAGATTATAAATAAATTAATTCAAATCACGAGCCCTCAACCAGTTTGGGTTAAGTTAATAGCTAGATGATATATAGAGATATTTGGCTGATTCCTCTTGAAGAATGAGGTGTATTTAATTTATGAGTCCAGTCCCGTGGCCAGCAATGAGCGAGCAGTCAATAAATTGAACATGTGGATTTGGCAGCCAAGGCAAGAAAATGATTGAAGTTGAGTGGAAATTGGAATCTCCTCTTGTTCAACAGAGGAAGCACAAAAGAGTAAATAATTAGTCATCACAATGGATTATTTGATATGATGTCTACTTGTGAGGTTCCTGTTGCTACAGGAGTGGACTCAGTTAAGTTGGTTTTTGTGCTTGGAAAGTATCTGTTACTTACAAACATAGTTGACCTACTTATGAATTGTGTTACATAAGTTGCATTTTTTATATTCATTGTGATTAATTATATAAAAAGGAACAAAATTCACTAGCTCTTGTTTATAATGGTACAATTAAATTCATATGCTAATGTATGCAGTGAGGTGATTACGGCTTGGTTGGATAGCCCTTATACTATCCTACCAATAATTCAACAACTTGTGGCTACTCAAATAAGAGTGTTGGTGTATAGGTAATTGTCCATATATATATTTATTATATATGAGTCATCCTTAATATTCGATTGACTTAGTTTAATTAATTAATATTATAGTGGCGACGTCGATGGTAATGTTCCTGTGACTTCGACAAGATCCTCCCTTAACGTACTGAAATTTCCCGTCAAGTCGCCATGGAGAATTTGGAAAGTTCATGGAGAGGTAATTTCATCTCTTAAATTTAGTTTAGTAACAAAAACTGAAATTTTAATAAAATAATAATTTTAGCCCAATCTTAATTATTTATTTTTTTTCTTGAATACTTGCGTATTTAGGTGGGTGGATACACTACGGTATACAGTGGAAATTTGACGTTCGCCACAGTGAGAGACGCAGGACACGAGGTTCCGAGTTACCAACCGATTCGGGCGCTCGTGCTAATAGATAGCTTCCTTCATGGTCTTCAACTCCCAGCCTAGAGAATGTTTTAGAATCAATTTTATAATATTAATAACTCCCGGCTTCTTTTCTAGAATCATTTATCGTATTAATTATGTTCTATGTTCTACATGTATAAGGGAGTAAAAGAAAGAATAAAAATCGAAAGGGTGTATATCCCCTCCCTACAATTATCATGATTACTAAAATGAATTGCCAAACCGCCGCAATTTGAAATGAAATGTATGACAATCGATGGCAGCAAAATGATAGCCAGAAGTTTCTATTTCTTCCTAGGGACGGAATCCTCGCCGCTGTAGTTGCGGATTCATTTGCCGCTACCATCAAGTTTGATCCGCAGTTGGTCGATGGGAGGGGTCACCATGTGTCCGATCATGGTGCACGCTTCGCTGTGGGGCGGGGCCATGACGAGAGGCAGGAGGGTCTGTGATCATAATGACCCTCCCTTGCGGTCGAATTGTGCTGCCATGAGAGTGTGTATAGGTGTTTGTTTGAATAAGGAACAGAGCACCATCTGTGAATGATGGTATTTCTAGGAGAAAATTTCAAATAGTAGGAGCCTAAATAGGAATGAAAGACTGATCATAATGTATCAGTTATGATGCAAACGAAGATGTAAGGCCAAGACAGTCCAAAAGAATCCATCAAAAACTCATGCGCTACAGGAGTTGACTAATTAATTTGCACACACAAAATTATATTTAGTTTTAATTATTTTTGTCCTTACATGAGTGGTGGTTATGTTTTAGTGGTATGCATATTTAGTTAATTTTATCTTTTTAACGTGAGGAGTGTTATGTTTAATTTTAGTAGTGTTTTATTTTATTTAAATACTTGTATGTAGGGAACATTATTATTCATTAATTTGGCTTAATCGAATTTTCATTTGCAAGCTTCGTTGTTTTTTTGGCACCTTTGGGTGTTGGACGTGAGTGCTACACCCTTAATAGCACTCCCCGATTCCCATCTCATTCTGCGTCGTCCTCTGCAACTCACCACTCTTGCTTGCCGAAACTCAGCCCCGTGCCCCTTCCCTTCCTCGTCCAAATCCTCCACGCCATCTGAACCCTAATGCCCAGCCACCATCACCACCTAGGCAGGAATTGTCATCCCCCCTTCTCACGTCGTGAGCTCGCCGCCACCAACTCCGGTCGCCACCAACATGTCCGATCGTCACTTCCCTTCCCCTTCGTGCCGATTCCGTCCAACATTCCCCATGAACGCTGGATGGATTTGTTACGACATAACAAAGAGAAATGAAGAAGACAAAAGATGTAATTGTATTGATTGATTTCGATATTGATACAATTCTCTGTTTTATACAAAGTTGTTAAAGTATATCAGAAAATATTCAAATAGAAGTTTTGCTATAAAGGAAATGGTTCCTTGATTTGATTTGCTATCAATTTGATTCCTCCTACTTTAGGTAATTGCATCATCTATCTGATTGTTGTGAATTGCATCAGCTGTGTGTTTGGTGCATTTACACTCCCCTGCAAACTCAGCTTGGGATCGCACAATGTTGAGTTTTTATGTTAGGTGTTGGAATCGGAGTTTGGGGGAGAGGTTTGGTAAGAATGTCTACAAGTTGATCCTTTGTGGAGATAAATGAAATAAGAAGTTGTTTGTTTGCCACTCTTTCTCGAACAAAGTGGAAGTCGATCTCCACATGCTTGGTTCTTGCGTGAAATACTGGATTTGCAGCAAGATACGTGGCCCCTATATTATCGCACCATAGCGTTGGAGTTGAGTGAGTTGTAAGGCTGAGTTCTAAGAGTAAAGATTGTAACCAAATCACCTCAGCTGTGGTGTTAGCAATAGCTTTATATTTGGCTTCAGTGCTAGAGCATGAAACAGTAGATTGTTTCTTAGAGATCCAAGAAATGAGATTTTTGCTGAGAAAGATGACGAACCCGCTTGTTGAATGACGATCGTCTAGAGAACTGGCCCAATCAGCATCACTGTAAGCATGTATGTCACAAGAGGAATCTTGATGAATGAGAAGACCATGTAAGATAGTGCCTTTAAGATAGCGAAGTATTCTTTTTACATTCTCCCAATGTTGCTGAGATGGAGAATGCATAAATTGACAAGCACGATTGATAGCATATGTGATCTCTGGTCTAGTAATTATGACATACTATAATGCTCTAACAATACTTCTATATAGTGTAGGATCGTGCAAGTGGGAGATTGTTGGGGTATGCCCTTAAGGCTAATGTTTGAGGCCTTGGGATTCTATGAGTATCATGTATATAAACTCTTACGTTTATAAAGGCAATGGTTGTTATTCAGTATGTTACATTGTCTGCTGCAATAAGTGTGCTTCTGAATAATGTCTCAATGCTGTTCAGCTAGGCTGACATGCTGTAATGTCCTTAGTCGAGATATCTTGGTGAACATGAGACAGCCTTGATATGATTGAGACTAATATGTGCTCTAATCTTATAGGATGCTACGAGGATGGAATAAGATGTAGACTCATGGGTACATTGGATGTACTGGACAGACCCTACTAGGATATTCACTTGTTTGTCACAATGTGAATAATCCTTGTTTGCATCAAGTGGCACATGTCCTCTGACTTGAGATCACTTGTGTTTCTAAATGATGATTGTCATTGTTTTGAGGTAGTTCAATATCATTTGAAAAAGAATGATTATAGACTATCTTGGATAATGATCATGAGTCAGGTTAGGACTCTAGTGATAGATATAGGATTGCCGTCTCCTTGTTTAAGGAGTGTGATGTTCTAAAGGGGCCCCCGCCTAAATGAGATGATTGAGAAAGTGTATGGCCATACCCAGGTGACTATGTTCATCTGATCTAATCATGCTCATCATATTGGAGCTACAGGCTTGACACGCTTGTCCAATAAGAACATCCAGTGGCAAAGGAAACATGTATGCCTCGTGAAGTGACTTCACACTTGTGCTGTGATTTGGGAGTAGTCTTGGAAGACTCTTTCCTTTATATCGGGAGACAGTGATGTGTTGCTAGATACCCCTCACTGATCGTGATAACATAAGTTATCGTTACCGACATTTAAAGGAAACCCTCAGGGTCGCACAATTTGAAGATATGGCTTACTTGAGTCAGATCGTGTGGACTGAATTATTTGGGTTCAGTTTAAAGGGATTTAATCTCTGATTGTAAGTGAGATCTGGTCTGATCATGTTTGATTGATTAGGGCTTGAGATCGGTAAGCTTCGATCGAGAGAGATGATGCTAGATCGGTGAGATCAGGAGCATCAAGAGATGAACGGTTAGATCTGGAACCATAGGGTTTGAAATGATCTAGACCATGGCTTGGGCTTATTTGATTTGGTTTTCTTTGAACCAAATGCAATTGAACCAAAAGGGAGAACCGGTTCACTTATGTGAACACATGGTTCGAAAGGGTGAAGGCGTTTTGGTCGTTTATGAGTGCATGCTTCCATTTATGGTAAGTCATCAAGACCTCTTCTTCAAAACGCCTAACGCCAAGACGTTCACGACTTCACTTCACTTGTCTTCTTGCATTTTGCGTGTGGAGAAGGTGTGGACGAAGAAGTGGAGCTCTCGCCCAAGCAAGATCTCATCTTTCATCCCTTCCATTCGGCAAGGACACTTGAAGATCTTTGCTAGCACAAAGATCAACAAGAGGAAGCCATCTCTCTTCTTGTGTGCATCACTTGTGGAGAAGATCTCTCTTGGTCTTTGTTTCCAAGCCGCATCCACTCATGGCTATGGTATGAACTTCCGCTTGATCCATTCAATCATTTGAAGTTGATCATAAGAATATATTACATGCGATTTTGGTGAAACCCTAGCATCTTCATGCGAAATTGTTATATGCGCCACCCTTAGGGTTTCACCCCCTTGCGCTCCCCCTTCAAGGGGACTCTACAATTGGTATCAGAGCATAGGTTCTTATATGTTCTTATGATTGCTTTGTGTGATCCATGTATGCTTGATGCTTAGATCTATGTTTTCTCTTCATGCGATTATACTAGTTGATAGTATGTTCATGTTGCGCATATATGAGAGTTATGTTGGCGCTACTTGATTGTTGCGCATGTTGTTCTTGATGTTTTCACAAAACTTGATGACTTGCGCGTTTACTAGATCTAAGAGGCGCTTACTATAAACCCTTAGACGGGTTGATGGGGTTGAAAGCATCATCTAGTATAGATCAAATTAGTTTGATCAGACCATCTGACAGCCTAGATGGATCGACCAGATGGCACCTGTGCGCAAGCACGAGGTGGCTATAGGTCGATTGCATCACAGGCGTGTAGCGAGGTCTGGTTGAGACAACCAGTGAACACACATGAGTTAGGCCCGGGGTCACACCCGCTTGCCAGAACTCATGTTGGCTGTTCAGCCCTTGGCGCATGCATGGTTGACCATTAGGTCAACTCGAGTCAGTAAGGACTTGGTGCATGCAAGGGCATAGATCTAACTAGATTGATGAGTGGATCCCTATCAATGGACCGTTGTAAGGTTGTAGGGCACATAAGAAAATTAAAATTGATGCCAATGGGTTTTCAAAATTTTATTTTCTTTGTAATGGATCACATGTTGATTGAATGATGCCATGATGCTTGTTTATTTAATCTTATGTGGGTTGCCCTTTTAATGTGTGCTGTGCTGGGGCCTGCGAGCCTGGTAAATTATTATTTTTGTGATCTGCGAGTCACATTTTTAATTAATTTATTGTATATTTGACCTGCGAGTCAAGCTTGTCTAGATAGATTAAAATGTATTTTAATTAGACAAGAGCACAAAAGCACACATCGCAGAGGGGCATTCAGCTGGTGGGCGCACCTGAGCTGCATTGAGCGCTAGGGCCCTGGGTTGGACCAGATGAGATGCAAAAGACCCAAGAAAAGCAAGTGAAGACTTAAGTTAATTAAGGTCTTACTTAGGCTATGGGCTTTTACCACATAAGATCCATGCTTTCTTTTATTGTTTATATAAGTAGAACAGCATGATTTATTTATCTTCTGCTATCACCATAGGAATTGCAAGATAGTGAAGAAGATAAAAGACCGTTAAAATCCAACGCTAAAATATCAAGCTCGTAAGCCTTCTGACGCGAAACCTCGCTGTTCTGATTATCGTTGGAGCCGTGTTGTACCCACTCAGTGGGCACGTCCATCTATCTTCAGACGGTGTGCGATTTCACCTGCGTGTTACAGAGAAGGGATTTATCGCTTCTCGTTGCTCAGCATAGCACGTGGTGGTCCAGGGAGTAGGTCGGGTTAGCTTGACCATGTAGGCTACATATGGGGCATATGTGAGCTATATGGAGGCAGCCATCTGTGGGATCAGAGACTGTGTTGTACCAACTCAGTTGGCACAGTCTGCTGGATTGCCCAGATGAAGGGGAATCGCACGGGTTGGCGATTGGCAGGGACTGCCTACCAGAAATTAGTACTTGTATTCTCTGTGCATCTTATCTCGCCTGAGCGGGACGCGGAGACAAAGTATGAAATCTGGATCCCATCTCACTAAAAGAGTGTTACTCTTTCGGACTGTTTAATGGATTTTTCAGTCAGATAAAATAGTGAGAAAAGAATCTTTCTTAAGTCCTGGATTGATTCTAAACATTGATACTGACCTTGTTGTTCTTGCATTGTTGTAGATTCCTGCAGCAACGAACACCATGAGCTTCAATGTGCGATCCCTACTGGAAAGGGAGAAGTTTGCTGGGCCAAACTTCTCAGACTGGTTCGGACACCTTAAGATTGTTCTTAAGGCAGAGAGGAAACTGTATGTCCTCGAGACGGCTGTGCCGCCTCAACCCGCTGCGAACGCCGCAAGGGCGGTTCGCGATGCCTATGAAAAGCATGTCAATGATAGCATTGATGTTGCTTGCCTGATGCTAGCGTCTATGACGCCACCGCTGCAGCGTCAGCATGAGGATATGTCTGCTATAGAAATTATAGCGAACCTCAAGATGCTGTATGCTGCACAGGCGAGGACAGAACGCTATAATTTGACTAAGCTGTTCTTTCAGAGCAAACTGGCTGAAGGGAGCCCAGTGGGAGCTCACGTGCTCAAGATGATTGGGCACAAGGAGGCTCTGGAGAAACTGGGGCATACCATCAATCAGGAGCTTGCTGTAGACATTATTCTGCAGTCTCTCCCGCCCTCTTTCAATGCGTTCATTATTAATTTTAATATGAACAAGATCGATTGTACTCCGGCAGAGCTGCTGAATATGCTCTTGACTACTGAGGAAACTCTGAAGGGAAAGCCTTCAACCTCTGTCTTGATGTTCCCCTCCAGGAACAAGAAGAAGGGGAAGAAGGGCAAGGCCCCTGTCAAGAGTTACAGCAAGGCTCTGAAACAGAAGGTTAAGCGGTCGAAGGACAACAGGTGTTTCCACTGTGGCCAGCTGGGTCACTGGAAAAAGGACTGTAAAGCGCTCCAAGGAGACAAGAGGGGAAGCATCGCTTCTGGCTCAGGTATATTTGTGACTGAGGTCATGATATCTTCTTCTTCTATTTCATGGGTGTTGGACACTGCATGTGGAGTTCACATTTGTTCAAATGTGCAGGAACTCAAGAGAAGAAGACAGGTGGGACAGCATGAGGTGGACCTACGAGTTGGAAACGGGGCACGGGTTACTGCTGTTGCTATAGGGGATTATTACATCTCATTACCATCTGGCATTGTATTAGAATTAAACAATTGTTACTTTGTACCCAGTATTACCAAAAATATTATCTCTATTCCTGCACTTGTCAGGAAAGGGTTTTCCTTTGAATGCAAGATTTCAAAGTGTTATCTTACTCTTGATAATATTGTTTATGCTACTGGTTCAATTAACAATGGGTTATTCATGTTGGACATGGAATATTCTATACAAACTATTGATAATAAGAAAGCCAAGTATGCTGATGACAGCACCTTGTTATGGCATAGTCGTTTAGGCCATATTAACAAGAAGCGCATTAAGCGGTTGCATGATCATGGACTGCTGGGATCATTCTCCTATGGGGAGATTGATACATGCAAAGCTTGTTTAATGGGTAAAATGACGAAGTCTCCTTTTCCTCACAAAGGTCAAAGGGCTTCAGGTTTACTTGACCTTATACACAGTGATGTGTGTGGGCCATTTAGTAAACATGCCAGAGGTGGCTATCAGTACTTCATTACCTTTACTGATGATTTCAGTAGATATGGTTATGTCTATCTTATGAGACATAAGAGTGAATCTTTTGACAAGTTCAAAGAGTTCAAAAATGAAGTACAGAATCAGCTAGGCCGAAATATCAAGGCACTTCGTTCTGATCGAGGTGGAGAATACCTAAGTCGAGAGTTTACTGACTATCTGAAGGAGTGTGGGATTATCTCACAGCTCACTCCGCCAGGAACACCGCAATGGAATGGTGTGTCCGAGAGGAGGAACAGAACCTTACTGGATATGGTTCGTTCTATGATGAGTCAGGCTACTCTACCTTACTCCTTTTTGGGGATTTGCACTGGAAACAGCTACAAAGGTACTAAACCGAGTGCCATCCAAGGCCGTTTCAAAGACGCCATATGAGTTGTGGTATGGGAAACAGCCTAGCTTGACATTTATCAGGATCTGGGGTTGCGAGGCTTATGTCAAAAAGCTCGCCTCTGGGAAACTGGAGAGCAGATCTGAGAAATGCATCTTTGTCGGTTACCCTAAGGAAACTAAGGGTTATTATTTCTACGATCCCAAAGAGAACAAGGTATTTGTTGCTCGGACGGCCATTTTTCTTGAGAAGGAGTTTCTTCTGCAAGAGGCCAGTGGGAGAGAAATAAAGCTGGATGAGAATCCAGAGGAAGGACAAAGTAGTCAAGCACAATTGGATGAGCCTGAGCCAGTTGAGCAGGTTATTGAACTACCTGAGGCTCAGATATCATGGGAACCGCGAAGATCGGGAAGGATCCGTAGACAGCCTGAGCGCTATGACGGAGTCTGCATCATTGATAATGATGAACCCCTTACATATGCGGATGCGGTCAGTGGACCGGAGTCAGCTAGATGGCTTGAAGCTATGCGAGCCGAGATGGACTCCATGTCAGATAACCAAGTCTGGGATTTGGTTGATCCGCCTCCGGGAGTAATCCCTATAGGCTGTAAATGGATCTTCAAGAAGAAGATTGACATGGATGGTAACGTGGTTACCTATAAAGGCAGGCTAGTAGCGAAAGGTTTCAAACAAATCTACGGGATAGATTATGATGAAACTTTCTCTCCTGTAGCCATGTTTAAGTCTATTCGGATTCTCTTCGCAATAGCTGCATATTACGATTATGAGATCTGGCAAATGGATGTGAAGACGGCTTTCCTTAATGGAAAACTGGATGAGGATGTGTATATGACACAACCTGAAGGTTTCACAAATCCATCAGATCGTCATAAAATATGCAAGTTAAAGAAGTCCATTTATGGACTTAAACAAGCATCAAGAAGCTGGAATATTCGTTTTGATGAATCAATCTCTGAGTTTGGTTTCATCAAGAACGAAGATGACCCGTGTGTATATAAGAGGTTTAGTGGGAGCGTGATTACTTTCCTAGTCCTCTACGTCGATGATATCTTAATCATTGGAAACGATATTCCTGAACTGCATGCTGTTAAGGCATGGTTAGGAAAATGTTTCCAGATGAAAGATCTAGGAGAAGCAGCCTATGTATTAGGTGTGAAGATCTACAGGGATAGATCTAAGAGGCTTCTCGGGCTGTGCCAGAGTACTTACATCGATAAAGTCCTGGAGAGATTCCATTTAGAGAATTCTAAAAGAGGATATCTTCCAGTCAGACATGGTCTGAATCTTTCGAAGAGTCAGTGTCCACAAACACAGACTGAGAAAGATGAAATGGACAATACGCCTTATGCTTCGGCTATTGGGTCCATTATGTATGCGATGTTGTGTACTCGCCCAGACGTCGCTTACGGGTTAAGCTTGACCAGTCGGTTCCAAAGTAATCCAGGTCATGCGCACTGGATTGCGGTCAAGAACATTTTAAAATATCTGCGGAGGACCAAAGATATGTTCTTGATATATGGTGGTCAGGAAGAACTCAGTATTGAAGGATATACTGACGCTTCGTTCCAGTCGGACCAGGATGATTTCCGATCGCAATCAGGCTATGTTTTTAGCTTGAATGGTGGAGCAGTGGTGTGGAAAAGTTTCAAACAGTCTACTGTTGCTGATTCCACAACAGAAGCCGAGTATGTTGCAGCCTCGGAAGCATCCAAGGAGGCAGTGTGGATTCGTAAGTTCATTCAGGAACTTGGTGTTGTTCCTTCGAGTGCAGATCCTTTGGTTATCTTCTGTGATAACACTGGAGCAATAGCACAAGCAAAGGAACCACGGTCGCACCAGAAGTCCAAGCACATACAGAGACGGTTTCACTTGATCCGGGAGATCATTGATCGTGGCGAGATCAAAATCTGCAAGGTCCATACAGATGACAATCTGGCTGACCCGCTTACCAAGCCTCTGGCGCAGCAGAAGCATGAGAAGCACTGTAATAATATGGGTTTGAGATTTCTCAACCATTAGATTAAGTGCAAGTGGGAGATTGTTGGGGTATGCCCTTAAGGCTAATGTTTGAGGCCTTGGGATTCTATGAGTATCATGTATATAAACTCTTACGTTTATAAAGGCAATGGTTGTTATTCAGTATGTTACATTGTCTGCTGCAATAAGTGTGCTTCTGAATAATGTCTCAATGCTGTTCAGCTAGGCTGACATGCTGTAATGTCCTTAGTCGAGATATCTTGGTGAACATGAGACAGCCTTGATATGATTGAGACTAATATGTGCTCTAATCTTATAGGATGCTACGAGCATGGAATAAGATGTAGACTCATGGGTACATTGGATGTACTGGACAGACCCTACTAGGATATTCACTTGTTTGTCACAATGTGAATAATCCTTGTTTGCATCAAGTGGCACATGTCCTCTGACTTGAGATCACTTGTGTTTCTAAATGATGATTGTCATTGTTTTGAGGTAGTTCAATATCATTTGAAAAAGAATGATTATAGACTATCTTGGATAATGATCATGAGTCAGGTTAGGACTCTAGTGATAGATATAGGATTGCCGTCTCCTTGTTTAAGGAGTGTGATGTTCTAAAGGGGCCCCCGCCTAAATGAGATGATTGAGAAAGTGTATGGCCATACCCAGGTGACTATGTTCATCTGATCTAATCATGCTCATCATATTGGAGCTACAGGCTTGACACGCTTGTCCAATAAGAACATCCAGTGGCAAAGGAAACATGTATGCCTCGTGAAGTGACTTCACACTTGTGCTGTGATTTGGGAGTAGTCTTGGAAGACTCTTTCCTTTATATCGGGAGACAGTGATGTGTTGCTAGATACCCCTCACTGATCGTGATAACATAAGTTATCGTTACCGACATTTAAAGGAAACCCTCAGGGTCGCACAATTTGAAGATATGGCTTACTTGAGTCAGATCGTGTGGACTGAATTATTTGGGTTCAGTTTAAAGGGATTTAATCTCTGATTGTAAGTGAGATCTGGTCTGATCATGTTTGATTGATTATGGCTTGAGATCGGTAAGCTTCGATCGAGAGAGATGATGCTAGATCGGTGAGATCAGGAGCATCAAGACCGAATGGAAGGGATGAAAGATGAGATCTTGCTTGGGCGAGAGCTCCACTTCTTCGTCCACACCTTCTCCACACGGAAAATGCAAGAAGACAAGTGAAGTGAAGTATAGTAGACGGTTGCCTCGACATGGGTCGGCGGAGCGATTCCGGGCGTTCCAGTGCTGTGGCTCTCGAAGGTTGCGAGGTGGGGCGGTAGTTCCCTGGCGGTTGACGCAGACGAGAGGCATTGACGGAACAGTGAACATGGGCCACGCTGAGCGGCAGGGATGTGGAGATGGAGCGGGTGGATCACGTGGAGGCATGATCGTCCGAGAGGCTCCCCCTTTCCTTTAAATCACCAGGCGGGTGATTGAGTAGTGTGTGTGCACAGTAGTGCGTCTCCACCAGGGTTGAGAGCCCTTTTCCTAGCTGCGCTGTTGGAGCGTCACCACACTACCGGCGTAGAGAGAGACGACGCCGAGGACAGGTCTGAGAGATCTATATCCTGATGTAGAGAGTGACGATGTCGAAGAGGTCTGAGAGGCCTGAGTTCGGCGCCTGAGAGGCAATGGCAAGAGTCAGATCTAAAGAGGAGAGGTCTGAGTGGTTGTAAATCAATGGCAAGAGTTGCCATTGATAGGAGGGTTGAGCGAGATCTGGCGAGAGATTTATGAGAGAAGATGAGGGTTTTTGTAACTCATTATTTGAGAAATAAGAATGAAATTTCCCTTATGTGATTGTCTTCTCGAGGGATGACGAGTTCCCTTGTTTCCAGCAACAAGTTTCTGCATCATTCCGATGGGCTGACAGACGATGGCAACGAGGCTGAGAGCAAGGCGCAAGGCCTTTTTCTTGCCGGCACATTCTCTGTTCTTCGATGACGAGTACGTGTGTATTCATGAAGACAAAAGACACGGGTTGAAGGTGACACAGTGGAGTTTCAAACTTGCGTTTAAAACCAAGCGAGTGAGCGTCGGGCCAATAGTCAATACGGGGTCAAAACTGAAGGAAAGATTTTGATTTTGATTTGTGCCCACAAACTCAAATTCGTCGATAACGGTTCGTCGGGTGTAACACACGCCATCTAAACTCTAACGCCCAGCCGCCGTCACCACTTGGGCAGGAATTGTCATCCCCCCTTTCTCACGTCGTGAGCTCGCCGCCACCAACGCCGGTCGCCACCAACACGTCCGATCGTCACTTCCCTTCCCCTTCGTCCCGATTCTGTCCAACATTCCCCACGAACGCCGGACGGATTCTTCCCGACCCCGATCGACGTCTCACCTTCAAGCTTCGTCGCCACCCCTGGCATCATCGCGCCTCACTTCCACGCTCACCGATCGGACGACACAGAACTCCAATCCCTCTCGTCGACGAGTTTCCCACGATCTGCAGCCGCGCCGCATCACAGCGGCCCTTGAGAAATCCGGCACTTCTCTTCCCTCTCGCCAGCCGCCTTCATCCGCAGAGATTACGCGCTGTCCTGCTTCAACGCCTCCCTTGCTACGCTTGCCAACCTTCACGTCGAGCTCCGGCTCCACAGATTCTTGCCGACGAATCCCTCGGCTACCCTAGAAGAACGGCGGCCGCATCTCCCGCCTCGCCCCTGCGAAGCTAGCGCCGCCACTCTGTCTGCAACCAGATCGCCTTTTCCTCTGGTCGGCTTCGCTTCAACCATCGTCGCCTGGACGCCGCTGCTGAAAGGTGTCGACGCTGGAAACGACGCTGCAGTCTGCTGACGTAGCTGCTATCTTCAGTCACAGACGACGCCCATCCCTTCTAGCGCACGCGTAGAAGGCCGATCCCGCCAACAGATCCTGCCAGTTCTAGTGCCTCAAATCATTCGAAGAGAACCGGACGATCCAATACTGCTTTAATAACAAGAAGTCTGCTGCCAATCTATTGTTGGAACCAGTCGCCCAATATCAAATTGACCCATGATACAGTAAGAATTTCTAAATTGCTGGCGTATTTACAACAGATATTTACTTATTGCATGTTAACGTATTTGCCTTATATTCTTTTTGCAATTTGATAGATCTCCAAATATATTTTCTTGAGAGCATCCATTACAGTAGAAGTTATCTGCATTGCGATTTACCATTATTGCTTTGAGAGATTTGATTAGCCTAAAATTAGTGTGAAATTTTATCATATAAACTTAGATTAGGATCCATAACATCCTTTATCTATCTTGTGCTACATCATCCACAGGGCTGCCCGGATTACTTGGCACTTTAATTGTCTTCAGCCCGTTCCGATGGCAAAATGTTGATGCATATTGTAAGATTTTATGAGGCACTTTTGGTCGGGATGTAGAGTTCGGTTAGGGTAGAATTAATATGCAAAATTCATGAAATGAGTTGTATTATTGGTATTAGCTAAGCTAATTTATGTTTATATTTGGACTTTTTTTAGTTTTAGTGTCTTGTTCAAGATGAATGTCATGGGAGAAGGAGGATTAAACTTTCTTAAACTCTATTTTAGTGCCACATTACTTATAAACAATATTGGACAAGGTTATTATTTAAAGCCTTGGATGCTCTAGAGACGTCACAGCTGCAATATAAAGGTCCTTTTGGACAGTTTTTTTTTACCTTTTTATGAGCTTTTATTAAAGATAAGAAAGTCCTACAAATGCTGGGCCACTGGGAACAGTAGCCAAGTCTTACAGGAAGCAAAGTCAAGAAAGGAATAAGGACATACAAACACAAGGTTTTTTAAAATTGGCTTATATCGATTGAGTGCCTTTATAAATATATATTGTTCTATTTTATTCATACAAACAAAATCTTTTCCCATTTCATCTCAATATAAGAGCCAAATTTAAAACATTAGCCCTTCCCCTCGTTCCACAACCTCTCCCTCCCTATAGCCACCTCATTGGGAGTCTCTGCTGCCCTATTGACCCCTATAACTTGCTCTATTAGGCCTATAGCCCCTACATAGATAGCCCTCTATGACATGCCTTGCAACCCTCTAGTTTGTTCATGCAACTTGTTATGTGACTCTTGCAACCAATTGTGTTGGTCCCTGCTCCATTTGTAGTCTACTTTTTCTATTGGGCCTTTCGTTGCTTGCACTTATGTAACTCTATCCTTTCCTTTGATTTCCATCTATAGTCACACACTGCTTCTCTAATTTCTCTCTTTTTGCTTGTTATTTCACCCTATTTTCAATTGGTTTGGACATGCAAAAAAATATTTTCATAACTTCTCTTTACTACTGAGGATGAATCTCATAAAGTTGCTAAACACTTCTTTCTTCAATGTACTGTTGTTAAATTTGATGGTACCAATTTTTTTTTGGGCGTTGACACTTCAGTTCTTCCTTGGCTTTCAAGGAGAACATCATCTTAACTGAACTTTGCTATTTATGATGCCTACTATATTGCTTGTCTCAACAACATGGAGTCTTCTAGTCAAAGTAACACTGTGTCCTTGTAATGGAATGCCTTACACAGAACATATGCTCCCAAGTAGAACATGTGTGTGGTTATACATTGTCACATCTAAAAACACCCATATCAATTTTTTTTTTCTGATTATGAGGTTCTAGGATTGAGAGAGGGGGGAGCAGAGAGGCTATTCGGAACAAAAGCAAAACTTCACCCTCTCCTTAAACCCTAGCCAATGAATTAGCTTCACATAATACACACCCAAACCGACCCATTTGGATATTCTCCCCTCTTTTTCTTTTCTTTCTTTTTTTTTTCTTTTTCTTTTGTTTTCCTTTTTCTTTTTTTTTTCAAAGTACAACCTTCATACAAATTGATACAAGCCTTACTTCTCTCTTCCCATTACAAGCGTCTAAGGATAGCCTTAGGGGAAAAATGGGGGTATTCGAGTACCCGCTTTGCAAGCTATTGCATTAAACATTGGCACGCATCCACATTCACATTCAGCCACAACAGCATGGTAATCAACCACATCAATCAATCACAATGGGCTAAAATCAACGCACAATAGAGCATATCAGAAAACCATCGTGGGATGACTTGGCCAAAAATCGCCGGAAGAGAATACGAGGTTCAACTTGGCCGCAAGTAGTAGATTACAGTTGAAGGAGGGCATGACTTGGCCAAGAAATTTCTAATACCCAATAGCAGCAGCTAAACCAACGTGAAACTAACACATCTACTCGTCAATGACCACACAACATAGGGAAGGATTTTACCTAGCCCGTCGTATAGGGCTGTATTTACCAGCTAAAGGAGGAGAAGATGATCTACAAAACCTCCAACCTCCATATGAGGTTAATCCGCAATAGAGGAACCGCGTGTCCATGACCCAGGTTGGAAGGCTTCCAGCTTCCTCTCATGGCACCCAGTAGGAGCTTTGACTCAGGTAGGGGAACCCTCACTCGCGGGGGTGAGAGGCGGCATGGGAGTGTCGGTGCAGATCTTCAGCCAAAGCAAAGGGGTCACGCACAAAGAGAGACCAAATGTAGTGATGGATGGAGAAGAATCGTGTCCGCTAGAGGAAACCCATGGGCAGCAGGGAAGATCTTGGGCATTACCGCCCTGCAGGAAGCTCGAGGAGCTTCAACCCTTTCGGCAATGTGGAGAAGCCACGCCGGATGCCGGAAGCTTCACATGATAGGAAGATCAATAACCGTGAAGAAGCCATGAGGAGGACGACGCCATTTCTAAGTTGTCAACCTGGTCATCAGCAGGGGTTTCGGAGGAGACGAGAGCTACGAGTAGAAATGCCAGAGAGGAGAGGAGTCATTGTTGGAAGCTTCTGGAGTCGATGAGGAAGAAATCTCATAGGCGACTTCTCAAGGAAGCTATATTGCAAGAGCATGTAAGTGTCATCCCATACGCTAAGAGAAGCAACCCATACTTATGTGAAATCAAGTGAAGTCAATATCCAAATCCTGGTCATCATCCAAATCTTCAATCGTCGTTGATCTCCATGACTAAGTGTAGAAAGCCATATAGTATCGAAATCCATCAATCTGGCTCCACGTCTAAATGTTGATACACGCCTTCTCAATCCTCTCCTCCATATATGTTGTCCATCCTGGACTGGCGTGCATGGGTAACTCGCAAGGAGGGAGTTAGCTAGGTCGAGTCCTCATCCCAACAAGCCCTTGAGCCAGGATGTCACCTCTGGCTCACCTTCTCTCTGTCGGGACCGAGTCGGAGAGTAGGGCCACCCTGATCTGAATGCCCTTGGCGAAATCTATCTCCTCGGTCCTTCAACCTGACAAGACTATTGGGTCACTCAATGGCTACCCCCACTCTAAGTCGATAGTCGACATATGATAGAATCGATCTACGATGTGTCCATCGTATCCCGGCCTTAATTGCACCTGCACTTGCCAAGTTGCGTGTCAACGTCCCAAAGTGCTCATTGCTTTATTGGCTTGGTGTCTCGACCTAGCTGGGCCTATGTCACACCACGCTTATGTGCGCCAGGCTCACTCCCATGTGTCGGCAAGCTTCTGCATGCTAGGACCGGTGATCGCTCGCCCTCACACATCATATCGTGGTTTTGATCATAGTCCTACCATCGAAACTCGATCATCGCGTCCTACTCGGAAAGAGACGCACCGGCAGATGCACAACATAATCTCATTGTCAGGCGGCTTACCGTGTCGGTCCTCAATCCCGTTCATGGGGGAGAGCTAACTCACTATCAGAGCTCTAGCACCAGTGAGAGCTCCCACCGCGGAGGAGGCTCGCTCATAGCATCATGCTGCCATGTCAAATAGTGACCAAATACAATGGGAGGATCATGTATCGGTCCAAATCATGGACTCGGCCACATCCTAGATGGGCCCGGTGCTAGTCACGGACACACACATGTATAAATCACATTCCAAATATATATATACATATACATATGTATATATACATATATGTATACATATACATATATGTGCATGTATATATACATATGTATACATACACATACATATATATACATATGTATACATACACATACATATGTATACATACATATATACATATGTATACATACACATACATGTTATATATGTACACATATATATGTGTACATATATGTACACATATATATGTGTACATATATGTATATATATATATATATATGTATACATATGTATACATATATATGTACACATGTATGTGTATGTATACATATGTATGTGTATGTATACATATGTATATATATGTATGTGTATGTATACATATGTATATATATGTATGTGTATACATATACATATACATACACATACATACACACATACACACACACATACACATACACATACACATACACATACATATGAGCTTGTGTCTGTATGATCTTCATCATTCCATACAATCCTGAGTACTTTGGGGTGCTTAATCCCCGGATGCGTCACACATTTTATGAGGACTCTTTTGATGTTGGGAAAGGATTCCTAGTTAAGCACAAGAGTAACTAGTGGTGGACTTAATTTGCCTAATCCTACAACTACAAATGTTTTGTGCTAAGTAGATTTAAGATAGGCTTCACACAACATTGTCTACACTCTACGCAATAAGAGAACATAAATACTAATTAACAATTAAGGTGATAGAAGGGTAACCTCACATATACATATACATATACATATACATATACATATACATATACATATGAGCTTGTGTCTGTATGATCTCCATCATTCCATACAATCCTGAGTACTTTGGGGTGCTTAATCCCCAGGTGCGTCACACATTTTATGAGGACTCTTTTGATGTTGGGAAAGGATTCCTAGTTAAGCATAAGAGTAACTAGTGGTGGACTTAATTTGCCTAATCCTACAACTACAAATGTTTTGTGCTAAGTAGATTTAAGATAGGCTTCACACAACATTGTCTACACTCTACGCAATAAGAGAACATAAATACTAATTAACAATTAAGGTGATAGAAGTGTAGAGGTTACCTTATACCCTTCAAAATAGAAAGGATGTTTCCCTTTGGAGTAAGGTGGGCTTCCAAAACATCTAAGATTAGATTAAAATGCCAATGGACTGGATCTAATGATCCAAATTACCCCACTAATTATTACAAAGAGCGCATATGCTTGACCTTACTAATGGTTTTGGTGCAGTTTGGACAAGGTGTTCCTTCTTACGTTCATGGTTTGGACCTTCACCAAGGAGTGGCAAGCTTGGAAGGAGACTTGTTGATGAAGCATCACTTGTGGCCGTGAGGGAAAAGGGAGGAGCAAGAGAGAAGCGGGAAGAGAAGAGGGAGTGAGAGTTCACACTCTCTAATCTTTTCTTGTTCACACAAGTTGCAAGATACTTTCTTTCAAATGCATACCCTGATATTAGGGATGGCAGTCGGGTGGGTTGTTAGCAGGTGCCCGACCTACCCGCCCCGTTTATTAGATAATCGGGTACCTCCTAAACGGGTTCGATTTGGGTATGGGTAGCACATATACTACCCGAGTCACGTTCGGGTAACATAGGTTGGATACCCATTACCCAAACCCAATTATATATATATATATAAATTAATAAATATATAAATAATAAATTATATTTATAGTTTAAAATAACATAACCTTTAACCCATTTTCTAATCCTTACACAACCCTAGATCTAAAAATTCTAAACGCTCTCATCTCCTAGCCGCCACTAGCCCTAAAATACCTAAAATCTTTTTCTTCTCGTTGCCACCACCAGCTCGGTCGATCAATGCTGTCGTCCTCTCATCACCCACAAGACCATGTAGTCATCTTCTCGACACTGTCGTCTTGTCGTCGTCGCGATGGAGACCAAAGGAGGCAAGGTGCCCAAGCGACTAAGCGGAGAGCGGGGGAAATGAGGCCACCAGTGGGCCAGGCAAAGTAGGGCAGCTAGGTGACCAGCTGAGCGATGTGGAGTTGAAGTGAGCGAGGCGGCGTTGGAGGCTAGTGGCGAGCAGCAATGAAGAGTGAGGGGGTCGAGCTAGGGCGAGGAGGGGCAGTGTGGTTAGGCAGAGAGGGAGAGTAGGGAAGAGCGGCATGGTGAAGGCGAGCCCACCGCTGCTGCGAGCCCATCGTATGTCACTGCTGCCACTGCAAGCCTGTCGTGTGTCGCTGCCGCCAATGCAAGCCTGTCGCGCATCATTGCCGTGGCCCTAACCCTCTGAGCCTGCTCTGCGTTGCCGCTGCAAGCTGCTCTGCTCGCTCCTAGAAACAATTGGATAACCCTAATTTGATTTTGGTCAACAAAAGTCAACATGTATGGAAAATTTTTATTCGGTACCTGATTTGTGTTCGGGTAACCAAATATATTTTTAACCAAAATTTTTCATTCAAATACTTAATTCGGGTGTTATAGGGTTTGGTTATTTATCGGGTAGTAGAAATTTTATTAGAGTCGGGTTTTGGTAGGAGTGTGAAAGTAGTAGAGAAAATATCCGAGTTAGGGTATAGGTAGTGCAAGAAAAGCAGGTACTCTACTTGCTGTCATCCTTACCTTATCGTCATCCCTACCTGATATGATAAGGAATTAAAATTCAATTTTTAAAGCCACTCCCCTTTCATGGCTGGTCATAGAGGAGTAAAATTTTCAAAAACCGTTGCTTGTTTGAATGAAGATGCTCCTTGAAAGTGGTGGACATCTCGTGGTAATCCTGGGCTGGTGAATAAGAACGCAAGTTGCATGTAATTCAACTTTTGGGAGGTGAATAGTCAAACAAGTTTGATTCAGGAAAAGTTAATGTCTAATTCATTGCTATCCTTGCCTGTCACCAATTACTACAATCATAAATTTATAACCGTATATCACTAATGCTTTCTTGTCGTATCCTGTATACTTTCTTTAGATAATTAGTTTCTCAATCTTCTTTTGAAATTTGAAGAGTTTTAAGTGATTGATTTTATTAACAAGGGCATGGCAAATCTTGATGGAGTTGTATTTACCTATTATGCCTATGAATCATTAAATAAATAAACGTTATTGATGTTGATTGGGAAATAACATCATTTGGTCCAACAAATGTGGTAATCATATATTATACTTGGTTAAGTCTAAGGATGGTAGTTAAACTCTGAGTTAGTTGATTAATCAACTTGACTTGACTCCTTTATAATAGGTTTGGGTACTTGATTAGCTTAATTGAATGAAATGTAGTTTGATGGGTCAGATTTGATTTGGATTAACGTTAAATGTATGGGTATCCAGTACCCAATAATTGATGAAATATAAATAGAATTATAAGTTTATTCAAAATTCTCCACTATTTAATCATAAGTATGTAAATTTATTTTAATATTTAAAATTATATTTTATAGACAAATTGTAAAATAAAAAATAGACGTTTTCTTATTGAGTTAGGTATTCACATATAAATACTTGAGTTGACTTTGGGTTATATAATAGTTTATCGAGTTAGGTTTAGATTGGCTTCAGGTATTGGGTAAAACTTGGGTACCTGACGTGTCTTTTTTCTCAAGCGACTACGGTGATTCAATCATTCTAGTTCTAGATCACCATGATGATTTTATCACTAATAGCAAATTTAATATCGAACATATATTGTTCACCTACATGTTTTTTTCCCATTTAGATTTATTGACAATGGGCCTGTTTGGCCCCATTGTAATCTGATTTTGGATTATACTAAACTGTAGGGTGTTGTGCTCTCATAAATTTAAAGCTCTTTGGTAAACAGCTTTTAAATTACTGTTACCTATGTTGGTAAATTTATTGTTGTGCTGTACTGTTAAATATAAAAATGACCAAATTGACCATATATATATTAAATTTATTTATTATATTTTAAATAACTGCTTGACACTTATTTAAAATAATGAATAATATATAAAATAATATTTTTTTATCAAAGGTAATTAAGAAGATATATTAATAATGTAAAAAACAAATAATAATTTGTTGTTATACACACAATTAATACCTCTCAACTATTCCTTCTAAAAATGCTAAAAAGAATTGCAAAAATTCCCCTGTAAATAAGGGGAACATAACCCTGTATACAAAAAATAATAACACAATAATTAAATACATCAATACAATCAAAGCACAAAATACACAAACTAACCAAAAATATATTTCATTAAATTACATGCATAAGAAAATTACATCACCTATACATGAATACATCCACAAAATAAACGTTGCTCAAAAGACTACCACAAAATCAAGTGAGTATCACGTAACAAATACATCTACAAAATAAAAAAACACTTATCATTCTTTCAAAATTAAACATTCACATTTTCCATTAAAGCACGAGCAATTTCATCACATAATACATCCCATAACAATGATAGTTTTCTTTATCAATTAACACGCTTGTAGGACAATAATCTGGATGGTCCCATAACAATGCAAATGCAAGATTGATTTTGGATCTTCTTAAAAATTTATGCAAGGCAATGGTAGCAATCAAAATATCTCTTTGCTTCTCAAATGAGAATGATTGCATTTTACGTAATATCTTAAATCTTACTTTCCAAAAACCAATACTGCACTGAATGTGCCCGATTAAAATGTTCTTGCATCCCTAGTGGTGGACCACCACGACGAAAATCAGGAAGATATCATGCACCTTTATATGGCGCAAGATATCCGTTCACTTGAGGATAATCAGTATCAACTAAATAATATTTTCCTATATATATTCATTGTAAGTAATAATGTTAATAACATAATCATGACTACAATACTATCCTAAATTTTCAAAAAGTAACAAATGAATATTTTAGCAGGTGGTGGTTTTGGAAATCTATATCTGGATGGTGGTAGGGTAAGTCAAAATATGTGCTCGTGTGCGGTACTCTCCCATCCAGCATGTGCAAAAGTAAATTGCATGTCAAAACTACAAACCAATAAAATATTTTGAGTTGACACTCCTTTCTCCCAATAAACTTTATTTGATCTTTAGTTGAAACGCATGCATGCATGTGAGTGCCATCTAATGCTCCAATGCAATCCTAATTGAATAAAAATAGTATATCAACCAATTCCAAATATACAAATGTAAATAGTGACTATAGATGAATAGGCATTATATTATAAATAATTTCAATAAATTCTTACCTTAAAGTAAGACATATATCTATCATCATTTAAGATATCTAGAGTGATGATGCCTTTAAATTCAGGATTAGCAGGTCTTATCATGTCCATAGCTAATATTTCTTTCATTATTTGTAAAACTTCAGCAAAACATCTACTAATAGTTTGAAGTGAATGTTGAAAACGTTTGCATCCCTAAATGATGCATCCTTGGCAACAATGTATATAAACAGAGCTACTTTCTCAGCTATAAGCATTCTACGTGAATGTTGTAGATCGTATTTGTTGTACAACTCAGAACATAACCTTAAAAAGTCACTAGCTGACATCCTTAACATATTTACATACCTTTGTTCATGTCTATTTAATATTTCGTATTAACTATTCTAAACCTATTTGAAAACTCACGTAATATGGTTCTTTATCCAAATATTTAAGATAATATTCAACAATACAAGCTACCGCGCATGTTACTTCTACTTCATAATCTGCTTCATCTTTGATAATTGAATCAATATCCATATCTATAATAAAAAAAATGTCATTAGTCAAAATGAAAAGTTAATTGGTAGAGTATCTAAATTCATTACAACATAGTAAGTAGCATATATGAATTAAACTAAAACATTCAAATTCATTACAATGCAGAGCAAATTGCTAGAGTATCCAAAGTTATTACAGCATAGTAAGTAGCATATATGAATTAAACTAAAATATCTAAATTCATTACAATGCAAAGCAAATTACTAGAGTTTTCAAAATAGTTCAAGCCATAAACCACAGTCTTAAAACAAACATAGAACCACTTCACTTTGCAATATTTTTGGCCTTGTTAAATTTGTGTCTAAGCCATTCCAGCTTTTCTTCCATGGTATCAAGTGCCACATTAGCCTCTCTTTTTATCTTTTCCTCCATTAAATCCATAGAAAACAAGTACAGTTCTCTATCAAATTTTAGCTCTAGAATAATTTTAAGTTCAGCTACTATTTCTCCCATGCTACAGCCAGGTGGATCCACTAGTCTTAAAATAAAACTTGTCTTGTTCTGCACACTTTGAACTAAAGCCTAATATCCCTCTAAGCTCATTGACACTTCCTTTCTTTCTTGTTGTAACTTTCATCCTTTTTGTGACCTTTTCAATTGGAATTTTGCCGTGAGTTAGAGCATCATCACTTGCCCTTTGTTGTTTTCCTTTGCTATAAATTTCTAATTGGGGGACACCATGAAGTATCTTCTGTAAAGCATTATCAAGTTCTTCATAATTTTCAAATCCCTCCAAATTAGTTGTATCATCATTTGACACCATGAAATTGCTAGAGAGGTTTTCTTGCACTTTGCTATGTGAAGGTGTCCAAGCATAATCTCCACTAGCCAAAATATCTTCAAACATTATTTGACATTTCAAAGCTAATTCAGGTTCGAATCCTTCCTTTTTGAACTTGGAAAAAGTAGAATCAACCTACAACGAGAAAAAAAAAATAGTGCTTCAATAATTATTAATGAACCATTAAGCAAATGTATACAAACAAAGAGCAGAAATGAACAAATCCAATAGTACCATGATTTTCTATGCCCACCACTCTTCATTTGGTTCAATTGTTCCCTTACATAGATTCCATCCAAGTCTAGTCTCTTTTTTGATAAATTGCCTCCATTTTTTTCATGCATTCTTTAGTTGATCCTACTTATTTTTTAATTGTATTTTCTCATACTTGCAATTTGTTCCTTTTTCAAACTAGAAATCAAAAATTTTCACCCTCGAGGATTAAAGTGTGTGCATGCCGCTATGAATTAAGAAATATGTGTTCTTCTTATCCCATGCTGCTTTACTTTTTCCACAACATTTTCGTTGCAATTTATATATTCATTTGGGTTTGCATCTAGTAACTATCAAACAACAATCAAAATTAAATACAACAATATCCATTTAATTGAAACTTCCAAATATGAAGTATAATCAATTATCATATACACCTGAAATACTTCTAGAAACTTGGCAATTTGAGATAGTGAGAGCAAAACAACGTAGTAGAAAAAAAATCAAGTGAGTAAAATTATGATTTCTTAATAACCATAAAAAGTGCACATAGAAGTATACTATTTCTAGAATATGATATTTTAAAGAGAGTGTAAGTCCTTGTATAAACTATTAATGAATAGAGTATGCGATTAGTTTCTACTTGATTTCCCCAGCAGTAAGGCTTCTATTCACTTTCTTAAGGAAGCAGCTTATTATAAACTTAACTGAGCTATTAAACTCATTGAGATACTACTTGTGTATATATAAGAAACGTTACTTCTCAATTTGTTTCATCTGCAGCTTTTCTCCTCTGCATGATTAGTTGATTTTTTTTTTTTTCAGTTGATTGATCCATTAAACTGTGAGTTGCATTTGAATGATTATCCAATCAATAAAATTTGTAAAATGTTGAGTATACTCTTACAACTTGAGTTTGTTTTCCCATTTTAATCGTTTTCATTGTTGGTACTTCTCAACAGGACAAGACATCTTTTAGAACCGTTGTTATATGCCACTCAAACAATTCTTAACACAATTTTATAGCACTAGCCATGAGTTCAAATCATGGCTTATACAATTTGATCTCCAAGTATGGGCCTTTCTGCAAACGTGGTGGCTTATATTGCTTTTCAAGTTATTCTGCTCCAATTAGAAGGTCATCAATTTGAAATTTCTCAGCTTCAAATTGTCCAATATTTTTGTTAGGCCCATTATGTGCAAACATCTTATTGGTGCAGAACATTTTCTGCCTTTTATCAGTGCACATTTTCGACTAGATACTTTTAGTGGATCTATATGAAATTTGGTTTCTTATTTGATTGAAGAGTCAATTGATATCAAGAGTATGCTTGAATCAAAGAAAATACCAAGTAGAAATAATACCATACAAGGAATCTGACTTCTTTTACATTTTGCTTCCAGAGGTACTTTAAGCAGCAAGAACCATATGCATTAATTTTTCTCTCTTCCTTACATATTGTTGTCCTGTGAGCTCACATTCTATGATATACTCCATGATAGTATGGCTATTATATGGTTCAGGAATTTTCTAAAGCTTTGATTTTTTAGAACACAACACAAATGGATGTTGTTAATGTTTTGGTTCGTTATGGTGTAACTTTATTACATTTATTTGTGGACACTGCCTTGAAAAGGAAAAATGCCTCTCAAAATTAAAGAGTGAATGGACAATGGAATTTGTTTAGGGACATGTTTCTTTGTAATGACAATATAAATGATGCTATCTTACTAGCTCTGATTTTTTGTGATTTGGGCATAATGACAATACAAATGATGCTAATAAATTTTTTTTAAAAAAAGTCAAAAAGGCAAGAAATTAAGACAAGGAAACAATGTACAAGCACACAAATCGGCAATCCCGAGGGAGAACAGCAAGCAAGTTGTGAGCGAGAGGAGGTTTGAGTGAACAGTGTGCTCGCTGGACGAGCTGCAAGTGAAAGGAGAGTGGAGGTGAATGTCGAGCTAGGCGAGCGCGAGAGAGAAGGTTGGAGCAAGTTGTGAGGAGGTTGGGGGCAAGTACTAGTGAGGAAGGATGACAGAGGCTTTTGGCGAAATAGGGAGGAAGGAGAAAAGGAGAAAAGGAGAAAAAGTTGAAGGCTTCTGGCGAAGGGAGGAAGGAGACGATGGAGAAAAAAGTTGGCTTGGGAGTCGAGGCGATAGTTTATCTAAATTAGAAGTTGTAAAAGCCATAAAATCTAGCTTCCAAAACTTTGGTAAAAATTCTGCATTTGTCGGCTTTGGATTTATTTTACCAAAACAAAAATTTGCTCAAAAGCTTATTAAAAGCAGATTTTTAGTGGGGTCAAACGGGCCCACTGTTAATCACCAATAGCTAAATTTCTTTTCATTTTCTCTGACAAATTATTCTTTTTTTTTGTAAGTTTCATTAGTACTAATCCTAATTCCTAATTGATTAATCTGGTTGGGTTATTTGTTTTTTAGGTTAATTGAATTATCACTTATTCTAAAAGCTTAAGCATTAAGAAATGACTCAATTTATATATTACTCAAGATTAAGCTGCCAACTTTAGATTATTGATATAACAAATTAAAAAACAAGATTGAATAATTAATAAATTGGAGGTAAGCCAGGATCGTTATTTTTGACCTCTGGCTTTAATAATATGTGGAGATTAATTAGATTACCACTCACCCTAAAAGCTTAATAGGTTAGGAAGGGGCCCTGTTTATGTATTTATAATTCAATGTTTTCTAACAAAGTTAACTTTTGTTTTTCCAGCAATGAAAATGCTCTTTTATTCTGTTTTTCCTAGCACCCATCTACTAACATCTCTACTATAGCACATTTTATACGTGTTTCGTATCAATTCAATTTTTAGCCTACAATGGCTGAACTTTTAACACATTGGCTTTAGTTTTTGTTCCCTCTTGCTTCTATACTTGGGAGTAAATCTTCCGATATTCTTTTTGTAAGAAAGTTCTCTTCTTGTTCTCTCAGAGTATTTATTACATGTTAAAGAAATCAAAAAAATTATGTTTGACGCTTGTACACTGTTATCTTTTACAAGCTGGTAAAACAGTTGCAATAAAGAAGATTCGACTTGGAAAGTACAAGGAAGGTGTAAATGTCACTGCACTTAGGGAGATTAAATTGCTTAAAGAGATCAAGGATCCAAATATTGTTGAGTTAATTGATGCTTTCCCTCACAAGGGTAATTTGCATATTGTATTTGAGTTCATGGAGAGTGACTTGGAGGCCGTTACATGTAATCGAAATATTGTCCTGTCTCCTGCTGATATAAAATCTTATCTTCAAACGACACAAAGAACTTGCGTGCTGCCACAAAAAATTGTTGTTCACAGATAATTATCATTTCTGTTTCCTCCATTTTTAAAGAAAATTTAATTTGTTTTATTGCACCAGGGATATGAAATCCAATATTCTGTTAAGCTTGCAGACTTTGGTCTAGGACACACTTTTGGTAGTCCAGATCGCAAGCTTACTCACCGGGTTTATCTTTGATTTAATTTGCAGCCATAATTTATCAACAGTATTTTCAGAAGCTGTTCATATTTCTTATATGTAGGTAGACTTTTCTATGAAGTCTTGAGAAAAATGTATTAAAAATTGAAAGTGCACAGTTGATATAAGAAGTTTTTTTTTTCCATGTTTGTATACTCATAGATTAGGTGACGGCAACTTTGTTTCCTATTTTAAGCGCTAATAACAATATATCATTTTTAGTGTATGTGCTTTCAAGACCCAATATCACCTTTAATGACATGCAGAACATATTCTACATAGAGAAATATTTTCTTATAGTGTTGTTTGTCATGTAGACACTAGATAAGCAAAGTCCATGCCTAACAAAATTAGATTGGAGATTTACTCATGCATTTTAAGTTCTATAGGTGTTTTTTTAACATTGTAGATATAATGTGGCCTTAATATTTGAGAATCATGTGTGTTCAGCAAAGAGCTAAGTTTTTCCGCTTCATATGTGGTACCCGTGAAGACTTGGAACATCTTTAAGTCCTTTAATTTTCTTTTGTTATATCATTTCCCATCAAGTCTTTGACTACTACTCACATCCAGTTTCAAATGTACAAGCCTAGAAACCACCAAGCCTTTCATGATTCCAGATGGCTGTGTTTGCCTTTTTTACATGTCTATAAGACTGTCATGCCCTCATCTGGCGCAATCAGCACTATCGAAGACCCCACTAGCACTAATCACGTGTTCCTGCAAATTGTGAAGGAAATGTGTTAAACTAGGACAATGCCGTAGATTAGGAGTTGCTGACTTTTTGAATCCTATACTGGATCAGCAACGTTGACTCATATCTAGCTCGGACACAGGCCATCCGCAATGCATGACTGTTACCTGCTGAAAGGATGATGGCTGGAAAAGATTTCTTTTCATATTGATTTGCTAGATTTCTCTTAGAGCTTTGGATATGAATCTGTTGGGACTGGGAACGTGCACTACGGAACAGCAGTGTTCACTTACCACATCTTAAATCTTAATCTCGTTTCACTCTTCAAATTTCTAGATTGAAAACTCTTAACTTAATATGAGAAACAACATGTACTTAGTAGGTTTTTGCTCGCTGGTATAGAGCCCTGAGCTGTTATATGGAGCAAAGCAATAGGGTGCAGGGGTGGATGTGCAGGCTGCAGGCTGTTTATTCGCAGAACTACTCACGACCCTTTATGCAGGTTTGACTAGGTTCTTCAATAATAGTGCCCTATATCTAACTGGAAGATTGTATTGACATATCAAAGATTTTCTCAAGTGTTCATATATTTACTGGACAAGGCATATCAATCATATTCTAGGTCTGAAAGCACTCTTTCAGCAAGACTTTAATATGGGTACCTGATTAGTATTGGGAATTTTGTATATGTATTCCTCTAATTATCATTGCGGTGTTTAAACAGTTAGTCTGAAAAATCAAGTATTTGATGTTTATTATGGAGAGAGAAATATGTGAATCTGCGTATGCATATTATTTTTACAAATGCAAGTATTTATTTTGCAGGGTACAAGTGATATTGATCAATTAGGAAAGATTTTTGCAGCTTCTGGAACTCCAAAACCATCTCAATGGCCTGATATGGTTTGCCTTCCAGACTGTGTTGAACACCAATATGTTCCAGCACCTCCATTGCGGACACTCTTTCGAATGGCTAGTGATGATGCCCTAGACTTTGTTATCAAAGATGTCTACGTATGATCCAAATGCAAGAACAGCAGCACAACAGGCTCTCCAACGCAGGTGCCTATGGTGTAATTGTCGTAGCTAATTCCTGCTATTTTGTTTTCTCTAATATTTCTTACGTTGAAATTTGGTACTTCTCGTCAGTACATGCACCGACAAAGCCATCTTTGTTTCCAAGGCCACCATCAAATGGAGAATCCTAAAGTCACAAGTCTTCAGGCTTCACTTGACAAGATGGTCCCGTTGTCTCGTCTCCGCAAAGGAAGGTGAGGAGGGTGAGCGTCAATCACGATGAACCGGATGGAAATTTGTTCGATCTTGATAGGACTGGCGAGCATGTCAAAGAAGGAAGACATTCAAATAGTGTTGTTCCGAGTGGTGGTATGGCAATGTCAATAGACGTGGGAGCTTTGTTTGGTTCACGATCTCCGCCTAGACCAACTCTGAACTGGTAAACTAACTCCTATGCGCTTTATGTTATACACTATGGAGCATTCGTATAGAATATTCTTTTTTTTTTTTTTTTTTTTTTTTTTTCATTTTTGGCATTACTTTCCTGAGAGTTGAGCATCATTGTAGTGTTGACTGGCCATAAGAACTACACCTGGATCCTGAATTTGATTACGTATCACGAGAGTAAAGTGGTCTTTGGGACGAGACAAATTTTGAAAACAAATTTACTTGGAATGCAAGTCTGTCAAAGTTACCCTTAGGTCAGATTCTTGTTGCTATTTTGCTTAATGATGAGACTCATGGCCATATGCGGCTGTGCAATAGATGCAGCTGGGGCGTTGGGGAAATTGTAGACTTTGGCAATGGCATCATCAGGTAATAAAGACTGAAATGCAATGCCCCATATTGTACTTTTAATTTAGTTTTATTAAAGTAATTTTTTTATAAGTTTTTGGATTTTTTAAAAAGACATTTATAAAATTTATAAGTATTTTAAAATAAAGAATTTTTTTTTAAAAAGAAGATAATTCGTGCTGAAAATAGCGTTCACGTGGGCTCGAATGTGCGATGCACCTTTCGGTGTTCAAGTAGTGCAACCTGCTAGTAGGTGGATTTGCTAAAGAAAATGAGTTTGTATTAATTGAACTTGATATTCTATCATTGAGCTGAGACATCTAGCATCTTTTGGCAAATGAGTTTTCGGCCTGTTTCGTGGGGTAAGGCATAGGTTATAAGAAGTTACACTTGCTTCCCATTGAGATTTCAGAGCTTTTAGGAGTTGTCGTCTCTTCGAGCACCGTCGGCAGCAGCGAACAAGTTCGCCAGGAAGGGGACATTGCTAGTTGAGCTTCAACCTCCACTGAGGTTGGTGAAGCCTTACTTCTTTGCCTATACCGCCTAACTCAACACTAATCCAGATATTTTTTTTTAACTATTGTTCTTGTTGAGATTTATTGAGTTTTGATATTTGGTGGTGGCGGCGCCGTTGTCTGATTTAGTCACAATTTGTCGAAAAACATTGAAAGTTATTCAAAGCTCGCCATGAGTTGATGGGGATTGCCGATTTTTTGGCCAACATTCGATCTGGAAGGTTGGGATGTGATCGGAGGTCTCCGTTTACGGATGAACTGGAGACCTTGCTGGTGGTGTCGCGAGCCTCGGGTTCAGCGGCTAGCGAAGATTGGTATTGTATGTTGGACTAATTATTTTTATTAAAAAAAAAAAAAATAAAGAAATAAAGAAATAAGAAAAATAAAAATAATAAAAAAATAAAAAGGGGAATTTTATTTTTTTATAAAAAAGAGAAAAAGAGGAGAGAGAATTAGCATTGTTTACTAAAATAGCAAAAAAAAATAAAATAAAATAATAAAATAATAAAATCAAGTCTACGGTTAAAAGAATGAGAAATAAGTAAACACATATAAAAAAAATAAAAAATAATATAAGACAAAATCAAATAAAAATAATAAATAAACACATATAAAAATAATAAATAAAATATAAAACTAAATAAAAATAATAAATAAAATATAAAACTAAATAAAAATAATAATAAATTTTCTCCACCCATCTTCTATAAAAGAGAGGCTAGATACATGAAAGAAAAAAGAAAGAAGGAGAAGAAGGAAGAGAAGCACTATGCAAGATATCTCTGATCAGGTGAGCTTGTCTAGAATCTCTATATCCCTTAAATATGTCTGGGATCTCTATATCCCTTAAATATGTCTGGGATCTTTATATCCCTTAAATCTGTCTGGGATCTTTATATCCCTTCAAAATTTGTCTGGGATCTTTATTTCCCCTCAAAATTTGTCTAGGATCTCTATATCCCTTAAATCTGTTTGGGATCTCTATATCCCCTCAAAATCTGTCTAGGATCTCTATATCCCTTAAATCTATCTAGGATCTGTATATTCACTCAAAATCATGCTGAGATCCTTATATCCCTAAAAGCCTTGCTGGGATCTTTATATCCCTTAAAAATTATGTTGAGATCCTTATATCCTTAAAAGCCTTGCTGGGATTTTTATATCCCTAAAAAATATTATGAGGATTTTTATATCTCTAAAAAATATTGCAGGGATCGTTATATCCCCCCCTCGATACTGCTGTTGTTCTGAATTTTAAAGAGCCATGCAAGATTGCACGTAAGCGAGAAGAAGCCCAACGACAAACGTTCGCGTATGGAGCATCAACGTCGTAGCCCTTTACGAATGCCGATGCCACTACCGTAGGAACTTTGCATCCGACCGTCAGATTGCACTCAAATTATAACTGTATGATCTCCTTATGACCGCGAATCTACAGCCGAGAGGATCCGTCTATCCGATCACTGGATCGCTGGAATTGAGCGAAACACTGCCGGTGACCTTGTTTTCGCCTAAATCGTCAATTTGTCGCCAATTCTCCACCATACGGCTCCAAATACTGGCCATAGGTCCTTCTCGACCTAGAGTTGGTACTCCTAGAACCAATTGGCCGGCGGTGATGAACCCTAGTTTTGTCCGCTGCTGCCGTCGTCGAGAGAGAGAGGAGAAAGAACAAATGGACCAGATTTGTTCAATCAAATCAACAGTCCGGATTTAAAGAGAATTGACGATCCAAATTCTTTCAAGCTCCATGTGACGGATGAAATCAATCTGATCAAATTAATTAAATCCAACGACTGAGATTCGTCCTCTTAAAATCGGTGGTTCAGATCGAATTCAAATGGACGATCTAAATCACTTCATGCAAAATCAAACGATCGAGATCAATCCAGTTTAAATCAATTGAATCCAACGACTGAGATTTGCCCTTTTGAATCGACGGTCCAGATTTAATTCAAATCGATGGTCGAGATCACTTTATGCAAAATCAGATAGTTGAGATTAATCCAGTTTAAATAAATTGAATCCAATGGCTGAGATTCACCCTTTCGAACCAACGGTCCAGATTTAATTCAAATCGATGGTCGAGATCACTTCAATCAAAAATCGAACGGTTGAAATCAATCCAGTTTAAATAAATTGAATCCAACCGTCTTGATCAATTCAAATTAAATCAACGACCTAGATCTGAATTCAAATCAACAGTCCAAATTACTTCGAGTTGCATTGAATGGCTGAGATGTCTCTGATATCATCCAATGATCCAGATCCATTAAAATTAAATCGACGTTCAGATCTGAATATAAAACAAATGAACGATGGAGAATGATCAGAGCATATCTAGGTTAATCGGTTGACTTTTGACATGATCAAGGTGTCGATCCCTATCAAATCAAACTCGATCTTTCCAAATATGATATCAGATCTTCGATCTGAGAGTCGGATTGATACAAATCTGCAAATTTAAATGAATGGTTGTGATGAATCAGATCTAAATCTAAATCAACGGTTAAAATTGATCTGAGCATATCTTGGTCAATCAGTTGACTTTTGACATGATCAAGGAGTTGATTCCTGTCAAATCAAACATGAGCTTTCCAAATATGATCTTGGATCTTTTGATCCGAGACTTGAATTGAAGCAGATCTGCCAAGCTAAATGTACAGTCATGATGAGTTTGATCTAAATATGAAATCAACGGCTTAAATTGATTTGAGCATATCTAAGTCAATCGAATGACGTTTGACATGATCAAGGTGTCGATCCCTACTATATCAAACCTGATCTTTTCGAATATGATATCAGATTTTTGATCCGAATGTTGGGTTGAGGCAGATCTATGAATTTAAATCCATAGACATGAGAAAATCAAATATTTGATGGCTAAGAATAATCTGAGCCAATTGAAATATCCAATAAGCCATCGAGGCTGGATATATTTACCCAGCAAGCCGTTGAGGCTTGGTATCTTTCAAATTGAATATCCAACAAGCTGTCATGGCCGAATATCTTTACCCAGTAAGTCGTTGAGGCCGGGTATTTTTTTGAATATCCAACAAGTCGTCAAGACCGGATATTTTTACCCAACAAGCCATTGAGGCCATGTCTTTTCTCATGTTAAATAACCAACAAACCGTCAAGGCCGGATATCTTTATCCAATAAGCCATTGAGGCTGGGTATTTTTCTCAAGTTGAGTATCCAACAAGCCGTCAAGGCTGGATATCTTTACCCAACAAGCCATTGAGGCCAAGTATTTTTCTCAAATTGAATATCCAATAAGCCGTCAAGGCCGGATAGTTTTACCCAACAAGCCGTCAAGGCCGGATAGCTTTACCCAACAAGCCGTTGATGCCGGGTATCTTTCAAATTGAATATCCAACAAACCATCATGGCCGGGCATTTCTCAAATTGGACATTCGATGAATCATTCAGATCATATCCCTTTTAAATCCAAAGTATCTAATAAGCCTTTGCAAGGCCGAGTATTTGGCAGATACAAATCATCCAAGTTGACGAAGACTTTTTCTCTTTTATTATTTTTCTTTCTGAAATCATCATGTATTTATATTTTAATATTTAATGAATCATATTGCTCAGTTATTTTTTTATTATTATTTTATTTTATAACATAGGTCTCTCAATCAAAGGTACCCTGATTTTCATGGGTAATTAACAATGAATGCTTGCGTTCATTGGAAGCCATATCTCATTTAAATAAAAAAAATCTTATTTTTATAAGGTGAATTTGAAAAGGTCAAAACATATTAATCACGACAAAAAATGACTCAACAAACTCTACATGCTCGGTGGGACCTAGCTTCTCCTTTCATCTTTGAGATCTATGTTATGGGATTATATCATTCTTTTATACTCATGTTTCTCTTTTTTTGTGCAGCAATGGCAAAGAAATTGAACATCTTCGTTGAGGACGCATCAATCATCATGCACGGCATACGATTTGGCTCTATCTCAGAAGAGGACGTCGAGTTCATCTACCTGCCATTTACAGACTCTGAGAATGTCAAAAGGTCGGTCCTGACAACTAAAACCAAGATACCATTAAAGAAGGAGACCCCTATGACACTGAAGTACAAACAACCCTCACTCATTATCAATGGGGGCAAATTTGACTCTACTGCTTTTCTGTGCCCTAAAAAGTGAAAAAGCAAGAAAGACACAGAGTGCGAAAGGAAAGGGCAAGGCTTATGAGGCAAGGGTATGGGACACCTATGAAGAAAATTTTGTTGGTTCATTAAGTTGAAACATTGCCAACAAATAAATTTGCACCACTTTTATCTGTTCAAAGAAATTCCAACATGATAGAGGGGATACAGTTGCTAAATGGTATACAAGAAAAATCATATAAGAAGCCATGGATGCGTGTTCACCAAAAATCGCTATCCCATGAAATTTATGATGTCTATAAGAAGGCTCGAACTGCCTTGGAGCTTCAATCTAAGGTGAAAAGGATGAAACAGATGAAGAAAGTGAAGAAATATGAAGTACACATAGTGCGCATAGTGGAGCATGTAAGAGAAGAGAACTCTGATTCTGAAAATGAAACGCTCCAAAATATAACAAAGAAAGATCAAGGGTAAGAAATTGGCTTCTGTGGTTATTCAAGAACCCATTGAGCGGTATTAAATAGGAGCTCCTTCATGACAAGAAATTTCAAAAGATGAAGAGGAAGAGGAGCCGGTCATGATCACTAACCCGATTGCTCATGGAGACTCTAGAGATGAAGTCATTTCTGACCTAAGAAAATAGTTGAAGAAAAGAGTTAAAGACATGAATATCCTTATGGCTAAACATGAAGAATTGAGCAATGTCCTGGCAAGGACACAAGTAATGCTATTAAGGCAAGAAAGCAGCCACAACAGCATGCTAGCATCCCAACGACATCCATGGTACTAACTCAATCAGATAACGACACTATTACCCGAACAAGAAAAGAAATATAGGAGCTAGTGATTGATCAACTCAAGCAAATGGAAACTAATAAAATTGTTCGGGGAAGAAGGCGGGGAAGGCCTTATCCCCAGAGTACGATATCGTACCTTACCGAAAGGGGTACATAGTTTCAAACTTTAAAATGTTTAATGGAGTTGAGAATCCTGATTAGCACTTGGCCCACTTTATTGCTACTTGTGGAAACACAAGAAGTAATGACGCTCTGCTACTACGACAGTTCCCACAGAGCTTTTCAGGCGTTGCCTTTGAATGGTATTATTCTCTAGATGATGGGGTCATTAACACTTGGACCGATATGGAAGATGCTTTTTGTATGAAATTTGCCTCAGTTAGTGACAAAATCACGATTGCCAACTTGGTATGAGTGAAGTGTTGGGAAACCCCGGGGATATTTTATAATTTTTTAGTGACAGACATCACACATTACATTGCGTAGCAGAAGAATATCCCTGAAACAGGCCAGTCCCAAAAACCCAGTGAAGATCGTCAAGCGAGGGGATCGACACGATGTGATAGAAAGTACCTTGAGAGCAAGATGAGAAGCCGATGTCAAGGTAGGTGCCCAAGTGTTCGCCCTCTGCAGTCTCACACACACAGATTCCTTGAGCCCTCTTCTTCCACGCTTGGTGCTAGCCTCGGGAAGAAGATCCAAGCCTTAGGTCACCTTTCTTCAAAGCTTGCACCACCTTCAAGGGAAGATGCACCAAGAGGAAGAAGGAGAGGAGATGAAGAAGATGCCGCCAAGCCTTCCTTTTACTTGCGCCAAGAGGAGGAAGAAAAGAGGAAGCTTGCGGCTATGGAAGAGAAGGGTTGTGCCACCCTTGTGCTCTCGCCCCTCTTGTGCTCGACGCCTCCAAGGATTAGTACTAGAGAGAGGGGTGGCAAGGGGTCTTATTTATAGGGCTAGAGGCGGTTTGGGCAATGTCTAGGATGATGACAAGTGGGCGGCTAGGATGAGAGAGTTTGATGTAAGGAAAGTCTCCAAGACTTTTCCAAAAACTTCATTCAACCTATCCATAAATGCCTACGAGCCATATCAGCCCAAGACATGCCTTAGAGGCATGTTTTCCATCAAAGGATGAAGGGGCTAGGCGCCCTTTACTTCCAAATGAAGCAAAGGCGCCTCCCTCACCCCATTATGCCCTTAGGCGCCAATGGGGTGAGGATTCTCCCCATTATACCCTTTAACCCTCTAATCTCTTCATGACAACTTATTAGTGAGCCCAACTTAGCAATGGGCCTAGCCCAAAGTCCATCATGCATGTTAACCAAGCTATTAGATCCAATCCAACTTAACCCAAGGTCAAATGAGGCTAACCATGGTTAATTTGGTTAATATGCGAAAAATGGAAGTTGGCTCATTTCTTCCATCTCATCAGGCCCATTGGTGCTGATGAAATCTCTAAAATAGATCCGAGTTATCCAATAACTCGATCAAAAGGCTTCCTGGTCAATACGAGAACTCAAGTATCTTGGTGTGTGACCCTGTAGGTCCCTTTGACGTTGGCAGTGCTGACCAAAGGTCACCACAAAGCAGTGAGTGGCACCTAGCAGTGCATCGCTGCTACCGAAGTCATCAAAATGGATATCAACATCGACATCCCCATCATTGCGACTAGGTATAGATACATTATAGTCCCTTTGCCGAACTGATATCCGATTGGACAAGTGTGTCATCACTTGCTTTGATCCAATCACATGGCTATGACTAAATCAGGTCTTCACCTGGGTATGGCCATACACTTTCAGTCATAGACCATAGAGGAGCTCCATGGATATCATGATTCCCTTAGGAAGAGGCAAATCCTTTATTTGTACATTGATCTTCATATATGGGTCGCGACATACTCAATGACAACCGTTATAACCTCCCAATTACGGCAAGGTGTTAGGTTGCATCAAAACATATCCCTAACCATATAGAAGAGTCAATGTCCTCAAGTCTAAGGATCAATGCATCTCCTATCACTTGTGAGGATAACTTATGACACCAAGTCATAGCCTCACAGCGGGTTTGTCCAGTATATCAACCACTGATATACCCATATGTCTGCGTTAGCACCTCGTGCCTAACCAGCCCATATACCAGTCTCACAAGTTCCAGAGCTGTCCCATATCCACTCAGGTACATTGACTAGGGACAATTATTTGAGCACAAATCCAATCTGTCTCTAGGGACATTATCATGTAAGTACATATCGCAGATGTAAACAAGCATAGATAATGACAATGCCAGAATGATATATAAATATCAGAGTTAAGTAGTACAAAGATGGACCAAAACTAGGTCCTAGGGCATATACATCAACATGAAGAGGAAGAGGGATGAAACAATTCTCAATTATATCACAAGATGGAGGAACTTAAGTATTAAGTGTAAACAATCTCTGGAGCAAGCTCAAGCTGTGGGGTTATTAATCGGTAACATAGATAATTGGATGGCCCCTTTTCTTTGCACAAACAATATCTCCACATTCTAGGAGTTGATCACTCAAGTTGCCAAATTAGAGCGGATGAACCCTTAGGTTATCCCAAGCACAAAAAATCCAAGATTCAAAAGGGAGGAACCCAAAAGAAATGATCATAGAGTTGCATATACCAATGTTGCTAACAGGGGCAACAAGATGGAGGTCCACAATGCTAACACTCCTCAAAGAGACAGGGTACCAACTTTCGGTGAGAGTAGTCAAGGCAAGAAAATGACCCTTTGATGTCTCATATTTTTATATTTTTTTGACCTATATTTACTAGTGAATTGAGACCTACTATCACGTTTTTACATCTCATTCTAGCTTATTTCATTGACTTTCTTTAGAAGCTTCACTACTTGTCATGTTTGATGAATATAGGATATTCCACTCACTTTTTGAGCTATTTGGAAGTATATTTACATCTTCGAGTGAATTAAGAACCTTAACAAGAAGTTTGGCTTCAAACAGGATCAATTTCTAGAATTACGAACGAGGCCATAATCTACATTATGACCGTAATTCCCAATTTGACTTCCCAATGAATCCGTTTTTATGCAAGCATGGAGTTATGCCCTTAACTTCCTCAATAGCAGCTTTTCGGAAGACAAAATCCTTGATAAGAGACATTACGGGTATAGCCATAATTTTAGCTTGATCGTAATCTCCTAATCAGCAATCTTTGACATCATACTATGGCCGGAACTCAAGTCAAGACAAACATCAACTCACCTGCAAAATTTCAAATGAAACAGAGTTCAACACTGAAATTATGGGCATGGTCATAATCATCATTATGCCTATAATCTCGCCATGCACATTAAAGACCAACATTCAATTGGCCATAACTTCATCGTTATAACTCCAAATTGAGCGTTCTTGGTGTCATAATGATGAGTATTTAATGGGCCTTAATTGTATAAGCGTTTCAGGCATTAAAGAGCATCAATGAAGGCATTACAGGTAGGGCCGTAACCTTGATTACGCTTGTAATCTCTCTGCGGCCAAATTTAAAACAGCCATAACTCCCTCATTATAAGTCCGTTTTGGATGTTTTTTTGTGTCAAAACATAGATAATTAAAAGGGCTATTAATGTAGCTGATCAAATGAGGCATTAGACTCTATATAATGAGTGAAAAAACTGTTACAAAGGGTGACAAGTCTTAGAAAGGGGTGGTGATTCTGGTCGAAAGCTAGGGAGAAGAAGATCCTGTTGCGTCCATTCCAGAAGGCTTGGAGAAAGCGGATTGCTGCTCTTCTTTGAAGAGTTTGCTTTTTTGTATCTTCAAATATTTTCTTTCTTTCTTTCTTCTTCTAGAGTTTTATGTCGTAATGATGCTATGATAGCGTAATTTCTTTATCGGAACTAGGGTGTAGTTTCGTTCTTTGTATCTTCTGTTTGAACTTGTTATCTCATAGAAAATGCAAATTTTATTTTGTGTTTATTCGATATGTGCTGTTTCATTGCTAGTATTACCTTAATCACGTAATTACTTTTCTCGGGGGCCACAGGAGGGACCAAAAAGTGAATTGTGATGCTAGATCGAACATGCTCTGAGCTGTCAAGAATTAGGGCAGGATTTGTGCGGGAAACCTTATAATATCTCCGAATCCATTGGATTAATCTAGATCCTGTTAGCCACAAAAGTAGGACGCCCATCTAGATTGATACCGGATTACGCCGTCGAAAGAGGGTAATCTGTACCTTTTGATATTTCCTTGAATACTTTTAAAATTGCATTGTTATAATTTTAACTTGTTTGAATTTTAGATCCGCCAACGAGACGAACCCGATGTTCTGATATCTGTAACCCCTGTTTTCTACCCAAAACTTTCTCTTGCTAAATTTGGTTTGCATTGAGTTTTATTTGCTCTACTTTTCGTAATTCCAAACCACTTCACCTGATTGTTTAGCTATCGATTCGTAATCACTTGGTACTTGAACACTATCGCTGTGGGATCGACACTTAAAGTACTACCACGACAAAACCATTACGCTTGCCGTTAGTAGTGCGATAGTACGGCACACACCAAGTTTTGGCACTGTTGCCGGGATATACAACCATATCAAAGTGATTTAACAATTGGTAGACTAGACGTATTGCTCTTTGTTATTACTTTTGTTTTCGTTTCTTTGTATCTTTGTTTTTGTAATTTAGTTTTTCTCTTAAATTTTGTTTATTGCGCTTAACTATTATATGCATAGATGTTTACGATTAGGTGGATTAGAAGATCTATATGAACTTGATCAAGAAATTGAAAGGACATTCTATTGCAGAAGACAATTAAAGAAATTAAGTGCTAGAGAAATATCAAGGAAAACTAAACCTATTCCTATTGATCTGACGATGGAAAACAATAACAGAACTCTGAAAGATTTTGCTGCTCCAAATGCGTAGGGTCTTCACTCAAGTATTTCTCGACCTCTAGTGGAGGCTAATAATTTTGAGATAAAGCCCTCTCTCTTATCGATGTTTCAGCAGAACCAATTTGGAGGCCTACCTTCTGAAGACCCAAACATGCACCTGTCAATATTCTTGTGCGACACGATGAAGATGAATGGAGTTTCTTGCGATGCGCTACATTTGAGACTCTTCCCATTCTCTCTCCGGGATAGAGCTCGGAACTGGCTATATTCGCTATAACCGGAATCGCTAACAACCTAGGAACAACTTTGCTAGGCGTTTCTCTCGAAATACTTTCCCCCAAGCAAAACTGTTTAACTGCGAAACCAAATCACCAGTTTCACCCAAAAAGAAGGAGAATCTCTGTACGAAGCATGAGAGCGAATCAAGGAGCTTCAAAGCTTATACTGATATCACGGCTTTGAAAGATGGGTAATTGTTCATACCTTTTAACATGGGCTTAATTATAATACGTGTCTTACTGTAGATGCGGCTGCTGGTGGAGCAATCATGAATAAGAATATTGACGAAGCGATGAATCTGCTAGAAGACATGACACTAAATCACAACCAATGGGCTGGAGAACGAGGTACATCATCTAGGGCCGTTGCGCCAAGTAAGTATAAATTAGATGCCTTAAGTTCTTTAGCTGCCAAGGTTGATTTTATCTCGTAAATTGGATTCAATGAATGTTAGTTCTGTTGATTCAAGTTATAATCCCTCTGTATGTGAGATATGTGGTGTTTTTGGCCACAGCCATGCTAATTGCTAGTTAGGTGTTTCCCAACCCTCTGAACCCTAACAAGAATATGTCAATGTTGTAGGGAACCAAAATCCTAGCTGACAGAATGATCCCTACTCAAATACATACAATCCTGGTTGGAGAAACCATCCTAACTTCTCTTATAGGAACAACCCCAACCCTATTCCACAATCAAACTACAGACCACCACCTGGTTTTCAACCTCGACCATATGCACCACAACCTCAGAAGACCTCGCTTGAAACCATCATGGAAGATTTCATCTCCTCCAAAACCAAAACCAACGAAAGTGTTAATGATATGATGCGTCATATGTCATCTAGATTGGATTCCATCGAAGCCTACAATAAACAAGTAGATATATAAATGGCAAACCTAGCCACCAGTCTGGCATGACCCTCAGGTAGGTTACCTTCTTAACCCGAACAGAACCCATGAGAGAATTGCAGTGCAATTACTACTCGTAGTGGTAAGCAACTAGAGGAATCGAGAGTACCTGACCCTTACCTGAGTTTTGACGCATCTACCATTGATAAACCCGAACCCGAGAAACCGAGTGAGGAGAAAGATGATGATGTGAGTGAACCAGCTTATGTTCCACCACTGCCATGCAAGCCACCAATTCCATTCCCTCAAAGACTAAGGCAAAGCTGGATAAACAATTCAAAAAGTTTTTAGAGATTTTGAAGAAATTGTATATTAACATCCCCTTTACTGAAGCTTTAACGCAGATGCCCACGTATGCAAAATTTTTAAAGAACATTCTTTCAAATCGAAGGAAGTTGGAGCAACCAGGCATAGTAGCGCTTACTGAAGAGTGCAGTGCCATCATTCAAAACAAGCTTCTAGAGAAATGAAAAGATCTGGGCAGCTTTTCGATATCATGCAAAATAGGGGATTGGTCTTTTGATCACTCACTATGTAATTTAGGCACTATTGTCAGTTTAATGCCTTTCTCTATCTACAGGAAACTGGACATTGGCGATGTGAAGGCAACACCAATTTCTTTGTAACTTACTACCGCTCAGTGCGCAAGTCGATAGGAATCCTAGAAGACGTCCCGATCAACGTCGGAGATTTCTTCATTCCAATCGACTTTGTCGTGCTTGAGATGGAGGACACAAAACTATAAATAATTATGGGAAGACCATTTCTTGCAACTGCTGGAGCAGTCATTGACGTGAAAAATGGAAAACTAGCCTGAAACATTGTTGAATGTATTTTTGTCTTACAAAAATAATAATAAATTTATTATTTGATCATGGACGACTACCATAATAAGTTGGACGGAGCCAATTCAAATGTCAATTTTGGCCAAAAGCTTGATTTTGACTGATTAAAAATAAGTCGAGAGTGAAATTTGAAACAAATTTGATTTTGGTTGCTAAATTAATTTTAACCAAGATACATGCAATTGGTTAAAATCTTTCTTCTCTCCAATCGAAAAATCTAATTTGTGACGTGTTCCCAAGACGTGGTTGAGAAGAATAGTAAAATAGATGCGCCAAAATTAGAGAGGAAAAATTTGGAGAGAAGGAAATAAAAGAAAAAAAAGAAAGAGGAGTTTACACAAGAGATGTGGCAGCTAAATGTGGCAAAGAAAATAAATGAGAAACCTTCAACGTGTGAGCCTTTGAGGGGGACAAAAAAAATATATTTTGTGAAGGTAGCGTGAAGAGAAAATAGCAAATAGAATGATATAAAAAGGGGTGCCTCTCTTAAGAAGATATATACGAGAAACTTTTACAATGTCCAGACGCTGACGACACGAAGAACACTACAAGGTTCAGATGCTGACGAAGAACTCCACAAGGCCTAGACACTAACGCTAAAAAATCCTATGAGAAGACTTTGTTCACTACAGGTGTATGTTTCTATCATTTTTTTTTCCCTTGGTCTATCTTGATGGAGAGATAACTCCAAAATAAATACACTCTGATGGAGAAGGCAACTTCGAAATAAACTTGATGGAGAGACAACTCCAAAATAAACACACCCTGATGGAGAATGCAACTTTGAAATAAACTTGATGGAGAGACAACTCCGAAATAAACACATCCTGATGGAGACGATAACTTCGAAATAAACAATATCTTGATGGAGATATAACTCTGAAATAAACATCTATTTTTATGGAGAGTAAACTCCGAAATAAATCATGTGAAAAAAAATAGTGAATAAGACGCTAACCCACGACAAAAAGCTCACATGGTTCTGTAATCCATGGGAATTAAAAATTAAAGAGAGAATCTTCTCTTTATGATCTCTTTTACGGTTGAGAGAATGATCCGTAAAAAAATCTCCACAAATTGTGATTTTGACCACGATTTGGAAATTTTGACTCAGCAAAAATCACGAACTGTTTGTCGTCACGCTTCGTAGGACTCCGCCGAATTTCACCACACTCCCTCTCGTCAAGCACTACATCCAACCATCTGATCAGGTTGAAATTTTTTCCATGCCTTCTCTTTTATTATGCACACTGGCAGGCAAGAGGATCCGGCCATCTGACGACCGGATCGCTAGAATCAACAAATTTCTGGCGCTTGCTTGCGTTTCTCTTCCAGCCGCAAACACTTCGGATTTCTTTGACGAACACATCATCTAGCCGTCAGATCATGTCGAAACTTTGTCCACGACCTCTTCTCTAGCGTGCGCACCAATAGACGAGAGGATCCATCCATCAGGTCACTGGAATCGAAAGCTTCTCTAGCGACCGTGTATTCGTCTCTGTTCTGAATAAAATGCACTCGTGTGGCGTCGAATCACCACCAAACGACGCTGAACGCTGGCCATTGCCCTGGTGAGATGCGGAGAGACTCTGGCCAGAGCCTCCAAGTGTCCGGCGGGCGGACGGCGAGCGACAGACGATGGATGTCGGACGGCGGAGGTGGATGACTATGCCTTCAGGTGTAATCAGATTTTTAATCTGATCCAATGGCCCAATTTCATTAGGAAGATGATCCGATGGTTCGGATGAAATTTAAAGTTAAACGGGCCAGATTTTATCGCTTAAGATCGATGCCCAAGATTAAACGCAAATTTAATGGTTCGGATTTAATCATTTATGATCAATGGCTAGGATTAAATTTAAATCCAATGGCTCAGATTTAATCATTTAGGATTAAATGGTTTGGATTAAAATTTAGACATGATGGAATCAAAGGTTCCAAATTAAACCAATCTAAAAAATATGTTCATCCAAACTCAAATACAATCAACGGCTAAAATCGATTTACTCAGATCTTAGCCAATTGGGAGGCTTCCAAGATAATCTAAGTGGCGACTCCAATCAAATTTTGTCAGATCTTTTCAGATTCGCCTTAGTATTTTCAATCAGAGATCTGGATCTACGCAGACCCGTGAATCGAACTTTTAAATGGCTAAAATTAATTCACTAGAATCTTAGGCAATCAGATTGTTTTTGGAGTGATCCAAAGTTTGATCCTTACTCATCTAAGTCAGATCTTTCTAAATCCGCCCTTAGATTTTCTATCAGAGATATGGATCAAAACAAATCTACAAATCAATCCTTCAACGGCTGTAATTAATTCTCCTAAATCTCGGCCGATCAGGTGACATCCATAGTGATCCAAATGTTTATCCTTACAAATTTGGATTAGATCTTTTCAGATCCGAACTCCAATTTTCGATCAGAAGCCTAGATCTAAACAGATTTGTACAACATTCAATCAAACTTTGAATGTTTAGTCTAATGGCTCATTCACCCAACTCGTCCAGTTAATTCAAACATAGTCATGGACAATGAATACTCGACGTGTGTTGTCGATGACGTTCTTTGGGAGGTACGTACGTTGATACTTTGTATCGGGGCGTAGTCCTCAATGTTGTTACAATACAACTCAGATTTTTGCTCTATGGCCTATGCCAAAAGAAATGAGTATTGAACAAGTTTTGATATCGACAAGCCCTCGAAAGGCCGGGTATCTTCCCAAAATAAATGTCCAACATGCCGCAAGGCCGGATATTTTTTTCAAATCAAATATCCAACACGCCGTAAGACCAGATATTTTTCAAATCAATATCCAAAATGCCACAAGGCCGGATATTTTCAAATCAAATATTCAACACGACGCAAGACCGGATATTTTCTCAAATTAAATATCCAACATGCCGTAAGGCCGGATATTTTCCAAATTCAAATTAGCCAACAAGCCGCGAGGTAGGGTAATTTTTCTAAAATTAAATATCCAACACGTCGTAAGGCTGGATATTTTCAAATATCCAACATGCCACAAGGCCGGATATTATCCAAATCAAATATCCAACACGCCTTGAGGCCGTGTAATTTCTCAAATCAAATATTCAACATGCTGCAAAGCCGGATATCTTTACCCAATAAGCCATTGAGGCCGTGTAATTTCTCAAATCGAATATCCAACAAGCTGCAAGGCCAGATATCTTTACCCAACAAGCCGTTGAGGCCAGGTAATTTCTCAAATCGAATATCCAACACGCCGCAAGGCCGGATATCTTTACCCAACAAGCCGTTGAGGCCAGGTATTTTTCAAATTGAACATTCGACGAATCATTGAGACTGGATCCCTTCTAGATCCAAAATATCTAATAAGTCATTGCAAGGCCAGGTATTTGGCAAGATCCAAATCATCCAAGTTGACAAAGACTTCTCTTTTGTCATTTTTTCTTTCTGAGCTCATCATATATTTTTGTTTTAATATTTAATGAATCATTATGTTTAGTCATTTTATTTATCATAACATAGATCTCTCAATCAAAGGTGCCTTGATTTCAGGGGTAATTAACAATGAGTTTTTGCACTTATTGGAAACCAGAACCTATTAAACAAAAAACCTTATTAATTTAAGGTGAATTTGAAAAGGTTAAAACATATTTTCAATTGACCAAAAATGACCCAAGAAACATCGGTGAGGAGGCTATTGAATTTGATTTAGCACGAAGTCTGAAACACCCTTCTATCGCAGGTTCATGTTACAGCCTGGTTGTTATTGATGAAGCAGTTAAAGATGACAATCCCATAACCATTGGGATGCTCGATGACCCGCTAGAGGTTTGTCTTTTGGAGAGTCCAACTACTAAAGAAAATAAAGAAGCCCAAGCTTACCAGAAGATAATGAACTCAGTTGAAACGTTACACCCCCAAAAGACGAGATTCGAACATCTCGACTAGACGACGTCACAGGTAAGTGAGGTAAGAAAGATTGAGTTGAAATCGCTTCCTCAAAATTTGAAGTATGAATTTCTTGATAATGATTCGACCTTGCCTATGATAGTTAATGCGAATTTGACTGAAATTCAGATAGAGCAATTACTTGTTGAAATTAAACTTTATAAAAGGGTCATAAGATATTCCTAGATGATATCAAAGGAATTGACCCATCTGTCTGTATGCATATGATTCTCTTGGAATAGGAAAGCAAACACTCCGTCGAGTTTCAACATCGACTGAATCCAAGTATGAAGGAGGTTGTAAAGAAAGAGATCCTAAAACTTCTAGACGTGGGAGTCATCTACCCGATATTGGACAGCCGATGGGTGAGCCGTATTCATGTTGTACCAAAGAAGGGCAGGGTAACTGCTGTCAAGAACAAGCAGAACGAGCTAGTTCTGATCCGCACTGTAAGCGGATGGCAAATGTGTATTGACTACCGGAAGCTCAACAAAGCGACGCGAAAGGACCATTTCACTCTACCCTTTATTGATCAAATGCTTGAGTGTATTGCCCATAATGCTTACTTCTGCTTTCTTGATAGATTTTCTGGTTTTCTACAAATCTTGATCCACCTAGAGGATCAAGAAAAGACGACTTTTACTTGTCCATACGAAACATTTGCATACAGAAGAATGCCATTCAAATTATGCAACACTCCAACTACATTCCTGCGATGCATGATGACAATCTTCTTTGACTATAACGAAGATTTCATGGACATCTTTATGGATGATTTTTCGGTATATGGTCGATCTTTTGAATCTTGTTTGGCTAATTTGTCCAAAGTTTTGCAGCGATGTGAGAAAGTGAACCTTGGGCTTCCATCAGTAGTGATACTTCATATTCTTCCGGCTTTGCCCATGCCAGCAGCATCAGCAACCCGATTCTTAGCTATGTCCACCATTTTCTGGCCCACACCATCTTTGGATGGGGCGAGAGCGATGGGATGGTTCGCTAGGGCGAGGTACCTTATCTTTGGGTCATGCTTCATTCATTTCAACTGAACACTGCCTACTTTATAGTCAAGCAAATGTTGAAAGTATCTCGAGCCAGTAAAGGGCAGATTGGTCACATCTATTGCACTTGCTATCAGCGTTGACCTTAGTGGTATGGAGATAGCTATGGGTAGCTCACGCCTGGACTTAGACTCCTGTATCTCTATGCGGCTGATCATCAAGCGTGGGGACTCTTATTTCCTATTCTTCAAAGACGAGACCCCGCCGATGCCTTTGCCATGCCAGGACCACACCACCGTCAGAAACAGAAGCAACTAGAAGATACGCCCCTCACTACTTCCTCAACTCCAGCAACCAAGCATGCACCGCCACTAAGTTTTATACCGCCACCATCCTCGGCTGGATTTTTCGCTTTCACTGGTCAGTATTCCTCCTCTTCCTCCAATACCGAATCCCTTATGAAAAAAATGTTCGATGAGCAACAACGTCAAGGGGAATGTATGCAATAAATCTTTTCACACTTGGAGGAGGGACAACATGTGCTTCAGCAACAACCAGCTCAACATACTGAGATGCTCCAACAGATCATCAATGAGCAAGACCGCCAGGGGAAGTTTATGACTTCCCTCTGGCACTCTTTTAGTGACCTAAAGTTGACACTGATACCTGATGAGGAGGATGAGCCTGAGATCCATGGAGATAGTGACGATGATGAGGATGACCCTGAGGAGGAGGGCATTGAGATTAGCTTTGATATCGACGAGGAGGACTGATTTTGTGAGTGTCTACACCCATATCTCCAAATTTTGAGTTCTTTCATTTCTATGCATAGGGATTATGCATATTCTAAGTCTAGGAGATAGAGGGTTCACTTTTATGCACTTGGTTTTGTAGTACTTGGTTATGATAGTTAACTACAACACTTTATTTTTGTTATATAGTACTTGTGTTGTGTTTAGTGTGTTTTGTTTTGTTATTTTGATGCTTGATACACCCTTAATTTTGGTAATTAGATTACACTCTGCGATTATTTTCACATGTTAACGGGTGATATTGTTTTGATTTTTTTGGAAATCATGATAGCTTCATGTTTTATATTGAATCCATGAGATATTATTATGTTCTGATTCTTAGTTCAAGGATAGGAATTTCATTTTATTATCTTATTTGATGGAAAAAGGTAGTGGGGCGATAGATCCAATTTTTCATTAGGGTTTTTTCCTTTCAAGGGGTGCTTAAGATCTCTCTGTGGAAATACATAACTCTATCAGAAGAAATGAGTTGAAGTCAAAATAAAATTGAGAGAATAAAAATAACACGAATAAGGGTGCATTGGTGTTTTTCCAACTCTTATCTTGGTTGAATCAGGTTTGAAAAGTGTACATGCTCCAAACAGATAATTATTGTAGCTCATGAAGGTAAACCTCATCTGATTTTGTGTTTTTATCTTCACACCTTTATTCCTAACGATAGATGATTACCTTAAATACCCTAATTTGCTGAGGTTTGTTTATAATGATATTTCCCTAGGACACAATATCTTACAAGCTTGACTTGATTTTAATTTTTCCACTCTTTATCTTTATATGCTTGAGGACAAGAAATGATCTAAGTCTGGGAGAATTTGATGTCTCGTATTTTTATAGTCTTTTTGACCTATATGTACTAGTGAATCGAGACCTACTATAACATTTTTACATCTCTTTCCGGCTTGTTTTATTGACTTTTTTCAGAAGCTTCACTACTTGTCATGTTTGATGAATACATGATATTTCACTTGCTTTTTGAGCTATTTGGAAGTATATTTACATCTCTGAGTGAATCAAGAATCTTAATAAAAAGTTTGGCTTCAAACGGGATCAATTTCCAAATTTACGGTCGAGGCCATAATCTACATTATGATCGTAATTCCCAGTTGACTTCCCAATGAATCCATTTTTATGCAAGCATGGAGTTATGCCTTTAACTTCCTCAATGGCAGCTTTTCAGAAGACAAAATCCTTGACAAGAGATATTATAGGTATGACCATAATTTTAGCTTGACCGTATGACACATCCCGCAAGTGCACGGTTATGTCGAAGTAATATAAAAGATGTCGAATCCCACAGGGAACAAGGTTAAGTACCAGAAAATCTAACTCTTATAGCTAAGCGAATCGAAACGGAGTTTTGAGAATTTAAATCGAAAATGAGAAATCGAAGCTACGTCGGTAGAGAATAAATATGAGAGAGAGATCAGGGCTATGGTTTCCACCACGCTGACAATCTTAATCGCGCTTAAAAAAATATTGGTTACCTGGATTTATGATTTTGCACAAGGAATCTATCCCTAGGGTACAAGGTGCCCTCTCTCGAGTGTATACCCCGGTGTTTGTCTAAGACGATCTCCTACTTTCGTGGTGGATCGTTTTAGGCAAACCCAATGAGTTCTATGTAAGACTATGAAATCTTTGAGCAAAAACCAAGCACTCTCGTGTCGAGATTTCGCAAGTTTTACTAAGAAGATCTGCTCGTACGATCCTCCTCTCGGTGTGAATCATAACGGCTGAAACATGAAAATACTTGGCCAAGGTAAAATTATGAGATTTGCACATCAAAGTAAAATATGCTCACAATATAATCCAAATAACTGAATTAGAACAAGGATTGCAATTAAGAATCGTCAACGGGCTTCAACCGAGCCCCGAAAAAGGGTTTACGCTACAATCGTCATTGAAATGTTCAAAATCTCTCTTTAAAGGGAAAGAAAACTACAAGGAAGTGAATCTGAGAGGAAGGAGACGATAAATCAAAAGTAATCTGCAGAAATCGTGATGATCTGATGGTTCGAACTCCGAAAATTGCCTCAGGAACACCTCGTCGCTGTATTCTTCCACCCCAGCCGCTTTGTTGCCTGATTGCTCGATGATTAGGTCACGAAAATTGGAGCTTTTATACTCTATGTGTTCTCCTCCGAATAAGCTTTTCGAAAAGTCCTCCCTTGCTAGATTTGGACTTCAATCGGGCTTTAAATCGTCAAAAATCCGAATGGCTGTCGGGTTGTTCCGTAAGTATCACGGGTGAACCCCGCGGGGTTCACCAGACAGTGAAGCTTGCTGTGCTGCCTTGTCGTGAAAGAAGCACCGGTGAACCCCGCCGAGTTCACCTAGTGGTGAAGTATTCTGTGAGTTCTTTCGCAGATTTTTCCAGAAAGGATCACCGGTGAACCCCATGGGGTTCACCAACCAGTGAATTGCACTATAAGTTTTGGTTACCAGCAAAAGCATCTTCACCTAGCCGTGAAGTCCAGAAATAGCTCCGATTGAGCCCAAATTTGATGGGCAGCTTCGTCTTCTCATAAGGAATCACCCCATGGTCTTAGAATCTTCAAAAGACTTCAAAATTGGGCGATTTTGCTTGAAATATCACAAGAATGAGAAAAAGTGAAGATTCCAAAGCTTTTAAGTAAATAAGCCTTAAAGGAGTATAAAAACATTAAAATAGACCTAGATTCATCATAGAATAATGATAAAAATCTGTACTAAAGTGCAAGACATCAAATACTCCAGACTTAAATCTTTGCTTGTCCTCAAGCAATAAAATAAGTTGAACTGCATGATTGGGATGAAAGCAATCATTTCCGTTGAAGTTCGAACCCAAGTTAGAAAACACTTGTTAGCAATCCAAGGTCTAATCAAAAGAAATCAACTAAAAGAATTGTCTCAAGTATTCACCATTCTGGTCCCACAATTTTTAGATATCAACCAATTCAATAAGCAGTAAACATAGAATTTTACCAAGCACACACAATACTCATGCAATTCCTATCCATCCAATTCATATTGTTGGGGTTAACTCAAATGTTTTATTCAGGATACGATATACTGATCATTGCATTAAACTTCAACTCATATCCTTAGGTACCATTGCCAATTTTTCGCAATGCCAGGTAGAGGAGTCTTTCAATGGATTTCAATTCACATTTCTTAGATTTCAACTCATATCCTTAGGTACCACTACTAATTTTTTGCAGTGCCAAGTAGAGGAATCTAAGTGTGAGAGATTTTTTTTTAATTAAAATGTTTCAGAAGATAACATATCCTTTCTTTAGACAAATGCAGTGTCTCCTCATCAATAGAAAGGAAATCAAGGAATGAATGAGTAAATGCGCATCTTAGTAGGAATCAAATGTAAATTGCAAGCTGAAATTAATTGAACAATCATAAGAATATTTGACCTACTAATGAACAACCTAAAAATAATCCAGATTAGAAGATTTCAAATTCATAGAACCTATGGACATGACTATTGAGTAATTTTCTAACCGGAACTTTATTCAACAAGTTTTGATTATTCATAACCAAACATGTGGTCAACTTTAAAATTTTTGCAAAGCTATCATGGGACAAGGCTATCATAACTCTAATGAAATGAATCAGTAGATAATTTATCAACCAACAATAGTGTGACATACCCCTTAGGATAACCGCATGCAAACTTTTCAACCATCCATACAACAGATATCAAAATTATGGCAGAATACTAAAGTAGATGACATAGTAAATCCCAATATGTTTACATGACCAGAGGGTGGGTCCTGAAGATGTGGACCAGGCCCACGAATCAATGCCAAGATATAACTTCCATCACAATAACATCCATACCAAAAACTAGCATACCAAAACCATGGAAAGTCACAAGTCAGAACAGCCACAGTGAAACAGAAATAAGAAACTGGAGTAAGGACAGCTCACCCACGGGGTTCACCCGGTGGTGAAGTGCACTGTGCTGCCGAAAAGAATCTCAGTAAAAATTCCCTGTTCGCCTAGCACACCTACAACACAAAATAAGTCTTTCATCAGCATAAATCAAAATCACAATCCTCCCAAGAGAGACTAAACAAAAACTAGATAATTGAAAACACTCTGCTATGATGAACTAAGAGCAGAAATAAATTGAAAATAAAGCGAAAAGAGGAGAAACTTGGGTTGCCTCCCAAGAGAGCTAGTTCTAGGTCAATAGCTTGACCATAGAAGTACCAAGTCATCAAGTCAGTAGGGTCTGAAAGGGCAAGAACTTCCCCCTTGTCAACCCGTTCATCTTCAAAATAATGTTTAAGTCGGTGTCCATTGACTACAAAGCTCCCTGTGCGTTCAGTCCAAATTGTGATTGTGTCATAAGGTTGAACATGTTGTACTATGAATGGTCCAGACCACCTTGTGCAGAGCTTTCCTGGAAACAACTGAAGTCTCAAGTTAAAAAGTAGTACTTTGTCCCCTTTGTGAAATTCCTTTTTCAATATGCACTTGTCATGCCAATACTTGGTGCGTGCTTTGTAGATTTTGGCATTTTCATAAGCAAATAGGCTCATCTCATCTCATCCAACTCGTCAAGTTGTAATCTTCTTCTTTCACTAGCGCTTTTAAAGTCGTAGTTTATTTGCTTGATAGCCCAGTACGCCCTGTGCTCAAGTTCAACAGGTAAGTGGCAGGATTTTCCATAAATAAGTTGGAAAGGAGATATACCTAGGGGTGTCTTGAATGCAGTCCTATAGGCCCATAAAGCATCGGGTAACTTCAATGCCCAATCCTTCCGTGATCTAGATACAGTCTTCTCCAATATTTGCTTGATTTCTCTGTTGGAGATTTCTACCTGACCACTAGTCTGAGGATGGTAGGACGTGGCAATCTTGTGCTTTACCCTATACTTTTTCAAGAGTGCTCCAAACTTCTGCTCAATGAAGTGGGATCCTTCATCACTTATCAAAATGCGTGGGACTCCAAACCGGGGGAAAATTGTTCACTTCATGAACTTCATGAATACCCTGGAGTCATTAGTAGCCTCAGCGGATGCCTCAACCCACTTCGACACGTAGTCGACGGCAACTATGATGTACCGCTTGCCACATGAGGAAGGGAAGGGTCCCATAAAATCGATCCTCCATATGTCAAAAATCTCCACCTCCAACATATCATTCAGAGGTAGCTCGTCCCTTCTTGAGAGGTTCCCAGTCCGTTGATAGCTGTCACAAGTTAAAACAAAACGTCGAGCATCATGAAATATGGAAGGCCAATATAAACCTGATTGTAGGACTTTGAATGCCATTTTTGCAGCCGTGTGTGTCCTCCATAAGGTGAAGAATGGCAATGAGTCAACATATCCTGCATCTCCACCTCTGGTACACATCATCTGTACATCCCGTCAGCACATCGCCGGTATAAGTACAGCTCGTCCCAATAATAGAACTTCACATCATGTAGAAACCTCTTCTTCCTCTGAAAAGTGAGATCGGGAGGAAAGATGTTAGACATAATGTAATTGACATAGTCTGCATACCATGGGACTTGTTGATCTAATAAAGCATAGAGATGTTCTTCAGGAAATGTGTCGTTAATCTCCAACTCATCATCAATCTTCTTCTTAGCGCCACGTTCAAGTTTGGAAAGATGGTCAACCACTAAATTTTCACTCCCCTTCTTATCTCTGATCTCTACATCAAATTCTTGCAAGAGGAGGATCCATCTAATGAGCCCTGGCTTGGCATCCTTCTTGGTCATCAGATATTTTATGGCTGCATGATCAGTAAAAACAATCACTTTCGAATTAAATAAGAACGGAATTTATCGAAAGCAAAGACAATCGCTAGCAGCTCTTTTTTCGTGGTCGCATAGTTTGTCTGGGCATCGTCGAGAGTTCGACTGGCATAGTAGATGGCATGAAGCTTCTTGTCCTTCCTCTGTCCCAAGACTACCCCGACAACTTGGTCACTAGCATCGCAGATCAACTCAAAGGGTAATGACCAATCTGGGGGTTGAATTATTGGGGCAGAGATTAATGCTTCTTTAAGTTTCATGAAGGCTTCGTCGCAATCCCTGTCAAAGCAAAATACAACATCTTTAGCAAGTAGATTAGTTAAGGGGCGAGCCATCTTAGAAAAGTTTTTAATAAATCGTCTATAGAAGCCCGCATGTCCAAGAAAACTCTTGATCCCCTTTACTGATGTAGGTGGCTTAAGATTCTCAATAACTTCAATTTGTGCTCTATCCATCTCTATCCCCCGCTCAGAAACTAGATGCCCGAGGACGATGCCTTCCTTGACCATGAAGTGACACTTCTCCCAGTTCAGAACTAGGTTCACCTCTTCAAATCTCTGCAAAACCTTTGACAAATTAGATAAACAATAATGGAAAGAGGAATCATATACAGAAAAATCATCCATAAATATATCCATAAAATCTTCATTAAAGTCAGAGAATATGGCCATCATTGCTCGTTGGAAGGTAGCTGGGGCATTGTAGAGGCCGAACGGCATCCTCATGTATGCGTATGTGCCATAGGGACATGTAAATGTTGTTTTCTCCTGGTCGTCCGGGTGGATAGGGATTTGGAAGAAACCTGAAAACCCATCCAAAAAGCAAAAATAAGAATTATGCGCTAATCTGTCCAACATCTGATCAATAAATGGAAGAGCGAAATGATCTTTTCTCGTTACAGAGTTCAACTTCCTGTAATCAATGCACATTCTATATCCTGTAACCGTGCACGTCGGCATCAACTCGTCTACTTCAGTTTTGATCACTGTGACGCCACCCTTATTGGGTACAATGTGTACTAGACTTACTCAAGAGCTGTCTGAAATCGGATATATTACTCCAGCGTCTAATAGCTTGAGCACTTCTTTCTTATCCACATCCTTCAAGTGCGGGTTGAGACGACATTAAAACTCCACATAAGGTTTGCTGTTGTCTTCCAATAAGATCCTGTGCATGCAAACAGAGGGGTTAATCCCTTTGATGTCATCTAATGAGTAGACTATTACCTTCCTATGGAGACGGAGTTCTTTGAGTAATAATTCAGTTTTCTTCTTATCCAGTGCCGCACTAACTATCACAGGGTATGTAGAATCATCTCCTAGAAACTCATATCTTAGAGTGCTGGGCAAGCTCTTGAATTTAATTTTCTGCTTCCTTTGATTTTCCTGATAATCTTTTGTCTTGTGATCCATGCTTGCATCTTCTTCCAGAAGTGCAACATACTTCTCAGCTTCCCCATCAAAGTCTCCATCAACCAAGTTTGTCAAGGCAAGTTCTAATGGGTCCACTTCTCTTATGAAGGATTCAGCATGCGGTATAGCGTTTTCAACAACGTCCATGCTACAACATGTACCTGCAAAAGAGGGTTTTTTCAGAGAGTCAGACAAATTGAATTGAATAACGTTGTCACCGATGTTCAAGGATAGTTTCCCATTCTTGACATCAATGACAGCGCCAGCAGTAGCAAGAAAAGGTCTCCCTAGAATATTAGGGAGTCTGTCATCCTCATCAATCTCTAAAACAACAAAATCAGTAGGGACAAAATAGTTTCCAACTTTAATAGGTACATCCTCTAGAATACCGACAGGCTGATGAACAGATCTATCTACAAGCTGTAGAAAAATGTTAGTAGGTTTCAAGTCCCCTAAGTCAAGCCTTTTACATAGTGACAATGGCATGAGGCTGACGCTTGCTCCTAAATCGCATAAAGCTCTCTGAAAAGACATCTCCCCAATTTGGTAGGGTATGGAAAAACTGCCTGGGTCCTTGAGTTTCTGAGGCAGCTTGTTCTAAATGATGGCGCTGCACTCCTCAGTGAGAGCAATGGTTCCCTGATCTTCCAGCTTCCTCTTATTTGATAAGATGTCTTTCAGGAATTTTGTATATGTTGGCATTTGCGAAAGAGCATCAACAAAAGGGATGTTAATGTAGAGTTTCTTCAAAACTTCTAAAAACTTACCAAACTACTTATCCAATTTAGCCTTGACAAGCCTCTGTGGGAATGGTATAAGCGGCTTATATGTAGGCGGTCCCACATAGGGTCGCTCTTCTTCACCCTGTTCAGGTGCCGCCGGTGCTGTGTTAGTGTGTTGTTCCTCAGAATCGGGCGTCAAGACATCTCTTCTGTCATCGGTCGGCATCTTTGGATCTTTAAGTTGTTTGCCGCTCCGAGTGGAGATTGCATTGCAATGTTCCCTCAGGTTAACTTCTAGCTGAGATGGTAGTTTGCCTGGTGCTCTAGAGGATGAGCTAGCTTGCTGGGCCAGCTGATTCTCCAACATCTTGTTATGCGTTTTCAAGGAGTCCATTCTAGTCATCATTAGCTTCATCATGTCAGTTAGACCTTCAATTTGCTTGCTCAACTGTGAATCATTGTTTGGCTTCGGCTGTGGGTTAAAGTTCCTGTTTTGAAATCCTGGTGGTTGTATGAAATTTCCTTGTGGAGGCTGCCTGAAATTTCCTTGTGGAGGCGGGGATTGTTGCGGTGGTGCTTGCCCTGGCTGCATCGGCTGTGTATTGCGGTATGAGAAGTTCGGGTGGTTGCGCCATCCTGAATTGTAAGTGTTGGAATATGGATTGTTGGTGGGATTGAAGTTTCCAACTACATTCATCTGATCAGGATGGCTCGCGGTTAACTGCCCATCTGCTAACTGGCAATCGGCACCTACATGACCTGCGACTCCACACACCTCACAAGATATAGAGTTAACATCTAAAGAAGTTGCAGACCAAGAGTCAATTTTTCTAGTTAAATTATCCACCTTTGCTGTAAGAGCGGTCAGAGTGTCAAGGTCGTACTTACCTGCCTTCCTGTTGGGTGTACCTCGCTCGGATGTCCATTGGTGATGGTTCATCGCCATGTCTTTGAGAAGGTTCATAGCTTCTTCGACCCTTCTATTCATTAAGGCTCCTCCTGCTGCAACATCCACTGTCAGCCTTGTGTTATAGTCTAGCCCGCTATAGAACGTGTGGATCAAAACCCAAGTCTCAATCCCGTGATGTGGGTACATCCGTTGTAGCTCTTTAAATCTCTCCCAAGCCTCATATAAGGATTCTCCGTCCTTCTGCATAAAACTTGTTATCTGATTCTGCAATTGAATTGTCTTGGATGGAGGGAAGTATTTAGAGAGGAAGGCTTGAGATAACTCTGCCCATGTCCGTATCAAAGCTGAAGGTAGAGTGTGGAGCCAAGCTCTTGCCCTGTCCCTCAAAGAGAAGGGAAACAGTCTCAACCTGATAGCATCATTAAAAACACCGTTAATCGTTAGCATATCACAGTACTCTAGAAATATAGAAAGATGCATGTTGGGGTCCTCAAGAGGAGAACCACCAAATTGATTTTGTTGCACCATAGAAAGTAGTGCAGGTTTTATTTCAAAGTTATTGGCCTCTACAGTAGGCCTCGCTATTATTGATTGTAAACCGTGAGTGTAGGGAGCAGCATAATCTTTCTGCGTCCCGTTATTGTAGTTGTTCCCCATCGGTTGAGGTATCTGATCATAATCCCCATCAAGTTGAATATGCTCCATCTGATTCTCGCCTCCTGGATGGTTCATGTCCTCTTTTTTTTGAATTCGGTTGTGTTTCCTTCTAATCCTGAATATGTGCTTGATGACATACAAATATATGATATATCGTGACTTATTTCTGCAATTATTTTGGAGTAAAATGCATATTTTGTCTCATTTATATACTTAATTGCTTCATATTCTTCAGAGTCTTCACTTTTCCCTTGTTTCATTGAAATGTAGGGATTTCACCCTAAAATCAATGGAATTTGGAAGATCTGAGGATATAGAATGAATCCTCATGGTGAGACAAAGCTGCACGTCGAATTTCAGCGCAAACGGAGTTATCTGTGCTCTTCACGGGCATGGCCGTATATCCATGCACGGCCGTTTATGAACTTGCACTTTCAGATCTTTCGACGAAATGTTCACGGGCACACCCATGAACCCATGCACAGCTATGAAGAGCAATGTTTCCAGAAAAATAAAGTCGTCGACCCATACACTGGCATGGCCGTGCATCGTCCCGCCGAATTCGACACCCATTCGGTTTTTCGGCCATAACTTACTATTTTGTAAGTAGATTTTGCTGAAATTTGGTGGAGACCTTCCTAACTTAGCTACGCACATTTTGGGACTAAAATCATTGCATTTAATCAAGCGGTTGAGGAGAACAAAGTGAAACGGCAACAACCTAGGGTTTGGGGCGATTTTCTGGGCGACAACACTGTTCTGGCGCGATTCTTCCTTCGTTCCGATGTGGATCTTCATGCTGGACCTCCTTCCATCATGGATCTACCCTTCCCTCTGGTTTTATTTGATTTGTATGAGAGATTTGGTGTATTTCACGATGTATATGATAGCGTAAACTCTCCTTTCGGAGTTTGGGCGTAACCCACTGTATGAATGTTGAATATTATGACTTGATCTATATATTTCTCCACTTATCTTTGTTCTCATTCATGCTTAGGAAGTTTTCACTCATGTTTATGTACTGGCCATATATATGCATGTCTTAGATGCTGTGGGAAGGACTGAGAGGTGAACCACAGTCATCGGAATCCCTTAGACTGGACTGGTGATTTCGTTTGGCAAGAGCATTCGAAATCACCCGAGGAACCCTAATCCTTCACAGAACCCATTGGATCCGCTTAACCCATTAAGCCACGAGAGTAGGAGACTTGGGTTAAGTCAGATACCGGACCGTGTCCTGAGAGGGAACGCGTCTGTACCCTAGGAAGGATTACCTTGAGAACTTAGATAAAACTTGATTAGAACATCAAGCCTTAATATTTCTTCATGTTTCAGTGCGGTGAAACCGATACCCCCGAATCTCTCTCATAGATTTGAAACCCCGATTGTTTTGCTCTCTACTCTACTTGATTTCATTTGCTTTAGTTTAATTATCTGCACTAGGATTCTAGACATTTCTCCATTAATTGTTAACCTAGCTACTAGTTGACTGATTAGTTAGTACTTGACCCCTAGTCCTCGTGGGATCAATACTTATTTTATTACGCGATAGACTGTGCACTTGCAGTAGCAGCCGTCTAGGCCCTATCAAGTTTTTGGCGCCGTTGCTGGGGACTAGGTTGCCAATGTTAACATGATCAGGAAATTGGTAGACTAGGTTTAGTTAGATTTTATTTACTTTTTATTCTGTCTATTTTCTATTTATTTGCTTTTTTGTTTTTAGTTGCAGTTTTTATCTGGTGCGGTGCTACTAATCTCTTTTGTCAAGGTACTTGTTTATGCCCAGAAAACTGTCAGAACAGGAGAACTTGTACCTGGAGATCCGGAGATAGAGCGTACCTTCCGTCTGGTCAGAAGAAATTTAAAAAGGTTGAAGCTTGTCATTTTCTGACAACCAAACAATGGAAGCCAATGCGAATTGCTCTCTAAAAGACTTTGCAGCACCCACCATCTCTGGTGTGCACTCGAGTATATCACGGCCGGCCATCGAAGCTAACAACTTCGAGATCAAGCCGTCCCTTGTACAAATGGTGCAATAGAACCAATTCAGTGGAACAACCATTGATGATCCTAACATTCATTTATCTATTTTTTTAGAATGGTGCGACACTTTAAAGATTAATGGTGCTCATCCTGATGCTATCAAATTAAGTCTCTTCCCTTTCTCTCTCAGGGACTGAGCCAGGGCATGGTTGCAATCTCTACTGCAGGGCTCTATCACCACGTGGGAACAATTATCTCAGGCTTTTCTGTCAAAATATTTCCCACCGAGCAAAACAGCCCAGCTCAGAAATCAAATCACCAACTTTGCCCAATGAGAAGGAGAGTCCCTATATGAAGCATGGGACCGATTCAAGGAATTGCTAAGGATGTATCCGCATCATGGTCTACAGAAATGGGTGATCATTCACACCTTTTACAGTGGATTGCTATATCAAACTAGGCTTTCTGTAGATGCTGCTGCTGGTGGGGCACTAATGAACAAGAATTATGATGAAGCAATGGTGTTAATTTAGGACATGGCCCTCAACCATTATCAGTGGTCAAGAGAGAGGAGCCAGCCAGTTCGAAGTTCAGAGAAGTTTGATATGAACGTGATTAACTCCCTAGTAGCAAAAGTAGATTCACTTTCTTCTAAGTTTGATTCTATTAATGTTTCTACTTCTAACTCTATGACTTGTGATGTTTGTGGAGTGACAGGACATTCCTCTGATGATTGCCACATCTTGAATGCTCCCTCTGAACAAGTCAACGCTATTGGAAATTTCAGGAATCAGAACGACCCCTACTCGAACACCTATAATCTGGGATGGAGAAATCATCCGAATTTCTCCTACAGGTTGAATCAAGGGCAAATCCCTCCTGCAAATTTTTCTAATCAGAATTTCTCTTCTAATTTCAGGCCTCCTCCTCGAATACAACATCCATCTACCAATCAAAGACAAAAAGATCCTCCACAGAAATCTAGGTTAGAGTTAATGTTGGAAAGTTTCATGGCTAATCAGTTGAAGCACAACGACTCTATAAGTGAGCAAATTCGCCAGTTGAACATGAAAGTGGACTCAGTATCCACACAAGCAAAAATGATGGAGAGCCAGATTACACAATTGGACCAGCGATCCAGTTTATTATCTAGACCCCAGGAGAAAACTTACCACAGCAAGCATTGTAATGAGATAATGACAAGGAGCGGAATCCAGCTAGAAGACCCTAAGATGCCTGAACCTGAAGAAAGAACAAGGCCAACCTCATCTGAGGAAATTCCACTTGCAAAAGACTCCACAGTTAATCCAGAGCCAGAACAGCAAGGCTTGAATGCGCCAAAGGAGCATGTTTACATTCCACCTCCACCATACAAGCCGCCCGTCCCTTTTCCTCAGCGATTAGCTAAGGCTAAACTGGATCAGCAGTTTGGAAAATTTTTGGAGGTATTAAAAAAACTATCTATCAATATTCCTTTTACTGACGCTCTTTCACAAATGCCAGCATACGCCAAATTCTTAAAGGAGATCTTATCCAATAAGCGAAAGATAGAGGAGCAAGGAATAGTTGCCCTAACCGAAGAATGCAGTGCCATCCTCCAGAATAAGCTTCCGACCAAACTCAAGGATCCAGGGAGTTTTTCCATTACATGTCAAATTAGAAATATGCCTTTTGATAGAGCTTTATGTGATTTAGGAGCTAGCGTCAGCTTAATTCCATTGTCTATCTGTAGAAAGTTAGGTATGGGTGAGATGAAACCCACCTCTATGTCCCTTCAGCTATCCGACCGATCAGTGCGCCGACTAGTGGGAATCATTGAAGATGTACCAATAAAGGTTGGAGAATTCTTCATCCATGCAGATTTCGTGGTACTAGAGCTGGAGGAGGATACTCGACTACCCATCATCTTGGGGCGCCCCTTCCTCGCGACTGCCGGTGCCGTTATTGATGTGAAAAATGAGAAATTGGCACTGAATGTTGGTGAGGAGAAATTAGAATTTGATTTGTCTTCTACCCTAAAAAAGCCATCTTTTGCAGGGGCTTGCTGCGACATGGAAACAACGGAGGATGATATTGAGCTCACCTCACTGACCACCGAAGACACTGATGAATCTTAGGACCAAATGAAATGTTTGGGGACTGTCAACATTGAGAGATTCCGAAGACCGCAGTTTGAGAGCTTGAGAGAGGCTAAGTCTGATCCTTCTGCAAAGAAGGAGTTAGAATTTAAACCCCTTCTAGATAATCTTGAATATGAGTTTCTTGATGCTAACTCCACCTGTCCTGTGATAATTAGTGCCGATCTGAATGCAGAGGAAACTAAGAAGCTACTGAAAGAATTGCGCCTCCATAAACAGGTAGTTGGGTATTCATTAGAAGATATCAAAGGATTTAATCCTTCGTTTTGTATGCACATGATCTTTTTGGAAAGCGATAGTAAAGCCTCTGTGGAGTTTCAACTCCATTTGAACCCAAATATGAAAGAAGTGGTCAAGAAATTGATATTGAAACTACTTGATGCGGGTGTCATCTACCCAATATCAGACGGCGAATAGGTAAGTCCGGTGCACGTTGTGCCGAAGAAGGGTGGAGTCACTGTAGTCAAGAATGAGAACAACGAGCTTATCCCTACCTGCACTGTGACTGGATGGTGCATGTGTATCGACTACATGAAACTAAACAAATCCACGCGCAAGGACCACTACCCACTTCCATTTATCGACCAGATGCTGGAGTGGCTAGCAAAGAATTCTCAGAATTTTTCCAGATCCCTATCCATCCGGAAGACCAGGAGAAGATTACCTTTACTTGTCCTTATGGGACATTTGCTTACCATCGAATGCCATTTGGGCTGTGCAACGCCCCAGCCACCTTTCAAAGATGCATGGTTTTAATTTTCTCTGATTTTATAGAAAATATAATGGACGTTTTCATGGATGATTTCTCAGTTTATGGTACTTTATTTGATGCTTGCTTGGCTAACCTATCTAAACTGTTGAAAAGGTGCGAAGAAGTCAACCTCATCTTAAACTGGGAGAAGTGTCATTTTATGGTACGAGAAGGGATAGTGCTTGGACACCTAATCTCAGAACGCGGCATCGAGGTCGACCGGTCCAAAGTAGATGCCATTGAAAAGATGCCACCACCTTCATCTGAAAAGGGAGTTTGAAGTTTTCTTGGGCATGCAGGCTTTTATCGTCATTTTATAAAAGACTTTTCTTAAATTGCTAGGCCATTGACTAATCTGCTCGCTAAAGATGTTCCTTTCTCTTTTGATCAAGACTGCATGGCATCTTTTAAAAAACTGAAGAAAGCATTGATCTCAGCCCCCATCATGCAGCCACCAGACTGGTCACTCCCATTCGAGCTTATGTGCGATGCCAGTGACTTCGCAGTCGGGGCAATTCTAGGACAACGGGAGGACAACAAGCTACACGCAATCTATTATGCTAGTCGGACATTGAACGAGGCTCAAATCAACTACGCTACTACGGAAAAGGAGCTCCTTACTATTATCTTTGCTTTTGACAAATTTAGATCCTATGTCATTGATTCAAAAGTGATTGTTTACACTGAACGCAGCTATCAGGTACCTCCTGGCTAGGAAAGACGCAAAGCCAAGGTTGATTCGCTGGATCCTCTTGCTTCAGGAATCTGATTTGGAAATCCGCGACAAAAAAGGCTCAGAGAACCTAGTGGCTGATCACTTAATCACGATTATCAAATGATAAAAAGGAAGAAAAGGGCTATCAAGACATTAATGATTATTTCCCTGATGAACAGCTCTTAGCGCTGACAAGAATTGAAGCACCCTAGTATGCTGACTTTGTTAATTATTTAGTATCTGATATCATTCCCTTTGATTTTTCATGGCAGCAAAAGAAACGATTTTTGCATGACGCCAAACACTATTTTTGGGATGATCCTCTCTTATTTCGACGATGTGCTGATGGGCTTTTCCAACGCTGCATACCCGAAGAGGAAGTCCAGGATTTCTTAATTCATTGCCACTCATCTCCTTACGGGAGCCACGCTAGTGCTTCGAAGACAGCCTTCAAGGTGTTACAATCCGGACTTTACTGGCCCACTATCTTTCGGGATGCCTGGCGATTCATCACCCATTGTGACCAGTGTCAGCAGTCAGGGAACATCTCCAAATGGGATGAATTACTGTTAAATAGCATCCTGGAGCTAGAGATCTTCGACGTCTGGGGAATAGACTTCATGGGACCATTCCCATCATCTTGTGGACATCGTTTCATACTGGTAGCTGTGGATTACGTTTCTAAGTGGGTGGAGACCTCTACTGAACACACATCTAATGCGAAGGCGGTAACCAGGATGCTTAAGCGAATAATTTGCCCTAGATTTGGTGTATCGCGAGTATTGATCAGCAATTGGGGGTCTCACTTTCTGAATCACAAGTTAGCCTCCTTGTTGAAGAAATATGGGGTAACCCACAAAGTTGCAACCCCTTATCATCCACAGACCAGTGGGCAAGTAGACGTCTCCAACAGAGAAATAAAGAACATCTTGCAGAAGACAGTCAACTTCTCACGTACTGATTGGTCAATGAAGCTAGATGATGCACTTTGGGCTTATAGGACCGCCTTCAAGACCCCACTGGGAATGTCTCCCTATCAGCTTGTGTACGGGAAATCATGCCATTTGCCGGTTGAAGTCGAGCACAGAGCCTATTGGGCAATCCGGAAACTGAACTATGACCTCCAGAGTGTTGGTGAAAAGAGAAAGCTTCAACTCAATGAACTGGATGAAGTCCGTCTTTCTGCCTATCAAAACGCGAAGATCTATAAAGAACGAACAAAGAAATGGCACGATCAGCATATTGTCATAAAGAATTTTCATGTGGGAGATCGAGTTCTTCTCTTCAACTCTCATTTGAAACTCTTTCTTGGAAAACTGAGGACTTGATGGTCTGGACCATTCATTGTAAAAAAGATCTTTCCACATGGAGCTGTTGAGATATGGAGCCAAAGAACAGGGGATTTTAAAGTAAACGACCAACGATTAAAACTCTACTTCGAACATGATATCATCGACAAGGGCCTCTCTTTGCATATCTCTGATCCCCCACCACTAGACCCACCATGAGCATCATGATGGTCAAGCTAGTGACCCAAAAGAAGCGCTTGTTGGGAGGCAACCCAACTTCTTGTTTACTCTTGTTTATCTTCTTTCTTATTTATTTTTGTCACCTAATCTTAGTTATTTTTCAGTTTTTCTTTCATATTCATGCTCTCTAGGCTGTACCCTACTGATGGTAATTTTTCTAGATTTTTTAGGCACTTGCGAGCCATTCACGGTCGCACTTGTGCATCCATGCACGGCCGTGAATGCCTCGCAGACTCTTCTGCACTCAGCGCCGAAGTCTTCACAGGCAAGGGTGTGAAGGGACCCACGGCCGTGATGGAGGTTTGCAGCTTTCGCCGAGGTGTGCATGGGCGCACTGATGCGTTGCATTTATATAGCGTTTTTGCCTATGTTTTACATCATATTTTGGACTTATTTGCATGATTTTGTGTTACTTCTAGTGTTTTTATTTTACTTTGCACAGAATCTTCACTTTTTTTGGTTTTATCGAAAATGTAGGTAAAAAGGCATAAAAATGAAGGATTTTGAGAGTTTTAAGGTCAAAGCATGATTCCCGAGGAGATCATGAGCCCACACGTCAAATTTGGAGCAAAAACGGTAAAGAACGAGACATTTGCGGCCTTGGCTGTAATTGTGGATTCGGCCGTAAACACGACGACGAGCGGGAGGTGAAAATTGGCTAAGTATAAAAGTCCACCGAAACTTTCACGGGTGAAGCCGTAATTCCATCACGGGCCATAAAAGTTTTTGTGACCAAAAGAATTATATGCCGAAAGAATTACGGCTGAAGCCGTAAACACATCACGGGCCGTAAAAGTTTCCGCCTGACGGGATTTTCGCTCGATTTTCACTCGTTTTGAACTAGATTTGAGCCAAACTTTGCAGAACCGTTCCTTGATGGGTTCTAAACTGGTCTAGTGATAAAATATGGGATTTTGATCGATTTAAGGGAGCTTGAACGGACGAAGACGAACAGCGGCGGCGACAAGGGTGAAAACCTGGTTTTAAACATTTATCCGGCGAGATTTCCCCTAAAGGCGACGATAGATCAGCCAATCCACATACTCGGATCAAGGAGAAGGCGGTTTTGTAGTCTTTTTAGTGATTTCTTGTAATCTTTTATGCGTTTACTAGTTCATCACAACACCATGTGTTTCCATACTAACATGAGCGAGTAGAAACCTTTGTCGGGATGATTGGGCGTAGCCCTTTGACTTTTATGAGTTAATCCATGCTTTTACTATTTTCATTAGAATTTATCTGCATGATTTAGTTGAAATTTTACCCATCTCGTAATTTACCCTGGCCAAGTATTTTTACGTCTTAGACGTTGCGAGAAGGACCAGGAGGTGAATCGCAACGTTCGATCTATTTAAACTAGACCTACGAATCCAATCACGGGAGTAGTTTGGATTTGTCTGAAGGGTTAAACAAACGCTTCATAGAGCTTAAGGGGTTCAATTGGGTTAACTATCACCGGAGTAGTTAGTTAATCTAGTTAAATACCGTACTACGCTTCGGGAGGAGGTAGTATGCACCTTAGGAAGAGTTCCTTTCAATGTTAGATAATTTATGTGAATTAGTTATTCTTTTAACAACTCATAATTGTCAATGTGGTGAACCCATGAATTCCCGACTCGTTAGAAACTGAACCCTTTAAAAAGCTATTTTCGAGTTTGCATGTCCGTAAAAGTTTAGAAGAACCATTGATTTTGTTCGCCTGAATTCAAACAAGTCGAGAAGTCAGTACTTAGCTTCGTAGTCCTCGTGGGATAGATAACTTTTATTATTTCGATAAATCCGTGCACTTACGGATACTTATCAAGTTTTTGGCGCCGTTGCCGGGGACTACAAATAGTTAAAATTGACTAATTGATAAGTTAGGAGATTAGGCATTTTTCTTTTCTTTTGCCATTAGTTTTTACTATTCTTTTCTTTTTATTGTTTACTTACACGTTGTATGCCCAGAGTTTCTCGTGCAGGTGCTTTTCTTCCAGAAGACCCAGAAATTGAGGAAACATTCCGCCTTCGAAGGAGACTACAATTTGAGGCTAAAAAGAATTCTGAGAAAGGAGAGATGGCGGAGGACAATCATCATCAATCTTTGAGGGACTTCGCAGCACCTAATGTACAAGGGTTCAATCCAAGCGTCGTTCGACCCAACGTAGAGGTGAACAATTTTGAGTTAATGCCAGCGCTAATGACGATGGTTTAGCAAAACCAATTTGGGGGTTCCCCAAGTTCGGATCCGAATCTTCATTTAGCTGTATTTCTTGAATACTGCGATACAGTTAAAATTAATGGAGTTTCATCTGATGCCATAAGACTGAGACTATTCCCATTTTCTCTCAGGGACTGTGCCAGAGCTTGGTTGTACTCGATGCCAGCAGGATCATTCACCACCTGGGAACAGTTGTCTAGAGCATTCCTAAACAAATATTTCCCACCGAGCAAAACTGTTCAGCTGCGCAACAAGATCACGTGCTTTACACAGCAAGAGGGAGAATCTCTTTATGAGGCTTGGGAGCATTTCAAGGAGCTCCAGTGCATGTGCCCACATCATGGACTTCAAGACTAGATTTTAGTCCAAATCTTTTACAACGGTTTGGACTATAACACCGAAATGATGGTGGACGCTGCGGTTGGAGGAACGATCATGAGCAAGAACGTGGAAGAAGCAACTGCTCTTCTAGAGGATATGGCCATGAACCATAACCAATGGTCAAGTGAGCGGAGCACTACTTCCACGGGATTAGGTAAGTTTCACATTGATTCCTTGACTTCACTGGCAGCTAAGGTAGATTCTCTAGTTCAGAAGATTGATTCCTTATCTCTTTCACCTAGTTTAGTTAATATGGTTTCTTGTGAGGTATGTGGTGTAACAGGGCACAATGCATCTTAATGCCGGATCATAACTTCTTCACAGGAGGAATCAGATCAAGAGCAAGTGAATGCTGTGGGGAATTATAATCAGAGACCTGCAAATGACCCTTACTCTGCTACTTACAACCCAGGATGGAGGAACCACCCCAGCTTGTCTTACAAGCAAAATCAAGGGCAAGTTCCTCCTCAATATTCACAACAGAATAATAAGCCACCACCAAGTTTTCAGCCAAGACAGTATGGGCAGCCCCAAAAGTCGAGCTTTGATTCCATGCTGGAAGTTGTTATGAAACAACAGCAAAGGACAAACGATCTCACTGATCAGATCAAGCAGCTGACATCTTATGTGCAAGCTTTGACTACTCACAACAAGATCTTGGAAAATCAGATTGCGTAGCAAGCAAACACTGCCATTAGACCTCAGGAGAGATTACTTGGACAATCTGAATTAAGTCCAGGAGAAAGTTGCAGCGCAATAACTACAAGGAGTGGGAAGCAGTTGGAAGAACCCCGGATGCCTGCAGAAGAGGTTACACCGGTAGTCGATAAGGAACAGCCTGAAGAACCGCATCCAGATAAAGAAAAGGCTGATGTGGAAGAGAAAGAGAGGTATGTAGGACCACCTGCGTACGTTCCACCCATTCCCTTTCCTCAGAGACTGGCCAAGGCAAAATTGGATAAGAAGTTCGGAACATTCCTGGAGATATTGAAAAAGTTATACATCAATATACCCTTCACTGATGCGTTGTCACAGATGCCTACCTTTGCAAAGTTCTTAACGGATATACTTTCTAATAAACAGAAGATTGAAGAAATTGGTACTGTGGCACTTACAGAGGAATGTAGTGCAATAATACAGAATAAAATTCTTCAGAAGTTGAAGGATCCAGGAAGCTTCACCATTCCATGTCAGATCGGAAGACTTGAGACTGCCGATTATTTTGGGAAGGCCCTTCTTGGCCACTGTGGGCGCTATCATTGATGTAAAGAAGGGAAGGTTAACTTTGAACATTGGTGAAAATAATATTGAATTTGATCTCTCATCTTCCCTTAAGAAACCCTCCTTTACAGATTCTTGCCTTACTTTCGACACTCCAGAACTGGAACCGAAGATGGAAGATCTCAGAGAGGACTTAGACCCACTGGAAGTTTGTCTGATCGAAGTTGGAGATGATGAGAACACGAAGAAAGAAGCTCAGACCTACGCTAGGATGATGGACTCGGCCCGGATGCTTGAGCCATAGAGAGAGAAAATTGAGAAGCTTATCCTGATAAGATCCGAATCAGTAAAAACAGATAAATTAGAGCTCAAGATGCTCCCACCGAGTTTAAGATACGAATTCCTAGGGGAGAATGCCACATATCCAGTAAAAGTTTTTGTGACCAAAAACAATATACGCCAAAAGAATTAAGGCCGAAGCCGTAAACACATCACGTGCCATAAAAGTTTCCGCCTGACGAGTTTTTCGCTCGATTCTCACTCGTTTTGAACCGAATTTGAGCCAAACTTTGCAAAACCATTCCTTGATGGGTTCTAAATCGGTCTAGCTATAAAAGATGGGATTTTGATCCATTTAAGGGAGCTTGAACGGATGAAGAGGAACAGTGGCGGCGACAAGGGCGAAAACTTGGTTTCAAACATTTTTTGCGGCGAGATTTCCCATGAAGGCGACGATAGATCAGCCAATCCTCATCCTCGGATCAAGGAGAAGGTGGTTCTGTACTCTTTTATTAATTTCTTGCAATCTTTTATGCGTTTACTAGTTCATCACAACACCATGTATTTCCATACTAACATGAGCGAGTAGAAACCTTTGTCGGGATGATTGGGCGTAGCCCTTTGACTTTTATGAGTTAATCCATGCTTTTACTATTTTCATTAGAATTTATCTGCATGATTTAGTTGAAATTTTACCTATCTCGTAATTTACCCTGACCAAGTATTTTTACGTCTTAGACGTTGCGATTAGACGTTGCGAGAAGGACCAGGAGGTGAATCGCAACGTTCGATCTATTTCAACTAGACCTACGAATCCAATCACGGGAGTAGTTTGGATTTGTCTGAAGCCTTAAACAAACGCTTCATAGAGCTTAAGGGGTTCAATTGGGTTAACTATCACGGGAGTAGTTAGTTAATCTAGTTGAATACCGTACTACGCTTCGGGAGGAGGTAGTATGCACCTTAGGAAGAGTTCCTTTCATGTTAGATAATTTCTGTGAATTAGTTATTCTTTTAACAACTCATAATTGTCAATGTGGCGAACCCATGAATTCCCGACTCGTTAGAAACTAAACCCTTTAAAAAGTTGTTTTCGAGTTTGCATGTCCGTAAAAGTTTAGAAGAACCATTGATTTTATCCGCTTGAATTCAAACAAGTCGAGAAGTCAGTACTTAGCTTTGTAGTCCTCGTGGGATCGATAACTTTTATTATTTCGATAAATCCATGCACTTGCGGATACTTATCATGTTTTTGGCGCCGTTGCCAGGGACTACAAATAGTTAAAATTGATTAATTGATAAGTTAGGAGATTAGGCATTTTTCTTTTCTTTTGCCATTAGTTTTTACTATTCTTTTCTTTCTATTGTTTACTTACACATTGTATACCTAGAGTTTCTCGTGCAGGTGCTTTGTTTCCAGAAGACCCAGAAATTGAGCACACATTCCGCCTTCGAAGGAGACTGCAGTTTGAGGCTAAAAAGAATTCTGAGAAAGGAGAGATGGCGGAGGACAATCATCATCAATCTTTGAGGGACTTCGCTGCACCTAATGTACAAGGGTTCAATCCAAGCGTCGTTCGACCCAACGTAGAGGCGAACAATTTCGAGTTAAAGCCAGCGCTAATGACGATGGTTCAGCAAAACTAATTTGGGGGTTCCCCAAATTCGGATCCGAATCTTCATTTAGCTGTTTTTCTTGAATACTGCGATACAGTTAAAATTAACGGAGTTTCATCTGATGCCATAATACTGAGACTATTCCCATTTTCTCTCAGGGAGTGTGCCAGAGCTTGGTTGTACTCGATGCCAGCAAGATCATTCACCACCTGGGAACAGTTGTCCAGAGCATTCCTAAACAAATATTTCCCACCGAGCAAAACTGTTCAGCTGCGCAACAAGATCACGTGCTTTACACAGCAAGAGGGAGATTCTCTTTATGAGGCTTGGGAGCGTTTCAAGGAGCTCCAGCGCATGTGCCCACATCATGGACTTCAAGACTAGATTTTAGTCCAAATCTTTTACAATGGTTTGGACTATAACACCAAAATGATGTTGGACGCTGCGGCTGGAGGAACGATCATGACCAAGAACGTGGAAGAAGCAACTTCTCTTCTAGAGGATATGGCCATGAACCATAACCAATGGTAAAGTAAGCGGAGCACTACTTCCACGGGATTTGGTAAGTTTCACGTTGATTCTTTCACATCACTGACAGCTAAGGTAGATTCTCTAGTTCAGAAGATTGATTCCTTATCTCTTTCACCTAGTTCAGTTAATATGGTTTCTTGTGAGGTATGTGGTGTAACAGGGCATAATGCATCTTAATGCCGGATCATAACTTCTTCACAGGAGGAATCAGATCAAGAGCAAGTGAACGCTGTGAGGAATTATAATCAGAGACCTGCAAATGACCCTTACTCTGCTACTTACAACCCAGGATGGAGGAACCACCCCAACTTGTCTTACAAGCAAAATCAAGGGCAAGTTCCTCCTCAATATTCACAACAGAATAATAAGCCACCACCAGGTTTCCAGCCAAGACAGTATGGGCAGCCCCAAAAGTCGAGCTTTGATTCCATGCTGGAAGTTGTTATGAAATAACAGCAAAGGACTGATGATCTCGCTGATCAGATCAAGCAGCTGACATCTTGTGTGCAAGCTTTGACTCCTCATAACAAGATATTAGAAAATCAGATTGCACAGCAAGCAAGCACTGCCATTAGACCTCAGGAGAGATTACTTGGACAATCTGAATTAAGTCTAAGAGAAAATTGCAGCGCAATAACTACAAGGAGTGGGAAGCAGTTGGAAGAACCCCAGATGCCTGCAGAAGAGGTTACACCGGTAGTCGATAAGGAACAGCCTGAAGAACCGAATCCAGATAAAGAAGAGGCCGATGTGGAAGAGAAAGAGAGGTATGTAGGACCATCTGTGTATGTTCCACCCATTCCCTTTCCTCAGAGGCTGGCCAAGGCAAAATTGGATAAGCAGTTCGGAAAATTCCTGGAGATATTGAAAAAGTTGTACATCAATATACCCTTCACTGATGCGTTGTCACAGATGCCTTCCTTTGCAAAGTTCTTAAAGGATATACTTTCTAATAAACGGAAGATTGAAGAAATTGGTACTGTGGCACTTATAGAGGAATGTAGTGCAATAATACAGAATAAAACTCCTTAGAAGTTGAAGGATCCAAGAAGCTTCACCATTCCATGTCAGATCGGCAATATGTCATTTGAAGGAGGACTGTGCGACCTGGGCGCAAGTGTCAGCTTGATGCCCCTGTCGATTTGTAGAAAACTTGACATGGGTGACATGAAACCTACTGCAATTACTTTACAGTTGGCAGATCGATCGGTCCGACGACCTGTTGGAATATTGGAAGATGTTCTTATAAAAGTTGGACAGTTCTTTGTGCCTGTAGACTTCGTAGTGTTGGAAATGGAGGAAGACATGAGACTGCCGATTATTTTGGGAAGGCCCTTCTTGGCCACTGCGGGCGCTATCATTGATGTAAAGAAGGGAAGGTTAACTTGAAACATTGGTGAAAATAATATTGAATTTGATCTCTCATCTTCCCTTAAGAATCCTTTACAGATTCTTTCCTTACTTTCGACACTCCAAAACTGGAACCGAAGATGGAAGATCTCAGAGAGGACTTAGACCCATTGGAAGTTTGTCTGATCGAAGTTGGAGATGATGAGAACACGAAGAAAGAAGCTTAGACCTACGCTAGGATGATGGACTCAGCCCGGATGCTTGAGCCATAGAGAGAGAAAATTGAGAAGCTTATCCTGATAAGATCCGAACCAGTAAAAACAGATAAATTAGAGCTCAAGATGCTCCCATCGAGTTTAAGATATGAATTCCTAGGGGAGAATGCCACATATCCAGTAATAGTAAGTGCAGATTTGGATAAAGTTCAAATAGGAAGATTGCTTGAGGAACTCCGACGTTATAGAAAGGTGATTGGATATTCATTGGAAGACATACTCGGAATTAAGCCATCTTTGTGTATGCACCGAATCTACATGGAAGAAAACTGCTATCCCTCTATTGGGTATCAACGTTGTCTAAATCCGGTCATGAAAGATGTGGTAAAGAAGGAAGTTCTCAAGTTGCTTGATGCCGGTGTGATCTACCCAATTTCTGACAGTAAATAGGTCAGCCCCGTTCATGTAGTCCCAATGAAAGGGGGTGTCACGGCTGTAAGGAATGAGAACAATGAGTTGATTCCGATGAGGATGGTAACTGGGTGGCGAGTGTGTATCGACTATCGAAAGCTAAATAAGGCCACCCGGAAGGATCACTTTCCTCTTCCTTTCATCGACCAGATGCTTGAGCGACTGGCAATGAATTCTTACCTTAGCTTTCTTAATGGCTTTTCAGGATTTTTCCAGATACCCATCCACCCGGAGGATCAGGAAAAGACAACCTTCACATGCCCGTATGGAACATTTGCCTACAGACGCATGCCTTTTGGATTATGCAATGCGCTGGCCACTTTTCAACGCTGCATGATGGCCATTTTCTCTGATCTTATTGAAAATATTATGGATGTGTTTATGGACGATTTTTTCGTGTATGGATCTTCCTTTGATAATTGTCTGATTAATTTATCGCGTGTCTTGTAGAGGTGCGAGGAGGTGAATTTGGTTCTCAGTTGGGAGAAATGCCATTTCATGGTTCGAGAAGGGATTGTTCTTGGGCATCGTATTTCACGGAAAGGCATTGAAGTAAACAAAGCTAAGATTGAAGTTATTGAGAAGCTACCTCCACCCACATCAGTTAGAGGGATTCGGAGTTTTCTAGGACACGGCGGGTTTTATCGTCGATTTATTCAAGATTTTTCTAAAATTGCTAGGCCCCTCACTAATTTATTGGCTAAGGATGCTGATTTTAATTTTGACAGGAGTTGTACAGAAGCATTTGATAAACTGAAGAAAGCTCTAGTCTCTACACCCATCATGCAACCGCCAGACTGGTTGCTCCCTTATGAGGTGATGTGTGATGCGAGTGACCAAGCTGTAGGAGCAGTGCTGGGACAACGAAAGAATAACAAACTCCATGCAATTTACTATGCCAGCAAGACTCTAGATGGAGCGCAAATAAACTATGCCATGACTGAAAAGGAGCTTCTTGCCATAGTTTTTGCTTTTAATAAATTCTGCTCCTATATTATTAATTTCTAAGGTTGTTGTTTTTACAAATCATTCTGCGATCAAGTATCTGGTGAACAAGAAAGAAGCAAAACCCAGGCTGATTCGATGGATATTACTCCTGCAGGAGTTTGATTTCGAGATAAAAGACAAGAAAGGGGCAGAAAATTTAGTAGCAGATCATTTGTCTAGATTGACGAGAGAGGAAAATGCAGAAGATGATCTAGAAATTAATGATTCATTTCAAGAGGAATATCTATATGCTATTATAAGACAAGAGACACCTTGGTATGCAGATATTGTAAATTATTTGGTGTCTAGCATCATGCCACCTGACCTGACATTTCAGGGGAAGAAAAGATTTAGGGCTGAAGTTAAGCATTTCTACTGGGATGATCCGATCTTATATTGTCGATGTGCAGAGAGTTTGTTTCGAAGATGTTTACCAGAAAGGGAAATTCACGATGTACTCAGTCATTGTCATTCTTCCCCTTATGGAGGGCACGCTAGTGCGTCAAAGACGACATTCAAAATTCTCCAGTTAGGATTTTATTGGCCTACGATTTTTCGAGATGCTAGGAAGTTTATTCAATCTTGTGATAAATGCCAGCGCACCGGTAACATCAATAAACAGGATGAGTTTCCTCAACAGAGCATTTTGGAAGTTGAAATTTTTGATGTCTGGGGAATCGATTTTATGGGTCCATTTCCTACTTCCTGTGGAAAAAAGTATATTCTTCTTTGCGTTGATTAGATGTCTAAATGGGTCGAAGCAACAGCTGAGGCCACTAATGATTCACATGTTGTAGCCAGGATGTTTAAAAAGATAATTTTTCCCAGATTTGGCATCCCCAGAGTTCTGATCAGTGACGGAGGTTCTCATTTCATTGAGAATAAATTTGAAGAATTGCTAAAGAAATATGGGGTATGCCATAA